>PPHJ01000063.1:0-1238499 GCA_002991585.1 Ilyonectria mors-panacis
GTGGGAACCTCGATCTCACAGCTGCTCTTGGGCTTGTCCTGGACGGGGTAGACGAAGGTGACCTTCTTGGCACCACCGCACTGGGTGTTCTCAATGGTGGTACCCTGAGAAGAGCAGTCGGCGGACTGCTTGCAGGTGGAGCCATCGTTCATCTCGTAGTGGAACTCCATGCGGCAGTCGAACTCGGTCTTGATGTCGAAAGTCTTGACGGAGAAGCTGTTGGGGGAGTTGCTGCCAGAGCCGCAGCTGAAAGAGGGAGCAGAGGCGGCGTTGGAACCGCAGCTACCGGAGATGGTCTTGCCAAAGGTGCGTCCATCGAGGCTACGCTTCTTGAGGTCTTGCTTGCAGGACCAGCCGCTGAAGTCAAAACCGTCGTAGTTGCTGAAGCTGCCCTCGGACAAGTTGTCCCAGTTCCAGCCGCCCTTCTGGGTATCCTTGCACTCGTTGTTGGAGCTGCCAGGAGTGGTGTACTTCTTGGCGTTCTTCCAGTTGCCTCCCCACTAGCGATGGTGTTAGCTGGTTGAGGTTGAGAGTTGAGAGTTGATTGAAAAGACTTACAGTAGCGCTAACCTCGCCGAGGCTGGCGGCAAGCGCCAACATAGCGAAAGAAACCTTCATATTGAAGAACGAACGGGTGTTGAAATAGTTGGTAGTTGTTGTTGCAGTAGCGAATGTGCAGTAGTAGATATGGTGAACAAGGAGAATGCAATTAATGGATTGGTTCAAAGGAAGCGAATGACTTTGATACCAAGAAGGAAAAGAGATGGAATGCTGAGGTAGAGAAAAAGAAAGAGAAATGTGGGTGGTGAGGCAGGAAAGAAGTGTGTAATGGGAGGGCATTCGAAGCAGCTATATACTCAAGCAGGTCAGTCCAACCATCCACACGAGAAAGGCGGCTGGTCACTGCCCGTCTGCAGAGAGCGAACAAAGACCGGCCAGCCGGCATCTGAGCCAAGGAGGAGGCCCCCCCAGTCCGTGGTGAGTGGAGATGGCATTGTCGATGGCACCCTGGTCAGCGAAGCACCAGCCGGGGTGGAGGAGGAGGAGGCCATCCCTCTGAAGCCTCCTGTCCAAGCTCTCCGGTGAGGTGGTGTTGGGCACGTCGTTCGCAGCGGGCAGCCGGCGGCTCCAGCGACGTTGAGCCAGGGTAGTCGCCACAGGGGTCAGAGACCAGGGATAGCTTCAAGCCCACCGTGCCAGGGGTGCGACGGAGTGCGGCTACGGCGAAAGCCAGACGATGTGGTGAGGGTGCTGCGAGAGTGTGCGAGAGTGTGCGAGAGTGTGCAAGTGGAGAGTTCTGCGAGAGATGGCTAGGGACCTGGGGCGCGTCTAGTTGCCGAGACAGGGGTCCAAGAGCCCTGGATGGACTGATGGAACGGGCCTACTGGCACCACGGCGGACGGAACAATTGTCGACAGCCAATACAGTGCTTGTGCCTGGCCGTCGGTGCGACCATGCCGGATGCTTCCCCTTGTGCTCTCCTTTCTCTGTCATTCCTCCTCCCCATTCGGCTCCGTCGGCCCTTTGTTTATGCTTGTTCATGCTTAATCCAGCACATGTCCCATTGTGCCCTGCCCCGTTGTGGTGGGCTGCGGGCTGTGGGCTGTCTGTCGCATGGCGCTCGTCTATGGGCGGAGCTGGCGCATGCCATTGGCGATGCGGGGCTGGCCAATCCAGAGTCGTCCCTTTTTTTAGGACCGCGCGCATCAACCACCATTCATGGGGCAGCCCTGAGGCAATCATGGCAATGAGCTGGGCGAGATGTTAGCCAAAGGGAGATGAATGGATGCTAACTTTGGAACAGCCCCATGATGCGTAGATTCCCAGATGGGATGGAGTATGCCTTTGATCGCCACGCCCGACACCAGTGCAGAGCCGCCGTATATCCCGTGCGTCTACTCCGTACTGGCGCCCTCCTTTCGCGCTCGCTCACCGTCGCCGCTCAAGCCCGCCGCCATCAACTGGAGACGTTGGAGCCAGCGCCGCCTGGGCTCCACTGGAGCACGGAACAAAGAGCACAATGACCTGGCACAAAGGCTTGCGCACTGTCGTCGCTGTACGCCGCATGCGACAATATCACCGGTCTCCATCGGTGATAGGGGGGAGGCCAGAAGGCCTAGACATGGCCGGACGGATACAACGTTGTACTGTACTGTAGGACCGTGGGTACCTCAGGCAAAGCAAGATGGCAATCTGGAAAATCCATGCGTTGCCCTGTTCTCTTCCCAGCGGGCCTCTCCTTACTGGGCTCCCGTCTATCTCCTTACTGGGTTGCCGTCTCCTTACTGGGCTGCTCCCTCTGGCCTTGCCTCGCTAACCTTAAACAGGATCTTGCCTTGTCTTCGTGGCCCGGCTGCCTTCATCGAGGCTCCGTGCCACCGTGGGCTGGGCTCCATCGCAGCCAGGGACCTCAGAGGCCACCCGTCTAGACACAGCCAGGGACGTACAGGGACACACAGTGCATTCCCAGCAGCATCCGTCCACAATGCTCCGTCAAAGACTCGCAAAAGCAAGGGCCCAGTCGAAGCCCATCCTGGACGTTGAAACGCTCCGCCACCTTATCAGAGCGCTTTATGGGCTTCTTTCGGGGGGGGGGTCCTGGTGGGTCATCCCTGCGCGGGCTTCCCAGGCCTTCCAGGCCTTCCATCGCCCCCCTCCTGCAAGGTACGGTGGCCCGCCTGCCAACCGATTTGCCAGCGCTTCCAGGGGACACACCCCGGCGGCTGCCAGTTTCGGGCGCTGCCACTCAGGCCCTCCAGGGCAGCTCAGGGCGGTGCTATGATCTGTGGCGGTCGCCGCCTCCCCCGTCCCCCCCAGACTGGTCCCGGTGCCACCAGCAAGCCACTGGGGGCGGATCGCGCGCAGAACCGTTGACCAACCCACCAACCCACAGACAGCACCATCCCACCCTTAGCGAAACCGCCAGGATCCCCTCACTAACATTCCTACCACACCCCTCTCTTCGTCCAAGCACCTCAAACATTGATCGACGCCGGGCGTTCCATCCCGCGACAACCCCTTGACGATAGAGTTGTCAGGAGGCTCGATGCTCACCAGCGAGTTGTGCAGCCTCCCGCCATCCCCTTTGCGGGTCTACAATGCACAATTGCGGGTGTCCGGTGGCTTCGGGGGATTTCGTCATCTGTCTATTTGCATCCAGGCCTATAGGAAGCCTTTGATATTGCCTTGATATTACTTCTATATTACTTCTATATTACCTATATTGCACGCGTGGAGATGAACCCGTATCTCCAGGACCAGCATCAAGGCGGCCACAGCGAGCACATGGCCGCCAATGCGATCCAAAGGAATCATGCCAGGGATGGGAGCATGGCCCTTTTCCTATTCCCGCCATGTCACCGGCTTCAACGGCTCAATCCAGGTGGAGCGCCGCTCTCGCTCTCGTCACCGTCACCACCGGTCCCCGCTGTTGGTGGTCGATTGGGAGGGGGATCTGGTCCAGGCCACAGACAGAGCGGAGCACGTACGCGGAAGTCGGCCGTACTATGTCGACGGAGTCGTGAACAAACACTCGACCATTCCAGGGGCCCTGGGCCTGCAAAAGCTGCCAAAGACCTGGCGACGCAGTGAGTAAACCGTTCACGGCCTGGGATTCCGGTCCATGGCCCCACGAGGCCCAGCATCGGCATCGCCTGACCGGCTGGGTTCCATGACATGGTCCTCTTGCCCTCCCGTCGATAGCTTCGCTCAGAATTAGCTGCAAATCTCGCGTCAACCGTCAAATCAATTTCCGGGCCGGTTTGTATCGTCACCGTCTCTGGTGCCATCGCTTGAAGATTCTCCCATGTACGAAGTACGCACCGACACCCACCACAGGCGCTTATCGCCATCTGGATCGACTTGCCGGCGACGACGGTGTGCGCCGGCTGCTCGGAAGCGGAAGACTCGGGATAAACTCCAGCAATCACAGCTGGTCTGGGTGGAGGGCTACACAAAGGTTCCACTCCGTCACGGCCGAGCTGGCATGAAGCAGAAAAAAAAGAAAGACAGACAGAATCGATGATGCTTGTTGCGCCCACGACCCCGGCTTTTTTTTTCTCTTCAGGTTCATTTTTAGAACCAGCGGCGGCACTGACCACCAACCAAACGCACCAACCACCCACATTGAGCTGCAGTTGCTTGAGTGCTAAAGGCGGATCCCGGCGTCAAGGGGTCGACAACCCAGCACCGCTGGTCTGTTTCAACATCAGGGCAGCCAGTCGGAGGCCGAGTTGGCCTCGAACACTGAGACCGAAACAGAGACCCACTACGGTTAGGCCAATCGATCACTCCCGCCGCCGTCTTTTGCCCAAGGTTGTCTCAGGAACCTGACTTGTTCGGCGATTCGCCCGTCTCGATTGGGATGCCATGGCGCGCATCCGGAAACGGCGGAGAGCCTCTAGGCTACCAGATCGTTGACTCTTAGATGTTGTTGCGTCATTTCACAGATGCAGTCTCTTAGCTCGTTGTCTCACTTGTAAAACCGCCAGCCGCGAAGAAAAAGCCAAGCGCCCAGAGCAAGACAAGACGAAGCCAAGCAATTAAGCATTGTGGGATGGCACGGGATGAACCAAGACTAGACGACATCAAATCCAATTATTCCAAGAATAATCATTATCCATACTACGTAGTACATTTCTCAGTCAGCGGCATCAGCTCGCATTCTCCAACCCGTCATCCAGGGTAGGAAAACCTTGAATCCTTCTCTTGGATGAATCATGCACGCACATCCGTTCCATTTTCGGAACCCGCTCGAGAGTTTCAATCAATCTACCACCCGTCGAAACAAAAGACGGAGCTGCATCTGACAGAACTTCTTCCGACGCCGGAACGGTGCTTTCCCTCTGCTCACCTGAATCTGGTGACGCCAACGGCCGACCACGATCCTCCCCTGTTTAATTTCCCATCGCTCCCCATGCTGCCAGCCCAGCGGTGGACGCTCGGTCTTCCCCCTCAAGTCGCTGGCTGTCAGTGCAACCTTGTCGCCGCTGGCCCCAGCCCAGACGGGCAACGCTCATAATTTGGCCGCCTCGTCCAAGGTCCGTTTGTTAGTGCAAATATGGATATGGCGCACTAACAGCACAGCGTGAGGCGTGTATGCTACTGTGATAGTGCGTCAAGGTGACGTGCGTGGTCACTCGCGCGGGCGAACGGTGGCCCGTCGGCGGTGGCTCGCCGGCCAAGACATGTCCACAGCGGCCCTTGTCTTAGCCATCGGTCCGTCGGCTTGACCGTCGCCAACTGTCTTGGAATGGCGTTTCCAGAAAGCTGGTCACGTCAATTAACACTGCTAGCAAAATGCCCATGTTCCGCATGGGCTTCTTTACAGACTGTTGTGGAAGTGCCGGGTTCCGTCAAATCCGGAGGATCCATCCTTCTGCATCCATCATACGGGCTTCTCTGCGTGCTGTATTAGATGTTGGTCGGCCATCAACGGAAGCCAACAGACCGAGTCAGGTCCCGAGCACAAAACATCCCGGCAGCATCCATCGACCCAGTGCGACGATGTCGCCCGCTGCAACCCTGTTGGTGATGGCTCGTTAACCACTAACCAGGAAAATCCTTTTCGGTGTTTGGCCCGGTGCTCCCAAAGGGGTTGGCAGGGGCCTTTCAGTGTCTGCTTTTTTGGGACCTCATGTTTCGAGTTGCGGTGACAACGACTTTTTTAGGGTTGGTCCAGCCATTGCCGGCCATGACTTCTGGCTCATCCAAGTTGTATGCTTTTTCTGAACAGTGGATATCAAGTTGTTGCGGTGGTGGTATTGAGAGGCACAGCACCATCAACTCGAGAAACATAGTTCCAGGGCAAACTCTGTTGCAGATGCATGCACCGTTTATACTCGTCCAAATCAAACATTTCATTTCCTTCTCGTATGTTTCCCTGCGTGTTTACGCGTCCGCCTGACGTACTTGATGGACAACGTAATACTTCGTACTGTGCTTACGTTGCTTTCCATGAGCATCTCTCTCTTGGCCGAGGATCCCGAGCGTCTAGCTGGTGTAAGTTACTACGTGGTATTTCCAGATGCAAAAACATTCTTGGCGGGCGATCGTCTTGGAAGCTCGATGCCCTCAATTCTCTTGGGTCTTCTCCACTCTCCACTGATCGCCAGCTCTCGTTTCGACGTTTCATGCACAAAATTGCCCGACATCGTGCCTCGCCAACCAAAGATCACGCCAGCGAGAACAAACCCAGGTTGACGGTCTTGGTTTCCCCCGAGCGAGTCCCAAGCAACGGGATTCCTCCGCTGGACGTTGTAAATTTGCCGAGCTCGCGTGGTCCAACCCCCTGGGCGTAAAAATTGATACGTCTTTTTCCCGTCTCCTTTACTGGGGCCGCCGGTTCCCATTTGTCACGTCCACCGCGGCCGGAGGGCCTGTCCCTGGCGCTGCTCCTTCGTGGGACTGGGCCCGGGTACCTGCAGATGTCGTCCGGGGTTGGTCGGTTGTGCACCTTTTCTGGGTTACCAACACCTGAAGCACGCCTCTTGGTTCTTTCCTCTTTGGGCAGGAGGGGGTGGCTGTGAATCCTGTTGCATCCTGCTGCCCATGCAAGCCATGCTCGGTCGAACGAAGGAAGCGTTGGTTCCGACTCCACGACTCACATCCTGGCCAACAGCAGCGCGTGCCACAACCACGAGAAGCAACCGGTCGATCACTACTACGTAGAATACGGTAGAGGGCTCGGGCCCATTGCCGCCATCAGGGTCATTATCAATCCCCGACATCACATCTTGATTATCCGTCCAAAAAAAGAACCGTGGGCTTGCCTGAGCGGTTTGCGTACGCCGCCCGCCAGCTCGTTCAAGCCATCTGAGACTGAGCATGTTTCACCAGTCCCTAGATCCGGCGCTCTTGGGGACAAAGGTCCGCCCGACGGAGGAACTGCGAAACCTTAGAGTTCAGGGCGGCTGCGAATGGCTCAAACAGTGGCTTTGAGCCATTTCTATTCCATCTTGAGAAATTTTCTTGTTAGTTCTGTTCAGTGGCGCTTTGAAGCTGCACCGGTGACGCTTACTCCACCAGACTTGTTAATCCCGTCTTCTCAACTCTTCGCTCTCTCAATGACAACGAACAGAGATTCCGATGCTATGCCCCGATGTTCATTATCATTCCAGCCTTGCTAACACAATTTCAGCGCATCCTACCTGCTTCACCCGACCGATCGCATTGCGCATTCTGATGACATGAACCGACTGTTGTCAGAGTTTCGATACTGGTCAACTACAAGACTTAGTTTTCCGTTTCAAACCACATCGAACCGAATGATTGTCCCACGATGACTGTTGACCATTTTTTCCAACGTCGACGCTTCTGTTCCGCGTCCAAACCACGGTTTTCCATTATCCACGATCGAGCTGGATGCTTGACGATCGTTGTCGACTTTTTTGCACCAACGTTTGGGTTGCTGCAACTCTATACCGTCCCGACTCCGCCGCTGTGATGAGCCGTGCTTGAGGTCTTCATAATGCGAGGCCTCTAATGGCCAGTGAAGTCATTGCCTGGAATTTTTATCCGATTGCGTTCAATCTCCCAATCAGCGAAAATGCGAGCCCTCGAAGCGTTGAGCTCCCTCGTCCTCCAAACGCGAACATCCGTCGCTGCACGAGTAAGCATCCTTGCCTAACCCCACGATGCACTGCAGCGTGAATCTTTCACTGGTGGGGCTTGGCCATTGTTTGGCTGAACTGCTTTGCGCCTTGGCTTGATTACGGTCACATGATGGCATTCGCGATGATTCATTCGTGTCTAGCGTCGCAAGTGCGTGATGCTTTTGGCGATGCTAGGCAACCACTGAGCACAGCCTTGAACTCCCGATGCGTGCATGTTGCTAGCTCGCGCCGAATAATTACAGCTTCGAAGAGCGAAATGTCCTATATAGTAAGCGCTTCATCCAGCGTTAATGCCATTCTTCCGTATTCACCAAATCCATTCCCACATTTGCTCTTGTCATTCATTTGTTACATATCGCTTCATCTCCTGTTGAAATCCGGTTCCAGAACATGAACCCGCAACAGCGCCAATTCATCTACAACGTACTCTCCCACGTATTTTCTCTTGACGGTGTAAATCCGTCCGATCTGAACATCACCACGCATGGAGATCTGTGTGCCGGTGGCTTCTTCACGCTTCATCCAGCGCAGACAGGCATTCCCAATTACCTCGCGTTGCAAGTTCGCGTCGCGCCAGACTGGACAGTGGGCGTGCGCATCGCCATCGCAGGCGAGACGCACGCGTTCAACGAGTTTGGCGCGCCGCTGCTGGTAACAGAGGAACTTTTTGGGAGGCTGTATGTGCGTGTTGAAGAGGTTGCTGCTGGACACTGCATGCACCGCGTCGGTGGAACGTGGGGAGCGTTTGGAGATCCGATGGATATGAGTGAAGATGAAATGTACTGGAATGATGCGATGCAGGTTGACTATTAGGGGTTCCTAGTTTAATTTTGTTGAGGCGGCTTGGGCCATTTTAACGAACTCTCATGATGATGATGACGATGATGATTTTGCTGTGTCTAGGGTAGGAGTTTTGGTGTATTACTTGAGGAGGGTACATTCAATTGTATGCGTCAGTGGGTGCATCTCTCTCTTCTATTTGGATTGAATCTATGTCTTCATTTTTTATCATATATGGTATTCATCTGTTTAGGTCGAAGATGGCCTGTATTTTTAAGTTGTTTCTAGTCTTTGAGGTGTAAGTGCCGAAGTTCTTGAAGTGTAATGACTTACATGAGGACTTCTGCTAAATTCACAGTCACGTTCTCTGTCGGATAAAGAGCCCCAGAAGACAATAAAAAAGCTCACTATTGATTCAAACACCAGAATACCACCCTAACATCAAATAGAACACTGACTACTTCATGTAATCCTACGAGATATGATGGTGCGTTCATATCGTGGATATTGGAGCCGATAGGGGTCACGCGCTCACGCGTCATCATGCCTGCCCGTATTTAAATCACCACATCCGTGCGGCGAACCTTTCCCACTTACACCTATCGACGCGTACCTGAGGGAATCAACTCCCCGAATCTCGACACCGCGTCACAGAAGAAACCCTGGCCACAATGTCTCGAGCATTGTATCGGCACATACGAAATCCCAGGCGAAGTCGGCACGAACAATGAGACCCAAAGCCAGAAGCAGCGCACAAAGCAGAGCATAAAGCACGCCGCGTGAGTGACGCTACACGCCATCCTGATGGTGACATTGCATTGCCTGCCCCGTGCGAAGTAATACATGGAGAATATGACAAGAAGTCCAGGAGACCTGCTAGTTGCAATTGGTCGGTGTTCCTTCCGGCGGGGTTTCGCGAGTCTGAATCCGGCGGTTCGAAGACAAAGAACGCGACTTGGAGTAACTTAGGTGGAATGTCTTTTGAGGATATTTTGCTAATCAAAGGCGCACGAGTAGTTGTACATGACGCTTTAGGAGGATCTTTTGTTCTAGTGTGCCCTTTTATTCCACCTCGTGCAGAGGCCAAGTAAGTTCCCCGCATGATGCGGAAGCTTGGTGATTTCAGTTCTTTCTCTTTCGCGTCCTCCTTGAGGCATCGCGATCTACCCATGACCATGACTTCATTCCCCACCTTGCAACTTGCGCATCCTCTCCTCCGCGGCCCTTGCCCTCCGCTCTCGCTCGAGTCGCACCCTCATCTCCGGCGTCAAGCCGCGCGCCTCGGCCTCCCTCCGTTCCTGCGGTGTCTTTGTTAGACCCGCCGCGAGCGTATTGCCCTTGGGTTTCCGGCTCTCCGTCACCTTGGGACCCTCGGATCGCAAGCGCTCCTCCTCTGCCCGCCGTCGATCGGCCTCTTGCTTGTCCGCCTCTTTCTTCTCCCTCTCGTCGCGCTGGTCCGCCTCGGCCTTTGTCATGGGAGGAGGTACCTGGGCGGCGTCCCAGGGCCACTTGCCTTCGCCAAGCTCGGAACGGGCAACGCGGAAGGCATCTCGAGTGGAGCGATCGCCGGCGAGTTCGAACGGCATCTTGCCTTCCTTGTTCGTGATTGTGGGATCTGCGCCGCCCCGCGCGAGGAGCCCCAGCACAAGCGGCGCAGCGTTCTGGGCAGCGGCGAGATGGAGTGGCCGAGGGGCGTGATGGTTTTGCTCTGTAGGCTGGAACTCGAAATCTGGGCTGACGGCGTTGTTTTTGAGGTATGATAGGAGCGCCGGCAGTTTTGATCTTCGAGTAAACGCTTGCAGTTGTGACGTATGGAGCAGCGCTGTCTCTTCCTCCTCCGACAGCTTCGGCTTCGCAGGTTTTGACTCTGTAGCCTTTTTCGGCGTTGCAGGTTCGGCTTCCTTTGCCTCCTGGGCAGGGTCGATTTCACGAACCTTTAATCGTGTCAACTCGATAAATGACCGCATAAGCTCATTCTGTGTTGCTCTCCTGGTGCTGAAGGGGAAGCCCCGTAGTCGTGTGTCATTGTGCTTCAGGACCTGGCCGTCGTATGGGCCGAACAGCGTCCTCCGATTCGTTGTGCCGGTTGCCCGGATAAAGTGCAGCTCAGCGGTATCCAGGAGGGCTTTCCAGTCGGAGAGGAGGGCGCGCACATCCTCCACCAAGGCCTGCTCGTTGTAACGACGCAAGCTCGAACCAGCCGAGTGTGCAGTACCCTTGGCGTTGTCGTTGGCCGACTGTGAACCACCCTGTTTTCGTCGTGTTGTATATCGGTGGAATGTCTTGTGTGCGAGCACCGTTGCCTCCCGATTCATGGTGGTCCCGCCCTTGGTTGGCCGTGGCGCGAGTGACACGACCATTGCTGCAAAGTGGCCGCCGCCGATCATGCAGAGGAAGATGTGTGGCCCCTTGTAGGCAAACTCTGGGAGTGTGCCGTCCTTGGGGATCCTGGGCATTGAGATGGGCGCCACCTGCTTCTTTTTCAGGACCTCGACTAGGTCGGAATTCCGTAGCTCCTCTCCGGTGAGGATGGCGCGGTACATGCCAAAGTAGGTATTCTCTGGGAGAGCAGGAGTGCCCGAACCACAGCAGCGGCGGTTTGCCGCGATTCTTCTTGGCCCCGCTCTCGTCCTCATCGTCATTTCCACTGTCTCTTTTATCTGCCAGCTTGGCTTGCTTCTTCAGCAGGGCTGTAAGCGTCGACTCCTGTCGGCCGTCCTCCTCTTCATCTTCCGAGTCGTCCGAGTCGGATCCCGACAGGGACTCGTCGAGGTTTCCGATCAACTTCTCAAACTCGACTTCCGATACAGGCTTCTGCCCGCGCAGCTTCTGCTTGAGGTTGTAGTGGTGTAGGTCGGATTTCAGGTGGCCGCGCTGGTCGAGGAGGGTTGTGAAGGTGAGGCCGCAGAGCGAGCAGGCCTGGCTGCCGACGAGATTGCTGTCGGATGTCGCGGAGCTGTCTGAGGATGGGCTCGTGGGATCGACGGCGGAGATGGCGTCAGTGTCGGCATCTGACTTTTGGGTCAAGGTGTCTAGGACCTCGGACGGCAGATCATAGACTAGGGGAGTGATTAGCTTTGGGTAGTCGCAGCCTTGTCGGCGATTGAATGGCGGGGCAAAGGCAATTGCGTGGGCTTACCATAGAGCGGCCGCCGCAGGAGATCGTCGTTCTTCTTGGACATGGCGATGCTCGTAGACCTGTGGGTTTGTCGCTAAGTGTTGGTGGTGTCTAAAGCCAGAGCTCTCCCGTCGGAGTCGCGAGGCGCGAGCTTTTGTAACTCGAAGCTGTCGTCGCAAAGATGCGTCACTGCCGATGCAATGAGTCGCGCGTTCAGCCTTGGCCTGACTCAGTCGGCCAGCGATTTGATTAGTTGGTGGGGTCAAGGCCCGCCATTTACCCCGCCAGCCCGTGGCTGAGGTGGGTGGCTGTGACAGTTGTGGCTGTGGCAGTTGTGGCATTATGAGCTCATGGATAACCTTAAGTACGGCCCCGTATCTATTAGGCGAGGTGCAGCTACTGTAACCTTATCTTATCGCCCGCCAATCGCCGCGAGCATCAACGTCACTAAATGCATCATCTTTCGGCTGTTCCAGGTTGCGCAGCTCAGGCCTGCTCCAAGATTGGTCCATTCCAGGTTCCAAGCGCACGAAATTGGCTACCACGTTGCGTCAGCGGTTGGCACACGTACTCCATCTCTCCATCATGCACTGGTAATTGTGTAATCACTGTCCCTAAAGCAGGGAAGCGGCCATCCTGCCATGATTTACCCCGCCCTGGTTCCGTCTGGCCTGTTGTTGGAGGCGTCGACTAAAGTGCCTCTGTGAGAGTGAATCCACCTATAAATACATTCTCCCAAGTTGCCTCTGCTCGTGTGATCTTCTCTCTCTCTACAATTGTGCATTCCTATTGACCATCTCCATTGTCCATCTCTCCTCTGATCCCAGCCAACATCAAACCATCCCAGTAACAGCAGTACGACCCTGACCTCCCATAGTCCACCATGGATTTCCTCAAAGGCATGTCCGGCGACGGCGATAAGAAGACCGAGGAGAAGCAAGCCGACAGCGGTAGCGGCGGCGGCTTCATGGACAAGGTCAACAACTTCGCAGGCGGCGGTGCCAAGGGCGAGAAGAACGAGGACCAATTGGACAAGGGTAACACTCCAACACTTTCCTCCCACGCCTTCTTGCAACCGCTAATACCTCTTCCAACAGCTGTCGACTACGTCCAGGAAAACTTCTTGGGTCAAGGCGACCAGAGCAACGAAAGCGCTGCCGAGCAGGCCAAGGACGAGGCCGTCTCCGACTTCATCCGCGACAAGTACAAGGAGACGACCGGCAAGGACTTCTTCGTCAAGGATAAGGATAAGGACTACGGTGCTTAGAGCGACGGCCCAAGAATTTAATAAGAATGCCTTTTTTTTTGGTGGATAACGAACCATGAAATAAAACAAATCGCATCTTCCGAAGAAGATTCCTCTGTGATAACTTTTAGTCTGTTGTGTGTAGTGTGCGCCCCCGATCCCTAGTACTGTAGGAAAATTTAAGGAGCGTGTACGTTAGGATCGACGATGACATAGGAAAAAGATAGGAAAAAGATAAGCAAAACATAAGAAAGACATAGGAAAGAACATGAGAAACCCCAGCATCAAATCCCCCAAAGACCCTTCCACGATGATCTTACCTGATATCGGCGTAATCTGCTCAAACCTCCCCGCCGCCGAGTAAGCGTGCGGCCCGGCTTCGAACTTCAACTACAGTTTGAAGGTGCTCAATGTTCAACGGAACCCCGCGTCTTTCGGCTAAGACACACGCTGTCTTGAAAGCGCTCTGGATGTGTCTCCCATTGAGGGGCACGCGGGCCAGGGTTGCAATGTCTTCCTCCCCCAGGGCGCAGGTTCCGTCGCTCCTGTCGAGGAAGTTGCGCCAGATTTTGACCCGCGAAGTCTCATCGAGCTCCTTGAAGGTAAGGGCGAGGTCGATGCGCGACTCGAACGCGTTGTCAATGGTGACGTAGCGGTTGGTCGTGAGAATCATGGCTCCGCTGTAGTACTCCAGACGTCGGAGGAAGACTGGACGAGCAATGTTAGCGCTGATTGGAGTATTCTGGGTTTGAAGCAATCTCACCGGAGACAATCTGATTGCGTTCGAGGCTGTCGGTCGAGCGAGCCTCGAGGAACACATCGGCCTCATCAATCAACAGGATCGCGTTCCACCTTGCACAACGCTTGAGTCCGCTCGCCAAGTTGGTCTCGACATCGGCGGCAGTTGTTCCAAGATCACTGACGCTGAGCCTGTAAATAGGGCGCTTCACATGCTCGGATACTAAAGGTCGCTGTTAATATACTTGTCCAGGCGTGATCGTGGCGACGGATTACATACCAGTCTCGGCAGTCAATGTCTTTCCAGTGCCAGGAGGACCGGCCAGCAGGATGATGAATCCTTGCCCTACAATGGGTTAGCATATTTTTTTTGTTTAAATTAACAATACCATCCATGACAAACCTTTCCCCTCAATGAAGTCCCCAAACTTGTGAGTTTGAGCAGTAGCGCAAAACATAGCTAAGCACCAGGTCCTTGTCGGACTCTTTGATGACGAGCTTGTCAATAGCGTCCGAGTTCCACGAGATCTCCTGGAGATGGTTGACGCTCAGCTTGACTAGTCATTATTAGTTTCATCACATTTCCGTTAATTTAACCGATTCCACTTACACCACATCTTGGTATCAAGACCGAACCCAAATACGCTCGGGACTGCCACAATGCACTGATCGTCCGTCAAGGGCGAATAGTCTGGCGTCTTCCTCTCCTCAGGTGTGTAAATCTCACCCTGGGCGTGGCAGAACGTCTCTGGGGCCTCTACGAGCTCGCGGTGGGTCGCTTTGCGCTGTATAAGCGGCTTCCGAATAGCATATTTGGGGTCGAGGCCACTCAAAGGCTTGAGCGAGGCTTTGAGGCCCTTTGAATCCTCGTAAAAATACTTGGCATCGATAATCACCCGCTCGTTCACCTTGCGTTCTCGTTAGCGCCTTGCTTGGGCTAGGAAGGAATTGACTTGCCTTCATCATAGTATTATGGACGAGCATCTCTCTTCCCTGGGCGTTGTAGGTCATGAAGTGCTGGTGTCGCAGCTTCTCAAACTTGCGGCCCCGGGCAATGAGACGTTCCCTAACAATCTCAAGGTGCGGATGGCATCTCAGAGGCAGAATATCCATATCTGCTAAGGGAAGAGTCCCCTTAAACTCCTCCATCTCAAAGGTCGATTCTCTGACTCCGCAGTTCATGCCGTCCCAATCAAGTTGATTGACCCTGAAGCGGTAGCACGCATCTTTCTTGTCATCGGAGGTGACTCGTTCGACCTCCTTGAGAAGTGCGGCGCTGATCACGCCGTCCTTCTTGTTCAAGATGACCTCGCCGGGGATAAAGGCGATGGGCACCTGGTCAAAGTTGACACAGGTTGTTTCTTCGAAGACCTCATTTGCCTTGAACGCTTCCTTCAGTTGCTTCTTTAGTATCTGGCGGAGGATTTCGAGGTTCTCACGTAGGATCGGCTCCTTCTCACATTCCACCAGACCAATGAACTTGCCCCAACGATGAAGGAAGGGGACGAATGGTTGGGTGAAGCGCAATTCCGTAGAAGTGCAATCGATGGCAGGGTAGTCTCTGAACAGTGTCATCAGAAACTCCCTTAGGTCCGGGTTGTTGATCCAGATGCACTCAAGCTTCCATGACTCGCCGACGGGGTGGTGACCGCAGACGATGGAAAAGGTGTTGCGCAAGCTTTCAGCTATTTCGTCTTGCTCGGGGTCCTTGCCAAATGGCCTCTTGTCATCATAGATGACGCAACATGGACAGAGTAACTTGCTCGTCGCATAGACGGGTTTGACTCCGGAAATCTCTCCAGTCGAATAAGTCGTTTTATACACCGGAGCTAATCTTCTTAATAACAGTGGCCACGAGATATCATTGTGGTAACTTACTCTCAGATGGAGTCTGAATCCTTTGCTGGGCATGAAGCTCAGCTGAAGGCACAATCCTGTGATTGCGATTGAAGTAGTACTGAGGTACAAAGCGCTGACCTTGGCCACAGTGACCGTTAGGCTGGTCCTCTGAATTGGTGCAACCCATGGCTGCAGCCAAATTCAATGGAGTGTGGTGGGAGTGTTTGCGTATGTTGTTGAAGTTTGTTTCTTGAACGAAAGATGAGATGAGGATGGTTGCGAATTTCCAGGTGAGGTCGAAACTCCTTGACTATATAATCTCAGAGCCCTCACTTCCCCAGGTTGCCTCAATGTAATTTGGGTGGTTCTCTCAAAGTACCGAACAAGGCTCTGGGTTGTTGCGGCCGCTGCTTATGCGACCCAACGTGCCAAGACCGTCCTGTCTCAGTGCCAACTCAGCCCGTTGATGCTCTTCGCCCAACAGGACGGCACACGCAGGCTGGCTCAGACATACGGACTGCCACACCAACTCAGGAGATCCAATACATTTCTGGGCCTGGCAAAACAACTCAAATTGTGGCCTGATATGCTGTCGCTTTGTCTCAATGTGTCAGAACACTAAAAGAGTGGCTTCCAATACCGCCGTCTCAGCTCACGCTACCACCGGAGGTCTCGCAATGTACCTGAGATCTGTCATAAAAGAGAAAACAAATGCGGCTGAGAGATTAGACCGGTGGTGCGGGGGACGTGAATGTGCAAGAGCTCGGCGTGTTAGCGGATGACACGGCTCGCGGTTGCGAGGCGTGTCTTGGGTTGCATCCGAGTGGCCCCATGGGATCGAGATAGGATCTAGAGCTGAGATTGGTCTGCAAAAGAGAGGAGAGGAAAGAAACGGTGTGGATCTTTCCCCAATTCAATGTGCTTTGTGATGGCTCTCTGTCCCGTCCTGCAAGTAACGCCATGAATGGCATCTTGTGGCTGACCTCTACCAATTGGACCACGACGATCACCATACAACTCATAAACATGACCATCGTAAACAATACTGTCATATACGGCAAGGCAGATGCAGTAGTATTCAGCTTCTGTCTCGGAGTCTTCCGGGACGTTGGTGCTGCCCACTTGAGCCGCTTGGTCGTGAAAGTACTCCAGCTGGCGGGACGTCTCTAGCTCACGCGTGCGCTGGTGGTATTGTCAGTAGATTCCTGATCCAGGAACCCGGTTCTGGGATTTGTTAATATGATTCGCGAGAGTGAAAAGTAGCCCCATCTCATCTGGACGATCATGAGCAGCGTCATTGCTCACCGCGTGAAGGATGCTGTACGATCTGCAAGTGTTGTTGATTGCCTGCCGGTACTACACAACGCTTCCCATTCCCCCACGCGGCTCTGTTGGTCCTGAATTGTCACGTATCCTTCCATCTTCGTCGTCCTACAGCGTGGGGAAAGCCAGGATTACTGTTGGTGGCGCTTGGTTCAAAAGACGACACGTTGACTGAGGCGAGACATTGAGACATATTGAGGGCGCGACCAAGCTGGGCTGAATACCTCGGACCAGACTACAAATGGTACAAGTGCTTTTTGTATTGTAATTTTGTGTCAGCCATCGCCGAGTGGAGGTGTGAATAGGCCAGCCGTGGTTATAGAGAAGTAAAAACAACGCAGTGCGCGGACCGAGCACCCTAAAGTGCATCCTGCGCCTCCATGAAGCCCTCGTGCATACATAGTAGCGTCTCAGAGCCTGAAAAGCCACCGATTGTCGCCCGATGGCTTGAGCTCAAACGTATGTGTCAAAGACATTTAGGATTGGAGGGTAGTATCTGCACATTTCGCCCCACATATTATCCACACAATCGCTGCCACAGCGGTGACAAGGAGAGTCGTGATGAGCGTAGGTATCGTGACTTATCGACTATGCCGACAAGGGCCCTGCAAGATTGCTTTTGCAAAAGCATTGAAGACGCCACTGTGTGACTGATAACGAGAGAACCCCTCTTTAGGTACAAACATGAAGCGGCCACAATGGAGACAATGGAAATGGTACCAAGCCAAAGACAAAATGATCTTCTAGCTTGATGTGGTCTCCCCACGACCGAACCCTGTCCTTCCGGCACTTTCCTCGCTTCAGCCTCATATTACTCAAACATCTTATCATCGAACTGGTAACTCGTCATAAGCCAAGCCGGTAGCTTCCTGCATGGCGTCCAGTCAATGGTCATCGTCGTCCCATGACTTGTTGGTCCACGCGCTCGACGGCATGCATCCTCTCTCACGAGCTAAAGCCAAGCCAACAACACATCCCCGGGTCAATACCGCAGTGTCATATTTGACAGAAAACCAGTTCAGCCACTTCGCATTTCGGTGACAGTGTCCGTTGATCACCGCTCTTCTCAATTACCGGTCAAGCAGTCGGCTGACGTGGCGCATCATTGTTCGCAGCTTCCATGAGAACCGGTACAAGTTCCCGGAATGACTTCTTTAGGGAGGCCGAGACAGAGGGTCCCATTTTTTGCAATGCCGTCTTAATGAAGTCAAAGATGTTCTGACCCTCTCGGCCTTTCAGATCTATCCGAGATAGGCTTTGGCGGGGAAGATCCATTAGTGCCTGTAGCGCGATGTCTGCCATCATAGCACGATTGAATAGGATAAGCGTTGCGTCTTTATCGCGCTGCGGCTGAGTAGGAATGAATCCCGGGTCCCCGAGTAGCTTGGGGGCAATGCTAGCAAGGGCGGATCTCGTAGCTTGAGAAACGAGGGGTGCCTCATCCGAGATAGCCCCCTCCAGGACGGATTCGAGCCACCCAAGAAGTTCCTCCTCCCCAACAAGGACCAGGGTAGGTTGGAGTAGGCTTTCAACAAACGGACACCTTTTCCGAGGAGGCTCGGACAGACCGCCACCTACCTCCAAGTGACGTCTTTGGGGCAGAAAGCTGACATAGCCCTCTCTCCTGCGGCGGGGATCCGATGTCTTAGACAGACGATGTACAGCAATGTCCAGAGCGCACTGTGTAAGCGCCAATGCAAGCCGGCTTGCGATTCCCTCGAGGCTGGGGGCGTTGGCTGACCAGTTGATCTGCATCTTCTGGATGACCTCTCCCCGTTCCGGAGATGGTTCCAAGCGAAGGACAGCCTGGAGGGCGGCCTCGGCTGCCAAGGCCCGTTCCGAAATTCCGTCCATGTTGGCGAAGCAGCCAACAGACATGGCCACTCTACAAACAGAGGCGAGCAAAGCGCCGGCGGCAGCGCTGGACAAGCCGCTCAGCGGACCGAGAAGACACGACAGAGATGCGTCGACGGTTGAGTCTACTTGCGCTACATTATGCAGGACGTTGAAGAAGCTTCCAGCATCGGCGATTTCTGGCGTCCCTCCCCAGGCCGAGATAGCTGCGCTGGTTGCTGGCATGGTTGGTGTTGTGAGGATAGCTCTGTGTTGGGGGCTGGAGAACTGGTCATTGCTAGAGATGGCTGGCGTCATTGTTCGACTGTCGCTGCCGTGGATGTCAACGACTTGGATGTGGTCGGAAGTTCCAAAGCTGGCCTTTTGGTGATCGAATATGTTGGCAAATGCGTAGTAGTCATGCCCATAAGGGCCACAGATTGGATTGCCCGCGTTATTACCATAGCCATCACCGCCATGGCAGTGCGTTCCAATGACTGTGTTTTTGTGTTTTTCCACGATGGGGGCACCACACTGTCCTAATTGTAATGAGCACGGAGTATTACCCACTGAATCTATTCCATGGCTTACCTAGATAGGTAGAAATAACATACTCGATCATGTGGTTTGGAGAGCGAGCGAGATTATAATTTGACAAGACAAATCGCTCGTACATCTGGGCGCCAAATTCAACGTCCACCCCACTGTCACGAAGATAGCGGTCTCCAGGATACCCAATTATTCCCAGTATGCCCATCCTAGCCTCAGGTGTGGTCGAGAAGCTAAAGAGGCGAAGGTTACCGTCGAATGGCTCGTCAAGCTGGATAAAGGCAATGTTCTGGTTCTGCTGTCTATCTTGATTGCGTTTATTTATCCAGTCGGCCGGGACCGCCACATATTGGCCGTATCTAGCTTGAGCTTGTTGAGACTGCACCGAGCCTCGACCATTGTAACCAATGTAGCACTTGACCTGAGTCGTGGCGCCGATCCATTTGGGTCCAACGTGATAAACGATGTGCGCGGCGGTGACGACCAAGTCTGGACGGATAAGCCATCCGGTGCCCATGGTCCATACCTGTTTGGGTGACCACTTGTTTGGAGCCAGAGATTGGATCTTGACGATAGCTGGTATGGTTAGCCGCGAGGGACTGGGAGGCCCGGATCTTCCACTTACATCGATACTTGCCGCCATCTCTGATATCCTCTTCGTCTACCAGACTGCGCATGTCTGGATTAATGACAGAATTGATGCCACCTAGGCCATCTGAGGAGGGAACAGTGGTCCGCACGGCTGGATCCATCGATGTGGGCTGCTCGAGTTTCCAGACCGCCGCAGTTTCAGTTCTGGTCGTGGTTGTCATTGTCGCGGAGATTTGGGATTTCCAAGAACAGTAGGAAATTGATTGGAAATTGATTGGAAGTAAACAATTCAGAAACGGTAGGATTTTGAGACTTAGAGTCGAACAGTTGATTGTGCATCGAGAACTCAAGGCCTGCCATTTTTTTATACCTGGCCGTACCCGTAGTCAGATGCTTTGCGCCCACCTCACCTACAGCTGAACGAGAGTTTGACCAAGTGCTGGGCAAATCTACTCATTACTACGTAGCGTCATTGTATTGGCAAGTCACACCTTTTGCCTCCCAATGTTTCCCGTTGAAACAATGTGGTGAGCCAATTCCCTCTTGGGCTTTGGTGGACCACACTTCTCATGAGCTGTCAGTGCATCTTATCCACGTTTAGCCCGCAAGTCAATGGTCTAGATCCCATAAACAAAACCAGAGCGCGCGGGGTTGTTGAGACACGCATGAACAAATAGTGGTTAAAAATACATGGCCCTCTACCCTATTGAACCTAGGCACAGCCGGGCGTAGCGGTGGCAGTTTGAGCCTCGATGCCTCATCGATTTGGTCACGGTGTTGTCTGAAACGGTGGCACTTGACTTTCAAAGGTGGCGCGAGTGGCAACCCTCATACGGCATCCTTTGGTTAAAGTATTCAGGCGCTGAGGGTCTAGATCTCAATACTTATGCGGCAGAAGAGCTGATGTGAGACGGCAAGCTGCATCTGCCTGTCACTGTGAGACTGCGAGTTCTAGATTAGAGCCTGCTCGACGTTTCTTCTTCATAAGAAAATAAAATTTAAATGAGGATCAAAGAGACAGGTTTGAAAAGTGATCTGTACTTATTTTAGTCAATTGTAAATGTAAATTGTAATTGTTATAATGTTGTCGCTCGTAGATGAACCTGGGGAGTACCGTCGGCGGTCTCAGCGGGGGCCATCCGGGAGTGAGCGCTACAGGGCGTAGCCAGGGAGTACCCAGTGCTAAGCCAAAATTCTCCCAGTGGCCATTGACGAGATCTCCTGGACATAGTGTTGTTCAAGTCGTCTTATGATCGAATTATAAGGATCATTTGTGCGCTTAAGTTGCAAATATCTTGATTGTCAAATCCGCACTTCCTGTGGTGACGAAGCAGAGCTGTTCCTCAAGAGTGACTACTCCAGTATTCTTCTCCCGTGTCCAATTGTTCTGACCATTCTGTCCTGGCGAGGCTCCGCTGACGGGAGGCTCATCTCTGGCAACTATTGGAGCCCAGTATGGACAGGTCATAAAATGTTCATGCAGGTTCTCCAGAACCTCGATGTACTTTCCTTCTTGGCTTAGGGATTGTGTCACAGATCCCAAAATAACTCCAGTGTGCGACAATGAACCGGTGCAGGCGGCCCTCGGAGTAGTTCTCTAGTTGGCAGCCGTCCAGCAGGGCCATGCAGAGATGGCCAGTGTAATTTTAGGGCCGAGACTAGGCATAGATTCACCGGATATGATCTGGGGAATGTTTACAGCGGCCATGGATGGGCTGGGCTTCTAACACTGGCGGCCCTTCAATGAAGGACATGATCGACGATACTGGGCAGGAAAAAGACCTGCGAACGACATAACTTGGAGCACAGCGCGGTCAATTTGTTAGTGAATACGTTGGCAGACGGAATCTATGAAATGAATGTGGTGACTTATTCACGAGGCGCATTTGGTGCCTGGAAACAGGTTATCGCCCTTCATCTGACTGTTGATGTGACGCGGTGTTCAGCCTCTTCCCGAGTCCTGCTCAGCACCTACTACGCTATCTCTATGTGAGAGCCTTTTGTAAGCCCATTCTGGTCATCAACATCCGGAAATTCCTTTTCCGAGCACAATAACATCATGTCTGTAGTGATTGTTAGATGGTTAGATGGCCCAGTGACGAATGCTGTGAGATTACTGGCGCGTACCCTGCAAAGACGCTGAGACCGCCCTCCACATCCATGAATTGCTTGCAGTCGTCTGTCAAGTTGGTTTCGTATTCGGAGCTGGTGAAGAAATTCTCAAAGTCTTCCCACTTTTTGAACCACAGCGTCGAGCATCCGTCAAACTCCATCGCGTTCATCCCCATCCTGGTAAGCCCTTCCTTCATCCCGGGGAGTTGGTGATGCTATCCGCCTTAATAAATAGAGCACTCTGTGTAAATGACCCTAACCTTACCTGAGTGTATCTTTGAACCTTGAAGAGGCCAAATTTCTTTGAGGCGAGCGTCATGTCAGCATGGACATGAGCCCAGTGTTGGGTGAAGTGCTCGAAAGAGACGCCCTTTTTCTTCTTAAAGTAAATTGAAACCCTGACACATGCTAGAAGACTTGTAAACTTTAACCAGTTTCTAGTTGATTAAATGACTGACGTTGATAGTGTACTTCCTTTTCGTACTTGAAGTCGTCAAACGTGAAATCGTGGTCGATTTGCACATGACCTTGAGCTGGATCAATGTTCGGCATGGTGGTCTATGTCGCAGCGTGAAAATGATGTAAAGCGATGATGGATTGCGAATGTGAGTATACCCGTACGGTCTAAAGGAAAGGAGGTGCTCTGCTACCAGGAAGGCTTAATACTCGCCATGCTTTGGCAATGCCATGAACGATCACTGCCCTCGGAGACGGGGTTGGCTGCGACCACAAGGGCAATCCTTTTCCTGGAGAATCGCCAAGCTCCCAACCACGGTCACTATTTCCTAAACGACAGCTGTCAAGGCATTGGTGTGGGAGCTCATTGGAAGATGATGGGGTCTGGTGGATGGGTTTATCCATGGAGCGTTACTGGGAGTGACTGGGTAGCAAACAGGACTTCCTGCTGGATACCATTCTTCCTGACGGAACCACGTTACCCTCAAAGACGTACCGCCCCCTTGTGTGGAAGCATGTGACGTTGACTTTGACTTACATGCGGTGGATCTTATGATGAGGTCCAGGAGGCTAGACTCAGGGACAGATCTGGAGCCAACCAGCCAAGTCGCAGAGGCGGGGAAGACGAAGATCCCTGCTTGTGTACTCTTTCAGAAGGATGAAAGTTTCTTCATCAGGGTTGGTGTGCTTCACGCTGATTCATTAGCGCTTCTCTCCTCTCCCATCGGGTGGGTAGTATTGGCTGAGGCGAAAGAAAGCCACGAAGGCACATTGAAGCAGCAAGGCCTTTAATTGTGCCATAGATGGCCATCTGAGAATGCATCGCATTTGATGGACTAATTCAGCTCCATTGAAAGGAACTACGAGGTACCATTTTCCTTGGCTTTGTGCTCCTCCAACCTCGCCAATTGGTTCTCCATACTCGTCGCCTCGATAACCATTTTCATTGAATCGTCACAAAACTCTGGCATGTCGCGGAAATAAAACTTCTCTGCATTTATCTCCACCGCAAGGCCGTAGTCCTCTCCATCCTTGACCGTGCGGCCCCACGCATCTGTCATGTTACCTCCCTCCACTAGCATCTCCACGGTTGATGCTATCCGGGAAAGCGGGGTGAAGTATTCCTCCGGAAATGTTGTCCACTCTTTGTCATTCATGAGGTTAGTTTTGACGGTGCCGGGACAGGTGGCGTAAACGCGGATGCCACTGGAATGGTAGTAAGGGAATGCGATGGCCCGCATGAAGTGGATGACGCCAGCTTTCGAAGCGGAGTATATGGGACAGTATTGAGATGGATACTGACGATTCCGAGATCAGATTGTCAGCGTAATTGAGGTTTCCCATTGTTGCTTGCATTCGTTTGAATGATCGCAGGCATGGATCTGAATGGGCTTTTACTTACCAACCCGCCTACACTCGCAGTCATCACTAGGGACGCGCCCATGCCCTTGTGCGGGCTGCGGCGGAAATAGTGCAACGCAAGATAGCTTTGATTGATTACTGAATTCAAGTTCACATCCATAGTTTTCTGTTTTGGCTCAGGCGGAATGTCGTCGCTGTCCGGCGTGTCATAAAAGTTGTCTCTCTCGACGATGCCCGCATTGGCGAAGACGAAGTCGAGGCGGCCGTCCTGAGAGAAGACATTTTTGAAGGCCTTGGAAAGTGATTCCCACGATGTCACATCGACTTGGTGGAACTTGGAGTTGGCGAGAGATTGCTCAGTCGCGACACACCAGCCTCCTTGTTAAAGTCCAGGATGTGGACCGTCCATCCCTTGGGGGCGAGAGTCTGCGCGACGGCAAGACCCATACCGGAGGCCCCGCCAGTGATGAGAGCGACCTTGGAAGACGTCATGTTGCCAGAATTTAGCTTGATGAATAAGATGAGTGAATTGTGAAATTCTGGGCAATTTTCCTCGTTCTGCAAGACCACAAGCCGACGCCGCTCTTCTTCAACTACACTACCTCAGACAAATGCCGAAGTACCGTGAGATCCCGTGGGAACCACCCTGTAAATCGACACAGAGCGAACATGTCATGAGACGCCATCCTAGTATACCCCGGAAAACAGTTTCAGTTCCACCTAGAGATGCACACCAAGTGTGGATAACTCCATCCCGATGCCCCGCAACTCCGGAACTTCACCCCGCACTGAACTAGGCGAGGAATCATCCCAACTGGGGAACATGATCGCTGTGATGAACCAGCTGCTTTTATGTTCCTTGGGTACTGTTGTCCTTGTGAAGAATGGTGGAAATTTCACTTGGTTTCGATTATGGCACATTGAGCAAGTGGACCGTCCAACGGAGTCATGTAGCCGGTTCTCATCCCACACCCTGAACGTCACCATGAAGCGAGGACAAGCGTGGTGATCGAACATTAATCTCGCCGACGTCCACGAATGACAATAACGTCCCAAGAGTATTGTGAGGGGCGAATTAGTGAACAAGACATCTTCATACATACTACTAACAAAGAATCCCCTCCTCAGTTGGACCCTCGCCCCTCATCTCCTAGTCACCAAGACCGTACAAAAGATCACTCGTCGTACATTCACCAGAAATCCATTGTTCTGTATATATAGCAATAACAGCGCAATCATGTTTTGAGTTGACGTCACGCCGCCCCAGATGTATGTCCTGGGCACAGAAACCTAGGCTTGTCCATAAAGAACATGCCTCGTTCTACTCGGGAGAGTGATTCAGAATGTTGACAGTCGGTTCGGTCCTGCACCATCGTTTCATTCTATCACAACTCATGAAAAGTATGGCTTCAACCCCTTTCTTCAATCCAGCCAAACATAGACCTATCCACTCTGCCTGAAGAAGAACGTGCGGCCCTCGACCATTGAAGAGTCCAGGTCTAGCACGGCGAACGCTCGTGCCTGGGCTCGTCTCATGAAAAGGGTAAACGGGAAAACACGATGCTTCGTCAGGCCTGTACCAAATCTGTTGCATATCCTGCTGGACCCTGACCAACCTATACGTCGAGGGATATGTGCCGCTCCTGCCTCTCGGCTTCATCCCTATGATTAGCAAGGGTCTGATGTCTCTAATTGAGTACCTTGCCGAGGATGAAACCATTACAAAGTTGAAGGTAGAGTAGGCAGCATCACAGATATTAATGCGAGGCCAGGTCGGGAATAGGTATTTAAAAGTAGCTAAATATATACAGGCTTATCTTAAATATATACAACCCCTCCTAATTAGTCTAATTCTACATTTTTATTATTTATATTTTAAATAACTCAGGGATATATACTAAGGCTAACTCTAATCCTAAATATTAACCCTAATTCTAACTACTAATCCTAACTAACTCTAGCCTTATCTTTTAAATATTAGTATTTTTAAAATAATAATAATTAATTTTCTAAGTGTTATTAAAGAGATTTTGAGAGAATTCCCTTATTATTAAGCAAGCTCTAGTGGGTCAGGCTGGCAGGTAGCAAGGGTGGCATTCCTACCCCCTGCTTCGGAGAGTAGAGTCACATTTGAAGCTAGTAGGGGCTATCGCTAATCGGATTGGTCAGTAAGGGATGTGTATGTTCTAGATAAGCCTGGGTATGTTTAGCTACTCGGTATTTAATGGGCGAGGAGAAGCAGAATGAGGTTGCTAGGGACGTACGAAACTGTCTTTTGGATGTACGACGGGGTCCAGAGATAAATCATGAACCAGAGGCAATGAGATTTATAACAGTACTTATGGTGAAATGGTTGTTTTTGGGGCCCTGCCGAATTTTTCCAATCGCATTATAACCTGCCATCCTTTGGCATACCGTTCCAGGTCGTGGGGATAAAACCGTCATTAACCCTATCATCCAGAGCGAAACCAGGTAAAGAAACACACAAGTTAAACCCAACAAAAGAAAATTATTCCGCCCTTGCCAAAGTCAAATCAATTTGAAACCCTCGTGAACTTATCATCCTAGCCCAGACCTTTTTCCTGGACTGGCGCATACGGGACAACCACGTCTTCTAGCAAACCGCCCATTTTGTAAAAGACATGGCTTCCGGCGCAGTCATACCCTTGTAGATTGTGACCATTACTAAGGTAGCCATACACTCTGGCCAAACCGTTGATGGTGTGGGCATCCCCATCTGCTAGATGGGGGGGCGTAGGTGTGCAAGATGGTGGGGATACGAAGGGGGAGAGAACGAGGGTGTAGGGAACGAAGGTTGAGGGTACGAGGCTGTAGCGTATACAGGCTGCATGAAGGAAGGATGGAGCTGAACGTTAGGGCGTGGGCGGGAGTGGAATTGAGGGTGAGGTTCACTAAACTGCCGTGGTGGGGGGATATATGGAGGGTGTGAGAACGCCCATGGGGCCCCTGTGCCACCAGGAACCAACCCAGGTGGCGCATTGCTTCTCCACGAGCCCCCTCCTCGACCTCGCGGATTCCAGTTACCACGTAGCGTCGGACTTCCACTGACAGGGACATACATCATGTCGCCGCCGTAGTACTGTCCATCGCCGTCCGGGGAGGTAGAGACGTTATGATGTGCCCCATCACTGTCACCATGCTCTGTAGGTGCAGACCCAACGCGGCGGGAACCGCCGCTGCGGCCTGAGCCTCTCTTCCAGCGATTGTGTCTGCGAGGGGGACGAGGTTTGCGGTCAACCAAGAACTCAATCTTGTGGATGGGATCGGTGACCATCACGTCGTCCGTAAGTCCGAACTTCTCCAGGTCCTCCTCATCGGAGGTCCATACCTGAAATACATTCTCCAGCTTCACGAGGTGTTTGACTTCAGGGACCCAAGTGCGCACGAACTGTCCGTTGTTGTCATAGTCGAAAGCCTGTTTGACTGGGTTGAAAATACGGGCATCTCCTCGTGGATCGTTGCCCACTCCAGCCACGTACTGCCAGTTGGCCCAGTTGGACGAAACATCGTAGTCGATCAACATGGCTTCATACCACTCCGCCCCGTAGCGCCAATCAATACCGAGATGTTTGGAGAAGAAGCTAGCAACATTCTGTCGCGCTCGGTTCGATGTATAACCGGTGTGGTATAGCTCTCGCTGAGAGGCATCGATGAGGCCCATGCCGGTATTTCCCTCCATAAATCGATCGAGGATGTTCTTAATCTGTTCCGGTGGAGGGTCTTGGCCTTCTGCGGCAACCTCCTCATCAGGAGATTTCCATATCTTGTCGTACTTTGGCTCTGAATTGTCCGACCCCAGTTGTTCTCCCTTGAACCCCGAGAGTCGAAACAGTCGATAGCCAAACTTCATGGTACAGAGGCGCATGTAGTCTCGCCACAAAAGCTCGAAACGTACAGCCTTGGTCCCTTCGCATTCGCCCTGGCCGAATCCCTGGGCCAGAGCATATGCCGGCTCCAAGCCATTCTCCAGTTTCAACAACTCTCCATGGACTTGGCGAGCTGTGATGCAACCTAGTGCTAGGTAGCCCGCAAGTTTCGTGCTATAGTCTGTTCCGACAAGCCCATTGCGAGTGTCCTTATAGTGTACCATGCCGCCAGTTCTGAGCAGATAGAAAAGGCGGTCCCACCCGTGGCTCTCGCCTCCTGAAAAAGGGTGAGCAGATCGGGCACCGTGGGGGTAGACTGGAGGTTTGGCAAGCATGTTTTGGACGGGTTCTAGAAGTCGATACTCGAAATCCTCGTAAGTGTTGGACTCTACGAACGGCATCTTCTGAGGGGGTGCCCATGTCGATGGCGGGAAAGGCGGTAATGACGAAACAATCGGGCAGGGCAACGAGGGTCGTGGCCGATGAAGGAGAGGCTCCTGGGTCTTGCGATAGGTGGTGAAGATGTCTGGAAGATCTTCGGGGTCTTTTAATCCCGTATCACGGCTTAGGTTGGCGAGTTAGTCATGGTTGGTTAAGTAGAAGTTGTTAGGGAGGCTCACTCGTCGATGAAATACTTTTCGTCTTCCCACAACTTGAAGTCGATGCGGTTGAAGCTACAGACGTTGGAGACGGCCTTTTGATCTTCTTCCTCCTCGAATGACTTTTCTTCCGTCATCCACACCGCGCCGATGGAGTGATGGGAGTCCTCGAGAGACTCGATAATGCTTGACACGACATCCTCGTAGCGTCCTACCCTGATGTCAAGTCCGCTCTCCAAAGTCTCCAAGGAGTGCTTCAGGTCCCAGATGGACTGGGCAAGGAACTTGGCTCGGTTGGGGCCGCATCTCCAGAATTTGCCGACTTTACTCAGGGCCGGAGGATAGGGAGACTCTTCATCCTCGGCGAGAAAGCCCGAGACTTCGATCTGGTGGGGCGGCAGGACGAAGATAGGGAGAGAAAGTGCGAGAAGCCATGGTCCGAGGTAGCTAGGTAATGAAGGATGGGGTTGTCTGCGATCCTAAGGTCGCGGCGGACCAGGTAGACTAAAAGCTTGCCCCTAGACATGGTCAAGTGAGACTGTCCCGTGGATTTCGCTGCTGATGGGGCCGTCCGGATCTGAAGAAGAGAGGATATCGTGGCTAAGGGGGCCAGGAGGGAAGTGTTGTGGCGGGCTAATTGGACCTGAGCGGGAGCGGTCTGGTTTCTGGACAGAGACCCTAGGATCAGGGTGCTAGACTCCTGTGTTGTAATCGACTAGAGCAGTAGGAGGGCCGTAGTAGAGGCTCGTTGGACGCGGGGTGGGCGCCGAGGAGGGCTCGGGATATAAGGACAGTGGGTCGACACAGCCAAGGTCAGAGTTCAGTGTGTCCGGTGGTGTAGCCTCCTTGTTGAGGATGTGGGATGATACAGGCGAGATAGATCTTAGATCTAGCGTCTGCAATTGTTCCTTGTACTTCGTACAGACACAGATGAGATCCAGACGAGCTGAGAAGCGGGAGATGCCCCCGTTCCGACGAGTTCCAGGACGCTAGCGTCACGTATCAAAGCCCAAGGAGTGGATATGATGCTGGTATAAAATCCAAGATGTTGAGTCCAGGCCTTTAGGGCGTCTCGTATCCCGCGTCTGTGCCTTTGGGGGGCGAGAAGGAGAGACAATGAGTTGTCTCGCAGGCGCTGGTGAACCACGGCAGTTGTGTAGAATGTTGACGGACGGGTATGTCCGCTGTGCTGCACTTGCAGAGAAAGCTGAGATGGACAAAGTGAGGACGTGTTCTGGAGCGAACACTGCCTGGTGGAGAGATTGGAAAATAGGAGGATGGTGGTGCGCTTATACGCCCTCGTGGAGATGGTTGAAAATCCAGGCGACACAGCCAGCCTGCAGACAGGGTTAATGACGGCGAAACTGCACAAATGGGGGCGAAGGTGAAGTTGGTAAAAACAAGGAGAGCGGGCAGGTCAGAGACATGATGCCGACATCTTGCAGTGCGAAGCAGGCGTGCCGCGAGAGAAGAACGCCATGGTGATGGGCCTTGTGGTTCGTGATCGAGCGCCGCGATGCCCTCGATCACCACGACTAGAGCAAGGTCGTGGAGATCGGACCAACAATGAGAGGTCTAGCCTGCAGGGGTCCAGTAAAGGCAGTAAGGCACCGGAGGAAGGAAAGGAACCCGGTATGCGCCACGCCCCCTGCCCAGGCTAAGAAGCAAGCAGCCCAGAACAAGCCCAGGGCAGGAGCGTTGCAGGGGTGGCTTTCTGGCTGTTCGAGAGGGGGGCATCCATCAACCATCATCGGTGGGGCCGTGGCCCATGGCCCGTGGCCCGTGGTCCGTGGTTAGATGGGAGGGATGCAGCTCCGGGCCCGGGACGATGGACGAGATAGACGGACGACACACGCTCTGAGCAGAGTCTTACGATGCAGTAGAGTCGAGTCCACGGCCGCAGCCTTGTTGCTCGTTACCGATACGCATTGCCACTCCCACGAGTCCGTAAGACCATGTCGTTTCACTGCAACGACCCCTTGTAAGACGGACCTTATCGTAGGGTTACCGTGGGTGGTCCGCCTCGCCGTCGTCCTAATCTGGCTGTAGGCGTCATTACACTGGGTAGGTAGGTAATGGATCTCTATCCACGGATCTCCATCCACGGATCTCCATCCACGGATCTCCATCTTCAAACAGGCATTTCGCCTCACTCTTCGCCTGTCATCGACACTCCATCCTTGCCCCCTTGGATCTTTAGCCAGGGGCTCTCGATCGGCGTCACACAACTCCGAGATGGGCGATGTAGTGCGAGGCAACGGGTATCGACATCGATCAAGGCCAGGCCATGACGCGGACCGTTGGGCGCTACTACAGCTGACAACTTGGATTGCCCTGTGATGGGCAGAGGCGCACGTTTTGCCCATCCGCCCGCCTTTTGCGTGAAACCTGGCGACTCACAACGACGGTGGAATGGTCCAGTACGGTCCAGCACGGTCCAGCACGGTCCAGCACGGTCCAGCACGGCGCGCGCGACCACCAGGACACCGCCCGCAAGAGTCCAGCCCGTCCATAGCAACACCACAGCCGCGGCGTTCCGCACCAGAAACCCCCAAATCATTCAGCCCGGCGGTTGTCAGAGACACGCCTCACCAGATCTGCACGTAGGATGCAAGCACGCGGCCATCGACCCACGATCGCGGCACTCGCACTACGCTAGCCCGCACCAATTCGCACCACCCGCTTTTACTTTGCATTCACGGATCGCCATGGAGCGGCTAGACCACCTGGAGCTTAGAGGTCCAGGCCGTCTCCACCGTTTCGACACTGCCTGCTCACTGTGCTCAGTCCAGCAATGTCCAGCCTTGCGATGGATGCTGCGCAAATCGATGCAAAATCGACACACCTCGCCGCTGCGATCGGAGGCATCGAGACACGCCTCGCCGCCTCGCTTCATCCTGCCACCCTTGGGGATGTAGGCTTGGGTCACATCGTCAACCACCCCCTTGCTGCGATTAGCCCGCCTCGACTCGCACCGGCCCGGCTTCGCTGGAATGGTCTTGTCTCCAAGCCGAGAAAACGTGAGAAAACGTGGGGAGGTGACCCAGGGATTGTGGATTGCGCCGAAGGATATCGGGGGCCATTCCGTCATTGTTCCCACACCGACCCATGCATGCCTTATTTCCTCTCCTCTCTTTTCTCCTTTGTCTGCGTGTCTCAACAATGGCCGCCGGTTTGCGTCCAGTCTCCCTCCGAGTGCCTGTCGTCGTAGGAACGCACGTCCCACTCGAATACACAAATCACAGGTCCTCGTCTTCCCCCAACGCCACAAAGCCCTTTGTTCTCAACCCATAATGCCTTGCCCCGTGGTGCCATTGGGCGGCCCAAATGTGACAGGTCTGAGCTGAGTGAAATTGAAGCCATCAGGATGACCACGATGACCTCCCATGAGACACTACGAAACGCCACAACATCCGTATCCAGACACCGACATTAACTCTGTCACTTCTCAGGACACAACTCGAGGAACCTTTTTATCCTCCTTTCAAGGTCCCTGGTCCTTACTATCACTGCGGTTTCGGGGCTGGAGCCCGATGCTGACGGTGCTGGCTCTGTGCGGCAATCCGAAGCAGAATGTCACTCGTGCATGGTGACCGCTGATGGCAGAGTCAAGACGGACGGCATCGTTGATATCCGAGACGAAGCGGATCATCGTCGGATTACAGGCAGGCGCCATCGAAAATAGCATTAGCCCGGGAGCCATTTGATTTGTTGAATCCTAACGCTCCGGTTGGGTGGCCTGCCACTACTAGAACCAATCTCGAAGACTCGACGCCGGTGCAGATGGGCCATGGGCCTGAGAGGTTAGCACCCATGTTCGACTTCGTCCCCACTCAATCGTTCAAGATCGTGAAGATCTGGCATTGACCGTTTTCCTCAGGCAACGTCGGGTTCAATTAGCCTATTGGACTTGTTCTGACCCTGGGGATTGCTGACGCAACCAACTTTAGATCTGATCGACATCGGCTTCATCTCGAATTGTCAAAGCTGTTGTGGAACCACGGGTAGATTTGGGGCTGAGCGCCAGTCCCGAAGAGCCTCGCACCTTGTCCCACCCCATAGCCTGATCTCGCGGGTCACTGCAGCTGACACGATTTCGCGATTTTGATACTCGACGTCGAAAAGCGGCATCGCAGTGAGTTCATTGGAAGTCGCCATGGCCAATATCGCTCTGTGATGCACAGCTGGAATCTAGACACAGCCACCATGGACAGCCCCCACCAAATGCGAACACTTCCCCACGTCTCACCTCGGCGCCAGGTACCATTCAAGTCGAGAACAAGCCTACCCTGCACAGCTCCAGCCCACGGTCGCGGTCGATTAATAATAGCAGACACGATCTTTAGGTCGTGCATTAAACTTTTGGTCGCTAGTCATCGATGAAAAGCAACGCTGGATGCATCTCATCACCCTGGAATAGCTGAAAACTGCGTCAGATGAGGATACTCGCAGAAACTAGTCTGCAGATGCATCAGTCGATTGGTTGACCACCTCGACTTACACCGCCCGAGGCCGCAAAAGCAAACCTGGCCGACTCGAACTGAGAGCCATGAAAGAGCCTCGATCCATGAGTGCTTGAAGTCGATGCAGTATTGAACTTTCTCCGGCAGTGATCGTTGATAATCGTACGGATCAGAAAACTCGTGGTGTGCGTGACAAGCTGGGCATTGGATGAGTGGGCGGGTAGTCCCAACGCGCACAGACATGATGAAATTGTCTCACGAATTCCTGATTTCCTGCAATGCAGTTGAATTGACTTGCGTAAGCTGCTTCGTCCAGTGTGCTTTTTGCTCTCTGTTGTGACTCCCGTGGGTTGAGATTGGTGAGCCTCGTGCGATGTCTTGTTCCAGGGCTCGGATCCTGATTCATATCGTTTCTTTTGTCGGGAAGTTTCGCATTTCAGCGGCGGGATATGTAGATCTCCAACTGAGGTTGGAAAGTTTTCGAGCGGCTATCTCGCCTTTGCCGACTTTCCCTGGCTGGGCGGAGCCTATTCTTGCTGTTCTTGCTGTTCTTTGGCGTCTCATCTCGCCATGCCCACAGAACACTAAGAAACCGGCTCGTCGTGTCGAGTTTCCTGAGGTTCCCATCACGCCACTTACGCATAATACGCAAATTGACTCAAATGGTAGAGCCTGATAAGGTCAACCACTGACCGATCACTGAGAATGCCCATCGGAGGTCGGTTGAGAGGTCGTATGTCCGCCCATCTCCTCCGAGCATCAGCGAAAGATAGCCACGAGCCATGCTTGTGCCGAACGACCTCGGGGGCGGAGGAGCGGACCCCGGATTCCAGGGGTGCACGATCGGCTTATCCCGACGCGACCAGTGGGGGATCCATTCTGAGGGAGGGGAACCTGGGGTACAACCTGGGTATGGAACTCGGCTTGCCTCTTAACTCTAACGCGGTGACGTTGACAGGTGCGTCTGGGTTCAATTGACGATATGAGCAAGTGATGGCGTCTAAGACATGTGCTGTGCTCAGGGCCGGGGAAGTTCCGTGTCAGGCATTGTATCACGAACTGGATCGACGGTTGTTTGGACCCTTTGGGAAGGATATTCGCTTGGGGATGAATCGTGCATGAGGGACTGCTTAGACTAACAGGGTCCATTACCTCGGTTCGAACCGCTTTCACAACCCCAAGGTCCCCAACGGCTGGCAGGTCTCTGAGGCTGTGATCTAACCAAGGCCCAAAGTAGATGCGATGGGCAGCAAGTCAACTGAGCGGTGAGGCATACAATTACTGCATTTGAGAGGAGAAGAGCCATCGCCACGGGACTGGCGTGAACAGATCAGTGTCATTTCCTCAACACTGACAGAACGTGGCCAAGTGCTGTAGGGATCACTACCGAGATAGAGAGAGACAACCTTAAGGCATCTGCCGTATTGAGCGTCACACCATGCCCTGTAACTTAAGTGACTATCCCTTTCACAAGGGACGGCGCGGTACGTTTCCGGTAAACTCGCCGTGTCCTGATAGCAAGGGGCGACATCGGTCGTGCTCTAATCCATTGGCTCTCGGTCGAAGATCGTCCCCTCTTCCCCTCACCTCAACCCAAACCAGGCCACTTGACCCCATCGCCACAAAAACCCACAGCGAGGAACCGGGCCAATCTCACATTCCAATTCCCCCATCACGGTTGCCAGAAAAAAAGCCTGCGCGGTTGGGGTTTTTGCTGGGGACCGGCGGCTAGCCGAGGGTAGCTTCGCGGTAACCCACGGCAAAGGATTTCCCCTACAGCCGAGCGCAATAAATACTATCTCGCCCTGGGGGGCCTTCCAAGGGATTGCTCTGCTTGAAACCACCGTGATACCCTCGTTTCCTTGTCCCCCTCCCATTCCCGCAATCATCAAGTCACGGGCGTAGAGGAGACAATCCGCTTCCATCCCCGTGTCCCAAGAAATCGAGCCATGTCTGCCGTCACTCGGGGTCTCCGGACGGCCACCAAGCAGCTGCGCATCCAGCCCCGGAGCCTTCGTGTCGCATCGCCCCTCGTGGCCCGCTCAGGCTCGGCCTCCATCGGCGCCGCGCGCTCAGCGACTCCCGCTTCCTACAGCGCTTTCTCAACATCCACCGTCCGATCATCTGGCGCGCCCGTCATGCCTTCCCAAGCCCGCGAATACGATCCTGAGATCAAGGACATTGCCGACTACGTCGCCAATAAGCCCATTGACTCGGAGCTTGCTGTGAGTGTCCCCCGCACCGTGTGCCGCCGCGTTGGGCGCCGGGAATTGCCCCGCGAGCCGTGAAGCTTTGCTACCCCGCCACGATCCCACAAACCCGCCCCCCGCCCGTTGGGAAGACATTCACAAGCTGACCACGCACCGCAACAGTTCGACACTGCTCGATGGATTCTCATGGACACCCTCGGCTGCGGCCTTGAGGGCCTCAAGTTCAAGGAGTGCTCCAAGCTCCTGGGCCCCATCGTCCCTGGCACCATCGTCCCCAACGGCCCCAAGGTCCCTGGAACCCCCTTCCAGCTGGACCCCGTCAACGCCGCCTTCAACATCGGCGCCATGATCCGATGGCTCGACTTCAACGACTGCTGGCTGGCCGCTGAGTGGGGTCACCCTTCGGACAACCTGGGTGCCATCCTCTCCGTCGCTGACTGGGTCAACCGCACCAACAAGGCCGGCGGCAACCTGGCTAACGGCAAGATCTTTACCGTCAAGGACGTCCTTGAGGGCATGATCAAGGCCCACGAGATCCAGGGCTGCCTGGCTCTCCTCAACTCGTACAACAAGGTCGGTCTCGACCATGTCGTCCTCGTCAAGGTCGCCTCCACCGCCGTCGTGTCCAAGATGCTCGGCCTCAGCGAGAAGCAGATTGCCGACGCCGTCACCCAGGCCTGGGTCGATGGCCAGAGCCTGCGAACCTACCGCCACACCCCCAACACCATGTCCCGAAAGTCGTGGGCTGCCGGTGACGCCTGCCAGCGCGCCGTCAACCTGGCTCTCAAGGTCATGAAGGGCGAGGAGGGTGTCCCTACTGTCCTGTCCGCCCCCGTCTGGGGCTTCTACGATGTCCTCTTCGGAGGCAAGAAGTTCGAGTTCCAGCGCCCCTATGGCAGCTACGTCATGGAGAACGTCCTCTTCAAGGTCTCGTACCCTGCCGAGTTCCACTCCCAGACCGCCGTCGAGGCCTCGGAGAAGATCCACCACATTCTCAAGGCCCAGGGCAAGTCCGCCGCCGACATCAAGGCCATCACCTGCCGAACCCACGAGGCCTGCATCCGCATCATCGACAAGCAGTTCAAGCCCATGGACAACTTTGCCGACCGTGACCACTGCATCCAGTATATGGCCGCCACCATGCTCGTCTTCGGCCGCCTCGAGGCCACCGACTACACTGACGGAGGCGAGGCCGCCACCTCGCCCCTGGTTGAGTCCCTGCGCCAGAAGATCAAGTGCGTGGAGGACCCCCAATTCACCAAGGACTACCATGACCCCAGCCTGCGCACCATCTCCAACGCGCTGACCGTCGAGCTCAACGACGGCACCATCATGGAGGAGGTTGTCGTCGAGGCTCCTCTGGGCCACCGTCTCCGCCGCGAGGAGGCCAAGCCCGTCATCCTGGAGAAGTACAAGCGCCACCTGGGCCCTCACTTCCCCGAGGCCAGAGTCAAGGAGCTTGTCGAGTTGGGTCTGGATGCCAAGAAGCTCGAGGCCACGCCTGTGGATGAGTACGTCGACCTGTACACTGTCGAGTCGAGCAAGTTTGTGTAAAAAGTAAATGTCACCAAAGGTGTCTTAGAAGTTAAATCAATACGAACAACAATCAATCAATTAGAGGAGTTCCTACATACAGAGACGCGAGCATGACGTGCAGTTCTTCCAATATCCCATGAATCCGAGTTAGCGGTCTGCTTGTGAAGATCGACGCTGTTCCTGGTGGGGGCGATCCAATACGGGCAAGCAGTGCTGTAATTGGCTGGGTCGGAACCACAGCTGGCGGGGCACGGGATGGTTCCACGCGGCTGCACCGCCTCAATAGACCCCGATTTAGGGCGCTCGGAGGCTTGGACAGAGGTAGCCTGACACTGACAAGTTGGCACGAACAACCCGAGCCCGAACTTGGCATTCTCTCAACCAACTCATTCTCCTGCCACGGTTAATTTATCTCGACCCCGTTGCGGTTTCAGATTCCATCATCCTCCTCTTCTTCCCGGGGCAGAAGTTGACACAGAACTCCGCTTCTTCTACCACACAACACAGTCGCCCATCTTCAGCCGCCACCAGCAATCATGAGCGCCGACCGCCAGACCATCATCGAGGTGAACCGGTCCCTCCGCAACATCAAGAATGTGAGTCGTTTTCTGTGCTCATGACACGCTCCCAATATAGAAAACCAGCGTGCTGATGGCAGCATAGGAACTCGAGACCCTCCTCGAAAAAGGGCGTGATCGACGACGCCGTCTACGACACCATCAGCAATTCTCTCCCCGCCGAATCGTCGCTGTCCGGTCCCCTTCGCACCGCAACCGGCTCGTCCAACCCCGTTCCCGCCGTCGCCGCGCCCGCCCGCGCTCCCGCTGGCCCCCTCCCGACCAAGGCCGTCGAGAACCTCAAGATCAACTCACCGTCGCCCGGGCCGCCCGCCTACGACCAGACGCCTCCTCCCGGCCTCCCGGCCCGCAACGCCAAGCCCGTCGTCGCCCAGGCTCGCGCGCTGTACCAATATGCCGCCTCGGACGGCCGCGACCTCTCGTTTGAGAAGGACGACCGCATCAACGTCTACGAGTACATGAACCAGGACTGGTGGATGGGCCAGAACGACCGCACCAAGCTCGAGGGCATCTTCCCGCGCAACTACGTCCTCGTCGAGCACGAGAACAAGTTCCCTGTGCCTCCGGGCCAGCCGCAGTATGGATACCCCGCCGAGAAGCAGGGCCCGCCGCCGCAGCAGAGCCCGTACAACACACACGTGCCACCCATGGCCATCGCTGAAGGATCGTCGAACAACCAAGGCCAGGAGGGCGGTGACAAAGCTGAGAAGGGCAAGGAGATGGGCAAGAAGTTTGGCAAGAAGCTGGGTAACGCTGCCATCTTCGGTGCTGGTGCCACGATTGGTGGCAACATTGTCAACAGCATTTTCTAAGCCATAGACACGAGGGAGGGAACGACTTGGGTGGTTTTAATATGGTGATCGCCTGGGCTTGGGCATTTTAGTTGGCGTTCTGGGACATCTGATGGGTTAGATCGACTTGCCTATGTCTTGATACATATATCTCTTGAGTGAGAGGGAAAATACACAGTCCCTTCTGTTGGGATACTCAAAGTTTAGAGATTGATTACGTTCACCCCTCGCTTGTGACTAGTATAAAAAACATTTAGAAAATCCCGGAGGCCGAGAGAACCGTCATTTCGGTCCAACTCGATGTCGAAAATCGCATCTTCCTTAATGCTTTAGTGGATCTCGGCAACCGATGCACAGTGCACAGTACGGTGCGGTGAATCCACATTCCAGCCAACACTAGCACTAACTCCCGCCATGACCAGCTCCGGCACTGTGCTCGACCTGAAATTTCTTGACGGCCTTCTCACTCTCCTGCGAAATCTTGGACGGTGAGAGCCTCCAACAACACGACTGCATCACCATGTCAAGCTCAAAGAAACGCCAGGCAGAGGCGCCGGCTCAGGCTCAGCAGCCGAAAAAGAGCAAAGAAAAGAAAGGCAAATGCGCCGGACGATGACTCTCTTGACGTCGAGCTTGGCGTCAACCTGCTCTTCACCCGCATGGACAACCAGCTCTTGGCGGATCACCTCGCCCAGAAGTTGACCAGGTTCGGAACCGATCTCAGTCCTGTCGAGATTTCGGACTTGACCATGTCAGGTAAGCGGTCTCTCTGAGGGCCCCGTGTCCTGCTGTTGCCTTGCTTCTTACTGATCTTGATGTACAGCCAGTACCATCCGGGATACAACATCGTGGCAGGAGTCGAGGACTCTGGACAAGTATCCTGATTTCCTGGAAAGATTCTCGACAGGCGCCGAGGAATTGATGAAGACGTCCAAGAGGAAGGGAGCGCCACATACCCTCATTGTTGCAGGAGCTGGCCTCAGGGCTGCCGACATTACCAGGTACAGTTGTTCCAAATTGCACATCCGCCTTTGGAACCCGCCATTGACCAGAAACAGGGCTGTCCGAAAATTCTCCCGCAAGGAAAGCACTGTCGGTAAACTGGTATGCTCCTCCTCGCTTTGTCCTTCTGGGCAAGATCACTGCGTTGCGGAAACTGACATTGCCACAGTTTGCCAAGCACATGAAAGTGGACGAGCAAGTCGAGTTCCTCAACAAGTACAGTATCGGTATCGGCGTCGGCACACCTGCCCGCTTGATAGATCTCATCAAAAACGGTAAGAATGCACCAGGACATGGCCCCCTACACACCTGCCAAGATGCTGACTCCTACCAGGAGCGTTGTCTCTCGAGAACCTCAGGCGCGTCGTCGTGGATGCATCCCACATTGACCAAAAGAAGCGAGGCGTTATGGACATGAAGGACACGATGTTGCCGCTGGCGCGCGGTTCTTGTCGCTCGACGAGTTCAAGGGCGGATACGTGGACGAGAAGAAGCCCCTGGCGTTGCTGTTCTATTAGATACCCCTCCGCCCAAAATGAACTCGCGGCTTCTTGGATATGAACCAACGCCTCTTTCCTTGAGATTGACATGTGATGCACAGTGCTGGCTCTACTAGAGGTGATGCTCCCACTTGCCAGAGCTTGGGGGAGTCACCTAGGCTCAGCTGGAGACGGAAGGAGGCTGTGAAGTCGACTGGCTCCTGACCTTCCACTCCAGAAGCCCACTCCTGCGACTTCCCTTTGCTGCCAGCGACGCCTTCTCCGATGAACCGATTCGAATGGCCCTTGTCGTCAAGTTCCTCTCTCTCCTCTCCCCTCTCTTCTCTTCTCTTCTCTTCACCATCCGCAACTCCACCTTGAGCTCAACAGCCCACCTCTCATCAAGACTTTGCTCTCGTTTTTGGATCCCCTGCCTCGCTACGCTCTTTTTGGTGACTATCGTTAGTTGCGACAAACCATTTTGCTCCGCTTCTCATTTCTCCATTGCCCTCGACACGTTTGACGATGAGGTCCCATCTCACGACGGGCATCCTACTGTCCGGCTTGGCTGGCGGTGGGAGTAGCCATCACGTTTCTGTGCCAGGTAAGGGTGTCGGACGTCGCTATTGGGGATGTCACTGACAGAAGGCGCAGAATGTGCTACCGAGTGCTCTCGTGATCTCATGGATCATCACAGAATGTCCAACATGAACACGCTCTGCAACGACATCGTCACACAGCGGGCAAGTCCTCACACCGCGCTCTCTCCATCACTTCGTGTGCTAACCGTCTCACCAACAGGCCCTCTTTCTATGCCTAACCAACTCTTGCAAGTCTCAGACTTATGGCCCTGCTCTCGCGTACTCTATTTCAGAGTGCTCTAGCCTCGGTGCTACCATCAGCAACCTTCATCCTGTCGAACTTCATCATTTTGAATCTCACCAACGACAACCAACATCAATCGCTCCTCGCTCTGAGGCAGGGATGCTTAGCTTTGCAGACCAGTTTACGCTCTCGGTAGACTGCACCGCCGGATCTGATGGTGTCCTTACCCTATCCCTTCCATCCTCTGGTTCATCTCCAACAAGCCAACCACTTCCCTACGGTGCATCCCCTGCCTCAAACTCTCCGGGTGCTGCTTCAGGTCCCAGCTCAGGACTTGGCACCTCATCTGGTTCCCCTTACCCTCCCACAGGCCCTCAACCCGCTGTCACTGGTCCCCAATCTCCTGTCACTGGTCCCCAATCCCCTGTCACTGGTCCTCAACTTCCCACTGGCCCTCAACTTCCCACTGGCCCTCAATATCCTCCTCAAGATCAGCCTGGTCTGGGTGTCATGCCCACCTGGCCTTCCATCAGCCAGTTCTCCAAACCAAGGATCTCGAAATGGTGCTTTGCCTTTGAACACCGGTTCTAATGGGGTTAATCCTGCCGAAGAAGACTGCGATGACGACGGTTCATCCAATCCATCGTCTGGTGGACAACCTTGGCCGGCCCCTATTCCAGCACCAGCCAATCCAGCTGGAGGTGCCCAGTCTGTTGACCAGAGCTCACCAAATACCCAGCCCCTTCCTGCGCCGGGGAGTCCAGGTCCTTCAAACCCAGGGGGTGCTTCTGGAGTGATCAACAATGGCCCTAGTGGGGGTTTGCAAGGGCCGTTTGGTGATGCTGGCAGCAACAACGGCGAGTACCCATCAACTGGAACCAACCAAAGCCCGTCAACCGGAGTCAACCAAGGCGGTACCGGTGGCTCTCCCTCTTCTGGGTTAGGAGACGGCAATGGACTTCCAACTCCTGGCCAAGGCAGTTCGGGACCAGCTCAGCCTCTGCCACAGCCTGCTCGTTCGCAACCACCGGCTCAGAACCCAGGCTCATCTGGCCCGGCCGACCAGAGTGGGACGTACCCAGCTGGACAGGGCCAAAGCCAGACAGATGAGGATTGTGACGATGATCCATCTGGCAGCCCAGACTCTGGTGCACATGTCCCTCCTCCCCTGACACCACAACCGACACCAGCCGGCTCGCCAAATTGTTCCGGCGATAATGGCAGCCCAGACTGCCCTAGCTCAAACCCAGGAGCTCCGCAGCCGTCGGTCTCTCCACGTCCTTCTGGTCCTCCTTCGGGAAATGAAGACAACATCGGATGTGCCGGCGTTGGAGATGGATCGCAAAACTGTCAACCACCAGCTCCCCCAGCACCTCAGGGCCCATTGCCTGCTCCTCTGCCCTCCAACCTTCCGGTTCCTTTGCCCGTCCCGATGCCCGTCCCAGTATCAGATGACGCAGGATGTTCAGGGAATGTTGGGGATTCTTCCTGCGTGGGTGCCGGCGCACCAGCTGCTGGACCAGCTCCTCCCTCCAGCGGCAATGGTATCGATCCTAACGCCGCCACGAGTAACGGAGATCCAAGAGGCGGTACTGAAGCTTCTCCAAATGCTCAGATACCTGGATTAGGACCTGCTGGACACTGTCCCGAGTCTGATTCTGGCCAAGGTTGTGAGACAAACACCGGACCCCAGGCGCAGGCGCCCGCTTCCTTGCCTCCGGTCCCATCCTCACCACTTCAACCTCCTTCACCACCTTCGCTACCTTCGCCTCATTCGCCTCAGTCCGCTGGTGATGGGTCGGATTGCCCCGGAGCGACTGAAGGTCAAGCCTGTGGCTTAGGGTCTGTCCCCAATTCTCCACCTCCCCCCTCGGCTCCCGCATCAGGCGTTCCAGGTTGCCCCGACGGCCTCAATGACGGAACTTGCCCTTCGACCAATTCCCCCCAATCCTCTCCTGCCCAACCCCAAATTCCTCCCGTCATTCCGCAATCTTCGTCTCCGTCTTCTCCTCCAGCTCCTGCTCAGCTTCCTCCAGCTGTCCCCCAGTCTCCATCAGCACCTCCAACTCAGCTGCCTCCTCCGGCTCAGCTGCCTCCTCCGGCTCAGCTGCCTCCTCCGGCTCAGCTGCCTCCTCCGGCTCAGCTGCCTCCTCCGGCTCAGCTGCCTCCTCCAGCCCAGCTTCCTCCCACAGTCCCGCAGTCTCCATCACCACCTCTAGCTCCTGTTCAGCTCCCTCCTGCAGTTCCCCAGTCTCCATCTTCTCCAGCTCAGCTGCCCCCCACAGGCCCCCAGCCTCAATCACCACCCCCATCTCCTGCTTCTGGGGATTGCTCCGCAGAAGGAAATGGAAATGGTCACCCTTGCCCAGCCCCAAATCCAGGTGGTACCGCCCCGGGAACCGATCCGGTTACAATTCTACCAGCTCCACCAAATCCGCCTCCACGCAACACGGATCTTTCTTCACCCGCGCAAGGGAACCCTCCGCCTTCGCCTAATGATGGTCCTGCCAACTCGTGCGACAGTAATCCCTCGAGCTGTCACAACCTTGATACAGGTGCAGATCCTAATGTGGTGCCTTCATCGCCTCAAGCACTTCCTTCCACATACGGCGGACCTGCTCCGGGAGAAGATCAGGCTCCTTCAAGTCCTAACAGCCCCGGATCTGCACCTTTACCACCACCAAACAGTCAGGTCCCAGGCCCGGGTGAGCAGACATGCAACGGCGAGTGTCCTGCGAACAATGATGGGCCGAATTCTCCACCTCCAGTCATCTCAAGCCCATCTGACGGGCTTCCCCAGGATCAAGGGCCGGTCTCTCCTCCCTCCGGACCACCAACTTCCGATGCCCCTGACTCTCCCTCGGGGGCCGCAGAAGAAGACTGCGACGAAGGCGAAGTCAAGCGGGATGTCCTTGGATCAGAGTATCATGAAGACGTAACCGCAGAACACAGAATCTGGCCGATCAGAAGCCCTTCGCAACCAGACGACAGCACCCGAGCGAGTCAGGCCCCAGTGGTCACGGAGGCACCTATGCCAGGCGGAGGATCATCTCCCACCGCTGTGTTCGCCCCGGCAAAGTTGGGTTCAATGGAAGCACACTCACGACACTCTAGAGGACTGGTTCATCATCGTGGGCTACAGCATTGCCCACTGGACATGCTACGGGATGGAGAGCTCGAGATGTTCCAGAGCCGGAGGCCTACGACCTTAATGACCGTGGGGACAGCACTTTCATATCATCGGGCCCCCCTGTTGCCTCGTCGTTTGTGCCATCGGATACCATGCCCTCGACTACGAGCTCACCAGAGCCCCCAATGGTTAAAGTCAACTCCAGCGGACGATTCCAGCCCTCCATTTCCGCCTGCGTGCTCGCTTTGTTGGTCATCATTGGTTGTCTAGATTGCCTGTGGATGTGATGGCACATGATTCCTGGCGATTTGTTTGCGCATGGTGTTTTGGGACGAGAGGTAGTGTGGGAGCCGAAGGCGTTATTATGTTTGGCATGTCAACATTGATTATTGTCGGGATATCGCGGGAAGAGGGTGATTATTATCATGATGTTTTAGTATCCTTTGTAGACTTGGGAGATTCATCGGAAGAAAATAATTGAAGAAACCCGCTTGGCTGAAGCTCATTGGACCAACAGTGACGCTTTTTTAACGTGATCGGATGTGACGTTGTGTTTGTGTAGTGGGCACATGTAAGGGCGATCGCATGACGCGCATGAGGTAGAGACTGATTGGGTATAGAGTCAAGTGTTTATTCCAAGCGACACCACATCTCTGCAGCCAATGATTACCAGCCCGAGATGTGGGTGCAAGTCGATATTTCTTAACTACCTAGCTTAGACTAGAGCTGCTCTTTGCGAGCTGGGGATACAAAACGCACAATCCGTTTGATACCGGCATAAAATACAGGCCCGCATAGGGCCAGCAAGAGAGTCCAAAAACGTAGGGGAAACCAATAAAATAAAAATAAGGAATCGAAGCAAATAACAAACCCAGGCGTACACATGAAGACCAATACCAATACCGATGCAGACCCATCACAAGGTTCCGTTTAATGAAAAAGAAGAAAATCGCAGCCATCGTTAAAACCTGCTTTTTGAGTCGCAGCTTCTGGGTTCGATTTCGGTGAAGCAATCCCCAGTCCAATACTCCAACCGCCCACTGTATGGGGTGATTTCCTTAGTCCTGTCATCATTCATCAAGGTGAAAAAAAAAGAAGAAGTCATAGTAGTAGGGAGGCGCGAAGTGTCCGAAGACAATTGGCACGATTAGGCGGGAGTCCAATCTTTGAGCCAAGGGTGGTTGTTGCCGAGCCCTGGGATGACGGCGGTGCTGACACTGCGCTCTCCGACTATGTTGCCAAGAGAATGAGCAATCATCTGGCGGGTGGCACGCTGAGACGGGGCGAGAGGCAGCCAAATTGTGGGCGAGACCGGCGCAGACGGATCTGGGGCGTTCATCATAGCTAGGTAGTCCGGGACGGATGAGGCGTAGCGTTTCGACTCTTGGCGGAAACCTTGTGAAACTCGAGGTCGAATGCTGGCATCGTCTTTGACCCACCAAGTCCACAGCTCATAGACACGACGATGTCCGCGCTCCAGCCAGGGATACAAGTCTGGTTCGATGCTGTCTTTGGGAACAGAGCCAAAGGGGCGCCAGCCGTAGAAGAGAGGCCAGGGATCCCGAAGAGTGAGAGTGTGACGATGCTGGAGGAGGTCGGCACGGGGAACAGACGAAGTTTTGTCGTAGTAGCCGCGGGGAATCTGGTCGTCCTGATATGACTGGGCAGATCCGGTCCAGGCGGCGGAGACGATGTCCGGGCGAGCGAGGGTATCATAGGAACACCCCTCATCGAGGGTGTCGAAGTAAGTGCGGATCATATCAAGAATCTTGGTGTCGCCAAGGAGGAAAAGGCCATGCCACCAAAGGGCGACACGAGGTCGGCGCATGGCGAAGATCTTGGCCAAGAGCTCGAAGTCGCAGTTGTCAAGGGCAGGCAGCATGACGCTCTTGACGGCAGCGAGCCAGGGGCTGACAAGATTACATTCGACGTCAGGCTGCCAGAATATACTCCATAGAACAGGGCCCAGGGACCACTGGTGCATGCTAAGCGTCATGTGGTATTGGATGTCAGTGATGTAATATTGGATTGTGCTCTTGTTGATGTTTGAGGTGCCATTCTTCGCGGGGTTGAGGGAGGGTCTGGGGAAGTCAGGCTGCAGCTTGGCCATCCGATAGAACGGAATGGCGAGGGTTGCCAAGAAGGCGGCCTTGACGGGGGATAGCTCAGCAGGGCCATCGTAACGCAATGGTTCATGGCCAATGCCAAACAATTTGCAGAACTCAAAGAGAAGTTCCGCAGCCTCATCGACAGTCGGAGGCTCAGCATTGGGATCAAGGCAGACTTGTTCCTCAGTCGCAACAACGAAGGTGAAGTCGCCGGTACAGCAAGCTGCCCAGGGAGAGAATGGGCCACCCTTGTCATCGGCAGACCAGCCCGGCTTGGAAGCCAGGATAGCACAAAGCCATTGGATGAGACGCTCGGAGGCCTCGTCGGGGAGTTCAACAAGGATCTCATACGGCGCGAGTATGCCAACCGCGTCCTTCGGGAATGGGCGGAGGCAGGAGTCGGTGTAGTGGACCCTCCGGCCCTGGAGGTGCAGTAGCCGAGTGGAGAAGATGTAGGACCAGCACATGGTCAAGATGGCGAGGCCTTGCGGGGCGTTTGACGCACCAACGTTGGAGGACGGCGGGCTCCCGCAGCATCTGGCGCTCGGATCCGAAGAGATGCGACACTCAACGATATCGGGATAAGCAAGGCGAAAGTATTTTGTGGTGCCGGTGACGCGGGAGAGATCCAAGTCCACATCGGCGAGGGTGCCGCCGACGAGGGAGAGATCAGAGTCCTCATCGGCGAGCGTGTCAGCGGGCTCCGGGACGGACCATCTGGGAGCGCCGGCAAGAACACCGTTTTGAGGAAGGGATTCGGGAAGTGGCGGCATGTCCCTTGAAGACAATGTGTGCGTCGAGTCCTGGGGGAAAGGTGCCACGAGGGAGGGCCAACGCCTTGTCGAGGAAGTGTTTCCATGTGTGACTGGCATTATTGAACATGTGGCGAATGGCTGTTTCCTTGGGGATCAAGGCATCTTCGACATCGTCGGCAACGCCACGGAGCTGTTCCATTGCCGGCGGTGATGATGAAGGAGGCGAGGGAGATGAGCTGGACGTGCTGGCATCGGACGTCGAGGTGGCATCGACATCCGCAAGGGGATGAGCACTCGCATTATCTGGCTGGGGTACAGCCGCAGCCTCAGAGAGGCCAGTGACGACGGTGGAACTCCAGTTAATAGGACACTCGAAACAGTCCTGAGGTTGGATGCCATCATCCAGGACCCAGGACTGGATATGGGCATAACTCAGGTCCCAGGTCAACTGCATGATGATTGGGGTGGTAAGGGTGGGAAAGAGGGAGAGAGCGCTCTCTCCTGATGGGTTCTTGGGGGGCAGAAGTGAAGAGGATGAAGCTGATAGGGACTCAAGCAACACACTCAATGAGTGGGCACTATGATTGTGGTAGAATGAGATGGAGTGGAGGGCGGGAAGACGAGAAGATGAGAAGAGAGAGGGCAAACAGAAAGAGGATGCCGAGTAAAACGGGAGTAAGTAAGTGGGAAGTGGGATGTGAGAAGTGGGAAGTGAGAAGTGGGCGAGTGTGAGGGATGTAAGGCGTTATAAGACTTGTAGTAGGAGAGGAGGGGTGGGAGGGACGAGGTCTGAAGGAGAAAGAGGCTGAACGAGCTGGAGGTCAGCAACCCCGGGAATTGTCAAGTATATAATAAGAATCGGAGATGCGCAGAGATGCAGGAGCTCGACTGCAGATTCGGGTTGGAGCGGCGGGTATGGGCAGAACTATTGGTTCGCGGCGGGCCTCATCTCGCGAGCTGCTTTGTACTGCTTGGTACCGACGGGCATACAACCCTCCTGTGGCCCTCCATCCATCCCGTCTGCGCGGCCTGGGCTTGGGTCAGACTTGCAACTGGGCTGGCTGCTAAGCTTGAGCCTGGGGGGCGGAGCGGCAGCCGGTAGGAGGCGAAAGACAAAGTCACAAGAATGCAGATGCAGAGACAGACGCGGGAGGTGCATGTCGCAGATCCCGGATGTGGGAGACTATTTTCTGGGAGACATGGCTGTTGGGAGATTGGGGGGGTCCGGCTGTTTCTTGTCAGAGAACTCACTGGGACGGCTGGGTTACTGGGGTGTATGCCGGGAAGCGGAGTGACGGCGGAGGCGGCGGAGATGCTGAACGACTTGGAACGGCGAGTAGAAGAGCGAGTAGAAGAGCGAGTAGAAGAGCGAGTAGAAGAGCGAGTAGAAGACGTCGACGAGGACGAGATGCGGCGGCCGGGGCGTGGCAGCGGCAAGGAAGCGGCAAGGAAGCGGCGAATACATGGGACCGCGCTCGGTACCTAGAACCTAGAGGCCAGAGGGGGGGCAGCGTGGGAGAGTGGGAGTGGGCAACGCGATAGGCCAGGGCTTAGAAAGGTTGATTTTGAGGATCATGGATGCTGGGGGACAGGATGCGCTGCAGGAAGGGCTCCGCTGGGGCAGACGGAGGTCGAGACTGACATGGGGGATGGGACGGCGGGATGAGCATGGGAGAGGCGGCATGGGAGACGGAGACGGGCATGGGGAGGGAGAGACAGCATGGGAGAGACAGCATGGGAGAGACAGCATGGGAGAGACAGCATGGGCTGAATGAAGGCTGGAACAGAATAAAGTGCATTTGGAGGACAAACGGCGCTCAAAATGCCAAAATGGAGTCTTTGGGGGGCATTGCGCATGGGGCAGGGACAAGGGGGATCAGAGACATGGGGGTGCTTTTCTTCCTTGCGCCGCAACTGACAGCCGCGTGGAGAGGTGTCACTTGGTACTGCGTGTGGATGACGATGTGGAGGTAAAGAGGGTACAGAGCGTAGCGTACTCCAGCATGTATACATATGCGCGCTTGTTAGGGGGTGTGTGTGGGTGAGCGTTGAGTGGGTGAGAGCCGGAGAGTGAGAAACACAGGATGCAAGAGGCACACAGGCACACAAGACACACCTGGAGAGAGGCATAATGCCCAGCCAGCGAGCGGGTGTGGATGGAGGAAGCGAAGAGCAAGTAGAGGGGAAGAAGAGGAGACACGGAATGAAACATGACGCCCAAAACAGGGCAGCACGCAGGAAGAAACTTGGAAGTACCTTCAGTCGCAGCTTGTACCGGGCTTCGTAAGGGCCTCAGGGGCACGTTGCCGCTCTTTGCTTTGCCTCTACGGCTTTCTTTCTTTTCTTTTTCTCCGGACTTGTCATGGCCCTTCTGCGGGCGGGCGTTGTTGGGGGGGGGGGGGGGGGGGAACAAGGACGCAGGACGCAAGGGCGCCAGGACGCAAGGACGCACGAGACGCGTGCCCAACAGGCGTTGACAATACGTCCCGGGTTTTTCTTTGGCGGGATCGACGAATTGCGACGGGTCAGATGCGACGTGTGCTGCTGCGTCTGGTGCACATTTGCGCTGTTGTTGTGCCGTGGCGGGCTGAAGGCTGGAGGCTGAGGCTTTCTTGTCTCTGATGTGAGATATCTCGGGGTTGTGACTGGGCGGATGGTTTGTCAAGTGCAGAACGTGCTGTGAGGGGTAGAATTGCTGAAAGAAGAAAAGACGGGAACCACGGCTATCAGACGCTACCTTCCCTATCAGTGCCCTATCCGTGACCTATCCGTCCCCTCTCCGAGTCCCCGGATGGCGGCGCCCCTTATGTTGTTGTTGTTGGTCAGCGCGAGACATCGGTGAACAAGGGAAGTTGACTAACGGAGAGACGTTGGTCAACGAGAGACATCGGTCAACAGGATTCTCAGACATTCCATGCTGCCGTCATGGCGACGACAGCCAAGACACAGCCCTCATTGATTCAGCTCCCGGCGGATTGGCGGGCGGATGCTGGTACGAGGTTGGCCAAGCGGCGCTCTTCCTTTCAGCTGGACTTGCCGTCTCCACTGCGCCCAGCGTGCCGCCTCAGGTTTCCACTGCGATCCCACAGTCTTCCCACGTTTCTTCCCACACTGTCCGGCGGTCCATTGCAACGGAATTGAGATGCAATTGGGTCACAATCAGGGCTCTGGATGATGCGCTGTAGCTGCACTGCGTGCTGCGTGCTGCGTGCTGCGTGATGCATGCCGCGAGATCAACGGCCCTGTCCGATAGACTACCATGTACGTCCGGAGTACAGCCTGCAGAAAAGAAGGGTGTTAGTTGGTAGCACTCGCAGCCGGTCCGCCGTTGTCCATTGCAAGCCGTTGCAAGTCAGCCGGGCCCCACACCCGCCACTTCTTGACCAAATCCTAGGGACCGACCTGGCGCTGGAACCGGAGTCCAGGGACCGCGCTAGCCACTAATGAGGGAACGGGACAGAAGGTGGTGGTGCGTGCACTCGCTATCCGGTACGGAGGTACCCAGCTACGCTGCACGCGGGTTAGTTAGTAGCTGCGTCAGACGGGCGGCGAGAAAGAAAAAAGAAAGAAAAAAAAAAAAGGAAAAAACCAGAGGCCAAGAGGACGGGGACGGAAAAAAGAAAGCACGTCCCTACCTACCTAGGTACCTACTGCTGCACGCAAGGTAGCGGCGCATGGATAATGGATAAGCGCGGGATAAAAAATTTCAAAGTCACCTTGGAGCAAGTTGCAAGCCGCAATCGAAAGCCGCAATCGAAAGCCGCAAGTCGCAAGCCAGAACACAAGCCAGAAGGAAGGCGCATCCCACCCGCCCACGAATCACACCTCAGGTTGACGCGGCACGCAAACCTCCAGACCCACCATCGAGACCCACCATCGAGTCCCGTCTCTCAGTTCTGAGTCCCGCCTCTGATCCTTCTCATCCCGCCTCTGAATCTTGCAGCCCAGGCGCGCATTCGCAGATCACACCCCAGACAATCCATTCAGACAGCCTCAGTGTCAACCATACACTACGCCTACGCCATTCAACCTCGCCCAACGGCTCTTGCCGATAAAGTACGTTTTCCCCCCCAATCCTACCAACCGGAAGTCTCTGCCTCGCTCGTCATCCGGCACGATCCCTCGACGATCCTTACCTGTCACATTGTCTGTTGGTCATCGGCACCATGCCCTGCTGCTACTAGCCCGTGTGCTTTCTTCTGATCTGTTGCTGACCTGTCTCTGGCCGTTCCAGGAACGCCCGCCTGCATTGCACTTTTCCCTCCTGCAACCTGTTTGGCCAGCCACCTAACCACCCAACAATCCTTTCCACACCGAAACAATGAAGAGCAAACGTGCAAGAGACGCCGTCGAGGACAAGCATGTCGATGCCGTTGACGTTGAGGCGCCTGCCAAGAAGCGCAAGCGCAGCGACGAAGATGCCGACGTGAAGAAGGCTAAGAAGGACAAGAAGAGCAAAAAGCACAAGCAGGAGAGCCGCAAGGAGCGCAAGGACAAGCGCAAGGACCTCCAGGACCTCCCCGAGCAGGAAGACGACGACGAGAACCCCGCCGGCACCAACACGGTGGAGGAGGACTCGCCAATGGCTGATGCAGTCTCCAAGCCCGCAGCCGACTCTGCAGATGCCGCTGCCGAGGAGAAGGCAGCGAGAAAGGCTGCTAAGAAAGCCAAGAAGGAGAAAAAGGAAAAGAAGGCCAAGGACGAGGACAAGCCACAAGACGCCCCTGTCACTCCCGACTCCGAAGTCAAGGACTCCTCCAAAGACTCCTCCAAGGACAAGAAGAAGAGCAAGAAGGACAAGAAAAAGTCATCCAAGGAGTCCAACGACACCACCGCCGATGCCGATGCAGACGATGGTGCGGATGATGCCAATGCCTCCTCCGACAAGGCCGACCGCCACATCGTCTTCGTTGGAAACCTCCCTTTCACCGCTACTGCAACCACTATCGAAGCCCATTTCGCCTCCCTCTCACCGGTCTCTGTCCGCTGCATGAGCGATCCCAACGACTCCAAGCCATGCCGGGGCTTTGCATTCGTCGAGTTTGCCAAGGTTTGGCATATGCGAACCTGTTTGGATAAGTTTCACCACTCCATGTTCGAGGATGGTGTCTCCCCTGCTCGTCGTATCAACGTCGAGTTGACGTGAGTTTCCCCTCTTTCCTTTTGCTTCTCATCACAAGTCATCACAAGTCATCCCAAGTCCCCCACCCCTCCCCGCTCGGATCTTCATATCTATCGGCTGCTTCGACTGTCCTACCCTACCGGCTACCTGGGTGGCTGGCTGGAAGTGTCGGTCTGTCCTCGCCTGCATGTACATCGCATAACAACCCCTACGTTCAAGGATACTCTACAAACGCATGACCGCATGGACAATCATGGCTGACTTTTTGCTTTTGTTGCGTTGTAGTGCCGGTGGTGGAGGCAAGACCCAACAGCGCCAGGACAAGATCAAGGAGAAGAACCGCAAGCTCGACGAGAACCGGACCAAGCGAATCGAGCGCGAGAAGACCGCCAAGACGGAAAAACAAGGCAAACGGTAACAGTAATACCCAGCAGCACATGGAAGATAGCGTCCACCCCAGTCGCCGCGCCCATGTTCCCAGCAACTAGACTCTTTCCTCGATCTCGGGTCGTCCTTACGCCTTCCAATAATTGCACATGCTTATACGAGAGCTCTCATGTACGACGGGTTGGGCAAAAGTTGGTCCTTTGGTTTTCACGAATGAATTTTTTCCTCCTGCACATGCTAGAACTGGGCTGGGTTTTGTTTGGTCACGTAATGCAAAAAGTTATTCAAGTCATCGTCTTGTTGTATAGAGATGGACAGAGATAGATACCCCAAGGAATTGGCACATTAACCTCAAAAGTGGATAGAAATGGAATTTCAGGACAAGATTGATCAACTGTTGCTTTCCCAAGGTCACAGGCAACCCCCATTTCATGAGTATTCAACCCGTTTCTTTGCATCTCACGCACCACGTGCCACATACCACGTATTCCTACGGACAAGAGAAGATCAAAGGCAAATCCCATTTCATATGGGCATTTAACCTGTTTCTTTGCATCTCACGTACCACGTGTCACGTACCACGTACCACATGTAGTTCCTACGGACAAGAGGAGATCCAAGGCAGCCAAAGCCTGCCTCTCCTCATTATGTGTCTATGGGTTCAGATTTTCAATGTCCAACTCCCACGTCGAGCCATACTGTGCCGCTGCATCGAATCCTCCAAAGTATCTACAAAACAATGAGGCAAGGACATCGGCGACAACGTCAGGGATGTGAGAGAAGGGCATCGCGACGAAGGCGAATTTAAATTATGCTAGACGGGAACGGAGCAGCTCGCAAGACCAAGTCCCCTTGGGTGGATGTGATAACGTGTAACGAAGATACCCGCAAACCGGTGCGGCAGAGAACCGAGGGCCCACGAAAGCCTCGACTTCTCACTAGGGGACCTCGAAAATTACCAGAATAGCAAACCACCCCTTGAATTCAGACTCGTTGGTGAGTAACGACGGGACCCAGCCCAATGAGGCAGCGAGAAAAGCTAGGCAGATGAAGCTAGACTTCTGAAAAATGCAGACCGGTTCTTGAATTGCTCGCAATGACGGCATAATCTCCTCCGTGAGGAGGCAATGAAATGGGTAAGGAAACAAAAAAAAACAATAGAAAATTCATTCAAGAACCGCCTCGCAAGACCATCATCATATGTAGTTGGGGAAAGAGCCCGAAGATAGCCGTGAGCCGCCGTCTTAATATCGCCAAATCGTCGTCGTGTCCAGGAAACCATGAGGTGTCGTGTTGCGTCATCGAGACGCTGTCATCGAAATCAACCGTGTCGAGAAATCTACAGAATCGAGCACTTGGCCTTCTTCTTCTGCGAGGGTTGAGGACGGGGGTTCAGTACAGCCCTGTGAGATGGTTAGCAAGAGCGCGTGGGCAAGTGATCAAGGCGGGAGATGAGCTGACCGAATAGCCTCGTCAAACACGCTCTTCAAATTCCGTTGAGTGAGCGCGGAGCACTCGAGATACTTGTAGGCCTTGACTTCCTTGGCGCAAATAAGGGCCTGCTCGTACGAAACGGGTTCCATGCGCTTCTGGCGCAGGGACTCGAGTGTAGCGGCATCCTCCCTCAAATCAAGCTTGGTGCCGACGAGGATAATAGGGATGTTGGGTGCATGGTGATCGATCTCCGGGTACCACTGGAGGAGTTATGTCAGCACTTGTTTTTATTGCTAGGGGTATCGCGAAAGGAGTTGCGAAGGGTGGTGCGAAGGGCGGAGACTGCATAATCGTACCTTGGCCTTGACGTTATCGAAAGAAGGGGGGCTAACGATGGAGAAACAAATCAGGAAGACGTCGGTTTGGGGGTACGAGAGCGGTCGCAGTCGGTCGTAATCCTCCTGACCGGCGGTATCCCACAGACCTAGGCTGATGGGCTTGCCATCGACCATTACACTCGCCGAGTAGTTATCGAAACTGCATCACAAATCGCATCAGCATTCGGTCAATCGATGGATGGGGTGTGGGCGGGAACCAACACTGTGGGGATGTATTCGCCGGGGAAGGCATTCGTGGTGTAAGAAATGAGCAGGCACGTCTATGGCTGAAGTCAGTGGATGCTCGTCGCGGTCGCGGTCGCCATGACGGAGGCGACTCTGGATGATCGGGGACCAACCTTTCCGACAGCACCGTCACCAGTCACCACACACTGTAGCAGCGGTCAGCAAATCTAGGCGTGCGTCAGACGGAGAATAGGCGGCGAACCTTTAGCGATTGCACCCCGGGTTGAGCCATTGTTGCGAAAAGTTATTTGGAGGGTCGGATGATGGGATGATGGGATGATGGGAAATGATTATGTCGGGAGGTCGAAGTCGGGAACGCAGTTTGCCGGCAACGTGGTCTAGGTGTCGTGTCTCTGATGTATCCCGAGGAAGGGAGGGGGCACGACGAATGGGCTCGGTTGGAGGGTCGGGCTCAGAATGGTCGAAGCTGGGCGAAGCGACACAGGCAGGAGAGTCACAGTCGGAGTCGGAGTCGCTGGGCGGGTTTCAAGGCTGCATAAAGGTCAGAGAGGAGTTGACACAGCCGAGTCGTGGTTCACGCGTTTTGTGCCGCAGGAGGTGAGGCCACAGGAGGAGGTTCAACGATCGGAGTGATCCACTGGCCGCCTGCTGGGTCGCTCGCTCTCGCTGGGACACACTGGACGCTGGTAGGGGGGGGGGAGAGCAGAGGGACCGTGGACCGCCCAGACGCCGCGCATCCACCAGGATTGAAGGATTGCGTACCAGTCAACCCAGTCAACCCAGTGCCACCACTGCTAGCCTCCTCGCCTCCTCCTAGCCTTCTAGCCTCTGAGCTCGGGGCTATGGACAAGGGGACAGGGGATGGGCTGCTGGGTGTTGGAGCTTCTGGATGCGACCAGGGGGGGCTTTGGCTGGGCGCCTGGAAAGTGGGGATGCCACGGGCTCTGACCGGAGGGGGGGGCGGGGACTCACTGTATCGCTGGTATCGTTGGCTGGTTGAGGAAGCTCAGCTGCGGCGGCTGGAACACGATTCGGAGCAGGCCGAAGAGAGCGCAGGCCGGAAGAGGTTCGTGCGGGAGAGGTGAAGGCGGATGAACCCGTTAGAGGGCGAAGCCGCGACAGGAAGGGATGGAGTTGGAAAGATGGGGAAGAGGAGAAGAATGACAATGATGATGATGATGAGAAGTGCAGCAGCGGCAGAGATTCAAGCAGGAAGTGGGTTGGCTTTCGGGGACGGTGGAGCCGCCGTGGAGGCGAGGGAGCTACCACCAGTCGACGGCGACGCAAGTGGTGAGTGGTGAATGGTGAATGGTGAATGGTGAATGGCGAGTGAGAGTGGTGTGAGGTGAGGTCCTGGTCTCGCCCTGCTGCGAGGTGGCCGGGAGTGGATCAGTGGCGGGGGACAGAGAGGTGTAGTTGGTACGAAGGAGGAAATAGTGTCGATGGTCGCGAGGTCAAAAAGCTGTGGTATTTTTAACCCACGACGATGAGATGCTGTCAAAGGCTGCCGGATCGGACAATAGGCAGGGATAGCTCGATTTGGACGGCAACCCAACAGCAGGCGGCGACTGCGGAATGGGCTTGATGAATGGAACGACAATGGAATGGCTGACAGGTCAATGGGCCACTTGACGCTCGGTATTGGATTGTTGGATGGTGGATTCCGCATTGAGGTGGTGGAGGTGGTGGAGGAGGAGGCGCGCACAGAAAAAGAGGGGCTGCTCACAGAAGGGCGGCAGCTGCTCGCAGGTGGCCAGTACAATGCTCAGGCCGCGGCCGGTAGGGCGAATGGTGGCGCAACGAGGGGCTGGAGAGGGCACACGGCACAATGCGAAGCAATGTCCGAATACAGGCGGCGATTTGCACGCTACAGGGGACAACCGCCCTACTACGGCAGGTGGCTGAATGGTAGGTGATGAACCCAGGGCCCTAAGAGGGCGAGAGCCTGCTGCGAATCGGACAGGGCTCCTGCTTCAGGGCACCGCCGCATATCGCTTCAGGGCACGCTGCTATTGGCGGGGGACCCTGGGGGAGCTCCAAGCATGGCTGGATCTGTCCCTGTCGCGCACCTGCAACCGAGTTGTCGGCGCTTATGCCTCTGGATGTTGGGTACTGGCCTTCTATGGACTGGGGAATGGTGACGGACTACACTACCGGCCTTCTATGGACTGGGAATGATGACGGACTACACTACCGGCCTCCTATGGACTGGGAATGACGACCGACTGAGTGCTAGGCGATCCTCACGGCCGGCAGCAGAACGGGGTTGGCCGGTGTCTGAGTTGTCTGAGGCGCCGGTCTTTATCTCTGGGCTTGTCCGGCATGATCAATCACTTGATCACGACCAATGCGCTACAGGGCTGGCCACGAGATAACGGAGCCGGCAGGGCACACGCTACTCATGAACCGGAGGCTGGTGTATCCGTAGGGAGGAGAATGCCAATTAATTAACCAAGGTGCCTAGTCCACAAAACTAATCCATGCCATCGATGGCTGGTGCACCGGCCCTCATTTGACAATGATGTAATGCCCTTAAAACCCCCGGTTGGGCGACGGGAGCAATGTCATTGGGAGGGAGGGATGACTTGAGGCTTCCACCCAAGGTTCCATTCAAAGTTCTATCCAGCCTAGCCACGGAACCACAGGAACATCCAGCAATTGGCTTTCTTTGTGCAAGACGTGACACGCGGCCTATCGCGCAGTTTATCACGGCTCTGCTATCGGGCGAACCACATCCGTCCTGAACCTGAACCTCTTGTATCAGGATGCCGCACGGGACACCCCGGCCACCACCACCTTTGCGCACGCACTGCGGCCATGGTGAATCGGTGATGATGGTGTCGAGCACAGAGAGACGAACGGGCCGTGCCGTGTGCTGTCATACTAGATTAACCGGGAGAGAAGGATTTTCGAACAGCATTATACTATCTTGTGTATGTAGGACACCTGACTTGACCAGTTTTCCAACCCTCTCTGAGTCTGTCAGTCTCTCTATCAACTGCCTCCCCCCCGACATCCACGTAAATCAACAGATGGACTGTGCACCAGCTACCCTTGGTTTGTAAGCCCGGAAAGCATCCGACGCAAGTCCAGACAGAAAAGAAACAACCCAATGTAACGTAGTGTTCCAATGATTTCATCCAAGTCTTACGACGGACAATAATCGTCTCATCACGTCTCATTGCTTGGTGTTTGCGGTTCCATTTGCCGGAGGGGAGCTCTGTTCCGTGTGTGGGTCCGTGCACCCCCACCACTCATCCACCACTGCTCCACCACCTCCCTGGTAGCACCACTGTACCACACTGTCACGGCCGGATGTGTCGCGTCTTTTGGGGGGCGAGCTTGTCGCGTTCCCACTTTGCACGTCTCCAACTTACATGACATCGGACATCGGACAACCGCAACCACAACACCATCCGTCACAGCCGCTGCCAGACGGATCGAAAGTTTCACTCCTAATTCTCCGACCTCCAATCTAAGCGACCCCCGCGCCTGCCGTTTCACTGCCGTCCGATCACCGCCCCCAATCCTCCCCGCCTGCTCGCGAATCAACCCCCCGAGCGGTCGAGGCCGCGATTCCTCTCGCTCAGCCTCATCACCACCGCCGCCATGGACAACCTCACTCCCGCCGCCAAAACCCCGTCGCGAACCCCCAGTCGACGTGCCGGCAATGGCGACCCGCTCTCCGCCCGCCGCGCCGTCCACACGCCCCTCGACCGCAGCGCCCCGCGAGACCTGCGCAACTCGATCCGCCGCGCCACGCCGGGCTCCGCCAGCCAACGGAACAATGCGCCCACGCCGCATGCCAAAGCCGCTCGCCGCGCGCTGAACCAGCGTCGCACCGCCATGTTCACGCCTGGCAAGAACCGCCGCCGCAGCTTGATGCAGCAGCGCGAGTCGCCCTTGGATCTGCTGCGCCAGCTTAGTAGGGTCATCCCGCGGTCCACCCAGCCCGCCGCCTCGTCCTCCTCTTCACCAGATGAGAAGTCGAATGTCGCCCCCATACGGGAGGAGGACGGCGATGACGACCTGGACTATGACACTGACGACGACTTGCCAATTGATCCGCCAGAGCTCACGTTGCCTATTGATGTGGATGACGAGGACGGCTCGGACGAAGACCTGCGGCCGCCCCGCCTTTCAGTAGTTGAGGATGAAAACTTTACGGTTGGGTCAGTCGAGCTGCCCCGGCGTTTTTGCCAACGACCAAATCCAGATTGTCACGGAGTAGCTTTGGAAGCGTACGGGTCAGCGATGCCTTCAATGATCTTACGAACGAGGTTGGCCAGGTGTCTGACTTCTTCCCTGGACTGCTGGACGACCTCGATCTCCAAGTCCAGGCTAGCGACGATGATTCAGCCCTCGAGAGGTAAGGAACTGTTCTGCCAAATGAAGAAGAGCACAAATTCTAATTAATCGCAGAATCGAAGCTGACCAAACACGGCCGCTGACCATGGCCCTCGATAACGACTTCAACCTCGAGATTCCCGATGGGGGTTGGGGACCAAACTACGTTCCTCATGTCAGAACCGGATGCAGACATGCCCCAGACATCGCCCATAATCGACCGCTCCGTTACCGAGGCCATGGGGGCTGACGCACAGCGGGGGGCCATGGGGGATGTTGCGCTTGGTGACTCTGACTCGGACAACGGAGGACCCGGTTTTGACGCAGAAGGCTTCGACTTTGATGCAGGAGGCATCGATGACCATAGCTCAATCATAGAAGATGAGCCTACCAGAGTGGAACCAGAACCTTACAGAGTGGAACCGGACACTGCCAGAGCGAAAGCAGCACGCAAAGCTAGGAGAAACAAGAAACGGATATCGAAACACGGCATCGAGTATCCAGCGCTGCCTACATCCTTTGTCAAAAGGGTCGCGCAGACTGCGCTCCAATCATCGGGACTTAGCAACCAGCGGGTTTCGGCAGACACCCTCGATGCTCTCGCGCAGGCATCCGAGTGGTTCTTTGAGCAGTTGGGAGACGATCTCGGCGCCTACGCTGACCACGCCAAGCGCAAGACCATCGAGGAGAGCGACGTTGTCACACTAATGAAGAGGTATGTAACGGGTATCAGCTCCTTGTTTTGTTGCTCTAAATGCTAAATATCGTACAGGCAACGCCAGATCGGGTCCCGGTCTACCATGTTTCTCCCTGGCGCAGAGACACCTTCCACGAGAACTGCTCCAGGAGCTGAGGATGCCCGTTCCGCAACCCACCAAGCAGCGTCGTGCTAAGCGGGCACGGGAAGACGACGAAGAGGGAAGTTACAGAGGTTACATGAGTTTTTACATGGATATGAATGGTGTGGTTGTTTTCAGCCTAGAAGCCCTTGGAGCGGGCTACACGACGTGCGATGTCTGATGAGGGTTTCTTGACCACCATGAACAACATGACAGAGGTGGCCGCACATAGGCCATACCTAGGAGAGCTCAGTTAGAGTCATGGATGAGGAAGACGGGGATAGGGGTGAAGGAGGATATCAACATACCACGTGAAGATGTACTGGGCGTGGTTGTTGCGGAGGTTCACCTCGGCGGCTCGCCCATAGGGAATACCGCGTGTCTCATAGTCGACCATCTGCATGAACTCAGGTTCTGCTACCCGTTAGCGAGGATGGACTAAGCGGACCAGGAGCCTCATAAATCGAGGGCAGCGTCCATAGACATACCCATAGTTGCCTCGACCCAGACAGGCTGGCTGCCCGTCAGCTCAGCCATCTGCTTGACGTCGGGGAAAAAGAAATCGCCCCTCTCGGGCCTGTTTTCCGGAGTAAACATGTTCTTCTTCCAGGGCTCACGCAGCAGCCCCTCGACAGTGACTTCGCCGGTGGGGAGGCCGTCAGGTCGCGAGCGGCGATTCCGGTGCTTCTTGTCGATCCAGCCCCGGTTGACGAGAATCGTGGAGCCGCCCTTGCGCTCGAGCGGCGTGACGACCATGAAGCCGTCGGTGCCGTCGCGCATGCGCGGGCCGACGAGCATCTCCTGGTCGTGGCGGAAGTGGCCGGTTGCGTAGACGCGGCGGAAGTCGAAGTCCTTGATGGCGTCGGGGTCGATGGTCGGCGGCAGCGGCAGCGGGTCGCGCACGAGGCGGTCCTCGAACTTGGCGATCAGCTCCGACTTCCAGCCCAGGCGCTGGACCTGCCATGAGCCGAGGATGAAGGCGGTGATGGGGATGATGGCTGCGGTGCGAGGGTGCGGTTAGCTGAAGTGGTCCGACGGAGAGAGAGAAACAGAGAGAGAGGTATACCGAGAATGATGAGCCCGGGGCCATGACGCTTGCCAGCGCGGACGATCTGGGGGGGAGTCTCGAGGATGGACACGAAGTTGGGGTCTTCAGCCGGCGGCCCGGGGGTCTTTATTGCAGCGGCCGGACGAGGTGGTGAAGGGTCTTCGCGCGGCGGCGGCGCGCGGGACGGGCGACACGGGCGCAGCGGGCGACGGGCCGGGCCGCTCTCAGGCTGCGCAGGAGCAGGTTCTGGGGCGCGTTCATTGCGGCGGGCGACGGCGCATTGGCGGGCTGAGAAGCGGGTTGCGGAGGGAGGCCGTAGAGTCGGGTGAGCGAGGCCTCTGGTGATGATGTCGGCGGTGGTGGGACGGTGGGAAGCTTCGGACCGGGGAGCGGATCCACTAGGCGGGGCCTGTCACTGACAACTGGCGACGAAGTACAATATCTTGAGCTTCGAGATGGAATGTCTCGAGCATCAATTGGGTCTCTTAGATATATCTGATATATCTCTTCATCATCAATGGCTAGGTTACTTTTCTTCCGGGTCTGCTGCTCTCGCAACAAATCGATCCGGACCTTTTCCATCGCCAAATCCAGTCATCCGCAGGCGATTCCACGGTACGGCTCCTATCTCAAAACCAACAATTACATTTCAGCAAACACAACACGGAACCGATCACGGGCGTGGTCCCCACGACGATGCGCGCTCGGCAAGCACGGGGCCGAGGTCCAGATCACCGAGGACATTGTCAAAGCTGCAACTGAGAACCAGCGGAGAGGCAAAGAGGTGACGGCAGGAACTGCAGCTGTTCAATAACTCCTTCATCAGAGGAAGAACACAACAAGCACGGCAACTCTAGGAGCCCAAAACAGCCAAGGAAGTTAAAATGGCCAGAATGGAAGTTAACTGTCAATAAAGGCATTTGGCAAAAGAGAAGAAATAACTAAAATTAAAACCCTCTTCCAGAGGGACCTAAAAACTGAACCAATCGCCTAAAAGACTAGCTTCTTGCGATGTTAATCTGCCAGCTGAAAATGTCTAGATAGGCTATATAACATAGCTTAGATATTCTTTATTAAGCTAGTTAGGCAGCTTTAATTACTAATATACTACGTATAAAGTTCTATCTTTTAACTTTATTTAATATTATTAAATAGATTAAAACTAAATAATATTTTTAAATAATAAAAATAAATAGTTAATATTATATTTAATAATAATAAAAATAATAGCTAAATAATAAGATTATTATATACTAATTTTAATTTTAAATTATAATTTAATTTTTTTAATTTTAATTTTAATATTTATAGTTAATAATCTTACTATTTATGAATAATAATCTTAAAATAATAACTTTATTTTAAATATTAAAATATTAAAAAAACTAATATCTTTTATTATTAAAAAATTAATTTTTTAATAATTTTTAATTATTTAATTTTTAATTTTATTATAATTATAATTATCTATTAAATTTTATATATTAATACTAATAAAATCTTAAAATATATTAATAACTTTTTATATTTATATAATATTAAATATTAATATAATACTAAACTTTTTTTTTAAAAAATACTTTATATATTACTAATTTCTTTAAAACTATAAGCTTTTTAATTTATTAAAATTCTTTTTAAATAGAATTTATTTATAAAAAAATTTAATAAAAATTTATATTAGCTATTTTTAACTATAATTTCTTTTTAAATAATACTAATAAATTAAATTTATAGAAAAATTAAATTATTTATCTTAATTTCTTATTTATTTAAATTAAAAAAATTACTTTATTAATATTAATTAAAATCTTTAAAATTAAATAATTATTCTAAAAGTAAAAAAACTTTATTAATAGTATTAGCAGAAAGATATTTAACTTTTAGTTTAAAGAGCTCTTATATTATATAAAGATAGTATGGATAATAGCCAGCTAGAGTGCTAGCTAGAGAGCAGATTCAAATGAGGGTTAATATAGGCATTAGGGATCTTAGGGCATTCTGAAGGTTAGGTCGTAGGATTTATGACTGTTAGACATAAAGGTTAGAATGGCTGCAGCTTGGCAAAAAAGTTAGATAGGATTCCGGCAGATGGAAAAAAAGCAGCTTGAAACCCAAACTTAGGCCTTAGCAATTGTGACGTACACAACGAAAACGCAGTAAATTCAAACATTAGGTTTCCTCATCGAGGGGTCCTATCTTTTATAAGGGCACTCTTTCGGGAAGTGACCTTCACAACGGCACCCTGGGCACCATGCTTCTTCCTCTGCATGTGCATACCCACATTCTTTCCCGCGATTACAGTACTTGCGGAACGGGCACTTCCGCGTTTTCCACCACCTGAAATCCCGAGCTGGATATTTTTGGAACAATTTCCGCTCCTGGTCGCTGTGCTGGGAACCGCAATCGCCTCGTTTCTTGCAGCGGATGCCTTCAAAAACATGGCTGAGTTTGGCGTGTGCTGCGACGGTGTGCTGCTCCCGGGTCGGATCGAGTCACCATTTGCCAGGGCCCGGTGTCGTTTTTGTCGGGGTCGTTGAGACGTTGAACCTCTTCGTTCCCCCCATGTCCACCCTGACGTTCGGTACTGCTGTGCGACTTGGCTTTGCTCTCGACAGGTTCATGTCCTTCCTTTGCCTCGGTACCGGTGGAGTGTCGGTCATCCTCATCCACCAACAAAGCATATCTATTACTGTCTTCGAGCATGGCTGGCGGTTTCTCATTGAGACGACTTGCGTATTCAGGCCATGACAGCACCGTCAATATATCCTTAAACTTGTCTCGTACCTTGACGATCATATCCTCGATGCTCTCGACCTCCGGAAACTCCACAATTATCTCCTCTTCCGTCTTGGATATAGTGATGTAGAATAAGTAGAGGAACTCAACGAGCTGCTTGCAAATTGAAGATTCATGAATCTCTCTTCTCAGTTTATCAGAGCAGCAGAGTATAATCGTTTTACCAGCGTCAAATTCATCAGTATTTCGGGTAGAGTGGAAATTCATGAAGGAAATGTCCTCGAATAGACAGTCCAGATGTCTTACTGATAGTAGCGTATTCTGGGACTGTAGCTTCAAGTGATCTAATGAGACTCCTGACTTCCAGGCCCAGAGCTCCACTCGGATACCACAGTCCAGCACTTTCTTAACAGGCGGGAGCATATCGCGGTCTCCGGTAGTGATGACAAACGTTGTGTTGGTTTTCTGCTGTTTGACGTTCCAAGGTTTGGCCTCGAATGTGAGATTAGCGGCCTCATAACCCAGATCTGCCGCCATAGAGGTGTCCACCTCCTTCTCTGTACCATGGAAGCGATCGTAGATCTTGGGCTGGAAGTTGAATTTGCTATACTCATCCCATACTGAACCATCAGACGGTGTGCCAGACCCATAAAGAAACGAAGGACCTTGGCTACGGTCATTGCGGAGCGTGTCGACCAATTTGCCGATTTTAATTCTGAGGCGTGGGTCGGAGTCGCCGTCTCTTAGTTTGGGCATATTGCCATTGCCGGAGGCGGCGAACTTTTGAGCCCGGATCCATATGTTGGAGTTATCCATTAAGAAAATGCAGGTCTTGGTCGGTTCGCTACTCATCGTGGAAGCTAATTGCCTGGTAAATATGGCAGTAGCCTAGGTTTGGTTGATAGTGAGGCGAAAACGAACAAGAGAAGGACTCGATGATTTCTGTCACGAGCGAACATCTAATGAGCAGAGGATGCGATAAATTGCTGTCCATTATTTGAGGCATTATACACTCGAAGCGCAACAGGGGGCATTTTAATGCCCAAAGCACACTGTTGGGCATCTTCATTGTTGGGGGCCTACAAGGTGCAGAATCATGCAGGTTGGGAGAGCGCCTTGATTTGATCAACCACCGGGGATTAGAGAAGCGCAGTTCCGCGCCTCACCTGTGTGGTGTGGAATACGACTCCGATACCATTTCCGTGTCGTGATCGCGTTGTGTTGCAGTGCAGCTTGCTAATGACAAGGGAAGCTGGTAGGAGGGGATCTGTTTGTGTGTATCCCCGGCTTACCTCGACATGGTAGGGTGGGTGAGGTCAAGCCAGCAGAGCTCACCCAGCTCCGGCAGGTCGCGCAATTGGCCAGAGTGCAGGGATAAAATACACATTTCCATCTTGTTCCCTCTGGATACAACGAACTTGTCTGTTTCGCCCTGACCAGATCACCTGTGCTCTCGGAGGTTGGTGTTGATGCCTGGGGTGAGCCAGATCCTAGTCGCGATACATCTCAAACCGCCTAGATAGGAGAAGTTATGCCTCCTCAATTAGTATTGTCTTATTGCGTCGTAGTAAGTGATCGAATAACGCCTTGATCATACACAAGGCCGTGACGCAGGGTTGTGCTGAGTGGGGAAGTGGCACGGGGCTACGTTTAATAAACACATTCAAGCTTGTTGTCTCTCTCTTTCAAAATCTACCCATTCAACCCTTGCGCCCACAGTCAATATCTCCATGGCTGCCGTTTTGCCCTCCTACAGCACTTATCGCCAAGCCCAGCAGCTGGTTAGACACACGGAGGCGACACGACGCCTTTTCTGGTCCATTCAAGGTCCCCTGGAGACCCATGTCTTCGTCCTAGAGGATTTCACCGAACCCGAATCAACCCGCGAGCCCTACTTGCAGCAGTCCCCAGACGGCACACGCTGGCATGATATTTCACAAGAGCCCCTTACCGAGCCTCGAGTGTCGTCTGTAACTGTTGGCGTGTACCAACTGGCTATGTGGGAGGAAGACTGGCTGAATGGCACCGACATGCCTATCCGGGCGAGGAAGGGTGTGTGTATGAAGAGGTCGACGAAGGTGACGAGGATGAGGACGGAGGATATGAGGGCCAAAAGCTGGTACGATGCTGCGGCACGGATCGGCCGAAGGAGACGCCACCTCTGGTAGTTCGAGCTTCAGAACACCCGTACGTTACGGTTCACGATTACCTGACGGCAGTGCATCCTTGGCTTATAGGTTTGCGGAGAGATGTTTTATGGGCATCGAATGTGTGTGAAGATGAACCGTTGCCGGCAGAGACCAAGTTGATGGTCAATTACAATGCATTCGACCGTCTTAACATTGAGAAGGAAAGCGACTGGATCCCGTTTAAGAGAGGAGGGCGCAATCTTGCAATCGACAATTCGGCGTATTAAGGGCTTCTTACCGAGCTATGTATTGCATCGAAAACGGGGCAGTGAATTATTAGCGGACACGATTATTCATGATTTACGATCAATAGTACGTATTGGGCTGGTTGTAATAAGTTTAAATTATCGCCCATACACCACCACGTGCTCCAACAACACCGAAAGATCTGTACTATAATGCCGTCGGCATTAAGTGCACCGCGGTACACCCTTGCGGAGATCAGTTTGAACTGAAACTAGTGTGCCGCATCAAGACCAATCTGCAGATTCGTCTGGATGTAGGAAGTTAGAATGGGAGGGAGTAACCTACCTTGCATCGGGCCTGGCAGGGAGCAGACGGCTCTCCGATGTGGCATTTCTGACCACAGATGTGACTGCACGTGTCTCGTGGCCGGCTGCATTCCCTCTCGCAGGCTTTGTAAGTCTTCGTCCTTGTCTCTATCCCCGCTCCGAGTACTCCGTGGCAGGGCTCTTTCACGACTTGACCACAGCTTGGGACTATTGCCCCGGCCTGAACGGCGCATTGTATGTCGGCAGTTTTCTGAGTCCGGAAGCAAAGAATACCGTCCTTAGAAGGTCTACAAGGAAGCTAGACGTTGTCCACTACCAGGCATGAAAATACCGAGTGTATTGCTTCATAATGACATTTCGCTAGACGCTGGTGCCCGGCCCTAGGGAAGTCCTCCGGCTCGGCGCACTCGATTGTCATCCATTCTCGCCCAGCTTAATTCGCGCCGACTCACCACAGACTGTATCCCTCTCCACTACATCGATTGTCTAGAACTTAGCCTAGTGGGTCTCTGCTAGCTATTTGTTCTTGGCGCTTTTCGACTTGCGTTCCTCGCGTCACTTGCGGACATCGTGTTCGCCGGTGGTTACCGCCGTCACTCAAAGGGTTGAGAAAGAATCAATCGCCATCGTGAAGCACCTCCAGAGAGAATTGGGTTGGCTTCGGGCGTCGTAGAGGATTGTTGAAGTCGCGCAAGTACAGTACCGCAAGTACCGCAAGTACTAGCACAACGTGATTCGCATACATCGCTAATGATGACAGCACAATCCAGCACATGAGCTACGGCGCACTACAACAGCGTATGCTATCGTCTTCCAACGAAAGCTGCTCTTCAGGCAACATGTTGGTCGTGTTTCAGAGTGGAGGCAACCAAGACTTCATCTCATGCGAACCTGGTCGTTCAGGCAGCGAACCAAGAAGCCATATATTCCCACATACGCAGTCATACAGTGTGTCAAGGTGCAGGGTTGATGGTGCACAGGCAAACAAACTGATTGCTACGGCAGTTACCTCCTGCTTTGGCGTGACCTGCTGGTGTGGAGGATAATGAACATCACGTACAGAGTGAGGCAGCTGGTCTATATGGCACAAAAAAACATAAATATGTGGCATTGCAGTCCACTGACGTGAAGTAAAGAGCTGTGCCATTCCATCAACCCCGAGTTCCCTGGATTCCTGATCGACCGAGAAGCCTAAAATGGCTGTGTATGTTTTTCCTTTACCTGCCAAAATGCTAGTCGTTAATTAGAATTAGGGCGGCGTACATCCCGGAAGCATACAATTCTCTTCCCGGCCTCAAGTCTGCGAGCCAACGGCTTCAAGACAACGGTGGTGAAAGCATCATCACTGGCCCAATTCGAGACATCTTCCTGCGCCACAAGGTCAACAAAATCTATGGCGTTGCCCTGTTGCACAAGCACTTTCAAATTCGGCCAACGGAGCGCCTTGTGGATATCCGAAACGTCTCAAGCCCGTGGGAAACTGGCGGCGACACTGCCTCTGTTTTGAAAAAGTACAATGGCGTTATTGTGCCCCGCTCGCTGAGATTCTTGAACGGAGGTTTGCTGCCTTACGAATTCGACTTCTCAGCAGAGGAGTCGTCAACAGAGTCAAATGCCGAGTTTCTGCAGCAGTTGTCGGCTTTCTTTCACCAGAATGGACTGGATCAAGTTCTTGGACTCAGGCTGTTAGAATCGCGCGATCCAGATGTGTCCGTTGAGGTTACCGAAGGCACCTCAAACATCATGTTGCCTCAAGGGGCTGTCGATACGCAACAGCTCATTCCTGCGATGTGGGTGTTCAGCACAGATGGAGATGACCACTGTAGCTGCGTGGAATACTGTTACGAGGATAGAGGCGGTTCCCATACAGGTGACGGCACTCATGGGTGCGGTTAGACATGGAGCGAGATGGAAGGTTCATGAAGTGCGGCCAGTGTTTGAGGTTAGCACATGACTCGACCCTCGGTGCTGGTTTTCCCACAGGGTTTTCCCAGTATCTTTATGCAAATGCAGAGGGATTCGACAAAGTAGTGAATTCAAAGAGGTTGACGATTTTTACCTGATTGACACTTGAGAAGAAAGCTCACTATATAACATAGAACCTATGCGACCCTACACGCTCAGAGATGAATCATGTCGGCTTGGGCTTCACAGCAAAGTTGTCAAGCGTCAGCTTCAGTGTCGTAGTCTTACCGGCAGTAGCAGGACCCATGGCATACCACTCCATGGACACAGTCCATGTGCCAGTCTGCGAATTCGGGAAGTCCGCAACATAATTCGCCCATTCGTTGACCTTGTGGGTAGCCTTCTTGTTCGGGGAAAAGACAGTGCTGTTGTACGTCTTGGACCCGAAGCTGAAAGAGCCCAGTTGGTACCATAGTCCATCTGGCGCCTTGACTTCGACAAACATTCCAGGAGTACGAGGCGCTGTATACTTGGCTCCGTCCTTGAGGGCCATGGACCACGACAGCTGGAAGCGCGAAGCCTTGCAGATCTTGAATGTTTGTTGTAACTTGTTGTAGCTCGTGGGATCATTTGTACCGGAGGTAGCCCAGACCTGTACAGCATGGTCGCTCTTATAGCCAGGGCTTACAACCGCTGCGCTGCCGAGTTTCTGGTACGTGGGCGTGAAGACCCAAGAACCTGATCCGCATTAGCGACGCCGATTATGGTAGAGAATCAATGGCTAATAGCGACGAAATAGAATCCCGCTCGCGTTGGACTTACTTAAACTGTTCGACTCAAAGCTAGGATTCTTCAGTGAATTTAGTGGAGTAGTACAGGCTCGCGCATCAAGGGAGCCGAAGTCCTCAGCCGCAGGAGCGGCGAGCACAGTAGCAGCAGCCGCCAGCCAGTGGAGAAGCGCTAGCTTGACCATAGTCACTGTTCTGAGGCAGGATGTTCACCTTATCAGAGACTTGGAGACAGTGCCACCAAAGAAGCCGGATAACGAGACGAAGAGTTCAAAAGTAATCCAAGCGGGATTGCCCCTTCTCTTTTAGCACGTGGCGAACAATAATTACAGGGTAAAGGGGGCGTCGTTCTAGACCCCCAATAGACACTCAGCCGCACTGCCTATCTCAGCTAGTCCAGTTATAAACCGGGTATACACTCGCCGTGCAAAAGTCAAGTGGGTCAGGCTGCTATAGCTGCTAGAGGCTTGGGGCGCTATAATATATACCTAAGAAATAACTAAGAAATACCTAAGAAATAACTAAGAAATAACTAAGAAATAACTAAGAAATAACTAAGAAATAACTAAAGAATACCTAAGGGATATTTAAAAATATAGCTTAAGTATCTTTTAGTTAACTCTTAGTTAACTCTTAGGTATCTTTTGGGTATTCTTTAGTTATTTCTTACTTATTTCTTAGGTTTATATTATAGCGCTATAAGCCTCTAGCAGCTATAGCAGCTACAGCACCCTAAGTTTCTGTAAAGGTTGGGGCGGCATGCCCGACCCTCACAAAGACCCATAGCCTGTTGAGGCAAAAGATCAAGCGATTCAGAGTAACCTAGCGTACTCAATCGTGCCGCACATCTATTGATAAGGCATCCCGGGCCGGGCACTCCCCGAGCCCTCGTCGGATCCTTACAGTTTCTAGCAACTAAAATAACTACTCTATATTATTAAAAGAATATTAAATAATATTAAATAATATAAAATAGTATTATATAAAAAGATATATAAAAAAAGTTATTTATTTATATTTTTTATAAATTTTAAAATCTTTTTAAAAAAAAATTAATTTAATATTATTTTTTACCGGTCATAGATCTATGAATATAGTTAGCTCAGGGCATATAGCCGCTACAGGCTACAAGGGAGGTACCTGACCAAAAATATCAGGCGATGATTCCTTACTAGAGAAGAGCTTCCTTCAATACTTCTAGCGTCGGAAGAGGCTTTAAATTCTAGAAGACTCCGTGGGTGTTCTTCTTGGGAGCATAAACATCGCCGCTTTTGCAAGGGATAACCCCATCTTCTCCCATCTGGAAGAACCAGCCCGTAGTAATTCATACAGGTTCAAGCCCGAGGACATCTTTGGTGTCTATCATCAGAGTGCTCTAGGACTCGACTAGGAGCTCAGTGCTGGCTCGGGCCCAAGGGCCATCCAAGAGTTATAGGGTAGCCAAGCCTGCAAGGTTGTTGAAGTACAGGAACTCAGTAAGCTCTTAGAGAAATACTTTAGGGGCCTTAACTGCCTTGGATGGGGCTTCGCCCGCCTAAACCTCATACGGGATAAAGGCTCCGTTGGGCTGTAAGTGAAAGACATAACCATGAATTGGCTTTGTGGTCAGCTCCTCTGCTAGAATAGGTTCAGTCTAGCAGGATTCGGAATTGGCCGAAACCTGGACTTGGATCCCATGTAGGACATTGCCCTCAGGTACCTGGAAATGAGCATGCAGGAGACGAATGCCAAAGGCATCATGGACGTTGTGGCGAACAAAAAGCTCGCCCAAGTTCTTGAGCGTGGTGTCAGATAACTCTGGCTGATCCTCAGGCTGGGGAAGATCATTGGAGCTGCAAATCGAGTTAGTGCTAGCACAAAGACCACAGACGGGTCGGTAGGATATAATTTGTAATCGTTTTACAGTAAGTTTAAATTACAGGAGTGCCAGAGCCAAATGCACATTTCCACCCATTCCACATATTGAACCCAAACACCATCCCAAATGCAGACCCCATCATTGCCTGATGCAATAGTTAAACCTCCAGGGCCACCGTTTCGAGACCAGAAACGCCAGGCCACTTTCCAATTCACCCCAGTTTGCACCGAGTCACCAATCGATGCGACAATCCCCAATATCCGTAAAATTTTCTCCATAGCCCATCTGCCATCTCTCGAGTCCCAAGTGGAAACATTACCAAGTTTGCAATGCCAAGGAAGCCCCAACCCTACTTAAATACTAGAATATACGACACTTGACACAATACTTGGGCATAGCCAGGGCGAGTACCAGATCAATATCCGGTTGCTCACAGTTAAGTTCAGCAGAACTCATTGTCCTCGCGCCCAGGACTTTATTTTCTGGACGAAACCTACCGGCGCAGCATTTGAATTCGTTCCATTTTGGCGGAACGAAAGCTGGCGCGGGCGGACATAGTATAGGTCCGCTTCCCGGAATGAATAGTCGACGCCTGGAGTTGTAGATCGAGGGATCGGTAGGTCTTGAGGCGCTAATCCTCCGTCACTCTGGCTGCTCGAGCTCCGGGACTCATCGGAGGAAGATCCCGACACTCGTTGGGGCTGGCCTTTCTCAAGGAGGTTCGCGATTGACGTCACGGATCTCGCCGAGCGGAAATGCGTCCTCAGTGGCTCTGGAGATGAGGGCCCGGATTCTAATGATGAAATCCGAGGGGAGCGGAATGAAGGGCAGTCTGAGTTGGGACTGGACGGGCTACTTTGATTGAAGTTGTCCATCCCCAGAACGGAAAGGTTGTTCATCGTGTTTGGACGCCTGTGGAGTTGGCGAAGGCCATAGATCTGAGGGCTAGTTAGTACCAAGTCAAGCCGATACGGGTGTGTCATAATTATACCTTGGGTCTTTCCTGTTCATTCACTGGTACAGGAGCACTCTTGTGCTGGAATGCGGCTAGGGAAAGCTCGGCAATCTCGTACAATACGGGGACGAGAAACAGCAAGACCAAGATGAGGGCGTGGAACACCAGGACCGAGTAGCCAACGGCGCTGCTGGCTTCATAACCAGCCATTTTTGGGATCGTTGAAATTAAGGCGAGCAGAACGCATATCCTGGCACAGGGCATCATCGATGCCCTGGATAACAAGCCGGAAATTGACCAAGCCCAGGCGGTGAAGCCCAGTTGGGCGATTTCGCACCCGACCAAGACGGCCAACTGAGCAGGTCCGAAGTCCTGTAGGCCACCGATGGCGGCTCCACGAATAAACAGCAGCACAAATGTGACCAATGTGTACAGATCCTGGGTTCGTGACGTGGGGTCGCCAATCTGCTGCTCCTGGAAACCATCGATGATGAGATAACCCATGTTCTGCGGGCTCCTTTGAGACATCCCCCACCAACAAGCGACAAGTACTAGACAAATCACAATAATTGCAATGACGATGTAGTACTTGGGCAGAGCTCTGACCAGCTCGATTTGGTAGGCGGTCGAGGCAACTATGGGCATGAGGAAGTAGCTGAGGAATACCCGCAGCACAATCCACGTCGTCGCCTTGCGTCGGTCGGCAGTAGAGCCCTGCAGCGTCCAGAAGCTTGCCTCTCGGAACCAGTCGCGCGTCCACGTCAGGCTGAGTCCAATCTGGATGATGCAGAAGAGCAGCAACATGAGGATGATGATGGCGAGCGAGATGATGTTGGTCCAGGTATGCATGGTGACTGGGGCGCCGATGACCTGCGTCATGAGCTCCAGCCCTGGCGTTCCACCAAAGGTCCCGTTGATCTCGTAGATGCCGTCGCGCACCCCGTAATAGACGCTGTGCTGAATGACAAGACCCTGGGGTAGCATCAAAGTAGACCAACTGGTCGGGCTGACGACAGGTTGCACAAATCCTGGGTACCGTAGGCTGAGCGCTCCGGAAAAGAAGATGAACTGGATGTACGATAGGCAGTCGGCGATTCTCGTTAGGTGCAGGCGGCCTGTCCCTTGAGGATTGGGGCCGCTCTCCTCGTCCTCCTCATCATCAATCCGGCCTGCATTTGATACCTCGCGCCAGCCCGCGGCGAGAATTACCAGCAGAAACACCACCAATGGGCCCCAAAGACAGGCTTCGTACGCGGCCTTGCCGATGCTTGGGGTCATGAAGCCATCGACACAGCCAACCGGGAGGTTATCGGCACCACGAAAGTCGACATTGAGCTTGAAAGCCGCCAGGGCATGCGGGCGCTCGAGCTGGGACTCGATTTGCCACACTCCTTTCCACTCTTTCGCGCCGTTTTTGGCCCAGGGCGAAGGGAAGCAGGACGCATTGACGATGTCTCCTGACAGGTGATCTGGGCCTCCGAGTTCCAGCAACGTCACGCTAGCGGTGATATTTTGGCGCAGGATCTGCTCACACGACGATAAATCTGGAAAGCCGCCAATGATCTGGAGTTTCAACTGGCTTCCATCGCCGTCGTCTTCGAGGATTGCCCTTAGGCTCTCTGCGGCCAGGTGGGACTGAGACGAGACAGGCTGGCCAGAGGCCGCCAGCAGCGGAAAGCAATCCTTGTACTGGACATACGCGGCGAGGTTTGGACGCGCAAACGACAGAACGAGTGTGAAAATAATGAGGTAAGAAGAGAACGAAAAAGAACGGCTACAGAAAGGAACGAATTTGGGAGCCATCTCGACGGCGTCGCGACAAACGAGCGACGATACCATGCAAGATCCGTAAAATTGCATGAAACAGGAGGACCAACTCTGGGGAAGGGGTCGAAAGACGCATTGTCCCCTGCCGTGACGTAGTGGTGAAGCGCTAAGAAAACTCGACCAGGCGATTTGTAGACCTGATTCAGGGCAAAGAGGAGCCATCGTGGGTCCATCTCGGAGTTGGCACGATTAGTGGGAGTGGATCCGAGCGATGGCAGCAAGGGTCAATTAAAGGGTTCAACATGGTGGCTCTCGTATAAGCTGACGCGTTTGCGCACGACGATTGGATCGTATTCCATACGGGCAGCCAATTAATTGAGCACGTCGATGTTTGAGGGAAGTGAGCATGAATCTGGCGTATGGTTTCTACAAATAATCCAACACTTCTTTTCGATGGAAGGTGTCGGGGTTTTTTTTAAGAGAAAGGAAAACTCCAGTGCGACGCGGGTGCAAATACAATACATCACCGTAGAATACTGGTTGGCTTACTGAGTCGCGGGGCAAGAGACTGGTTGAAGGATGGCTGCAGTCAGCTATCTTCTGGCGGGCTTTGGAAAGAGTCAACTAAGTCTGTTGGATACTATTTCACTCTGAGCCCAGATAAATCCCCCCCTAGAAAAATTGTAAAGCAGTGACAGGACTGAAGGAAATCTGATTCATAGAAACCCCTCGAAGTGGTTCAAATCCATGCAGCGCTTTGCGTGTGATCCATGCTGGAACATCCACTGGTCCGTTTTGCGAACGTTGGCTGCGACTCCCGCCCCTTCCATTTTCCCAATCATCACTCTATCATTCGTGCCTCCTCCCATTCATGATACCATCTCGGGATTTGATCGTCAGCAAAGTCCCAACTATTCGGAAAGTCAAAGTTCTGCGGAACAACAAGGTCAGAGTGAAGCGGGACAGCGTCAGGGTCCTGTTCGGGACGGTCCTCAGCATCCAACTTGTACCATTCGAGCCAGGCCCAATGCTTAAGTCGTTCCTTCAAAGCAATTTCCCAGCCTAGATCGAAAGTGATGATGGCATGGCGCAGGGCAGGTGAAGTCACCGCCTCCCCGTCGACCTTTATGAATGAGCTTGGAGGAACCGTATTCTGGACGGCAATCGGTCGAAGCTGGTTTTGTGCTGAGCTACTCGCATGGCTGTCAAGAGGATCAAACATCGCAATATTGAATTGAGAGTACTCGATCGCGGAATCCAGGATCGGCGGTATGTTAAAAATAGAGCTGGTGTCCAGTGGGATGACCAAAGTGGAACTTTCACCAACGCGGCGAAGTCCTGTGAACTGGGAAAGTTTCATTCCATGAACACCAGGCCACAAGACATCCCGAGCTGACCAACCATGTCGGCCCAGTTCCTTCAGTGTAGAACCGAATTCATCATCCAGGGATCTTAGCGGAGCAAGCCGATGCTGCATGAAGGTGTATCGGGGAAAGATGGAATATGCCTTGTTCCACGTGAGGAAGTTGACACAGGCTTTTGTGGATGAGGAAGTCATGATATGTTGAAGAGGTGGCCCGGGAGTTTCGAGTAACGCGAAGCTCTAAGCCTGGTCGCGACCGGCTGCTATAATGGATAGTGCAGGGAAGCTGTGAAGGAGTTAGTAAGGACTGAACATGGATACTCTGGTCTCTTAGGGATTAGGGTTTCACCTCATCAACCTGCTCGTTCTTAGACCGGTAGCCTTCAAATTCGCTTATAAAGTACATGATGTGATCGGCACCAGGCCCATCTTGGATGAAGATATCCAGCTTATAGACGTTCAAACGACCCATCTCGAACAGATTGAGGGCAAAGGATCCCGAGATCAGTGCATTATCGTACCCTAGGTGGGCTCGGAACAAGGAGGGGTCGATCACGAAGTCCTTGAGCCGGGCATCGACGTTGGCGGCTTTCTTCAGCGTATAGTACCTGAGCCCTTCGAGTTCTTTGGACACTAGGGACAGGACCAAAAAGTCGGCGGAGTTCAAGTACTTTTTGAGGTGGTCGTGGACTGGGGGGTAGTTGAAGGGATTGAGCAGCCCCACCCAATTCTTTCGTTCAGGTTTGGACATAGAAGCCATTGCCAGGTTGCTCGTTTCGTTTTTATTTGCAGATGGAAGAGGGGAAAGGCGATAAACAGATGCCGCAAGCCCTATATGTATGTCTTGCCTTACACGTGACCACTCTCACAGGATGCTGTCAAGCCACCGGGAGCAGGCGTAGCCTCGCTCCGTCATTGTTCCCTCCTTGGCCCAATCGAGAGCATTCCTAGACACCGAACAGACGGACGCTGAGCCTGAACCCCAGTGTATAATGGAAATCTACATTGGCCCCTTCCCAGCTATGTGCCGATATCAAAGGAGTTCTATCAGCGTTCGTGAGCAAGGACGTGGTGGAGTTTTGTCTAAAGAAGCTTTTCGATAATACACAGTGCAAGGAGTAACTCCCTCCACGTTCGCTTTAGCGTCAGCATGGGGACACCACGATGGTGCGGGGATATTGGCCGCGCATCGAAGTTGGTGCAATGTTATTCCCTGTGACGATCTCGCATCCCTGATCTGCTCCTTTACGCTTCTTTCACCTCCCTATTTTCTTTCCATGTTCTGTTTCTCGGCCTGTTTTGCCGGGCAGTTTCCATAGGTCTGTGATGGTGGTTGTAGGCCTGCGCAGGCAACAACCCCACCAAGCGCTAGTGGCAGATCTCAAGACAACGCCCTAACGACATCCGCAAACTCAAGGCCACGAGTAACTAAGTAACTATGGTGGATCTTTTAAACAATGAGCGGATACCCACTACCAAGCGAATAAAGATCTACGGCCCGTGGAGCTTGGGCGATGGGATGATTGGCATTGTCTCGTTTGAAAGGGATGAAAGGGATGCCTCGACCCCTCCTTTCATAGCGCCCTCGTGGCGTCCTCGTAGCGTCTAGTTACAGCGCTCCCCTCCCTACGTCATGCCGTTCTTCCAGGCTAGCCACAGGGCGCCATTTGAACACCAGGCAAGGCAGACAGCAGAGCCCAGGCTGCCTCGCGCAGTTTGGGTGGGCTTGGTTCAGAGCATAGCCCCCATTCCGAGCCGCCTGTCTGATGGATTGGATGCATATTCTGGTTTTCAGTGATTCCACACGTTTACTCTCAGCCAAGAACCAACTCAGCAATTGATCAATAGATGCTACAATGGATCCGCTCTCGATCGCTGCCTCAGCGGTGGCCTTGACCCAGGCCGCAGGCGCTGTAAGTTGATCCCGCTACCAATTGGCAGGCCACCACCACTAACAGCTACGGCGCACACAGATCGCTTCCTCACTGGCCGGCTTCGTTCGCTCCCTCCAAACCGTCGACGCGCGCATCACCGCCCTCCGCGATGAACTCGCCAACCTGACTGCGTTTCCTTCAATCCGTCGAGAAAACACTGAATGGCTGCCACAAATTCGATTTCGCCCTCATCGAGGAGGACTTGTGGCAGCAGAGCCACATCGCCATGGCGGACTGCAAGACACCCTCGGCGAGCTCGCATCTTTGGTTAACAAAATCAACCACGCCGCCAAACCAAAGGGCCTCGTGTGGAAGACTCGAGCAGTCATTGATCTGAACATCCATGGCATCGATATCGCCGCATTCCGCGACAAGATTCAACAGTCCAACTGGGCGCTGCAGACCGTGCTCCATACTATGACAGTGTAAGGACGGTCGCATCGAGCAAGTCAATTGATCACGACTAACTTGTATAGTTCTCTTTCTTTCAGGCAACACACATCCCAAGAAGCCATCTTCGCCAAACTAAGCCAACTGAAGGCCTCCATCGATGAGACTCTCCACGCTTCCTCGCGTCCGGCCGGCGGCTTCGAGCGTGACGTTGGCGATCATCCCGATTCTCGAATTGCACGGAACATGCGACATCTCGCCCAAGCAGCAGGACACTTCTACTCCGCAGCCAGCTCGACAGCCAGCTCTACTCGAGGCGATAGAAGCATTAGCCACACTGCATCGTATCAAAGCGCTGCCGCCGCCAGCATTTTGGGAGACTTTCCAGACTCCCGCCGTGAGCGGGTGGAACAATTCCTCCACGACAGCCGGAACCAGCTACGGGACCTGACAATCCTCTCGATTCCATCACAGACTTCACCGTCATGGAACTCTTCTTCTCGATACTCGCGGCCGCCATCTCTATTCCCCTCTACCATGTCCACGGCTCTTGCACGCGGGTCTTCAAACAGGACCTTAGATGACGACGACGTCGACGCCGAATTCGAGCGCCTCTATCTCGACGGATTACAAGAGTTGGCTACAACCAGCATGAAGAATCGGGACTACCAGATCGCCATTGAGTATCTACAACAGGCATTGCAACGAGACGAGGATTCGGGCTCTGGAAGTCCCGAGTCTCGCCAACGCCAGATCCAACTGGCCTTTTGCTACTTTTTCCTGGGAACATGGCGACTCGCGGAGCCGATTGTCACAAAGCTCGCCCAGTTGAAGTCAGACCAAGACCTAGCGGTGTGCAGCCTGCTCCATGCTCTATCGCTCGCATATCTCTCAGAGTACCTCTTTGACGACGCCTTGGCAACCTGCAAGAAGGCTCTCCCAGGGAAGAAGAGGCTATGCCATGCCAATGGCGCTAAATGGCAAGAGTATAGAGAGGCGCTTGCTCTTTTAGCGACCATTTTCCACATGGAGGGCGATTACTTCCGCGCCGAAGTCTTGAGGAGACAGCTGCCGACCGACTTCGTCTACGTCCACCCTGCCAACGCGATTCAGTATCTGCAGAGTAAATCGGACGTCTTTGAATCCATTCTTGGAGATGACGACCCCCACCAAAGTGGGATGGCAGAGCTAGACGGCGGACAAAACCTTACGGCAGAAGGGCAACGCCAAGGAGTTGCTAGAAACGGGACAGTCACCAGTTCAAGGGGTGCCTCGTTGCGTGCCAAGGTTTTGGAAAACCAGCGGTATGAGATGGACACGATGAAGGAAGTTGTGTTCGTTGAAGCCCGCCGAGCCACAATCAGCAACTGATGCAGACGACGAGGCCTCAATCTTCGCTCCTGTCAAGGGATCCCTCCTTCGCCGTCGTCTTACTCAACTTTTCGGATCGAAACGAATTCGCAAGACGAGGTTGGATGAGGCACTGGTAACAGTTCAAGTCCCCGAGTCACCAATAAGCGACACAGCGTCAGTTGTGTTTTCAGCACCGGAGCCGCAGTATCCCAATGGCGATGGGATATGGCTCAAGATAAAAAAGTCAAAGACGCTCTTGAGGAAGCGATCTCGACCAAGAGGGGTCCAGTTTCCACTCAACAAGGCTGGCGACGGGCAAAAGGAAGCCTTCAGGTTGATCAACATGGAGAGGATCTCGTACCCACAACACCAGCAACCTGCCCACCAGTATAATCCCGGCGACTATTCCTACGTTCCTTCGGAGAACGACAGCTTGAGTCCAATAGTAGAAGTCAGCGATCCCCTCTCCTCGACAACGATCAACCGCGGAGAGCCAACCGAAGGTCCGGAAAGCCGACCGTCCAGCGTCTCTCCTTGTACCTCTGAGACTGATGAACTTGGCCCGACGGCTGATACACAAGCTCAACCACCACTGGCGGAACTTGCTGATGAGAATACTGGGGCTCCATCTACCTCGGATCCCGATTTCAACGCTGATCAGCCCCAGACCTTGTCCTCCAGCGGACCAGGGAATCCAGGAGGCGCCAGAGCCGGCCATGAAATTATGGGCCGTGGTCAAATCAACAATCATTCAGAAATCCCTATCCAACCTACCAAAATACCGCTCCCTACAATATCCGAGGACTTGGAAAAGACACCAACAGAAGTCACCGCCGTCCTAACGTCGCTGCCGGCAATTGCGGATACAGAGGAGCTCCATTCTAACAAACTTGACCTTGAGCTCCTCTTGCAGAAGTTACAGGCGAGGAGTGATTGCCAAGTTCTCCTTCGGATTTGCGGAAGATCATAAGAGACTTGGAGCAAAGAGACGCACTCGAGCATGAGGAGGCACACGACTCCGGTTACGAAACAATGGACGACAGCAACGAATTGGCAAAACCGGCTCCAGAACCACCCAAAGGACACGATAATGACTCTACCCCAAAATCACCAAATCTCAAACGGGCATTTTCTTGGACGAAGGGCTCCGAGGCCTCCTACACTGCTCATGAATCCGAGGTTCAACAAACAGATGAGGAACGTCGCCCTGCTGATACCCCTCCCTGGTTAGAAAGCTACAACGCCGTCGCCATAGCCTTCAAACGTCAAAACAGTGGGCATACTGAGGACAGAGAGGAGACACAGTCGGTCAGTGACACTGAATTGGAGCCAGGAATTGGGAATGTCCGCAGAGAAGAAGATGGCTCGGCAGCGCTTTCGATACCAAGATTAGAGGCAAGGGCAAGCTGGGATTGGGATCGGTTGTGACACGGTGACGAGTCATGGGGAAATGTTTATAGCGACCGTTGTGGACCAGTCACAACTTTGACGGAGTTATGAAGGAATGAATTATGGATTATGTACTCTTGCGCTGAGGATTCTTTTCGTTTTAGGAGTTGGGTATGGGGGTGTTCTCAGGATTCAAGCTGTTCTATTGTCTTCCTCACCATCGTCTCAACCTGTTGCCATCTCCGCCGGAGCCACTCTCGCTGACTATCCAATCCCACCTCCACCTCATCTACCTCGAGCAACGTCTCTGCAATGATATCCAAAAAGTCCTTCAACACCTCCAACAACAACTCATCCACCTCTGACTGCGAAGTGCTGCCATCATCCTCCGCGTCGAAGAACCGCTGCCACTGTCTCGGCGTGCAGCACAGCATGCGCAGCGCAACCTGCGTGCGGTGGCAGCCGAGCGTCTGGTCGTCGAGAGTGTACCGCCCGAGGAAGTCGACGCTCTTGAGATCGGCCCGCTGCGTCTTGTTCAGGCGGGGGAAGATGACTTCGTCGAGGTGCACTTCGTCCCAGCGGTTCGTGTCGAGGATGAAGCCGTACTCGGTCAGGAGGAAGTCGTTGGAGTGCGGCCCGTACGAGATGTACACTTCCTCGCCCTCGCGGTATGCGCGGTCCGCGACGATGCTGTATCCCATGGCCGAGTATGATAGCTGGCAGCCTTGGTCTGCGTGGTTGAAGAGATCGGCGGCGGGCATACACACTAGCCGCTCGGCCTGCGGGTAAGCCTTCATCTTCGGCATGCTGTTGTAAAATGTTCTGGTGTTTACGAGCACCCACGAGTACAAGTAGTCTTCCCTCTTGAGGGCTGGGAATGCTTTCAGAACAATGTCGCACTCGCGTCGAAAGGTGCCAGTCTGCCGTTCCAGGAGGTCCTTGGCTCGTCCTGGGAGCAAGTCTTGTAACTCCTTGGGCCACATCATGGGCATGCCGGCTTCGAGATCTTCCCTAGTAGGAAGAACAGTTCTCCACATGGCAAAATCATCGCTTTCGTCCAGCGCCATCTCGGCCGCCAGGACACCATGGACTGAGACGCCGGGTTGCAATGCCTCAGCGATAGCCTTGGGCACGGTATCTATGGTGCGGAGGGATCTGGTTGGTACACTTAGAATGACATCGTTGGCCTGCAATACACAATCAGAAAAGACCAATATCAGAAGCTGCGTAGGAAACATACTCGGATATTGCGAGTCGCAACAACACCAATACCTCGTCCGGGCAGCACCTGTGGCTCAACTCCCTTTAGCTTGACCCCCTTTGCTTCCGTCCAGGGCAAGAATGCCTCGTCAATAGACATTTTTGCACGGAATCCAGGTTAAATAATCAAGATGCGCTCATTCAATGGGAAAATTTCTTGGATTATTTGAGCGATGTGAGGTAGCGTCTGCATCTGCGTCTGCTCAAACTACATGAATTTTCTCAGTCTAGGCCTTGACTCAGAGGCAATGGCGCAGGCTCTACAGAGAATGGTGAGCTTGGTGCTCCATACATCCCATTTGGGAAAGCTGCTGAGTCATGAGCGTGGAGCCGGCTCTAGGCGGGAGCTGCACGTGATACCACGCCAAACATACCATACCCTGCGGGAGCTGTCCCGGTAACTTTGACCAACACGGTGGCCATGTCTCGCTGAAAAGCTGACGAGACTTCCATTCCGACCTTGACCTTTGCTAGACAGATTGTTGCTCCTCCAATTCTTAGCCTCTCTCGGAAATGACCTGAGGACAACTTGCTCTTGCCCATTTGCCCTCCCCGACGCTGCATGTTTGCTCAGAGCCTCACTGAGCTGACAAAGCGTGGACACCTTTCATGCCGCATCGGGTGAAGCAGCCCGGACCGTTCGCTTTTCAAGAGACCCTTCTCTTCTTCCTTGCCATTTGAATCCGTCTTCCGGTCGCCTTTTCCTCGCAGCGGGCCATTCACCATGTTTTACCAAGGAACTCTGCAAGACGGCATTTCCACCGCCGTTGGCCAACAGAAGCTGGTGTTGTGCTTCGTGACTGGTACGTTTACGTCACACCCTGCTGCCGCGAATTGAGCGCTCACATGGTCCCAGATGAGAGCGAAGAAAGCACGCAATGGGAGAATGAGTTTCTGCTTGATGAGAGTGTAAGATCTCTCCTATCCAGGCGTCGACTCATGTGACGCTAACTGCGGTGTAGTTGAGCAAGTTGATCAAGGACCAGAGCGTGGCTCTACGTCTCACAGCCGGCTCCGATGAGGCCGGCTATCTGGCCCAGATCTTCCCACTTCCTCGCACTCCCACAGTCGTAATCATTCAGAACGGCGAACTGAAGGAGTACATCACTCCCGGCACCAGCAAGGAGGATTTCTTCCGGCGCATTCAAAATGCATTCAGCGCCACCTCGTCATCAGCGCCCGTGTCAGCATCCACCAGCACACCGCAACCTGAGCCCGTACCCGCTGCCAGCTCATCACAGGGTGTACCCCCGTCTGGGGAGTCCTCGACATCCGAGAATGTCCGACGGATTCTAACCGAGAGAGCTGCCAAGCTCAAGACCCAGAAGGAGGAGGCTGAACGCAAGGCCAAAGAACAGGCCAAGGAAGAGCGCAACAAGGCCAAGGCAAAGGGAAAGGCTGACGCCGAGGCTGGTGCCAAAACAGACAATGCCGTGGCGCACAAGGCGGCCGAGGCTGTAAAGAAGAAGCGTCAAGAGCAACAGGAGGAGCGCCGACGGATCCTCAAGCGCATTGAGGACGACAAGGCTGAGCGAAGATTGCGCGCGCAAGCACGTGAGCAAATGCGAACAGAGGACGTGAAGGGCGGCGATGTTGCTTCCTCTCTGGCGAATGTGCCTGAGAGCAAGCTACCCTCCACGACGAAGGCCAGTGGGATGACCGCTCTCCAAGTGAGAATGTTTGACGGCTCGACGTTGAGGTCTCGGTTCAAGACAACGTCTCCTCTGAAGACTATCCGCAGCTGGGTCGACGAGAACAGGACTGATGGCTCCCAGCCATACACTTTCAAGCAGGTCCTGACGCCATCGCCCAACAAGACGATTGACGAAACAGAGGAGGACAAGTCGGTCGGAGAGCTCGGCCTGTCACCGTCGTCGACGTTGGTACTCATCCCGGTGAAGAACTTCACATCTGCCTACGATGCGTCGTCGCAGAACATTGTGTCGAGGTTCTTTGCCTTTATTCTGAGCATCTTTTCCTGGTTTTTTGGACTCTTCAGCTCGGGTGATGCACGAGCACCTACCGGTGCCGGTGAGGACTCGGCCGAGTCTTCCCAGGATCAGTCCCGCATTCAGAGTTTTGGAAATCAGAATGATCGACAGCGGGATCAACAATTGTACAACGGCAATTCTGTGAGTCCTTAACCACTCGACCCTAAGTCATGGTCACATTTTACTAACCTCGGGTAGTTGAACTTTGAGCCACGACCGGATGAGGAAGAGAAGGATGATTGAATGTGTACGAAGTGAAGCGGAATTCCCAGGCAGAGTGGGATTGTGGTATTTTTTTTTTGGTATTATACAGTTGATAGTGCCGAGTTGTAATAGTAGTCATTCCCCCATTCAAGTATGCACGCACGCTTAGAGAGAATCCATCCGTGTAGATCTTTCTCTGATGCTATCATTTTACCACGTATGGTTCATTGTGTCATATCCCTTTCCGTCCCTGAGCGAACTCCTCATTTTGTCCAGCTTCGTCTAACTTAGTACTGGGTGGCGGCGGCCTGGCAAGCCTTGAGCTGCTCGAGGTACCAGTTGCAGATCTGCATGTTGCCGCCGTTGTCGTCCATGCACTTGGTGAAGCTCTGGGCGGAGCCGGCGCAGTTGTTGTTGTTGTTGTTGTTGTTGTACTGGTCTTGGGAAGTGGCCTGGGCCTGGACGGGGGCCGCAGCGGGAGCGGCAGCAGGCTCGGAGGAGCCGCCGGAGAAGAGGCCGCCGATAGCGTGGCCGACCGAAGAGCCGATAGCGACACCACTGTGAAGCACGGGTTAGTCGCACGTGTGCGGATGAGGGATTGTGAGAGGCCGTATATGCTCCACCCGTCGGAACTTGAAGCTCGTCCAGGATGCGACCGAGCGAGCAGAAAAAGAGAATTCGAGTGTGTTGAAGCAGAAAACTACTTACGCAGCAGTGCTGGCCATCTGGCCAAGGAGGCCGGGGCCCTGGGGAGCGGCCTGGGTCATCATGGGCTGGGGAGGGGCGGCGGCGGCGGGAGGAGCAGCCATGGTTGTGGCCGGGCGGTGCGGCTGGGGCGCGGGGGCCGAGACGGTAGGGCGCGAGGGAGCGCGGCCGACGGAGCGTTGACGAGGCATGGCGATTGTGTGTGGAGGGGGTGGTACGTGGTTTGTGGTTTGTGGTTTGTGATGAGTGTTTGGTGTTGTCGAAGTGCGGAATTTGGAGTCGGGATGGCGGGTGTCAGGAAGAAGAAAGTCGTTGAGAAGGAAGAAGAAGCCGAGAGTCGGATTTCGGGGTTGCTGTCGGTAGCCAATGGCAGGCTGCCGGTTTCAATGGGAAGTGGGGTTGCGGCCAGTAGGGCCTCGGTAGTCGCATGCTGTGGCGCAGGGGTCCGGTCCTCTGTTCCGCGTGTTGCCGGGAGTTGACTGGACGTCTACTGGAAGACTCTCGAAAGGCTCGGTATTAGTCTAGCTATTTTAACGAGGTCAAGATGACTGCAATGCATGGGTAAGTGGTCATTTGCCGGTGTGTCTATTTTTATTGGTATCCAGCGTTTCCTTCCATCGAATATTATGTGCTCCTAAACGCCACCAATCCCGTGTGTTGCTGCAACATGTTGCCACCTTGGCCTCTCATACCATCATGAGACTCGGAGGTGTCATTTACTTCTGGCTCTTTCCCTTGCCCCTATGCTTGTTCTTCTGCTTCTTCTTGCCCTTGGCCTCCTGCGATCCCGAAGCGGCAGACGGAACGGGGGATTCCTCAGCTGGTCGCTTCCGGTTCTCAACAGACTTGAGGAGGGCCTTGGCTCGCTCTTCGGCAATTTTCTCAGCCAGCTTAGTGCTGATAGTCTTATTGTCGGACTGTTGAAAAGGTCAATGTCTCGTGATCTTCGGTTATTGATGGGTCATGTCAAGGGTCTCCTTACCAGGTCTGCCTTCAGGATGCGAGCCGCAGCTTCTTGGTTCACTGTTGTGTTTCGTGACTCTGCAGGCGTCTCTGCCGCTTTGATCTTGGCAAAGTATTGCTGAGTTCGCTTGAGCTCAGTGAAGACGGCATGGTTCTGCGCGTCAGTGCCATCCAACTTCAGCGAGGCTATCGTGACACACGTCAGTCAGGGGTTGAGCGCATGAGAATGCTAAGATGCAGGATACAGCATCCAAAACCGGGAGAATAAACTTACAGAACAGTAGCGACTCAATGGCGTAGGCTGTGAGGGAGAAGAGCTTGGCCTTGTCCAGCAGGGGCAACTCAGAGGAGATGCCCTCGAGATTGCCCAGCAGGGGCTGCAGCGCGTCCTCGAGGACGTCCAGCTGGGAGTCCAGCCTGTCGAGGTCCGGGGTGATGTCTTTGACGTCCGACATTTCCGGTTTAGTGGTGCGGAACGTTGGGGTTGGTGAGGCGCAAGGGTGAGTGAGAGGTTCACTGTTCGCGTAGTCTCACATGAAAGAAATGGAGACGCAGAAACTTGATGGGATGGGGCCCAATACGGACTAGCGGGATTGAATTCAAATAACGGGGATGCTTTCGCGTATCGGGGCGGGGTTCCAACGGCTGAAGGGTCAGAACAAACTCAGCAGGCTTGCGTGTGTAGAAATTTTAGGCTGTAGGCAGTTCAATGGTGTTGATCGAGTCAAAAACAGATGCTTTCTCCCACTCCAGATTTCAGTAACGGGATGGCCGATGGCCGGATCTGGCGTTGCCTTAGAACGGAATTCGAGATGAGGAATTGACCAATGGCGTTGGCGCCAAAAGCCAAAGCCAGAAGGGACGAAATCCCATCCATCCGCGAGCCGTGATTGGCCGTAAATCGTGGTCAAGGCTGGAGGGAAAAAATCGGAGGACGCACCGTCGACTCTGGCTGGACCCTCAGTGCTCCGTGCTTTATCTCTTTCTAGAGCATCATCCATCCAGCAATCCACGCATCGGCCATTCAACCCGCAACCCGCAATCCACAACCACCACTCCTCCCGACGACACCCTGTCCTGCGTCTCCTCTTCGACTTCATCCACCGGTCCGTCTCCTCGCCATCCTTCTTCTCAACGCCCGCCCGTCTGCGCCCTCATGCGCACATCTCTGTGATCTCCACGGTCGAAGGCAACCTCGTGGTGGCCGCCCAATCTCTCCTCCTCCTCCGCCTCTCCTCCCACAACCGTCAAGCTGGCGAGCCTACCGAGCCCGCGGGTGTCCGCACGATTACCACACACGCTATCCCGATGTCTCCGACATAGTGCGGCGGCAATCCGAAGGGCTCCTACTAGGTGCTTTGCCTCCGCCTCCTCCACAACCCACCAACAGACGACACCCAAGGCCATTCCGCCGGAAATGGGAGGGTCCCCTTCGGCAAGACCATGGACAAGGACCGACCAAATCGCCCAGTCTGTCGCTACCTCACCGACTCCCTCATCCAAGTTCCACATCCCCTCGGTTATCATTCCGGCCGAGGCCGCGAAATCCGGTCCGGTCCACAAGATTCACATTCTCGGCGATGATGTGCGATCCCGGTTCATCGCCCACGCCCTCTGTGGAGTCTACGATTCCGTCGAACTGCTTGGGTCACGGTCGATGCCCAAGTCCAGATACCGCAATGTGGAAGCTGCCCAGCCGGAAAGGACTCGGAGGACTGCCTATTCAGAGCCAAACGCGGTCCGGTTCAACAGCACGTCAAGGCCGAAACATCGCACATTGATCAGCTGATTGTCACTGGCCGCGGATTCGAAGCAGTCAAGGCTATGCGGTCCGTCAGAGACCGGGTGGATGAGAAGACGTCCATCTGTTTGCTCAATGACGGAATGGGCGTGCTTGAGGAGGTGAGGGAGAAGATCTTTAATGATACCGAGACGAGCCCCAACTTCGTTCTTGGTCACATGAGTCATGCTCTGGTATACAACCGAAACAGGGACTCTGTCAAGGAACTAAAGTCAGGGCGGTTGGTCTTGACGCAAACAAACCCGACGTGGGACGCACAGGAGCTCATGACTTCTCTTCGGCAAAGTAAGGACCTACGAATGACGTCGGGCAACTTTGAGAAGTGGATGCGATTCAAGCTTCCCTCGATGGTTTTCGCAGCTGCCGTCGAGCCCGTGTGCGTCCTACTCGAATCGCCGTACCAAACTCTGCTGGAAAACCGATCGGCGCAAAGCATGATGAACCAACTTCTTGGAGAGATCGTGACGGTTGTAGAACACCTACCCGAACTCGAAGGGGCAACTGAGCTTCAACGGTTCATCAAAGGCGAGGGGCTAAAGAAGTGGTGCTACCAGAGGATCATGGGCAAGGCCTCCGCGCCTTGTGAACTGCTGCAGAGGGTTGAAAAGGGCCAGCAGACGGACATCAAATACCAGAACGGCTTCTTCCAAAGGAGGGCGAAGACCTTGGGCATTGACATGCCAGTGAACTCGCTGATGGTGCAGATGGTCAAGGCCAGGCAGGCAGAGGCCCTGGCGAAGAGGGAGTCTTACATCCCAGTAGAGGAAAAGTCCATGGCACGGAGGACGGAGTATTGATTGATGGCTGTAAAGTATTGTATCATCCATGGCGAATAGCGGCTGGGGCAGATGCATGTATATACCAAGTTTAGAAGGCACATATTTATCTCGTCGACATCCCCAACATGGATCGCTCGTGGCTCTCGACTACCAGCGCACTGACGGTCAGACTGTTTCAGTCCACTACTCCCACCAGCTGTGGCTCAGGCACTGAATCGCCCTCCTCTGGCGTGATGTCGCAGTCCTTGGTCTCGGTAACACATTTGTTCTGAGACACAAAGCTGGCCAAGGGCGATCCCGAGCTCGACACTGAGTTGCTCCGCTTCATCTGTGGCCCGAAGGATGCTGCCAAGAATGAGGGGAAGGCGAAGGCGGGCTACCAAAGACCTGACTGCAGATTCAACCCGCCCTGCATATCGTCAGTACGCTCGACGGTGAGAGGTTCGACAAAAGGACGAGCATGTGCGACACAACCCCTCTCTGATCTGCCCATCCGGTTTGTCGAGCAGTGTGGAGGTTCAGGGGCTGTGGTCGACTGGTCGCTAGTAGGAGACGCAACGGAGCCACGAGGCTCAGAAGCTGGTATCGAGTCCGGGGAAGAGAATGAGAAGGGGAGAGAAATAGGAAGAAGTGCTCTTCGAGTCGAGGGAGGGACGGCCTTTATACGTCGAGTTCCTCTATTCCGTGATCCTTCTGGCCGCGATGTCGCGGCCTGCGCATGAAGACGGTGAGTGGTCGGGTGGGCCAACATCACAAACTAGCCCCGACGTCTCATGTCGACGTCCATAAGTCTGGGTATCAGAGGGTTTAAATAACCTGGTGGGAGTATTATCCGACATAGATGGGTCAGGAGGTAGCCTACCTGGACGGCAACGGCGGCTCAGCTATCAATCTGCCTCGCCTTCTTCGCCCATCCCACTCAGGGGAATCTTCTGTTCCATGGTAGGCAATGCCGAGGTTTCTTCCCTGTATCCGTTGGGGTGCACACGGTCCAAGTTCTTCGCCCAGATCTGACGCTGACAAGGGTAGATCGAGCCTGTTTAGCAAATGGCTAGGAGCTGATCCAGCTGACAAGCATACCATGCGCCTCGTTTCTGTCTGGGATATGACAGGTGCACGCTGCGGATGATTAGGAACGAAAACCTTGAGCGGAGGCGAATACCAATTGAAGCGAGTTTATATAATTGCGAAAAGATATCTGAAGACGTATCTGAAGAGAAACATGATCATGCCACATGCACAACACAGCTGAGCGTTGCTACTCGTTATCCCAAGTTGGGAGGATGAAGGGAGTGGGCTTTATATAGACGCTCAAGCCACAGTTCAGAGTCGTCAATTGGCATGACACTCTCCGTGAGGGGAGCAAGGGTTTAACATGACCCATACGCCTTATCTGTATTCAAATTCTCTTCATGTATACTTTACACCTCACCGGTCACGAAGTGGCAAGTTAAATCTCAGACAAGAAGAAACCCAGTTGTTACCACCTTGGTTCGAGTCTCTAATTTTAGCGGCAGTCTCGTACGAGGATCTCAGAAGAGGTTCCAAATAAGATCACTAACAAAGAAATTCCTGGTATAGCAAAATATCATCGTCCACTGTACTTCCTAGGCCGGAACGATTGGCTGTGAGTGATTCGATCTAGGGAGAAAGGCTGTGCAATTAACCCATGGCAGGCTGCAGCATTAGACAACTGAGTCGAAGTTCATGCGACCATGCTTGCATGTATGGCAACCTTCAAGTCTTACAGGTTCTTCCTTATTTTTTTCCTAGGCCTTTGAGCCATCTGTCTATGCGACCAGTGATTCTATTCCCCCCTCCCCTCCCAGTTTATGATGTCCTGTATCGGCGAGGACATGGTCGCAGGATTCCAGTTTACTGGTTGTAGATATTTAGTCTAATTGTTGAACAATCCTTCATTCGATCCTACATTTTGACGAAGTTGAGATTTCGGCCATCCCAAAGACTGACGCGGGAAGTAAGTTCCCCCTTTTCACTATGCTAAAGCGACGACTGACTCCGACATATCCTAGCCTGAAACGCAACCTTCGACTTAGTGACTTCCATGATATTCAGAATCCTCACAGGTGACCGGCTGCTGGCCTCGGACGCAACCGTGCTGAAGGCAAGGAATGATCCTATAGCCCGATCCCTTGCAGTCCATGCAATCCCTGGCCTGGTCCCTCGCTCTTACCCCGTGTCCATCGCAAGTGTCGCAAAGACTAGCGGGTTCTGCAATCTCCCAGCTTTTCCCATTGCATCGGGTGCATTTCCACCAGACAGTGGTCTTGTGTTGAGCATTTCCACACGTAGGACAACCCATTGTTTTGGTAGCGCTAAGAACTATCAGTACGCGGTGAACTGGGCATATAGAACAAGGTCGTGGAACATCTAAGGGACAAATTGACTATCGAATGATTTAATATCTTCACACAGGTGGTAGAATCCAAGATTACTGAAGTCTCGCAGGCAAGGAAATCGCTGGTGTCGATGAAAGCAAATGAGTAATACACAGTGAATACTACTTACTTATAATATAGAGCTCCCAACATTCTCCTCAACCATTGGCAACTATCTTTCAAGGCAAATGTCGATGTGTACGATGGATTGCCTGGGCGGCGGCGATGAACAATTTGGCGTCGTCATCGGTTTTGTCGTCAGCGACACAGCCTCGAGGTGATCAGAAGCTCATGTGTAATAAGAGATTGGCTATGGAAGCGCTCAGCGGATGGGCGCTTAACATAAATACCCTTATTACAAAAACCCCTAAAGGGGGACTACTGCCTATTCGAGGCTATACTTATACCCTGGCATTACGTAGCTGGATCAAGCATTAGACCCATAGCTGAGATCAGCAATGCTTCCCAGCCCCTCATTGTCGAAACCTCATCACCAAGACTTTCCACGGAGATCCCTTGTTTAGTTAGACAGCGCCTACTGTAGAGATGCAAGATAAGACCCTCACACGTTTAATGAGGCTACGAGCGGTCACATCCGACCCGCTGCATGATATAACATCTCGCGTTAACGCACGCTTAGCTGGCAACGCTTAATTAGCAAATATCCTCAACTTCATGTCCACACTTCCAGTGGCGATGACACAGCGAATCTGTACATCAGAGGTAGCTGGGCTACGCTTCTTTGGCGTTCCATTGTCCTGCCCCGAGACCGCTCCACCATTGACCTCGGGCCCATCCTTAACTATCGTCGGCGCCCACCTCAAACAGGTGACAAAATGATCATGCACACCTTCCAGGACCCGGACGCACTTCCCCTCTTGGCTTAGATCCCAACATCGTAACGTCTTGTCATCTGCCACTGAAAGCAGATACTTGCCGCCAGGGTGGAAAACAAGAGCGTTCACCCAATTATCATGGCCAATCAGTGTCTTGATACAGGTGCCCTCGAGCATCCCATAGCTTGATAGTCTTATCTCGGGAACCCGTCGCCATAAACTCTGCCGTGCTGTTTGATGGTGGCGCTTTCGAGTATCCGGCCAGAGATGCCAAATATGGATACGAAGTGGGTGGTGCAAAAGCACAGCATTTCGTAACGTTTTCATGGCCGATCATTGTTAGCTTGTTTTCTGGAGTTGGACCAGACATATCCCACAACCTGATAGTGTGGTCATTACTGGCAGACAGTAGAAAGAGTCCATCGAGTGAAGAGCAAACGTCTCGCACCCAGCCCGCGTGGCCACGTAGTGTCGTCACGCAAAATCCCGTATTGACGTTCCAAATCTTGATGGTTTTATCTCCACTTGCACTGACAAGTAAATTCCCGGCTCCAGAACCCACAAAACGGACAGCGCTGACGATATGGTCGTGGCCTGCCAAAGTTCGGATGTTCTGATAATCATTTGCGGGGTCCCATAGCTTGATCGTCAGGTCGGAGCTGCAGGATGCAAGGAGGGTACCACCTCTAGGACCGCCATAATCCATATCGAGCACCGGTCTAGTATGAGCTTTGATAGTCCGTTCCAGCTCGCCAAGTTCCCAGTCCCATATTTTGATCGTATTATCCTCAGACCCAGTCGCAACGGAAGTGTAGATCGGATGAAAAGCAGCGCAGTGTATAACATCCCGATGGGATTCAAGGGTATGTCGAGGGTGTGGGTTTGGGAAGCCAAGAAATGGGGTCCTGGTGCCGGGAGAGGGAGGTAGGGGTTGCGCTATCGAGTTCGGATTGCAGTGTCCCGTTTTGAGATTCGAGGCTCATTACCTAGGAATGCTAGTGAGATGATGTTGTAGCTAGGGATAGGTAAATGGGCACCGCGCTTTAGAGACTTACCTTCTTTTGTAACCGAACAACGCTTGTCCATTTCTTTTCCAGGAGTGCCTCATATTTTTTCGCTGCGGGTGCATCGAAGACTTCTTCTTCGAGGCTCAACTCAGTTCTCAGCACGCCGGCGGTAGATGTAAGCTCGTTTGCTTCGAGGTATGCTATTATGGACTTGTGTCTAGAAACATGGCGTTAGATTTGCTCCGAGCTCTCCATGTGGCTCTTCTTTAACCGTAGCGAATACGTACAGTTCTTCGGCTTGGCGGCTCGTCAATGCGCGGCTCGCCAACGTGCCACTCATTTTGGGTTATGCGGATCGTATCCAAGCAAAGTGCGCTTCTAGAATCCACTCAACTCTGAGGGAGGACGAAAGGAGAGGGCATCTCTGGCTGGAATTTGGTGTTTGTACTTTCGACAGGCCTTAAACATGTGCTGTGCAATCGGGTTTCAGGGGACTGACGGCGAATGGCGCATGGACAGGCACTAATAAAAGGAAGCGGTGATGCTGGCTGGACAAAGACATGACTTCAGAGGCGGCGGAATGATGCCCCACTAGTCACGTGCATGGTTGCGTTGAATAGGTACCTAGGTACCAGGTACCTACCTGTATCAAGACTACCTGACCTACCTACCTAGGTAATCTTCCTCGGACCCACCTTTATCCGATCCTTGTGCCAGAGCTAACATGACTGACAGCTCGCGGTCATGTGATGCCCCAGACGAATGCCCCTCCAAAACTCACGACCAGCTCAATGAACCCCGCGGTAGGCCTGAGCTGGGCTGATTTACAACCACTCTCTCGGCCAGCGGAAACACCAGCCTCACAAAAATGGATGACGCAGAACTAGACCAGGTAACGCGCACCTGCGCTGCAGCATTTTATGACTCGTGTACTCACATTCCCGTCTCCAGATCCGCAAAGCTCGTCTTGAGCAGCTCAAGGCCCAGGGTGGTGGCGGCGGCGGCGGCGGCTCAGCCGGCGGAGGTCCTTCAGCCGGCCAGCAAGAACAGCAGCGACAGTACGAACCAGCCTGAACACTTACTCCCAAGCAGCTCCAACTGCGCCAACTCTACAGGCGAAGCTAACGTATGTGATCCCCTCAGACAGCAAAACGACGCCCGCCAGCACGCCCTCAACCAGATCCTGCACCCCGAAGCGGCCGACCGCCTGGGCCGCATCCGCCTCGTCAAGGAGGAGCGCGCCAACGACGTCGAGGACCGCCTCATCATGCTCGCTCAGTCGGGCCAGCTGCGCCAGAAAGTCACCGAGGCCCAGCTCAAGGACTTGCTCAACGCCATGTCGGAGAACAAGGAAGAGGAGAAGATTGTGGTGAACCGTCGCAAGGCTTGGGACGACGATGACGACGACCTGCTCGGTTTCTAAAGCGTCGGCGACAAAAAGGGTTTTTCTGTGGGACAGTGCTACGATACCAGCCAGTACATAGGACAAGGCAGAGCGAGCGGAAGCGCGGAAGCAATACGTATTAGCTCATGAGGTGGGCAGGACCTTCCTTTGCGCCTAAGGGATTGGAAGAGATTGACGACAAGAAAGGTCGCTTTGATTTTGATTGAGTGTCCGTACTCTTGGTTTTTGCATACATTGGACTAAGTACATCGGTGGTGTAATATTACATGAGCTTCAGCGGCATCGTGATCAAGAGACGAGTGTACGGAGCATGTACGTCGGGGTATCAAAAGCCTCGCTCCTTGAGCTCCTGCAGCCGCTTCTTCTGCTCCCGCTCTCTCTTCCGGATGTCCCTCATATCCGGCGGTCGCTCAATGCCCAGCTCGGCCCTCAGCTGGTCGACGTCATCCTCCAGCCGCTCCTCCCAGAACACGTTGATGACGTCCTTGCCGCGGGCTCCGTTCCGGATGGCCCACGGAAAGTAGATGGATGCGAAGCGCTGGCGCTCGCCGCGCTTCATCGTCGCCGCCGCAAAGATGCTCAGGCCCGTCATGGGTAGTAGGGTGTTGGCGAACTCGAACGCCTTGAGGGCGACCTCACCCTCGCGGACGATGGGCAGGCCAGTAAGGGCGTGGTAGAAATCGTGGCACTCACGGTAGCGCTGCATGACGTAGGCACACTCCTCGTTGTCGATGTAACGCACCTTGGAGCGCGTATCGGGCGAGACGCCCTCGCGGTCCAGCCAGCCAACGTATGCGCGGCCCACGGAGTTGGCGGGGAGCTTGCGGAGGGCCGGGAGGGAGAGCGTCTTGGAGGAGATGCGCGGGCGCTGGCGCAGGATACGGCGGCCGGTCGGGTCCGCGAGCATGGCGTCTCGGAGGCGGTAGATGAAGTAGGGAGTCGCGGTGGCCTCGCCAGTGGCTGCGATGAGATCTAGCGAGGAGAAGTTTAGCCTTGGGGAGCCCATTGCCAGCGACGAAACGCAGATGGTAGCGAGGGAACTGGAACTATCGTACCATGGCGGTAGGGGTCGAAGAAGGACATGACACTGGCCCCAACGGCCAGGCCAGCCCGTTCGATCTTGGTCAGCGGCACATGTCCGGGATAGTTGGGCGCCGGCCGGTCAAAGACGGAGAAGTTGCGGCGAGACGACGAGGACGAAGCCGGCGAGGAAGCACAGCTCGCACAAACCGCAGCCCGCAGGAGCCGGGTCTGGCCAGAGGCAGCGACGGCGCGGATGCGTGGAATAGCAGCCTCCATCGCGAGTCGCAGCCCAGGGTGGATTGGCAGGCAATTGGCGATTGGCAAGGTGGTGAGGGTGGCGTTGGCGAAGTTGAAGTCGGAGCTGCGAGAGACGAAGCTCGTATGATGGCCCGATGTGGAATGGAATCGGAGCTTGCAGTGGGGCCGCGCCGCTACGAAAATCCCGGGGGTGTGCGGATCATGCCAGGGAAAATAAAATGCCCGACATTGACATGATCGACGATGGTTCTACCAAGAACTGCCTAGAATATCAGTAAAACATTCGGCTCGGCCAATTGCGCTCTTCGATATGTTTCAACGCAAGTTGACTTTCTCATCCACCCTGATCCCCCTCATGACACCAGGATCAAGTAGCACACTCATTCAACTCAGCTTCACGAGATCACACAACCGTCGTCATACCAAGTCAACACCATACACCATGTGCATACACAAGAAGTAAATTTCACAAACGCTCTGATTACGCCAGATCCTAGCCTTACATGCCTGATTCTATGATACACTGGACAGATCCCGATTGCAACAACCACCTAGTTCGTCCATCCGCGGTCCCAACTACACACAATATAAAACGTTCCCGAGATAAGTCCACTCCCATCAAGTATCGCGTTCAAAACGTCGACGCAAGTCCTGGTCGATTCTTGGTCTGCATTACTGGCCCTCGCCGCTTTCATGGAAACCGTCATCATAGGCGGATGTGCGTCCATTTCCGTGACGGAGCCTTGCGACTGCCAGTATCCTACTCTGGTCGTGGTCGCTTGGCGCCGTGGGGATTGCCCCAGTCGCCGCCGCCTCCACCGCCGCCTTGGTTTTGGTTAAACCCAAATCCGGGGTTGAAGTTGGGAGGCATGCCTTGGAAACCTAAGAAGTTGTTAGTTGTGCTGAAAAGGAGACTGAGATAGCCAGCGGCCAGGAAGAGGAGCGAGTCCACTTACCACCCATTCCACCAGGACCCATCCCATTAGGACCCATCCCATTAGGACCCATCATTCCCATGTTCATGTTTCCGGGCATCCCCATTGGCATCCCGCCCATAGGATTCATACCCATCATGCCACCTCCACGGCCGCCTCGCATACCACCAGGACCGCCGCGCATGCCGCCGCCCATCATACCACCACGATTGTTGAAGCCAAAGTTGCCGCCACCACCGCCCATGTTGCCGTTGAAGCCGCCACCCATGTTATTATTAAATCCCATGTTGTTATTATTGTTGTTGAAGTTGCGGTTGAAGTTACCCTGGTTCATGTTACCGCGGTTGTTGTACCCGCCGCGTCCTCGGAAGCCGCCGCCACCAAAGTTGCCGCCCATGTTTCCACGGTCATTGTATGGGGCGCCTGGCGTGCGGTTTTGGTCCTTACCCCGTGTGGGCGCGTCCTTTGGAAGAGTCTTGAAGGGGTTGATCACCGGGTTCCAGTATGACATGGTTACCTTCTTCATGCCAGGTTGGTTCTCGGCGAGGATCTGGTCGAGGCAATGCTTTGGTTGCGGTTGCTGCTTGGGGTGAGCTGAACTCGAGATATGCTTGCCTACAGAGCCAATTAGCGACTTGCCTAGCATGCCATGCAGTTTCCTCGGAACTCACCCTTTGCTCTTGCCGTTGACTTTATGTTCGCTAAAGGTAATGTCTTTCAACTCGTCCTCGCAATCGGCTTGACTCGCCCATCCCCGGATGTCGTCGTCCGTGGTCCACCAGTTGAGTTCGGAAATCATAAGGGCCGTGGTGGCGTTGGAATCAACTGGTCTATCGTCCTCCTCCGATTTTCTCTTGATTCCTTGGTGAGAGGAAGACCCGTCATCATGTCCGTCATACCCACCCTGGTTGTCGTGAGAGTGTTGCTCGTCCATGTGTTGGTCATTGTGGTTATCGTGTCGCCGGTCATCTCGGTGGTGGTCATCTCGGCGGTGGTCATCTCGGTGGTAGTCATGCCCATCATGGTCGTCATGTCCGTCATGTCCGTCATGGTCATCGTGCCGTGGTCCATCGTGGTGCTGATGGTCGTTGTTGGCGTCGCCGTAGAAATCGATCTCAAAATCTTCTTCGGCCATGGCGACGGTGTTGGAGGATGAGACACAATTGAGTGTCGCGTAAGGGGGAATAGAGAGTGATGGGAAGTTTGCCCAAATGTGATATTAGTCTGCGAGATACAGGAGTCGTCCTCTGGTCTTTGCACTTGAACATCAGCCACTTGTCTCTCCGTCGTCAGGGACCCCTAACCCTCCGCACCAGAGAAAGAAGAAGAAGAGCACGATGGGCGGGAACTGGAAGCTTGCATATACGTACACTCCTCGGAAACAGGATCGAGGGTAATGGCTACACTCCAAACACGCAGAACCGTGACTCGCAAGATCCAAACTTGAGAACGAAGCTCTGTGCTTGCAATCCTCGGCGTCTAGCCTTAAGACGATCTGAACAGGCTCAGGTACAGGTAGGGGCCGATGGAGCCTATCCCAGGGTAGTCACCGCAAACCCGGCGAAACCAACCACTTCTCCTTGGCGAGCGCTGTTCCTCAATCGATCGAGTGGTGTTCGTCGTCGCAATCGCGTCGTTGCCGGCGAAAGTGTCGAGATGCTCGTGAGTTGGCGCGTCTCGAAACGGGGGAAGGCCAATCGCGCTGGGTCGTCGTTTGGGCCTGGTTGTGGTCTCTTGGTTCTGGCCAGGACAACGCAACCGAGGAAGGAAGGCAGGGCTGGGCTGACGAGTAAGGCGGCGAGACGGGGACCTGCAGCGCGGAGAAAATGCGCCGGGGATCGTCAGGGAAGGAAGGAAGGAAGGGGGAAGGAAGGATGTGCAGTTATATCCTCGACTCTGTCCGGGGATCAAGGGCAAGAGAAAAGAGACAAGAAGAAGTGGAGTTGTAGGTTGCAGAATTGTACAGCAGCTCTTTGGCTTCGGGGGAGCTTCGCCAGCAAAAGACAGCAAAAGACCAGGCCAAGCCCGAAAGCCAAAAATGGGTGACTGGGTCTGGGGACTCAAAATGGGGCAAGGCTGCTGCGGCTGTGCACGGGCCACGCCTTCCCAATCTCGACTCAGTCACTGCTTTGAGTGGAAGGAAGGAGCAAGCCGCAGAGGTCCGCATTTTTGCGTTGGTCTCACATGTTCGTGGCTGGTGCTGTGGCGTGTTTGCTGCCCCTGCCACAGGTGTCACCTGTGGCAGGCTGCAAAACAACGAGCAGCCCGCTGCCCCCCCCCTTTGGCGGCATGTGGCTTCCCCAATCGACTCATGCGTCAACATAGCATAGAACCTCCCATTACCGTATATCCACGTCGTCTTCCTTCCAATGCCGCTCAGATGGGGATGTAGATTTCACGTTCATAAACTTATCCCGACTTGGTTGAGGAACGCTCGTGTTAAGTAACTACTCATAGTGTACGCATGTCCAAAGTCATTTCTGCAACATCTACGGGATCGGATACGTTGACTGGAACAAGTGCGGGTCCGGCTTGAGAACATCGTTGACGCTTCGTCCCATCGGCGGCTCGCCTTCATCGTCCATCGTCTCGTTGAATGAGTGTAGCGTACACGTTCCCCGTGCCATGTTGTACCCGTTCCACGCAGAGGCTGTTGTACGGTGAGCAGTTGTTCCGCGACAATGATGCGACCAAACTTACCAACGAGCACCGGAGCATTAGGATGCCAGCTCGCATCGCGAACACAGGTTCCCCAGCCACCAGGTTCGTCAAGATGGATGAAGCGTGAATGCTGGTCGGCCGGCCGCGTCCCCATCGTTGCCTTCTTGACATCCACGGTCCCCGCCAGTGTGGCATCCATGTTCCAAATGTACACCTTTCCGTCGGCGCTGCCCGAGTAGACGTATCGCGAATTGGTGGACGACTCTGGCGAGAAATGGCATCTGATGAGCGTCCGTAGCACCTTATGCCCTCGGAATGTCACCACAGAGTTGTCCTTGGGATGGGGGCTCCAGTCTTCCTCGTCGTATGTGCCTCCTCGATAGTCAAAGTCGCTAGCCTGCTCATGTGAAGGGTCAATTTCGTGGAACCGATCAGTGCCATACGCCATGCGCATGTCCCACAGCTTCATGCTCTGGTCTTTGCCGTTGCTGAGAATGTAACGACCGTCGCCCTTGCTGTCAATATACGTCAATCCTTCAATGTGCCCAACGAATGCGCCCACTTCTCTGGTTGAACCCATGCATCGACGATCCCATACTTTGATGGTTGTGTCGTCGGATCCGGAGTAGAGAATGTGCGGGGATTTCTTGTCGGCAAAGCAAACTGCGTTGACGTCGTCATTGTGGGCTTGGATGTTGTGCAACACGGTACGGGATTCAATGTCGTACACAACGACCGAAGACGAGCTGGTTCCGGCCACCAGCTCCCTTCCGTCTCCTGAGAATCGGATAGACCAGATGCCGAATGAAGTTCGCCGGAATCCTCGCCTGGTGCCATCGTCGAGTTCCAGTGTGTAAGGGTCTCCCGTATCGTTCGGATCCGTCGGCGCGATCGAAACCAAGGATTGGATCGACGTGTAGGCGAGCCATTTGTTGTCGGGGCTCAACGATGCATCCGTCAGGGTCCACTGGCCCCAAGGATAGCTGACCGTCTTGTAGTGCTCCCAGTTGTAGGGGTTTGACGTGTTGTACATTCGGACCTTGAAGTCTTGGGAGCAGGCGAAGAAGAAGTTACCGTCGTCTGAGAACTGACCCGAGTATACAGGGTCATCGAAATGAATGATCTGCTCTGCTCTGCTGCGCGGAATCATGCTCTAGTCGAAGAGATTAGCTGGAAGCCCAAGATCTCCGTCGTCAATCAACATACCTGCGTAACCAAGTCTCTGTTTCTCTTTCGCTCTCCTTGGTTGCCTATGGCTAGCTCACTATCCAGCATACGTTGGGCAAGATGCTTCTTAGCACGCATGTTGTAGTCATTCGCACCAAACGCTCCGGACCGCATCAACTTGATGCCTTCCTCGCTAGGGACTTTGGGGAAGCGGTTTGGGTCCTTGGGCGTCGTCGGTCTGTGTCTCCGCGGTGGCCACTGAAGAAACTCCGCGTCGCTTTCGAAATCGTCTTGGAACAAGACATTGGTCAACTCTGGATTGCGCATTAGGGCGAGGAGTTGGCCTCTGGTCAAGACTCCTGTTCTGGCACCGGCTAGATCTACGAGTCAGCCGTCGGACCCGCGCATATTGAGGGAGGTTATAGTTACTTCGTAGAAGATCAAGGATGCGTTCAGCACTTGCATCGTCCTCCTCATTCCCACCCTCGTCATTCCCCGCCCTCGTCATCGTCGCCCTCATCATCGTCGCCCTCATCATCATCGCCCTCGCCGTCTACCTGATCACCCACCACTGCAATCAAAAGTCATCAGAGGAAAGTTCATATGATGGAATATGAGGTGATAAATACCAATGTCTCTATTTTCCTCGTAGTCGAGATCCTCGTCGTCATCCTCTTCCAGTTCCTCTTCCTCTTCATCCACGTCGTAGAACCAGATTGGACCGTGTGTCATTCGGCCTACGAGATGTGTCTGGACTTCGTCATCAAGTGAAGTAGTGCGGTGAATCGGTGACGACGAATCCGAGCTTTGCCCGTTGTTAGGCGTCGTCATGGCGACTTCACCTGTGAAAGTGCAATCAGGAATGAGGGTGGCGGGAGACTCGGCAGTTTGCCAATGCTTGCTAAGCGAAGAGTGAAGAGGGGGAATCTGGCTGGCCTGAGGGTCGAACCAACTGGGTGAAACCAGCGAGTAGCCTGTGACTCGTTTCAAGTATGAATCAAGGAATAGATTTAGTGAATTAAATAAGGCTATTCGTGATGGAATATCGAGGTGGCGGGATGATTTGCGAGGAAGTTTGATGTGTGAGGGAGAGCTCAGGAGCTTGTGACATTGGGGCGGAGATTAGATAACAGCGGTGCCGATAAGGCTACCCTAGAGCCATTGGCATGCCACCACGGAGTTAAGAGGGCTACCACCATTTTGCCTGGGTTGAACAAAGACGCGGTAAAACAACAGAAAGAGTATGCCTAGAAAAGATCCCTCTCATGTTAGTCTCATTTTCTGGGTCAAATCCGTATGTCTCTCCTCTGTCGCGCAGAATCCACCAGTGGCGCCCAATCACTTTCGGGTCAGGCTTCCCAATGCCGCAATGAGCGGGTGGCTGCAGGTTTTTTACGGCTGTTTCTTGATTAGGGTGGGTTCCTCCTCGAGAGGAGATATCTTCCCCGACAAAGGGTGTTGGTGGGGAAAGGGTGGTAGTGAGGCTGTAACGACGGACGTCGTTGGGTGGAGTGGATAGAGTGCTGGCTCCCTTCTTCAGGATATACCCAAAGTTATCTTCATTGCTACCATTGGACCAATCAAGTAATATACCACGAAGGTACAACATGCCCCGAAATCGTTCATCCAGGTCCTTAGAACCCCACTCAGTCTGCACGAAGATTGAACGTCGATGTTGATGCGATGGCGACGGGGCCCATTCTTACGAATGACACGGAAGTCTTGGTTGAACGAGGCGATAATACCATCTGTCCTAGAAAGAACCTGTGATTAACAACAAAAGGACGCATCGAGTAAGCAGAGAACAATGACGTACCAGTTCTGAACAAGCTCGCGGGACGCTTCCGTATGGCCCCGTACAGGGTAAGTTAGAACAGGAAAGCAAGATTCGAAGGTGTCCCCAACGACAGCATCAAGACTATGGCCGGCAGGGTTATCAATAATCTAAGATCGTGAGTCCTCCGTTCCTGTGTCAGAGGACGCATCGCACAAGCTCATATTATCGGCAATATCAATGATCGCTGCAATGTCAGGGGGATTCGTGTTTGGCTGCTGCGGTGGTAAAACATGTGATGGCGTGCAAGAGGTTTTGCAGTCAGCTCCAAGAGGAGGCAAAGAAAAATACGGATAAGAAAGAGGAGTTAGTTTGAGAGTCGGGCTTGGTGGCGTAAATTAAATATGCACACAGTCGCCTGCCGAATACCTCGTCCTCCACTCAAACACATACACTGTTGGTTGAGACATTCGAGACCGGGCACTCTCAAGGCTTTCATGGATTAATACAAACTGAACTGCAAGATGACACTTTTGATATCATGTTTTTCTTCTGCACTGATCTTTATCCAGAAGGATCACTGACAGCTGTAGACCCGCTCAAAACATTATCCTGTCACAGGGCAAGTACACATTCTTACACCAAGCTGCAAGCTCCCTCAGCCCTACAACGATCTTGAAGATATCCTGTATATTCTGTGTGGTTCCAAACTCCCGCTCTGTCCAAATAATCGTCTTTTGCCCCTCGCGCGTCGACAGGACCAGAGACCACTTATGCCCTTGCACTACCGCACTGGGGAGGAACGGCAGACGGTTAACTTGCGCCTCCGCCCGCCGAAGACAAAGGCGAGGCTCCGCTGCCATCCGTGAAGCGACAGAGAATGGGTCGACGGCCGACTACAGCTGTTCTAACCCTAAGATATCTTGAGTTAGGGATTATAGTATAATATAGCATAATATATAGAGCGCTACTATACTATAAAAGAGAAGACTATAATTATTTCTATCTACTTTAGTATAGTTAACTTTATTTAGCTATATTACTATAATAGCAGATTTAGTTTTTTCTAGCTTTACTTAATATTATTAAATAAATTAAAGCTATATAGTATTTTTAAATAATAAAAATAAATAATTAGTATTATATTTAGTAATAAAACATAGTAGCTAAATAATAAGGTTATTATATATTAATTTTTACTTTAAACTTTAATTTAATTATTTTAATTTTAATTTTACTATTTATAGTTAATAATCTTACTATCTATAAATAATAATCTTAAAATCGTAATTTTATTTTAAATAATGAAATATTAAAAAGATCAATATTTTTTATTATTAAGAGATTAATTTTTCTTTTAATTTTTTTAATTTTTTTAATTTTAATTAATTTCTTTTTAATTTTAATTATTTAATAAAATTATTTAATTTTAATTATTTAATTTTAACTTTTATTATAGCTATAATTATTTATTAAACTTTATAAGTTAATATTAATAAAAATTTAAAGTATTTAGTTTTTTTTTAGTTTTATTTAATATTATTAAATAAATTAAAGTTATATAGTATTTTTAAATAATAAAGATAAATAGTTAGTATTATACTTAATAGTAAAAGAAATAGTAACTAAATAATAAAATTATTATATATTAGTTTTTACTTTAAGTTTTAATTTAACCTTTTTAATTTTAATTTTACTATTAAAAAAATTAAATAGAATTTTAATAGATAAAAAAAAATTAGCTTAAAACTTAAACTTAAGTTTTAATAATTATAATATATATAATAAAAATAATTATTACTATCTATATAGATAGAGTTATATAACTTTACCTTCTGGCTATAGCTACTATTACAGTTAGTATTATATATATAGCAGCTTAATTCTATATAACTTTCTATATTATAAACCTCTTTTCTTCTTATTATAAATACACTATTACTATTATTACTATATTAAACTCAGCTAAGTCTTTTAAGCCGTTAAAATACAGTAAAATTCTGCCTTTACTACTTTTAGTACTATATAGCTTCTTTAAAAACCTATTCTTATTTCTTTAAACCTTCTACTATAAGAATAATACTACTTTTATAAAAAAGTTAAATAGTATAAAGTATAAAGTTAATAGAGTTATAATTAATATATATATTATTCTTATATATAATTATAATACTACTTATATCTTTACTGCTATAAATTAATAGAAATCTTTAATATAGAAAGTTAACTATTTATTCTCTATTATAGTAATAGTAATAAAGAAGTCTAATTAGTAATAAATTTATTAAGTTTCTAGTAGTTATAATTATAGCTCTTTTTTTAATCTTTTAGCTTATATAATATATTATAAGTAAATCTTAAGTTAGTAGTAACTTAAAAAGTTACTTTCAAAGTATAAAGCTCTCTCTATCTATAAAATAAATAATATTATTAAAGATGTTTCTATTAAGTTATTCTTTTTTTAATAAAAAAATATCTATAATAACTATTAAAAGCTATAAAAAATACTTTTAGTAGTAAAATATTAATTTAAATATAAATTAGCTATTTTAAAAATTATAAAATTAAATTTTTTATTAAGTATAATATTAACTTAAAAGTAAAAATAATCTTTTAAATTTATCTATAGTATAAGTAGATATAAAAGAGAGTTTTTAATATTCTTAATATAAATAATATATATAAAACTGACTATTTTAAAATATATCTATTTTAAGTTATTAATATTATAAACTAAAAGTCTATTATTAATTTTAACTTTAATTTTATTAATATAGAAAAAAAAGAGAAATTTATATAGCTTTTTTAGTAATTTAATAATCTTTAGTACTCTTTAGATATTATAACTCTATTTATAATTATTATAAATAAAAAGATAGCTCTTAAGAATATTCTTTTTTAAGTTTTTCTATAAATATAATAATAACTCTATATATATTATATATTAATATTAATATTAATAATGATAATAGTAAATATTTTATAGTTATTCTTATTAAATTTTAATCTTATATTTTAAAATTAATTCTAACTTTAATAATATTTTCTATAGACTTTTTTTTATCTCTTTTTTCCTTTTATATTATTACTATACTAAATATAATATATAGACTGAGTAAAATAAAAAAATATTAAGTTTATAAACCAATTTTTTTCCTCCCCCTAAGGAAATTTTTTTATAGTAAAATCTATATTTATTACAGACTAAATTCAATATAGAAATAACCTATAATTAACTTAAAGATCTATTTAATAAAATTAAATTAAAACTTAAAATAATTATTCTAAAAGTTTTTTTTTATTAGTATAGAAGCTAGTAGTAATTTTAGTTAATACTACTATAAGTTATACTTAAAATACTAATAGTAAGATTTTAATTTTATTACTTTTTATAGAAATAATTATAATTACTATTAAAAAAGTAGTATTTACTACCCTTTAGAAATTACTTAATAAGATTTTAATTTAAGCTTAAATTACTTATAATAAGAGAATATTATAGTCTATATATTATTAAATATAGTAGTAGCTACTAACTATATTCTTCTAAAGAGTTACTTTTTATCTATAGTAGCTTTATACTATTTTTTTAATAGAAATATTATAGTTTTTTTCTATAGACTAATTATAGATCTCTTAAAGAGTAATATTTAAATTTCTATTATTTTTAATATAGATATATATTAAATCTTAAGGCAGTTTATAATAGTTATTAAAAGAATTTTAACTAGCTATATAAAAAGCTTATTTAAGAATCTTATAGTAAATATCTAATAAGTAAATAGTATTAAAATATCTACTATTAAACTGCTATAAAGCTACTATATAATTAGTCTTTATTAATTACTAATTATATTATTAACTAAACTAATAGATATAAATAAACTCTATAATTAAAATATAATTATAACTATAAAAGTTTATTAATTTAAACTCTATTTAAAGAATATTTAATTTAAATAGTACTTTAAATATATTATATAATACTATTAAAAGTATATTAGATATAGCTACTATAAAGAAGCTTACTATATAAAAAATACAATCTATTTTACCTCTATAGATAAAATCCCTTTAATATATCATAATTACAGTAGGCTGTACTTAATATAATTCTATATATATTATATAGTATAGAAAAAGTAGAAATAAATAAGAAATACCTATTTAAAGAGATCTATATAGTTTAATATTCTAAATAAGCAGTATAGATATATAGTATACCTACTGTAAAATATAGTAAGTATACTAATACTAATTACTATACTAAATTACCCAGCTTATAAAAAATCTAAATAGCTTTTAAAATAGCTTTAAGTTAAATTAAATTTAAATTTACTTTTAGTAGTATTATTTAAGCTAATTAACTAAATAAAAAAGCTTATATTAATAAGAATAAAAGAAGATATTCTAAGCCTATTAAATAATAGTAAGAAGAATAGTAATTAAAAAGATAAAAAATAAAGACTAATAAGATCTATTTAAATGTATTTTAAAATTAAAAGAATTTTAAAATACTATTTAAGTTAAGTTCTAAGAGGTTTCTTTATAAGTAGATATATTATTAGCTTTTTTTATAAAGTAAACTGCTTACAAATTATATTACTATAAATATATATTAAATTTAATATATTTCCCCTTTAGGTATAAATAGTAAAGAGTTTTTATTTTATAGCTTACTATTAAGTTTTCCTCTTTACTATAAATTAATTTAAAAAATCTAAAAGAAGAATTATATAGCTAGCTAGCTTATATAGAGTATAAATAATACTAATATTAATATAAAAGTTAAATTACAGTAAAAAAAACTAAAGAATATAGATAATAATAATAATAATAATAATAATAACTATTTTAATAAAAACTTTCTAATTAATAATAATATAACTACTTAAGTAGCTATATAACTAGAACTAAAAAAAGATATTATTAATATATAGTAGCTATTTAAATTTAGCTAGAAAATAACATTTTATATTTAGTAAAGTATAATTTATATCTTTAAAAAAAGCTAACTTTAAAGCTATTTAAGCTATAATAAATAGTATATATAATTTATAGTAAAAGTTAATTATATAGTATATTTTTAAAAAGTATATAAATTAATAGAATTAATAGATAAAAATACTTTATTAATTACTATTATAACTTTAATTAATAAATAAATAGCTTTATTAAAATTATCTATAAGAATATAAAATTATATTTAGTTATAAATATTAAAAACCTTTTTTATTTATATAAAGCTATAATATAAATACTATATTAAAAAAAGTAAGATTATAATTAAAAAGCAGTTAAAATAATAATATAGCAATAATAGCAGTATATATAGTAAGAATAACTTAATATATTATCTATATAAATTATCTATATAGCTATTAACCTACTAGCTAAATAGTATTAACTTATTATTACTATAATATTTTTATTTTATATAAAAAGTAATATCTTTATAATTCTACCAAAAGTACTTTTTATAGTAATATAGATTTTTCTATAGTTATAATATTCTATATTAACTTTAAGTATTATAACTACTAAAATCTTTTTTTATCTATTTATACTAATAGCTTAAAAAGCCTTTAGTATAATTTCCTAAAAAATATATATAATTTCTACTAACTTTAATCTTTAAAATCTTATAGAGTTACTTTTTTATATATATAATTTTAATATTATTAAAAATCTCTATAGCAGACTATATCTCTTTAGTAATAAAAAGCTTATAATATTTTTATTACTATAATTTTAAAAACTTAAAAATAGCTCTATAGAAACTATATAGTTAATATAGCTAAAGTAACTATAGCAGCTAAAATAAAGGTAGTAGATAATCTAATAGCTTAACTTAAAATATATACTATATATTATTATAGGCTAAACTTAAAATAAAAAGCAGCTTAAAGCTAACCTAAAGAATATTAATACCGAAATTATAAAGCTATATAAATATAAAAGGTAGAAGAATAAAAGGTAAATAAGAAAGAGAAGGCAGAATATTAACAGTACTATTATTATCTATAGAGGTTATTCCAGCTATATAGTTAGAGCTACTATTACAGTTAGAATAACAGTCAGACTGTTAGAAATACTACTTTTTATAGAGAAATATTAAAGATATATTTTTTAAATAATTTAGCTATAGCTAGACTTATAGGCTATTAGAATATATAGATATTAATTGAAATTCACTTAGAGTTAATTATATTTCCTAACTTATACTATAATTTTAATATAGTAAGAGAAAGATGTAAAATATAAAGTGAAAAAAAAGAGTTATATAACTCTATCTATATAGATAGTAATAGTTATCTATATAAATAGCAATACTCTTAAATATAGTACTAACTATTTATCTTTATTATTTTAAAAATACTATATAGTTTTAATTTATTTTATAATATTAAGTAAAGCTAAAAAAAACTAAATACTTTATATAATTATATTTTAAATTAACTAGTAACTATTTATAACTATTTAATATAAGTAAAGTTTAAAATTTAATTATAGATTTTTAGATATCTCTTTTAGTTAATTAGACTTAAAGAATCTTTCTAGCTCTAAAAATCTTTCTAGCCATAAGAATCACTCTAATATAGAGAAACATCCTATCCCTACTTTATAACAACAAGAATATTAAGAAAGAAAGTAGCATGTACCAACCAGGCGGCTTCCACCCAGTGTACATTAGCAACATCTTCAATAGCAGATACAAGGTTCTCAACAAGATTGGTTACGGCCTCTATTCCACTGTTTGGTTAGTAAGAGACCTGGAAAACGAGTCAGTCTACACTACATGATCGCTTGTTCCCTCGACCGTTCAACTGATGGCATACTGCAGAGAGAGTCTCGAGAAGACTTATCGTGCTCTCAAGGTGCTGCGTGCTGACACTTACGGCACCGGCCACGACACCTTTGAGAGGGAGATTTTGACTCACATGCGAGAGAAGGTGATCGCAGCCAGTTGGGCTACACCTATGTCTGTCATCTGTTAGATGATTTCCAACACGAAGGACCCAATGGCGTTCACGTTTGTCTTGTTTTTGAGCTTATGGGTGAAACTCTTCGAAGTTTTGGTGCTTGGTTACATGACAATATGGTTCCTTACTCTGTTATGCGAAGATTTACAATTCAACTTGTATTAGCCCTGGATTTCGCTCATAGCCACAATATCATCCATACAGGTATAGACCTCATCTTGTCAAACTAGCAACCTATTGATGCTAACTTATCGCACTTTTAGATCTCAAACCTGCCAATATCTTTGTCAAGTTTAGAGACCATTCTCAGATAGAATCTCGCTATCTCGTCAATCACCCTGCTCCCCCACAAAACATAGCCGAGGATCAATACACCGTTCTCCCGTCCAAGCCACTCCGCGCATTTTGCTTCAGCGAAGCAGACAGCAAGCACCTCAATGACTTTGACATTTCTTTGGGAGACTGGGGAGTATCGAGCTGGATAACACAGCATCGTACAGAGAAGATCCAGCCAGTGGCTCTACGCTCTCCTGAAGTTCTCATCGAAGCTCCTTGGGATGCAACAACAGACTGGTAGAATCTCGGGGCTGTTATCCTTGAGGTCTTCCGCGCTGTACAAATATTTAGCGGCCGAGTTCCCCCCGACGTTTATTACGAGCTCAAAGAACATTTGTTCGAGATCGTCGACCTCTTTGACCCTTTCCAAAAGTAATTAAGCAAGGGAACCAAGACATTGTAGGCAAGATCTTCGACAGTAAGGGATATATCAAGGACGAGGCACCAATGAATCAACCGAGTCTGTCCTCGGAGGAATTCTTGACTGGTCTTACCGACAATATCAGGGGAGACTTTGTTTCGTTCCTCCAGGGTCTCACGAAGATTAACCCAATGGAGCGGTTAGGAGCGGTAGCTCTCTTACGCCACCGTTTCTTGAGCGCGATGCGGTAATTTTCATAGATCTTAATCACGTGTGGATGAGTACTAGCAATTCGTCCAGAATTCGCTCGCACCTAGACTAAAGTCTTAAATCAAGAAAGGGTCCATTTAGGACAACCCCACGACTCCGGGTATTACGCGCGGGGTGCCACATGTTAGCCCTCGGCGTGGAGAACATGCATGAGTACCCCGCATTCTTAAAGGTGTTCCTGGCGTTATTCTATGTAGCATATGGTGTGTTCCAATTGGTTGTTCTTAATTAGATGTCCTTTTTCCTGAGTCTCTCGATCATGTAGACTCCAGCGACCAGATCCTGAGCATGGGGGATGATATCGGATTGGTCTTTGCCTACTACCCCACTCAGACTGCCCTTATTCTCAACCCCGGCTGTGAGCGCCTTCAACCCACCGTGTTCTTCATTATTGCTCAACTTACCATTGATTTCCGCCTATTGTTATATCTGAGTCAAGCGGGACTGCTGCCGTCTCTAGCCACGACGCTGGAGAGGAATATCCGCAGCAACAGCGACGCTGCCGTTATCAGCTGTAGATGCCGCCCCAGCCACGCACTGACAGCGGTAGTGGCAGCCGCTGAAATAACAGCCGGGTTGGGCCAGAATTACGAAACTCTCAGGGATACTACGAGATTCGTTTTTGAACAATGGATTTGAGTACAGCCGGGCTTACGGGTTGTCGTGTTTTCACTCTTTAGTATCGCAGTGACGGAATGAACACACTCCGCTAATGCGTAGTGCAACGAAGGTTATTTCATGTGACATTTATTTAACGTTCACTGGCATTTAGTGGGGGGTGAAAGGTGCGGATTGGTGATAGAGGCTGCGCAGTTCGAGATGCATGCTCCATGATAATTCACTCGAGTACTTTGTATAAATTCATTACAAGATTCTAATACACATATTCCAACGCCAGATAGAAAGATACATCAAGGAGAGATAGTGGTCATAGTTATACAGCGGAAAGAGAGGCTTACCTACGACCCTCAAGCTTCATGACGCTTCCGCTCCTCGCGGCAATCCGGGCCGACCTCCTTTCTGGCGTTTTCGACACAGCAGCAAGCGTTGCACGAGGCGCCGATGGTCCATTCCTCATCTTCAGGCGCTGTACTCGCCCTCGTTTAGCGTCTTTGGGCGGTGGTGGACGCCGTTGGGTGTTGTTGACGGTGGGCCGGTGCGGTTCAAGGGCAGTTGTTGTTGTTGTTGTTGTTGTTGTTGTCATGCCCTTCTCCCGGCCCCGTTTCTTGACAGGCCTGGCTTCTTCAGATGGCAGCTCCTCCCAGCGTTTCCTATAGACGGCGGCCTTGACGGCGGCCCTGATCCTGGCACTGCGTAGCGGTGGTCGCCGTGGTCCCCCCTCGGCTCCGGTTTGGCGTGGACGTTGCCGGGTCTGCCGCTTTGCTTTTTTGCCAGCCACCAGCTTGAGATAGATTTCGTACGAAGAATATTTCGACCTCAGTGCGTTTGCTCTTTCATAGGCCGCTCTCATGTCGTCGGATTTCCTGTCTAGATCACCCTGGTCAATCGCCTCCAGAGCATCGACCTCGGAAGGGGTGAATTCCATCTCCCCGGCGACGTCCAGTGGGCTGTTCTTGACGCGCGTGAGGGGCGTGAGATCCTGGGGCTCGGGAGAAGGGGTCTCGTGAGGCCACTTCCATGAAGAGACGGTCTTGTAAGGCCTCTTGATGTCGTACTCCTCCCTCCAGTCCCCACGGTCCATCCACCACTGGGCGACTTGTTTCGCAGGGTTGAATTGGACATTGATGCAATCCGTGAAGCAGATTCGATCGTATCTCATGCTTTCCATATTTGCTTCGAGCCTATAGACAAACCAAGGCCTGGACAAGATGAATGCTTCGGCGTCAGCCCGAGAGCCAGTCGCGTGCTGTCGTTGGTTGGGGCGTGAGACCACGGGGATATTCTCGCCACGACGCAGGTCCCGGCGTAGCTCGGGAGCACGTGCGACGAATGCGTGTGGATCCGGATGCTCGGGAATGTCCTTTTCTCGCCACGCCCACTGCGAATGATGAATGTTAGCATATTCAGTATATCTGAGATATCTGAGATATTCAGGAGACGGGCGAAATGGCTCATATCTCCATTCCTTGCTGCCTTACCTCCCACATCCAGATGCAGTCGTTGGGCTGCGATTCATAGCGAGACGGAATCCCCCACTTGCGATTCCAGACGCCCAGCTTCTGCCAGCGCCGCTTGATGTTGTGATGGATGATGACGCCTTTTCGTAGCCCACCGGCATTAGATTCAAAAATTCTCTCCACGGCCTTGCTTGCAACACTCGAACCGCTGGAAAGGCCAAGAGTCTCGGACAGGCGATCAGACTCCAGCTCCCACTCTCTCTTGTAACGTTCACCAGGACGTTGCCACTCCGCGTGGCTCACGAGGTAGTTCCGTTCGTCGACGGTCAACGGGGGATCCATGATGGGCAGGAACTCTGGTGGTAGCGGGCGTTTGGGTGGTGCCGGCTGATGGCAGTCGACGCCGTCGTAGTCAGTCGACGACTCGTAGGGGGGAGGTTCGTCGCGGTCGAAGCGGCGGCGCTCATGCTCCAGCAACTTCTCGTTTTCCGCAAGTACTTGGAGCCTTGGCAGAACATAGTCTCCCATGGCAAAGTACATATCCTTCTCGCTGAAGAATGGAGGCATAATGGAAAACCCTAGAAAGAGTGGTACAGAGAGTGGTAGAAAGGGGCAGAGAGGCAGAGTGACGGAGTAAGAAAGTGACAGAGTAACAGAGTGACAGAAAGTGACAGAGTAACAGAAAGGCAGAGAGACAGAGAGACAGAGAGACAGAGAGACAGAGAGACAGAGAGACAGAGAGACAGAGAGACAGAGAGACAGAGAGACAGAGAGACAGAGAGACAGAGAGACAGAGAGACAGAGAGACAGAGAGACAGAGTGACAGAGTAACAGAGTGGCAGAGTGGCAGAGTGACAGAGTGACAGAGAAGCGGTGAGGCAGAGAGGCAGAGTGAGGTAGAGAAAGGGAGAAGAAGAGAGAGAGAGAGAGAGAGAAGAGAGAGGAGGGGAGAGGCAGAGTGGGAGGGATGGGAGGGAGGGAGGGAAAGGGGGAGGGTGGGAAAGAGGGAGGGAGTGGGAACAAAGAAAAAGATGAACAAAGCAAAGCTGGAAAGGTTGAGCAATACCTTATCCAGGTTGCGCTTAGGCTCTCGATGTTTCCAGCTGCCGACTTGCCGCAGTCTCGCGTATGTGCACCCAATCGGTTCAGTCCCCGTCCAGCAGATAGCTGTCTCAGCCCGCGCCCCGCCTCACATTTCGCCATGCGCCGTTTGGCAATAGCTAGACACCAACCACACCGCAAAGCGACATGGAAAATGACATGAAAATGACATGGAAAATGACGGGGCGAAGTTGCATTAAAATTGCATTAAAACTGCATCAAAAATGGCATTTATATCTGCGAGGGCCCCTTCCAAGTCGTCGGCCCTGGAGGACATCGCCGCATCTTCCTTCTCATTCTCTCTCCGTCCGCCATGGCTCCTCCAGCTGCCAACAAAAATACCCTCTTCCATCTCATTCCCACGAATCGACCCGCTTTCGAGGCCCTCAACCTCAACGACAACCAGCGTTTCGTATCGCCCAGCTTTTATGAGGGAAGCCCGCTTAGGCTTGACGTCCCAAAAACTCCCCATGGCCATGTCATCACCCGACTTGGCCGCAGTGCCGATCTGATCCTACGCCAAAGCCCCAAAGACCCCATGTCCAACGTCCACGTCGCTTTCGAGATCAACCCATCCACCCATCTCATTGTGCTTTCCCTCAGGTCCAAGCGGATCTTGTCTGTCACCTTTTCCGTCTTGAACCGTCTTAGCGGCGACGACGGTGATGATGGAGAGCAGGTAGAGGAGGTAGAGCAAATCACTGGAGATGGCGTCATCACCTATGGGATCAACTACAAAATTTCCATTGCCTCGTCCACATTCAAGCTCGTCTGGCGAGAATGCTCGTCTAAGTACCAAGACAATATCGAGGCCCTCAAAAGCCTTGCCCTTGCAGGCTACCAGGACTCTAAAGAACGATTCCAAGACTTGGCGTCGTGCGAGCGTCCAACGGAATACGACAATTCCGAGGCCCTGTCGTGGCATTTGACCAGATTGAACACGACAAAGCGACCGCCTTTTGAGGAAATCGAATCGACCCGCGAAGAAATGGCCAGTGGAGCCTTTGGATGTGTGTACAAGGTAACGGATCGGGTCTCGGGCAACAAATTTGCGATCAAAAAGATCAAACTCAAGCCAGATGGCAAGGGAGGCATCGAGAAGGCCCGAGCCTCCGTTCACAGAGAGGTTAAGATTATGCAGCGTTTGGAACATGTGAGTTCGCTTCTTGTGCCCTTGTGTCTCTGATGTTAACATACATTCATGCAGGAGAACATTATCCGTTTTCTTTTCTGGAAAGATTTCCATACTCCCGCGCCACTGATCTACATGGAGCTCTGCGACGGGAATTTGGGACAACTCTTCAAATTACCCGGTGTTTTTTCCGATGACCTCCTTCGAAGAGTTTTGGGCCAGATGCTCTCCGCCCTCGACTATCTGGACAACGAGCGTCTTATCCACAGAGACATTAAACCCGAGAATATTCTCTACATCGACCGACCCGCCAAAGAGCTCGGCACAGCGGTTTGGGACGAGGAGAGGCGCTACAAGTTCCTGCTGGCCGACTTCGGCCTTGCCAATTGCCGTACAGTAGCAACTACCCCGTGTGGCACCGGCTGCTATGCAGCCCCTGAGGTCTTCTCGCCTTGGTCTGGTATCTACGCAAATCAGACTTCCAAGGGGGACGTCTGGTCCCTCTTCGCCACCATGATCGCGGCGCATCCCAGGTTCCCGGATTTCCCTCCCCCTCGGGGTTCCAGCTACCAGACATGCATGGCAATACTCCTAGATCATGCTCCTAAAGTTCCCCTCCTCGAGCCCATGGCGCGAGCCGATCCAGCGTACCGGGCATCAGGTGCCCAAATGCTTGTCGCGCTCTTTGACGGCCAGGGGATGACGACAAAGACACCTACCCCACTAGGCCCGGACCCCAAGAAGGCTCGGATTCCGATCCCCCAGCCAGCTGTCGCTGAAGCTGTACAGATACGCCGTAACCCACCGCGTCAGGCTCGCAACAACCTTCTGATCCAATTTCCTCAGCGTTCGCGTCCACTGCGCAATCAACTTCGAATCGGACCTCAGTACGGGACGGGGATCGGCAATCTTTTTGAACGTCGCAAGTCGCGTTTCGCACAACCCCCCGCTGCTGCTACTGCACGGCCGGCTCTTGAACTGGCGCTCCGTCCCAGGGGCGGAGCCGGCGTCGTCAAGCACCGACCTGCCGTTACCCGGCTCGCTGCAACGCCGATGGCCATCGCTGATGCGCTAGAGGAGGATCAGGGGCGACAACAGCAACGACAGCAGCAACAGCAGCAACAGGGGCAGCAGCAGCCACAGGAGCAGCGATCGGGAGATATCGTTTACCGCATACCCGGAGCGTTCCCCCCTAGCCTCTCTTGAAGCCACTAGTAAGAGGAGGTCATCGAACTTTGGGTCTCGGTCAACCCGACTCTGCCAGAATGGGAAAGGAGAAATCCGGTTGCAGTGACAGATGCCAACCCGTATTGATAGATATTAATAGAGTAGTAAACTCAGCTGTATATTAGCGCGTTATAAAATCTTTAGCGTAGGAACTACTTCCTCTCTGGAGCCAAGGTCCCGTATCCGTACTATACTTGACGTTGATACCATAGGGCTGGTGTTGGTGGAATTAGGCATAACCAGACCTGGGCATTAGTGGACGCGGGGACGCGGGGATGTGGGGACACGGGGACGCGGGGACACGGGCGGTGCGCTACGGAGGGTCTGCGTCAGTGCGCGTGTGGATAAGATGCGCGCTTATATGGATACATACTCTAGCGTCAGAGCTGAATTAGCCAGTTGTCGCTAAAAAGAAAAAAAGGCAAGGAGGCGGTTCTGGGGGCAATCTCAGAAATGGACTTTAGCTACACGACATGACTATACGAGGATGCTAATATCATCTGGCCCACGTCTCTCTCTCATCATGCAACCGTGACTTTGTCTTCCAGTTCAAGCCCTCAACGCTTGCGTGTGCAGTACCTTACAATTACCACCGACTGTCGCCATTCCAGCCTGTGTGATGGGGCATCAAGCGCGGAACAAGCAGCTGAAGCCCTGTCAGCCACATTACAGGGCAGCCAACCCTGCGAAAATCAGTCATCAGCCAAAGTGCGCTAAGCAGGGGGACAGTTGCCACGGTTAAAAAACTGCAGGGGACCCCCCACCCAGCCAAGGGCAATAGAATTAGTGCCCCGGCTTTAGCGACAATAGATATCCTGTGTGTTTTAGGACCCTGTATTTAGCGTCATTAGCCTACCCTACCTACCATTACCTGACCCCACCACCTCGGGTCTGGACTGCCAGCTCTGCTTCATACTGTAACATGTCAAATATATTCCGACACTTGGCACGGCTAGCAAGAGCCATGGCGTGCAGGCATCCGCGCTGTTGGTTTACTCTGGGCCACTGGGAGGAGTTACAACTGGCTAGATTACATGGCTAGATTACATTAGCATGAGACATTCAGCTTGAAGCCGGGGTGCCCTGTGGAAACCATGGCTGCCAACTGTCCGGATTTATTGGAGGCCGTCAAGATGGCCTTATCGGGGACCTAAGATTCTGGACGTGACGGAGATGCCACCTTTCCAGCACTGAGGATGGCGACGGGATCCATTACTGCTAGGTGGCGCTGTGGTAGAAGCCCGATTGAGGCATTCCTCGCTCCCTGGTGAGATGTAGTCTTGGATTTTGGCCATGTTAATGAGGACTTCTAGGAGGTGCTGAATTGTTTGAGAAATGGACCGGCACACAGTGGTTCGCATTGCACTTGACATGAGGTGAGGCTGCCAAAGCCTCCTCTAGCAGCTGCCTCTCAGCCCCGCCACATCAACAAGAAGAACCCACACGCCTGCATCTGCACCAAGATACATCAGCCTCTCCGAGACCGTCATCGCGTCTCCTCTTCGTTGATACTAATACAACCACACGATTCTTATGTTAGAGCCGAAAGTAGTGTGTCGGGCCACTGGAGCCTCCGGGGATGCGACGTTATCAACGGCTTGCTATTGGCTAGGCTAGCTGCCTTGGACAGAGAGCTTCTTTGCTTTGGAGTCTGGAGGTTTAATTTTTCGTACTGCGCAGGGTTAGGGATAGCTTTAGATACAGACATTAATAACATTGAGACTTTTAAGATCTTTTTTAATTTACGATTTTTAGACCTGAAATTATAGGTCCTCTTTAAATTCTTTATTCTTTTTATTGGAGCTATTGATTTTTTTCTATTCTTTTTAATTTTAACTTTAACTTTTATATTACTTTAAACTCTTACTATAGAAAAATATTAATATAAGTAGAATATAATAGATATTATTTATACTACCTCTATATAATATAAGAGCTCTTTTAATTAAAACTTATATATATTTTTTTATTAATACTATTAATAGAGTTTTTCTCCTTTTAAATTAGCTATTTAATTTTAAAAGCTTTAGTTAATATTAATAGAGTAGCTTTTTCTATTTAAATAAATAATAATTTAATATAAATAATTTAATTTCTCTATAAATTTAATTTATTAATATTATTTAAAAAGAAATTACATTTAGAAATAGCTAATATAATCTTTTATTAAATACTTAATAATTAAACTCTATTTAAAGAGAATTTAATAAGCTAAAAAGCTTATAAATCTAAAGAAATTAATAATATATAAAGTATTTTATTTTCTCTATTTTATTTTTAGTATTATATTAATACTTAATATTATATAGATATAAAAAGTAATTAGTATATTTAAGCTTTTTACTAGCTTTAAATTATAAGATTTAATAGATAATTATAACTATAATAGAAATTAAAATTAAATAATTAAAATTATTTATTAAAATTATTTATTAAAAAAAAAATAGCTTTTTAATAATAAAAGATATTAGTCTCTTTTATATTTTATTACTTAAAATAAAATTACTATTTTAAGATTATTACTTATAGATAGTAAGATTATAAACTATAAAGTATAAAGTTATTAACTATAAATAGTAAAATTAAAGTTAGAAAAGTTAAATTAAAGCTTAAAATAAAAATTAATATATAATAATCTTATTATTTAGCTACTATTTTTTTTATTACTAAATATAATACTAACTATTTATCTCTATTATTTAAAAATACTATATAGTTTTAATTTATTTAGTAATATTAAATAGACTTAAGAAAAAATTAAATAAAAAAACTTAATATTTAAATTTATTATATTTTTATTATATATATTATAATTATTAAAGTTTAAATATAAATTTTAAACTGCTTTTTATTTATTTATTAAAATTCTATTCAATCTTTTTATTTTATAACTACTTTAACTTTTATATTTAAAAGTTATAAATTTTACAATTTAATATTTAAAATATCTTAACATTTTTATTTAAATTTATTTTTTAACTAATACTTTAATTAGTTATTATTTATACTATTTTTATATAATATAAAAGCTTTTTAAATTAAAGCTTAAAAGTTTTTCTATTTATTTTATTAATAAACCTTTAGCTTTTATTATTTTAATTACTATTTTTAAAAAGTTCTAATTAAATTTAATAAAGTAGCTTTCTCTATTTAAATAAAGTTTAAATTAATATTAATAACTTTATTTTCTTAGAAATTAACTTTATTATTAGTATTTAGAAATAAGTTATATTTAAAAAATAGCTAATATAATTAATTAACTTATATTTAATTATAATATAGTAAAATAAATAGTTTAAAAGCCTATATTTTTTAAGAAATTCTTAATATACTCTATATTTTACTCTTTTTATATTATCTTTAAAATTATAAAGATATTTAATATTATATTGATATTTAGTTTTATATTATTAAAATATTAAGCTAATTTTATTAAGCATTTTATAAATAATTATTATTATAAATTTCCTTAAGAAAATCTACTAAAAAGTCTTTAAAATATTATCTATATATCTTTTAATAGTAACTTTAGGAAATATATAGTAAGATATATTTAGACATTTTAAAATATTTTAAATAGTATCTATTAGACTATTTTTAAAACCTCTTTAAGATATTTTAGAATTTCTTTAAGATATATTAAATAGAAGAGATTTTAAAAACTTTTAAATAATTCTTTAGAACTTCTTTAAAAAATAATAAAAAAGAAGAAATTTTTTAAATAGTTAAAAAGAGAGTATATTTATTTTAATTTATATTTTATAATTTAAAAAATCTAATTTTTAAAAGAGATTTATTATTTTTAAAAAGGTTAATAAATTAAATTTAAAATGTTAGTAATATTATATATTAATATTAAATATAAACTATTTCTAAAAGAAAGCTTCTATTATTTTTAATTTCTTTTTTATTATAGAATTAATTTCTATAATAATTATAGCTATAATAAAATTTAAAATTAAATAATTATTAAAAGAAAAATTAGCCTTTTAATAATAGAAAATATTAATCTTTTTTATATTTTATTACTTAAAATAAAATTACTATCTTAAAATAATAACTTATAAATAGTAAGGTTATTAATTATAAATAGTAAGATTATTAACTATAAATAATAAAATAATTAACTATAAATAGTAAAATAAAAATTAAAAAGATTAAATTAAAACTTAAAATAAAAATTAATATATAGTAATTTTATTATTTAGCTATTATTTTTTCTATTACTAAATATAATATTTAATTTATTTTTAATTTTACTTAATATTAATAAATAAATTAAAACTATATAGTATTTTTAAATAATAAAAATAAATAGTTAGTATTATATTTAATAATAATAAAAAATAGTAGCTAAATAATAAAATTATTATATATTAGCTTTTACTTTAAGCTTTAATTTAATTTTTTTAACTTTAATTTTACTATTTATAGTTAATAATCTTAATATTTATAGTTAATAATTATACTATTTATATATAATAATCTAAAGATAGTATTATTATTATTATTATTATATTTATACTCTATGAATCTAATTAAAAATAGATGGTATTTCTATACTATAGAAATAGAGGAAAAACTATAGTAACTAGAAGAAAACTTCTATTTTATATCTTAAGCCTAAATTAAAACTCTATTAGTATTATATAGATTAAGAAAGTAGTTTTTCTATTACAATTAAAATTATTCTATAATCTAAATATTTAGGTTAGTCTGTATACAGTAAGAGCTATATATAGTTAAGTTAGATATATTATTTAATCCTACTATATATTATTATTATTATTAGTAGTTTGTAGCTGCTACAGGCAGATTATATATTCTAGTGTAGATTTAGTATATTAGAATAATCTGCTAGCTGCTTGTAGCTATAAAAGTAGAGCTTAATACCAGCTAGCTATTAATATTCTAACTGTTATTAATAGCCTAAAGAGGTATTTAAATCTTATACTCTAGCTGTTATAGCTTTCTTTTTTTCTTTTTTCTTTAGAGCCTTATAAATTAACTTTTACCTTTTTTTTTACTGTACTAATAGTATTTTTAATCTGGGTTTATATTATTAACCTAATTATATTATTAGAATTTTATTAATAAATTAGTATTTTCTACCTCTAGCTTTAGAGTATAGCTTTCTAACTTTTTTTCTATAGTAAGAATAGCAGTAATAATAATAATAATAATAATAATAATAATAATAATAATAATAATAATAATAATAATAATAATAATAATAATAATAATAATAATAATAATAATAATAATAATAATAATAATAATAATAATAATAATAATAATAATAATAATAATAATAATAATAATAATAATAATAATAATAATAATAATAATAATAATAATAATAATAATAATAATAATAATAATAATAATAATAATAATAATAATAATAATAATAATAATAATAATAATAATAATAATAATAATAATAATAATAATAATACTAGTTACTTTAGTATAACTTTATATTAAATCTATAGAAGTCTTATTAACTAACCGTTTATTAAATAAAGAGAAAGAGAGTTATAAAGAGTACCTTTAGAAGATTAAAGCTAATATATTTTATTCTTTATTCTATATATATTATATAGATATATAAGGATAGCTTAATAAATCTCTATAGAGATTAAGCTAGTAAGTTTTCTATTTTTAAGTTAAGTTTAATATACTAATAATATATAAATATAGCAGTAAGTAGCTATATAGCTTATATATATATATAAAATATATATACTTCTAATATTTATTATAGTTATTAATACTTAAGTATTAGTAGTTACCCTTCTATATAAAGATAGAAAGATTAATATAGATTTAAGTTATTTTTAATTTAAATTTACTATTAATACTATTTATTTAAAAAGTAAACCTCTAAAAGCTTAAAGATAAAATCTTAAGAACTAAAAGTTAAATACCTTTAGTTTACTTATATACCCCTATAGTTATTACTATAGAATTATTATCTAACTAGCTTATTAAGCTAGTTAGTAAGATAATCTATATTATTAAAGTACTTAAATACCTTAAAGCTATTATAGATTTAATTCTAGCTGTTTTAGTTAAGTTCTTATAGTAAGAAGAAGTTGTTAAGGCTAAAAAAGAGATAGAAAGTATAAAGAAAAAGGAAAAAGAAGATAAAAATAAGATAAGTCTAATAGAAAAATAGATAGTAATAGAAGAGAAAGAGAATTAATAAATAGAGAGTATAAACTAATATAAGCTTAATAAATTAGTATTATAGGCCTTATATATAATATTATATATATATAGATTGGTTTTTTCCCTTTAAGAGTTTTTTAAAGTATATTAAGTATTCTTTTTAAAGGGGTCTTAAAGTATTATTATTAATTATACTATAGGCTTATTAATTCTATATTAAACTTATTATAGTATATCTTATAAAGCTATATTATATATTAAAAGTAGGAGATTAATTAAAGCTATAAAAACTAGCAGATAAAAATATAGACTATATCTAACTTTAAGAGTTAAATAGTAAGTTTATACTAATTCTAAAGTGAATTTAAAATAAATCTATATTATTCTATATATAGTAGGCAGTAAAGAAAGATATAATTTAGGGTTTTTATCTATATTTCTATATTAATATTGTAGTAAGACTATATTAAGTATATATCTATTAAAGAGAAAGCTTTATAGATTTAATTTTTCTATATATAGTTGGATAAATATTAAACTTTTATACTTCTTTAGTCTATTATAAAATTAGATAATTTTCTTTTTATTAAATAGTAAACTTAATTTAATTAGTTTAATTCTATTTTAAGTCTGCCTTTTATATAATATATAATAAGCTTAGTTCTATCTTTCCTACTATTTTTAGAATATATATTTCTAAATTTAAACTTATTTAAGCTGTTTATTATAAATTAGATAGCTAGCTGGCAAATTAGTCTTTATACTCCTATATTAAGCAGTACTATAGAGCTTTCTATTTTTTCTATTAGATTTACCTTATGGCTGCTATAGCTATAGCTTATATAAATATTCCTATTTTCTATTATTTAAGGTAGCTATAGAATTTAGTAATATATTTATTAAAGTATATATTAAGTAGTAGTATATCTAACTTACTTTTAAGAAGTTATATTAAGGTAGCTTTATAGGCTCCTCCTACTATAAGTAGAGCTTAAATTTATTCTACTATAAGAGCTCTTACTAACTTCTATAGATTTCTACCTAAAGGAGTAAGTTTATAGAATATACTAATACTATAGCTAATAATAGCTTTAATAACTTAAATATATATTTATCTTATTACTGTAAGATTAACACTCTATATATATTTATAGTAATTACAGTAAGAGTCTGCTTTTAATACTTTAGTTTATCTTTAAGCTTAAAGATATAAAGTTTCTATAGCAGTTTTTAATTAATTTAAAGGTCTAAAAACTAAACTGTTTAAACTGGTACTATTAAGTTATTATTAAATTAAACTTAAATTTAATCCGCCTAATAGCCTTATATAAAATAGAGTAATTTAACTTTATTCTACTTAAAGGTTATTTTATTATATTAAGCTTAATTAGTATAAATCTTCTATATAGCCTTAAGTTATATTTATATTTCTACTGTTAAAATCCTAAAGGTAAGTAAGTTTATATTATTTATAAATCTAATAATAATTACTTTTTAAACTCTTTTAAGATTCTTATAGAAACTTATAATAAATAGAATAGAATAAAAAGTATTAATAATAGTAATAATTCCTATAGTATTTTAGCTTTAACTTTAAATAGCTTAAATACTATACTATTAAATTAAATCTATACTGTATATACTATAAGATAGCTTATAAATTAGTATAATAGCTATAGTAGGATATCTATTTTCTATAGAGCTATAATAAGCTTTCTATAGTCTACTAAATTAAAAGCTATAGTAAAATTAGCTTAAAGAAGTAAAACTATTCTATATTAGTTCTATACTATTTATACTACTTTAACTATAACTGTAAGAGCTAGCTCTATAGATCTCTTTATATAATTACCTATTTAACCTTTAGGTAGAAGCCTCCTTATTTCTACCTTAGCTATAATATACTTTCTAACTACTATTTCTATAATCTTACCTATTATATTAAGTAGGAAAATATATTTCCAGCTAGCAGCTATTTATTATTATTGAGGTATTTTATTTAACTTTAGAATTACTATAATAAATATACTATAGAACTAAATTAAAAAGTACCTAAGAGTAAAGCTTGTATTTATAATTATCTGTAGGACCTTTAGAAAGAGTTTTCTATAGACTTTTAAAAATTCTATTAGAATATTATTCTTATTTAATATCTTTTAAAATTAAATACTTATAAGGGCTTTATAGATTTTATTTAATTTCTATATAGGCCTATATTAAGCCTATAGTATTATTTAGTAGAAAGAGGTTATCTAAAATAAATAGAGTATTACTATTATCTGCCTATAGCTCTAAAAAGAATCTTATTATTAATATAGTTACTTTATCTATATAACTAATTACTAGCCTAATATTACTCAGTCAGTTTAGAGGTAGAAGCTATAGTAGGAATTTAAAGATAGTAAATTTATTTTAAATAATAAAATATAAAAGAAATTAATATCTTTTATTATTAAAAAGCTAATTTTTCTTTTAATAATTATTTAATTTAATTTTAATTTTAATTATAGCTATAATTATTTATAAAGCTTTTTATAAAATTAAATGTTAATATAATATAAAATATCTATATAATATAAAATATCTATATAATATAAAATATCTATATAATTCTTAAAATAATATAAAAAGAACTAAATATAGAATATATTAAGGATTTCTTTATATATATAAACTTTTAAGTTAATTATTTTACTATAATATACTTAATAAGCAAATACAATAAATAAATAAGTATAATAAAAATCTCTTAATCTCTCTTTCTTCTATTTAATTAATTAATTCTTAACTACCAAATATATCTCAATTTAATAATAAGACTTCTATACTTCTTACTCTTTAAGCCTTTTAAAATAACTTAAAATTAAATCCCCAACATACTGCAAGTATCTACTAGATCTATTTTTAAACCTTATATTGCCGACAGAAGGATATTCAATCTCAATACAATCTCGTCCCTAACTTGCAGAGACTATTCAATTTAGAGGAGCAGATTATTATTTAGTTTATTCTTAACTTAGATTTATAAGGATTTCCTTTGTAACTATATAGTATTGAAGAAATAGCTAACTAACTGCTTACTGACTGCATATATATTATCTATCAGCAAGCATTAGGCTTCAAACTTCATTAAGTAACAACTAGAGCTTAAGATATATTTTTTTCGTAAATATAACTATCAGAGGGCTAAATATAAAGATCTAATAATTATTTACGTTTAGTTTAGGTTTATAGAGAATATAATTACAAAATATAGTATTAATCTAGCTGATATCTATAACTTTAATAAGACTGGCTTTATAATAAGTATAATTGTAAGTAGAATAGTTATTATAGGTATAGATAGATATAAAAACCTAAAATTAGTTTAGCCTAAAAACTGAAAATAGATTATAGTTATTTAGGCAATTAATATAGAAGGCTGGGCTATCTAGCTGTTTATTATAGTTACAGGCTAATATTATCTTGCCAGCTAGTATTAAAAAAGTAACCTCCTAAGCAATTAGGCTATTACAATAACTTAAAATAGCTGGACTGACAATAAGATAGGTTTTAAGTAGCTTAAGCACTTTAACCAGCATATAAAAAATTAATCGACTAGTTGCTATTATCTTCTAATCCTCAATAGGTATAAAAGTCACCACTCTATTGACTTTAAGAAATATTATAAAGAGAACGATATTATTATGTTTTATATACTGCCTTATTTATCTTATCTGCTTCAGCCTCTTAATATCAGGTGCTTTAGGCTATTTAAAATAGCCTATAGTTGAGAAATTAAGCAATTAATTAGATGCTCTATAACCTATATTTTAAAGATTGAGTTCTTTCTAGCCTTCTATACTGCCTATATAGCTGCTATAATAAGGAGTAATATTAAGGGAGGTTTTTAAGAGGCTAGATTTATTCCCTTAAACCCAGAAAATATTATATTAAAGCTTAATATATAGCTACAGACTCTAATACTGACTGTAGAGGAGGTTAGTCTTTCTAACCTTTAAGTCTTAAAGACCCTAAAGATAGTACTTAAAGTCAGTTTACAGTTTAAATATCTTAAAAGATAAATAAAAAGGTATTAGAGTAGCTCTTCAGTATCTATTCTTAAAGCGCTTAAGTTATTTTCTAAGGAAATAAAGGCAATAATATATTAAATAGTATTATTAAAGTCTAAGAACTAGATCTTTTAACAGATAAATAAGACTCTTAATAAGCAGTATAAAGCAAAAAGGACCTGCCTATAGAATAGAGAGAAGATAACTGTAGAGGAAGGAAGGGAAGCAATTAATTAAATAGATATCAATATATAGGTATAGACTGAATCGTCGAAAAGTAGTGGTTAAGAAGGATTGGTATAACTGAAGGAAAGATACTGTAGAACTTATAGAAAGACTGACTATAATATAAGAACTTGTTAGGCTGTAATTGAGACCTCTAGAGAAGAGTATAGTAATTAGTTTTAATTAATTAAATAATTTATTGTATTTTTATTAAAGTTTTAATTTTAAAGGTTGAGAAAAGTATTATACTTACTTATTTGTTATACTTACTTATTAAGTATATTATATTATAACTAAATATAAGTTAATAAAATTCAAATAATATAGTTAGATTAATAATATAAACTTAACTTAAAAATACTATTAGTATAGTAGAAAAAAAGAGTAAAAATTAACTTATAAAATTCTAAAAAGAAAAGAGAAAAGAGAAAACTATAATAGTTAGAATATAAAATTTCAATACTTTTTTAAGTAGTTAATAATAGCTAGAATATTAATAGCTAGCTAATATTAGACTTTACTTATATAGCTATAGGCAGCTAGTAAATTATTTTAATATACTAAGTTTATATTAAAATATATAATCTATCTGTAGTAGCTATAAATAACTAATAATAATAATAATATATAATAAAATTAAATAATATATCTAACTTAACTATATATAGCTCCTACTATATATAGACTAATTTAAATATTTAAGTTATAGAATAATTTTAATTTTAATAGAAAGACTATTTTTTTTAATTTATATAATATTAATAAAACTTTAATTTAAGCTTAAAATATAAAATAAGAGTTTTCTTTTAACTACTACAGTTTTTTATTTATTTCTATAGTATAAAGATACTATCTATTTTTAATTAAGTCTATAGAGTATAAATATAATAATAACTAAATATAAGCCAATAGATTATATTAGCTATTTTTAAATATAATTTATTTTTAAATATAATCTATTTTTAGATAATAAAAATAGAGTTAATTTATAAGAAAATAGAATTATTAATATTAACTTTAGTTTTATTTAAATAAAGAAAACTATTCTATTAAAATTAGTTAGAATTTTTAAAGATAGTAACTTAAATAATAAAAACTAGAGATTTATTAATAAAATAAATAGAAAGATTTTTAAGCTTTAATTTAAGATATTTTTATATTATATAGAAGTAGTATAAATAGTAGCTAGCTAGAATACTAGCTAAAAAGTGAATTTAATAATTTAAATTAATATAGATATTAAGAATTTTAAGGTATTTTAAAAGTTAAGTTATTAAATTTATAACTTTAAATATTAAAGTTAAATAAAGTAAAAAAGTTAAACAGAATTTTAATATATAGAAAAAAAGCAGCTTAAAATCTAAACTTAAGTTTTAGTAATTATAATATATATAATAAAAATACAGTAAATTTAAATATTAGGTTTTTTTATTAAGAAGCTAGATATAGTATTAACTGTTTATTTTTATTATTTAAAAATACTATATAGCTTTAATCTATTTAATAATATTAAATAAAGCTAAAAAAAAATAAAAAAAATAATTAACTATAGTATAAAGTTAATAAAAAAGAATCTTTATAAATTATACTTTAAATTAAAAAATAATAGTATAGATATTAATAAAAATCCTCTTAAATAGAATATATAATAAAATAGTTAAGTAATTAAAATTAATTAACATTATTAATTAATTAACTAATAGAAATATATTAAAAAATATAATAAAAGAAATTATAAAATTTTAATAGTAATTTAAATTAACTACTTAAAATTAACTTTCTATTTATAATAATAATAAGAAATATTATATAGTAGCTATAAAAACTTTAATATACTAAAGTTAACTATATATTACCTATAAATAGTAAATAAAAATAACTTAATACTATTTTTATTTAAAAGAATATATTAAATAAAAAGTTTTAATAAATTATATAAAAAAAGCCTTTTTAAGAATTTATTAAGAAACTCTATAATTATATAACTTAAGAATTTCTAAAAAAAAAATTAAATTAAGAGAAAAAGTCCAACTAATTAAGCTTTAAAAAATAAATTAAATAAGTAAAATAGCTATATATAGATAACTTAAAGAGATATTAAAATAGAGATAGCTATATTAGTATTTATCTAATTATATTATATTATTTTATTATTAACTTTAAATTCAGTCTAATTAGTTATATTACTACAGCCTTAAGTTTAATAACAAGCTTCACTCTTACTATAGCTATAGAAATCCGATATTCCAATACATATAACATCCCGTAATAAAATTTCAATAAGAATATAGTATATTTTAGGACTATTATAAGATGCCTGAAATGTCTTCCAGACCGGCTGCTAGAAAACCGGCCTCAGGCTAAGTCTTAAACTCTCCGCAAGTAGGTCTTTCGGCCCCAGACCTCCAGAAGGTGAGTCCATCGGACCGGACCTCAGTCCCGGAGGTTGCCGGAGGCCGCCAGTGTTACAGTGTATGTCAGCTATGCATTTTCCAGGATGTCACATCAGGTTATAGGTATCTAGCATGATAGCTCTAGAATTATCTAGTCTAAACGAGGATCTTGGGGTCAGTCTTATAGATGAAGTACATGATGACAACGTAGCCTGTTGAGGTCAGAAGCTTCAGACGCATCCCGGAAATCCCCTGGACGGGCTGGTCTTACCCTAGAAGCTAGAAAATCTAGATATCCAGAGTCTTAGGAAGATGTGGTCCATTGGAAGGATCCGGTTGCAGCTGGAAGGTTATCTCACAGTGTGATACGGCCTACAGGATATGACCACGGAGTCGGAAATACAAATTTGCCAATCTCGAGCTCATCGAGCTGGGTATCTGCCTCGAAGGAAATGCCTTTTCGTACAACTGCATCAGCTGGAGAAGTTTCGCATCTTGTCCCTTGCGAGCGACAAATGTTAGGCCAAATGGTCGGCCATTAGGGTATATGCCGAGTGGAACAGTTCCCATGGGCGCACCTGGGAAGAACAGACTATTGATTAGCTTGTATACGTCAAGAAAGCGATCATCTTGCCCACCTGCAATTGCCGAGTATACGCTTATCCATGACCAACCTGGTGTCACCAGGAAGTCGATGTCGTGTGTTTTGAATGCATGCTCGATGCCTTCTGTGACAGCCCAGGTGTATAACGTGCTCATAATGCCCTCATATTCCGCGTCATCAATGCTTTCTTCTTCAGCGCTCTTCTCAAGAACTTCTTGACCCTGAGGAAAGTGAAGGCCGTCTGGAGGGAATCACTGGTTATTAAAATATATTCAGCTGTGTGTGCTCTGTTGCATACCTTTCTGGAGGGAATCAGCCCAGTGTTCCTTGTTGTACCTTACTAACTCGAGCAAGTTTTTGACAGGGGCGTTGTTGGTCTCGAGACAGAAATCGGCAAAACTAGACTTCATGTCATGACCTTCATAATGGTGAGTCTCTCACTCAAATCTTATGATGCAAAGCGTTTGGATATTGCCGAGCTACTTACGCATTATGGGCTGCATCTTCTCCCAAGCTTGTGGGATGAGTCTAGCGCTCGGGAAACTTGCGTTCATATTGACAACCGCTCCTAGAGTTTCCATCCGGTTTATGGCCTTTGATACGGCTTTGTACATCTATAAGATCGTGAGAAGATGGCCGTTGAAAGTAACGTGGTACATACCTTGATCTCACCAGTCTCATCATGGTATAAACCATGCTTTGCCGAAGAAATCCGGGTCAGCCCGACCCATGCGAAAGTCGGCCCAAACAGCACTATCAGCAATCTTGTAATTTGAGCTTGCAATATCTTGGGCCAATGGCTGGTTGGGTTGAGCAATGATGCCGAGAACGCTAGCCAAGTCAACGGTTGACTTGGATAGGATGCCGGGTCTGTCGAAGGATGTGGAAACGGGAAAGAGACCATGGTTCGAGACGAGGTCTTTGGAGGCAACGAAGCCGAAGAGAGCTGCGTGTGATGCAGGACATGTAATGGAACCAGCGGTCTCAGTACCTAGAGCGACTGGCACAAAGCCAGCAGAGACGGCAACAGCAGAACCACCCGAAGAGCCACATGGGGAGTCGAAAGTATAGGCGGAGCGTGTCTTTCCGCCTAGTTTAGACCATCCGGCGCCTAGATTGTCGCCCTTTAAGCCAGATAACTCATCAAGGTTAGTCTTGCCAAGGATGATGGCTCCGGCTTTACGAAGTTGATGGATTGCGGTAGCATCGTGCTTAGTAGTGACATTAGCAAATGCAAAGGCGCCCCCACTGGTAGGCAGTCCGAGTGACGACTCTGTCGCAAAGTTGTCCTTGACCAGGACCGGAACGCCATATAGAGCGCTTTCTTGGACACCGCGACGGCGTTCACTGTCAATATCTGTGGCGGTAGACCGGAGCTGGTCGCAAGAAACGAGGCTGAGGACCGAGTTCAAACGAAGACCATTCTTGTCGTGACGTTGAATGCGATTAAGACATTCTTCGACTAGTTGAGCGCTACTAATTTCCCCAGAGTCCAAGAGGGCAGAGAGATCGCTGACTGTGGCCGTGAGGAGATTCACGGACCGTGGCAAGGAAGTATTGCCCAACGGCAAGCTCCAAAGTGTCGCAACAATGAGAGCGACTAGAGCCAGAGGCCAGGTGAGCCGATTCGCGACCATGTTGCAGGCAGCCGTGCAGACGTGCGGGCGGAATTTTCTTCTTCTTCTTCTTGAGGGTTTGGAGGAAAGGGAGAGGCGGAAGGCTTTGAATTTGATTCTCGCGGAGGGATTTCCAATTTAATAAGAGTCTTGGATTTTGTGAGACACAGCATCTGGCAAAAGGGTGATTAACGGTTCGAGCTGACGGCCCGGGGAGTGCAGATGACGTAACCACGCCGCACTTTCCAGTGGTGCGGTGTGACTCTAGGGTGCTGAAGCGCCTGGCTGACCGGCTAGCGGCCAGCCGGTGAGGAAACGCATAGATGAGACAAGATAGCATCGGGTGTAATGAGCGCCATAAGCTTCTCCTCTCAACGCCCGCCCCACGCCAGTTACATACGAGACATACGTATGACTCAGGCATCGCCGACAATACTATAAAAGGATGAATCAACTAGGTATTAACCAGTATAATATCTATAGCTGCTTTCTGCCTATATTACATACTATAGATAAGGTATTATTAGTTATAGCCTTAATATATAAGGTATACTGATTCTGCTAATATAGTATATAGTATATAATAAATATATTTCTACTATAACTGTTAAATTCTTTTTTTTCTTTATTTATAGTAGTATATTAAGTATTTAGAAAAAAAATTTTTTAGCTTTACTTAATATTATTAAATAGATTAAAGTTATATAGTATTTTTAACCCTCGATGAGGGAACTTAATGTTTGAATTTACTGCATTTTCGTTGTGCACATCACAATTGCCAAGGCCTAAGTTTGGGTTTCAAGCTGCTTTTTTTCCATCTGCCGGATCCTATCTAACTTTTTCGCCCCATTCTAACCTTGATGTCTAGAGTCACAAATCCGACGACCCAACCTAGTAAGGTCGTTGACTGCAGACAGCAAGGTCTTTGACTGCAGACAGCAGGGTTGAAGTCAGAAGGGTTGAATTGAAGCTTAAGGCAAAGACTAGTGTGCAACAACCTTATTGTTTAGCTACTATCTCTTCTGTTGCTGGGTGTAGCACTAACCGTTTGTCTCTATTGTTTGAAAATACTGTATGGCTTTGATCTATCTGACGATATTGAGTAAAGCTAAAAAAAAAAAACTAAAAAAAAACAAATAAGTATATGTCTTAAATATCATTGTCAACAATAACTATAAAACCACTCTTGTGCTTAGCCTTATTTCTTAGCTCCCACCCGCCGAGCGGCATACCGAGCCCCCTCTGCTATATGTAGGTCTTAGAGTTCTGTAGACGAGCGGAACCACACTGCTCAAAATTAACAAGCACAATGCCATCTCTATCCGTTAGAACAATATTGTCAAGTCGTAGGTCTGAGTAGAAACTCCTCCCGACGTTGCGTGTGTGCCGGAGCGCCTTTGCAAGTTGACGAATCCACTTGGTCTTGGTATCTTGATGTAACTGCAAGCCTCGGCAACTGCTGTCGTATTTGAGCCTGTCAAGAAATGAACCACCGCTGTGATATTGCACAATTAAGACGCATACGACCGGTTGGTCTCGGTTCCGGGTTTCGCGGGTAACAAGATACTCATGCTGGGCCGTGACATTGGGATGGGTCGGGGTTCGAAGAACTTCCCTGAGCTCGTGGTACTCTGCCATGTGACGCCATATATCTTTCCCGATGCAGTTCCACAGTTCAGGTGGGAGTGTCTAGGAACAGGGGGCCTCGGAGAGGTCGGAGGTTATGCGAGATCGAACCCAAACCAAGGGTCGCCGTTGTTCTTCCACCATTAGCCGGTACGTTGACTTCATCGCCTGCGTGAAGGCCCGAGAGGCTGTAAACTTAAGACATTTGGAATGAGAGCATGTTAAGAGCCCCTGCTATGCGAACAACCGTCTACGTCACACGTTTCCGAAGGTGTCTAGTGTATCGTTTTCAGGCTGACGGGCGTTTCGGGTTCCAGTCCGAGATATGGGTTGTGATATATAAACCACGTCGGCACGTCGGCCGTTGCGCCCGACGTGTGCTCTCCATCGGCTTATTTACCGTCATTTCCACCACAAGTTGCTTTAAAAGGTAAACTAATAAATACGATAGGCGCAAGCCTACATTCTATTCAGCTCACCGCAGAGTTTGCTAACATCACTTTGTTGGCAATATGAGTTCATTACCGCTGCCACCGTTGCCCCTGGTGCACCTGAACGGAGCTGTCAACCTGCCATCGACAAAGAGTGTGATGCGAGAGCTGGCAACCAGGATCCCCGACTTAGCCTTCATTCCGGATGGTGAAACAGAGCCAGCAGAAAGGAAACGCTTCATGAGATTCCTCCAAGACAAATTCCAAGCTGCCAAAGGTCTGGAGGTAATACCGGCGTTACAAGGGGAAGTGAAGCCTGTGGAGGTGGATTATCAACAGGTGCAGCTGGTAGCTGGCGTCTCCCCATCGAATATCGAATGGCCAGAGATTGGCTATACGGCGTACTACCTCCAATCTTGGAAAGTGTTTCAGAAGCTAGAGCGTGAGGGCGTAATCGCACCTCTGGCACGCTTTCAAGTGCAGCTTCCCACGCCATTGGCCTGCGTGTCCGCGTTCGTTCGCCGTGTGGATGCCTTGGCCGTGCTGCCGTCGTTCCAGAAAGCAATGTTTGACGACCTAGACAGACTGCTGCAGACCGTACCGTCTGAGAAAATTGCGGTTCAGTGGGACCTTCCGATGGAAATCGGCACACTGGAAGCGCCAGAGCTTTTTGCTGTATCGGATACCCTGAACTTGGACACAATTGCCAACCTCATTGCGAGGTGTATCAACCATGTTCCACACGATATCCCCGTTGGGATGCATCTTTGCTACGGGGACGCGGGCCACAAGCACTGGAAGGAGCCAACATCGCTACAGACTCAAGTCAACGTTATCAATGCCTTGGCTTCCCGAGTGAGACGACCGATTACCTATGCAGCCTTCACCGTACCGCAGTACGCGGCGGACGAGGGCTACTTTTCTCCCTTGCGGGAGCTAACACCGACGCTTGAGATGCCGTATCTAGGGCTAATACCATACCATCCGGAGGAACAGAAACCGGGCACGACCGACCAGCAGATTCGCCTGGTTCGCCAATATCTGGGACCAAATCGACGCTGGGGAGTCTGCACCGAATGTGGCCTATCAGGGGTTACTCGCGAGGAAATGCCAGCCATCCTCGACTTACACGCTAGCATTGCCCGGATGGTGCCGCCGCGATGTGGTGGCACTGGGTGAGAAGACCAGGGTTGAGGGTTAAAAGAAGCAGGATCGAAGGCATAATTTGGCATAGGATACACAGGGTGTCCAATGCGAATACTGTCAAGTAGTTCAACTTATCGACAGACATGAATAGCAACGTGAAAATAAAAAAAATCACCCTTTACCAATTCTGCGGCAAAGGTACGCTCGCGGATAGTAGCTTGGAGTGAGGTTGAGTAAGCACTTCCAAAGGCCATAACGTCAAGAATAGGAGACCTCGTGGAGTAGCTGAAGCGAACGCGCTTGCTGGGGATTTGGAATTTTTGCCATAACAAGAGCCAAATTGAAAGGACGCGATGCGCTGCACCACTTGGCAAAGTACCATAATCGTAGCACGTTTTGTACAGCATTGAAATCTTACAAAGCATCAACAATGCCATCCCACCACCCATTCAATCTTAGCTTCACCAAACAGGCAAGGTCAGCGCAGGCTCTACGGGGTTGTCCCATGCGCAGCCTCCAAGTGCGTTGCGCAAGGATTGTTGCGCAGGGCGTATTGCACAAAGTTACCTATCCTGCGCGCAACTTCTACTGTGTTGCGCATGGTCATTCTCCACGCAGTTTTTACTATGTTGGGCAGAATTTCAGGTGTAGTGGCGCGCGCCGATATAGTCTGCGTGCGTGGGGTTGTCCTATGGGCAGCATGTATTATCTGCGTTGCGCGTGGCTGGAGACCATCTTGAAGCATCTCACTGCCGCCAAAATACAAATACACATTTCCCCCCGGCCACGGAAAGACATTCGACATCCATCAAGAGTCACCTCGATAGCAAGTCCACTATTGTTTATTTACGTATGTTAATGCTTGTTAGGATCCAAGTAAAGATCGAGGTGAATCCGTCTTTGACGAGGCAACTGAAGTCAATTTGCTTTGCTAAGGAAACGTGAACATCTCCACCATGCTCGACAGTTATCGAGATATATCTCTCATGTTGCTTGTCCACCAACAGTAGCCTATGTGAGCGGGGGAGAGACCAGGAAGATCTGACCGCAGCTACATGGATCTAGGTCTTCCAAAGTTGTCGCACTACCAAGGCAAGAGACTCCGCGTCCACCGTAAGAGTGAGCTGGCTCGGATTATCAACCTCGGTCCAGATTTCCATGGACACACACTCCGAGAGAACCACACCCGCCGAAAGCTCATTCTTGCGCTGCGTGCTCTGCCGGATCGCTGTGGTTACCATTTGCCCGAACAGCTTCTCCCAAGCCATGTCTGAAGCCCCTCTAAGCGTCGTGCTAGCGTTGATGCCCATCGTTGGGCCATGCTCCAGGGCGGCGCATCGTCGTCCGTTGCGGTCCCGAACAGCTCCTTGGCGACATGTTGCACCTCTGTTGCGTTTATGTCCAAAACCAATTGACATAAACCTTTATGCGGTTGGAAGGACGCTATGAGGGAAGCCTCGTCGACCCTCTTGACGATTGTAGTGCACATGTAGTACGGGAAGACGCGTGGGAGATGCTTGGATTTCGGCGACCCGTGTTCAGAGGGTCGGTAAATGTTTAACAAAGTCGACGCTTCGCGAGCGTCGTTAGACAACCTTCTGAGCCCCGTTTCCTGTTGGCTCGTCCCTCCTCGAGCAAGTGCTTCCGGAGAGTCTCTTTCTTGTGATTGCATTATGAAGTCGGTGTCTCTCAAATTGCGACTCAAGGAGCTCTGTTTCGTCTAGTTCTAGACCGGGACTTCGTTGCATGCCTTCGAGGCGTGTGCGTTTCGGCGGACGGGGATCCGGATCGGGGGACACCGACTCTGGCGGAGCGGGCAAGTTGATACCGTTGGATGAAAGCAGTCCTGGAAAGTTAGCTTGTGGCAGAAACGAGACCAAGACGACTTACTGCACCGCTTAGGACCACGATCAGAGCGAAGGAAGATGTGGTTGACGCGGTTGGCTACTGAAGCATGGGGTTCGACTTTGGACACCTCGGCGACGACGTGCTGCAGGGCCTCCGGTGGTAGCTGGGACACGGATTCCTTGATGTGCTCAGTTGCAAGGAAGTACGTGTACCAGGTCCAGAATCCCGCGTGCTGGAAGGCACGCGAAATGGCGTTGGAGTAGGAGAGAGAATCCAAGGCCCTGTCCAGCCCTGGCGGTGCCTTTTCAGACAACTGCTCGTCAGCGAGGTATCGCCCCAGAGCGTCGATGGCAGTGACAGTTGTTGGAACGGGCTCGCTTTCGTCGACAGGTTGAGGATCTGGGGTAGTAACTGGCTCGGGCGTACCAGACATGAATGATGGATTGCTGGGTCCAAGGGCTGTTTACGCAAAAGAGCGAGGAACCTGAGGGGGGACCGCTCTACACAGTTGTGCAGAGGGTGCTTGCTTATGAGCACAGAAGGCGACCGGGGGCCTTTGCCCAGCCATCAGCCGGCATAATTATCACCCACACTCTGTGGAACCAAAAGTGCATTTCGGCTGCAGAAGAAGCATCGAGGAGGGTGGTGGCGGCGAACCAGGGCCGCAGGTGGCTCTCTTGCGCACGCAGCACACGGCACGAGACGATACCGCTCTTTCAAACCGCTACATGATAATCCATAATCCCCCACGCGTTCGAACTGGCATAGATATGGATGCAACTGGGAAATTGGGCAACTGAGCAACTGAGCAACTGGGTAACCGGAGAATGGAGTTCAGATTCGGCCAGGAAATGGGGCCCGGGGCCGGAGCCGGGATGTGGAGAGGCTTAAGCTGGGCCCAATGGGAATGTCGCCTACGGTTCCGCTACGATCCGACCTCATTAAGTTAGCTCGATCGGAATGAGGTTGCTCAGGGCAGATAGCGTAGTGGGCACAATCTGAATTAAACAGCTCCCCAAAACCACCGTATTTGACAGACTGGGCTGGAAAGTTGTGTTGAGAACGCGGACAAGCACTGGATTCTCCCAAGTCAATAGATTTACCCCGTTGCTAGTACTCAATTTAGTACCTCTGTTTAGGACTGCAGAGTAAAGTTGATTTCCATGTCATTGGTTAGGGGAGTGGATGGCCACGCATCCGAGCATGCTTTAATCATGCGTGAAAGAATGACTTAATCTTGCTTAAATCCGTCCCGGACAAAAGTTTTCTCGCCCTCCAGGCTGCGTATGCAGAATTACAGAGAAGTTCCCAATTAAACCTGTGATTTCAAAGGGATGTGCCTACCTGGCTGGATGGAGAGGGTGGCCTGGTGAGATTGTTGGTGACGTAAACTAACTCGTCTGCTTAAGGCTAGCTGATGCCAAGCGTACCAAGTGTGAGAGGCTTCTGGTAATAATACAAAAGCCCATAGCAAAGAAACTCCAGGTGGCCCGGCCCAGTCATTTCTACGCAGCCTGAATCATCTAGCTTAACGTTACATCAAGCATCAAGTTCTCAGGCTGCAAGATCCCTGTGGGCGAGACCAAGAGGGCACACACCGCCATTTAGCTGTCTGGGGAGGCTTTTTGGCCCAAAAGCAAAGATACAATTTGCGTGCTTGTCGAGGCGCTGGTCGGCGTCGAATGGATTGTAAGATTCCCCGCGGACGTGACGGAGGGAATTTACACTTGAAATCTAGGAAAGAATTTTTGGGCGAAATACAGTAATAGGTATTCCAATGCTAATTGTATGAGATTGCTGAGTCATTACCATATCTGCTTGGTGCATCTGGGTGCATCGCAGGAAGTTCTATCTGATGCCATCGGACCAAACACTCTCTAAATTCAGCCATCGCGCCCAACTCCCTCTATTTTACGTCTCGGCTGTGTCCCGATGATATGGGGCGGAGTCAATGCCGTGAATCACCTAACTGCCGAACGACATGTCATTTTCCAGTTCGCTCTTCAGATCAGGCTGTGAAGCGCAGCGAGGGAGAGGTGGGAGTGTCGGCTAAGAATAGAGTGGATAGAGTAGAAAAGAAAGACAGGAAGTACTATACGTACTGTACATACTGTATAGGTACCTACCTAGGTACGAGAGGACACTAGGCGTACATGCATGGGGAGGTCTTAGCACAGCTGCGGCACGAACGCCTCAATTTACAAAATCAGGCTGCTGGGCGGTGTCATCTCGCGCGCTCACCGATGTCTGATCGACAGCGCCTCTCTCACCCACCGAATGCAGCCGCCAGCCTGATAAACAACAAATACTGTCTCATGCACCTGTGTTGCGATATTGAAACACGGCCGCAGCAGTGCATACGCCCATACGCCCAGATGATATGTCTCTTTGGTCACCAGACTCGGCCACACTCGGAGCCTGCCGCGTTGGCCTGTGCGTGCACTTACTCGCCGCGATCCCCCCGTCTTGCTGTCGTTCTCCTTCAAGACAGCTCGCTGCGTTTTCAACCTTATTGCCTCGACACAGATCTCTAGTCATTTCATCTGGATCCTCTGGCCTCACCTTCGAGCATTCTGCATCTAAGCCAGTTGCAGAAAAATTCCCTGATCCATTACGCTGTCGACCTGCTTCCTTTGCAACGCAACAAGCGTATCCAAGCTCCGAAGCCATGACAGCCGATGTATGTATTACCCACTGTATTCCGTCACACCTCCACGACACTTGTTCCTAATTCTTCCCTTTTAGGAACGACAGCGTATCCGAATTAGAGATAATCAACGACGGTCCAGGGCCAGAAAGAAGGAGTATCTTGAGTATCTTCAGCGCCAGGCTAATGTCGCTGAGCTCGACAGAGGCCAGGCAAGCTGCGATCTTCAACGAGCCGCCAGGCGTGTCGCCGAAGATAACAGAATGCTCCGCAGACGTATGGCGGAAGGGGGTCTATATGCCCCGCCCCCCTTGCCCGAGCTGCTCATTTGTGAGTCTGCTGGGCGTGACCAGGACCAACTGCCGTCCCTGAGGGAGGACGTAGCGTCTCGCACTGCACCTCACTCGCCGGAAGACAGAGATGAACTTGTTGACGGTGCTTCGGCGTCAAACACCGACTCGCCCTGGCCCCCATCGCAGCCCGTCCAGGAAGAACCTGCCTTTCTTCCTCCCATAGCCCTAGCCCTTGAAGCTTTGCCGAGCACTCCTCAGGCTTCGGGTAACTCCTTTGAACAGCCGACCATTCCCTTGCATCCGAATGTTCATTTGCAGCCGCCTGTTCAATTACAGGTCCCGCCTATTTACTCCGGAAATCCGATGGCACTGGTTGAAGGATATCAGCATCACTCAGTCCAACACCAAGGCTACATTGAGACGCAGATTCCCATTCGCACCAATAGGACGATTGACGTGGTCACTATTCATGACTTCTTTTAGAGCCTGAGGATTCATGGTCCTGCGAACTGAAGGTCGTTAAATGGTCCTATCAAATATAGATTAAAAACACTACTGCATGGCTTCGATCCATCTAAAAGATCTATAAAAAACACACACCTAACAACACAATACAGCTAGCTTGAATTATGTAGTCAAATTTAAAACATACTATCCATTAATTTATCACTCATGTTTCTAAAAACTACAGATCGATCCTGTCACAATCGAGTACCTCCGGTGTCACAGGGTTTTGCATACAAAATGAGTCCCGCTATCTTTCTCCTTGCCAGCCTGTCAGGCTGCGTGGCTGCACACTGACCTCGCCGGACGGACCCCGCCACCACCACTGTGAGTGAACCAACCTTGCACGCACCATTTGCTAGCTAATCACCTTCGGAAGACGAGCTATTGAATGAGTCCATTGTACCTTCGTTCCCTTCTTTGCTGTTCCCTGTAAGACGAGTCGCTTCACATCATCAACCTGGCGACTCGGTTTTCAACTGGTCAAAAAACTACCGGATTGAATGCGAGCCCACCGGACGGGGTACTGCAAAGGCGTAGTTTTAAAAAGGGCAGTGCTATTCGCATATGAGAACACTGCTATTCGCACACAGATATAAGCTGCTTCCCTAAGGCCTCAGCTGGGCTAAGGAACCTGCTTACAGTTAGGTGCAAAAGTTCTGATAACGTCCGGATCCACCTGAATTTCTGTAATGACACTACAATCTTTAACTAGCTATTGTATTGTTAATTAAAGTTATAGAAAATCATATACTAGATAAAATTAAAGCTTAGATGCTAGAGTTTACTGTAACTTATATTAATATTTTATATACTAGCTATTTGCTTCTATAACTGCCTGTATGTATATAGGTATTAAATTTATTAGGGTTTTTAAATACCTTATTATTAATTTCAGTTTAAATCTCTACTGCAGTATTAATTAAAAGATCTAAAGAAGTTAAATTCTTTAAAAAATCTTTAAGATATAGATATTGCTTATAAATTCTTTTTTTTTAAAATAGCCTATAGATTCTTAATAAAATTAAAATTAGATAAATAAAATAGCTAAATTAATAGAAAAAGCTTCTTTTTTCTTATATATATTTATATAACTACTCTTATATAAGATAAGCTTTATAAGTTAGTTTATTATTATACTGGAATATTATTTTATCTTTAATATTATTATTTATACTCTATATAAGCTAGCTAGCTATATAGTTTAGCGGCGGAAAAGGTCAATAGCCAACACCCAAATCATCTGCCATTCCTTAGGAGGGTGCACAGAAAAGCATCGCACAGGCGTCTTGATCGGTCGGCCCGAAGCCGCACCAGACTACGCGTATGTGGTCGGATTGATCTGAGGCTTATGTCTCCTAATAGGAAAGCATCTAATCGGATGCTTTATCGGGTCGGTCGCAGGAAATAAAGGTGGCAAGGCGTCGATGAGGCCTGCGGCAGACCGTCAATTGGCGAAGTAGAAGACTGAGGTCGGACAAGGATCGTGACTGCAATCAAAATAGTCTCATAAAATCTCTCGAAAATCAAGGGCAAAAAGTCTTCATTAACTCTGACAATAAGGTCGTCGAGACGACTGTCTCTCTGACTGAAAAGAAAATTCAATGAAAGATGCGATGATGATCCTCCTTCCTGTGTGCAGCTTCCTCCCCTACTTATCCCTATTACATCCCTGCTAGCGACCAGCTAGCCCAAAAGTCCCAGATGGCCCGCCACAATAGTCCTTCTTCTAAATTACCTAAACTAATTTAGAGTAGAAAGAAAAACTTAATAGCAAGCTATAAAATAAAAACCCTCTACTACTTATACCTAAAGAGGAAATAGATTGGGTTTAATATACATATACAGTTAATATAATTTATAGGCAGTCTGCTTTATAGGAAAAGCTGGTAATATATCTGCTTGTAAAGAAACCTCTTAGAACTTAGCCTGAATAGTATTCTGAAATTCCTTTAATCTTAAGGCGGGTCTAAGTAGGTCTCGCTAGTCTTTATCTTTATCTTCCCAGTTACTATTCTTCTTACTGTTATTTAGTAGGCTTGGAATATCTTCTCTTACTCTTGCTAATATATACTCTCTTATTCAGTTAATTAGCCTAAATACCGCTGGGGGTGGACTTAGGTCTGGCTCAGCCTGAGGCTACTTTAGAGGCCATCTGGGTCTCTTATGGGCTGAGTGGTTTAGTGCAGTAGTTAGTATTAGTGTATTTGCTGTATTCTGCGGTGGGTATACTATATGTCTGTACTGCTCGTTTGGAATATTAAACTGTAAAGGTCTTTCTAAATAGATATTTCTTATTTATTTTTACTTCTTCTATACTATATAATATATATAGAATTATATTAAATACAGTTTATTGCAGTTATAGTATATTAAGGGGATTTTATCTATAGAGGCAGAATAAACTGTATCTTTTATATAGTAAGCTTCTCTATAGTAGCTATATTTAGTATACTTCTAATAGTATTATATAATATATTTAAAGTAGTAGTATTTAAAATACTATTTAAATTAGATATTTTCTAAATAGAATTTAAATTAATAAATTTCTATGGTTATAATTATATTTTAGTTATAGAGCTTATTTATATCTATTAGTTTAGTTAATAATATAACTAGTAATTAGTAAGAGCTAGCTATATAGTAGTTTTATAGCAGTTTAATACTATATATTTTAATACTATTTACTTATTAGATATTTACTATAAGATTCTTAAGTAAGTTTTCTATATAATTAATTAAAACTCTTTTAGTAACTATTATAAACTGCTTTAGGATTTAATATATATTTATACTAAAGATAATAGAAATTTAAATATTACTCTTTAAGACATTTATAATTAGTTTATAGAAAAGAACTATAATATTTCTATTAAGAAAGCAGTATAAAGCTACTATAAGTAAGAAGTAGTTTTTTAGAAGAGTATAGTTAGTAGTTACTACTATATCTAATAGTATATAGGCTATAATATTAGAAGTTATACTTAATAATCTAATAATAATCTTTCTACTAAAGTAAAAGAGAATAATTTTAGATATTAGTATTTAAAAAGACTAAAGTATTTTCTTATTATAAGTAACTTAAGCTTAAATTAAGATTTTATTAAATAGTCTTTAGAGAGTAGTAAATACTGCTTTTTTAATAGTAATTATAATTATTTCTATAAGAAGCAGTAAGATTAAAATCTTACTATTAGCACTTTAAGTATAGCTTATAGTAGTATTAATTAGAACTACTATTAGTCTCTATATTAAGAAGAAAGTAGCTTTTAGAATAATTACTTTAAATTTAAGTTTAGTTTTATTAAATAAATCTTTAAGTTAATTATAGGTTATTTCTATATTAGGCTTAGTTTGCAGTAGGTATAGATTTTACTATAAAAAGTTTTTCTTAGAGAGAAAAAGAAGAATAGTCTGTAAACTTAATATCCTCTATTTTATTCAGTCTGTATACTATATTTAGTATAGTAGTAATATAAAAGGGAACAGAAAGTAAAAAAGGTCTGTAGAAGATATTATTGGTATTAGAATTAATTTTAGATATAAGATTAAGGCCTAATAGGAGTAACTATAAAATGTTTACTGTTATTAAATTTTGTTTTATCTTTAATAATTTCTAAAAGATACTACTTAAGGTATTTTAAAATAATATAACTTAAGATACTATTTTAATTAGCTAAAAAGTTACTATCTAAAGAGACTAAAAATATAGCTTTTTAAAAAGAGAAAGTATTAAAAAATATCTTAAAATATCTTATTAGCTTTTACTTACTCTATATATTCTTTTTCTTAAGTTTTTTACTTTAAAAGTAATTATAAAATAAGGTATCTAACTTATATATTAGTAGAATATTTACTTTTATTATTTACTATTACTATAAATAATTAAAATCTTATTAGAGAAAATTTAATTATATTAAAAGCTTTTATCTTTATTAATATATTATTGTATAAAAGCTAGGTATTTTTAGGCTATATTTAAACTTAAAAATAGCTATTAAAATATGTAGTAGTATTAAATATTTTATTTATATAGCTATTATATTAAAGTTAACTTATAGTAATATAAATTAATCTATTTAAAAAGTTTTATATATATAATAAAAAACTTTTAGTTAATAATTCTAAAGATATAATTTTTATTATAAGTTAATATAATAGTTAGATATCTAAAGTATAAATTACTTTTTATACTTTTTTACTTTTTATACTATTAAATAATACTAAATATTATATATTTAGATATATTTTTATTTATAGTAATTTAAGTAGCTAGAATATTAGAATTATAGTTATATATAATTTTAATTTTTTTATAAAACCTATAATAAGATTTAACTTTAACTTAAAGTATAATAATTAAGCTATAGCTAAGTAAAGTTAATAAGGCTAAATATAATTAAAGTAATTTATAAATTTTAAGTATTTAGTTTTTTTTAGCTTTACTTAATATTATTAAATAGATTAAAGCTATATAGTATTTTTAAATAATAAAGATAAATAGTTAGTATTATATCTAGTAATAAAAAAGATAGTAGCTAAATAATAAGATTATTATATATTAATCTTTATCTTAAGTTTTAATTTAATTCTTTTAATTTTAATTTTACTATCTATAGTTAATAATCTTACTATTTACAGTTAATAATTTTACTATCTATAGATAATAACCTTAAGATAGTAATCTTATTCTAAATAATAAAATATAAAAAAGAATATCTTCTATTATTAAAAAGGTAACTTTTCTTTTAATAATTATCTATTTTTTTTAACTTCTATTATAGCTATTTTAATTATCTATTAAATTTTATAATTTAATATTAGTAGAAACCTAAAGTATACTAATTACCTCTTATATCTATATAATATTAAGTATTAATATAATATTAAAAATAAAATAGAGAAAATAAAATACTCTATATATTACTAATTCCTTTAGAACTATAGGCTTCTTAACCTATTAAAATTCCCTTTAAATAGAATCTATTTACTAAATATTAAATAGAAGATTATATTAGCTATTTTTAGCTGTAATTTCTTTCTAAATAATACTAATAGATTAAATTTACAGGAAAATTAAATTACTTATATTAATCTATTATTTATCTAAATAGAGAAGGCCGCTCTATTAATATTAGCTAAAGTCTTTAAAACTGAAAGACTAATTTAAAAGAAGAAGAACTTTATTAACAGTATTAATAGAGAGGTATTTAACTTTTAATTTAAAGAGCTCTTATATTATATAGAGGTAGTACAGATAATAGCCAGCTAGAATACTAGCTAGAAGGCAGATTTAGATAAAAATGGGTTAATATAGGTATTAGGGATTTTAGAGTATTTTGGAGGTTAAGTTATTAGATTTATAACTTTAGATTTTAAGGTTAGAATAGCTATAGAGTGAAAAGGTTAAATAGAATTTTAATAAATAGAAAAAAAGTAGCTTAAAATTTAAATTTAAACTTTAGTAATTATAATATATATAATAAAAATATAGTAAATGTAAATATTAAGTTTTCTTATTAAGAGAATATTAAATTATATAACTTTAAGCTTTTTAAAGCTAATTTATTTATTTAAATAAAAAGTACTATTAAAAGTAGCTAGCTTTAAGCTTTTCTATTTATTATTTTCTTTATTATTTTTATTTCTTTAGGTAAATATTCTTATATTAAATTAAGCTTTTTAAATAATATTTTTAAAACTTTTAATTTTAACTGTTAATAGTATTACTTACTAAAGTATAATTTTTATCTTATTAAAAGCTTTTAAAACTTTTAATTTTAAATTATAAAAAGTATTTATAGATTAAAAAGTAACTTTTTATATTATTTAAAGCTTTTCATATTATTTAAAGCTTTTTATATTATTTAAAGCTTATTATAGAGACTTTTTTATTTATTATTTCTATTAAATTATTTTTAAAAATAACTTTAGATTTTACAGAGTTAAAATAAAATAAGCTTATATCTATTTAAATTTTATAAAGTTAGCTATTTTATTTAAGAAAAAAATATTAATAAAAACAGTTGGATAATAAGCTTTAAAGTGAAATTATATAGTCTTACTACTATTTATAGCAATAAGTAAGATTATTATAATATATATAAAAGCTATTACTATATTCTTTTAATAGAAAATTATTATTAATAGTAGTAACTTTATATTAAAATTAATAAAATTACTACTATAAAAAGTAATAATCTTAAGAATATTATTATTAATAAAGTTACTATTTTAACTGTAGTTAGTTTATTAGTAGGAGTAGCTATTAATATAGACTATATCTATTTATAGAGTAAAAGCTAGAAATAGTAAGAAAATAAGAGAAAGTAATAATCTAGCTATTACTAAAAAAGATAAAGTATAGAAAGTAATTAATTTACTGCTTTTTAATATCTTAAAGAAAGAGAAAAAAATAGATATTAATAAAAGCTACTATAATAGCTATAGTATAATAAGTATAATATAATAAAGATAGAAACTTAATTAGAAGAAGAAAAAAGCATGTTATTTTAATTTCTTAAATAGATTAAATACTTTAAGTAGGACTGTAATAAGCTAGCTATTAGCCTCTATAGTATTAAAACTCTAAATAGACTGTTAGCTCTATTATACTAGCCTTTTTCTTATTATTAAATATATATAAATATATTTATATATTTATTATATTTAAAGGGATATATATGTATAAAATTAAAAGTTCTAAAAGTATTTCTTTTATTTTTTTTCTTAAAAGTAAAACTTAAGTTTTAATAGCTTTATTTTTTAACTTTAACTTTTTTTTATATTTTAATTTTAAAATATTAATAAAATCCTAATATTTTAATTTAGTTAATAACTTTATAAGTAAGTTTATAAGGTTTTTATTTATAAAGATATTTTATAGTTTAACTATATTATTATTAATAATATTTTTAATAAAGTAATAATATATCTTAATATACTTAATATAAATATGATATTTAGTATTATAAATAAGCTTAATAGTATTTTAATTATTAATAAAAATTACTAAAGAAACTTCTAAAAGTAAATTTATCTTTTTTATAAAACTTTATATTTAAATAGCTTTAATAATAGCTTCTAATAGCATATAGAATTTTATCTATATAAATAATTTAAAAATAGTTTTCTACTAATAATTAATTTATAAAATTAAACTTTTATTTATTATAAATATATATAAAATTATAAATTAAGCTATATTAAAGTAATTTATATAATTAGTATTATAATAGCTATTAATACTAAAAGAATTTCTATATAAAAACTAATTAAGCTAGCTATATTATATATAGTAGTTTTTTATACCTTAAATATATTATAATATTCTTTTAGTAAATTAAAGTTACTTATTATTAAAGCTTTAATTAAAGTATATATTTAAAAATCTATTATAAAAATAAAGTCTATTTTAATTTATATAATTAAATAAATATACTTTTTAATTAAACTTTAATATTTTTAAATAATATTTTTATTACTAAAAATAGCTATCTTTTTAATTAGATAATATATATTTATTTCTATTAATATAATTATAGCTTTATAATTTTAAAATTAAAATTAATTTAAAATACTTATTATATAATTAGTTTATAATAGTATAATTAAGCTATCTTTTTTAGCTATAATAGCTATATTTAAAAAAATCTTAAAAAAGTTAAGTTTCTTTATTTTTATTATATTAATAAGCTTTAAGCTAAAGATATTAGCCTTTTTATAATTTTTTATAATATTAATTATATTATTTATATATATAGCTATAATAATTTCTCTTTTTAAATTAATATAAATTACTATATCTAACTTTAATTACTTAAAGTCTAACTTACTTAAATTTCTATTAGCTTTTTTTACTATTATTTTATTAAAGTCCAATAAATATATAAATATATATATATATATCTTCTTAAAGTTAAATATTAAGCTTAAATATAAGCTTAAATATTCTAGATAAAATCTTATAATATAATATTAAAATACAGTACTAATAACACTATTTATACTATGTAACTAATCTATCTAATTCGGCTTATTAATCTATTTGAGCTTAGAAATTAAGTTATTTAATTTATAAGTAATTACTTTTAATTCCTCCGTGATTTAAAATTAAGATTACTCAGCAATTAGAGAACCTGAGGAGATATATTTAATACCATCTTAAAGCTGAATTTCTGGGCTTTCTAATGGTATTATTTTTATTCTAATATCTATATATCTGCTGGCTGAATTTGTTTATAAAAGAAGAGCTTCCCCTAGGGAATATTTCTCCTTCTTTTATCTATATACAATATCAATATATACTATATTATACTATTTTATACACTATTATTACTTATTTCTTATCTTATCTTTTATCTCTATATTCTTTATAAGGATATTTCTTTATCTATAATTTATTCTATTTTTCTACTATCTTATAACCTTTAATATATTTTACACTTTATTTTAAATTATAAAGTATTATAAGTAAGTAAATAACTTAATTCTTATTAGTTTAATAGTTTATTTTATAGGTAATTTTAATATATTAAAAGTTAGTAGTAAAATTATTTAGTATTTTAAATAGCTTAAAAAATTAATCTTTATTAAGATTTTTATTAAAAATATATTATAATTATATTATATTATAATAGTATTATCTATCTTTAATATATATAGATAATTAAAATTCTTTAGAATATAGCTTATACTATTAAAAAATTAATTTCTTTATAATTAATATCTTTATATTATTTAAAGCTTTATACTATAATATAACTTTTAATAAAAAAACCTAATATTTAAATTTACTGTATTTTTATTATATATATTATAATTATTAAAACTTAAGTTTAAGTTTTAAAATGCTTTTTTTCTTTTTATTAAACTTTTATTTAACTTTTTTATTAAGTTATAACTATTTTAACCTTAATATTTAAAGTTATAAATTTAATAACTTAATTTTTAAAATAACTTAAAATTTCTAATATTTATATTAACTTTTATTTAAATTTACTCTTTAATTAATATTTTAACTAGCTATTATTTATACTATCTCTATATTATATAAAAGCTCTTTAAATTAAAAGTTAAATTTCTTTTTATTAATATTATTAATAAAATCCTTTTACTTTTAAATTAGCTATTTAATTTTAAAAACTTTAGCTAATATTAATAGAATAGTCTTTTTTATTTAAATAAATAATAGATTAATATAAATAATTTAATTTCCCTGTAAATTTAATTTATTAATATTATTTAAAAAGATATTATAGCTAAAACTAGCTAATATAATCTTTTATTAAATACTTAATAAATAGATTCTATTTAAAGGGAATTTTAATAAACTGAAAAGTCTATAACTTTAAAGAAATTAGCAATATATAGAGTATTTTATTTTCTCTATTTCATTTTTAGTATTATATTAATACTTAATATTATATAAATATAAAAAGTAATTAGTATATTTTAAGTTTTTACTAGTATTAAACTATAAGGTTTAATAGATAATTATATTTATAATAAAAGTTAAAGAAATTAAATAATTATTAAAAGAAAAGTTAGCTTTTTAATAATAGAAAATAGTTAAAGTTAAAAGAGTTAAATTAAAGCTTAAAATAAAAACTAATATATAATAATCTTATTATTTAGTTACTATTTCTTTTATTACTAAATATAATATTAACTATTTATCTTTATTATTTAAAAATACTATATAGCTTTAATCTATTTAATAATATTAAGTAAAGTTAAAAAGAAACTAAATACTATAATATAAACTTTACACTTTAAAATCTTATTTAACTTATTTCTTTTATATCTATTTACTTATTTTACTTTTTAAATTAAAAAAGTACTATTAAAGCTACTAAATTTAATAAAAAGTATTACTATTTTAAAAAATACTAGTAATATAGAGAAAATAGCAATAAGAGGTTAAAAAATAGATACTATATATTTAGTAACTATATATAGATAACTATTATATATTAAAGTACTTAAAGCTATAGCTATTTAAATTTAGTTTTAGTTCTTTTTACTATTAGTAGAGTATTTAATTTTAGTATTCTATATTCTTTTTCTATTTTTTATTATCTATAATAAATTTATTTCTTACTGCCTAAAGTTAGTAAATATATATTATTATAGCTACTTTACTCTATAAATAGCAATATTAGTCTCTATATCTACTTTTAGTCTTTCTTTCCTCTATTTATATTACTTAAAATAGTTACTCTCTTTATATTTTATTACTACTATTAAATACTAGCCTACTTTTACTTTTCTAAGTAAATATTAACTAATTTAATAATAGTACTTTTATCTATAAGAAGCAGTTTATATAAAAATAACACTGTCTTTTTTTTAATATTTTACTGCTTAAAAAATAAAAAACTAAGCTATAAAGTAAAACGTAATACTTTTAGTTAAATAGTATACTATATACTAAATATAAATAAGTAATATTTACTTTATTAAGCTATAATATACTAATAAAACCTAAATTGATATTAGTAGTATTTTTAATAAATAGAGGCAGTATATAAAACTATTTTATATACTATTTAATTTCTATTTTTACTTTAAAAACTCTTTATATTTTAACTCTATCTATATAGATACTATATTAATTTAAAAATAGATAAATAAAAGAAGATAATTAAAAATTTTAAATATAAAATAATATAGAATTTCTTTTTATATATCTATAAATATAATATAATTATATTATAGAGTATTAATTATAAGTATATCTATTAATTTTAATAACTTTATATAATAGTAAATAGTTAGAATATAAACTGGAATAATATTAAAAAGATATATAAAATAAATAAAAACTTTATTTATTTTTATATATTTATATAACTACTAGCTATTTAATTTAAAGTATAAGTTCTATTAATATATAGCTAGTATTATTATTCTATTTTAATTTCTTATTTTAACTACTAACTACTAAATATTAATAGTAAGTTAATACTTATTAGAGGCTGGGCCTGAAGTGAGGGACTGAGCTAGAGCCCGGCCCGGGGGAACTTACACCCGGCCACGTAACGAGCACGCAGAGTTTTCACAGCGACCTCTCAGCGAGGTCGCTCCTTCCTTCCTTCTCTCTCCTTAGCTTAAGATACTTAATATACGGAACCCTACTGTTGGACAAACTCAGGGCGCGCCCCTTACAATACTTAATATAAATAACTTACTTATTATTCTAACTTTTAATATTATATATAATAAAAGAATTTTTCCTAATAAATAATACTATATTAACTTAGCTTTTTATAATTAAGTTCTATATTATATTAAAGTATAACTTATAGAGCTTATAGATATTAAATAGAAGAAATTAAAAAATAGTACTATTAAAAAGCTTTTTAGTTATAAAACTATTTAGTTAATTTCTTTAAATAATTGTAAAAACTTAAAGTTACTACTAAATAAAAACTCTAAATTACTTTAAGGCTTTTTTTATTAAAAGATTATAAAATATAAATATCTTAAAGCTCTCTATTATAAAAATATTTAAATAATAATTATATAGTACTTTATTACTAAATAGTATATACTAATTATAGCTATTAAATTTATTTATTATAAAAGAGCTAATAGGAAATTTAAGCTATATACTTTCTATATATTTTACCTTAAATAGTAAATATCTTAATATTATATATATTAATAGTTATTATAATACTATTTTTTACTTTATTTTTACTAAAAGATTCTTCTTTTATACTATTTTTTTTATATTTATTCTTACTTTATATAATAATATATTTAATATCTTAAACTTAATAGATATATTTGTAATATTTAAAATAAAGCTATTATAGTTTATATAATATATACTACTTTAATAGAAATTATTTAAATTAAAATTTTTAATTTACTATTAATTTTATAAAATAATATTTTCTAAGGATAAACTTATACTATATTTTAAACTTAAAGATAATATTAATTAGTAGAGTTTTAATTTAAAATATAAGAAAAAATAGATACTTAAGTTTACTAAAAGAAATACTAAAAATACTATAAATAATATATTTTATATTTACTTTATATTTAGAATAAATAGTAGTATTTACTAAATATTCTATAGCTTTTAAAGTTATATTAATTAGATTTAATTTTTATAGAAAATATATTAAATTCTATTTATAATTAGATAATATATTAAGATTTTTAATTTATAATATTTTATTATATCTATTTAAATAAAATTTATTAATTTTAATTTTTAAAATACTTTTCTTAAAAAAGAAAAAAAAATTTTTCTAACTATTAATATGTATAAGTCTTATATATAATTCTTAAGCTATTTTAAATATAATATTTAATAAAATATAAACAAATTTAATATTAAATCTAGAGATTATTAAACTTAAATATTAATATATATAGCTTAAGTAAAGCTAATATTAAATTAAAAGCTATAAAAATAAAATATAAATTTAAAAGCTTATTAATTAAATCTATATAAAATATACTTAATAAAAATAATAAGTTATAAAAGAATATTATAAAAATTATCTTTACTATTATTCTATTTAAAATATTAAAAGATAAATCTAAAGAAAAAAAAAAGAAAAAATATATAAAATCTATTATTAATATTATAATTTTTAAAATATATTAAATTAATAAAAATTCTTCACTATTAACTTAATAATTTAACTAAAAATAAAATCTTATAATAAAGAATTAAAACTATTAATTTTATAATAACTCTCTATAATAAAAAAGAAATAGTTAAATAAAACTATATATAGTAAAAAGCTAAAGTCTATCTATCTATTAAAATAAAACTACTTAAAGTAAAAACTAACTTTTTATTTAGTTTTAATTAATTTCCTCTTTTTATATATATAGTATAATATTCTAATTATATTAGTAATAAGTAAACTTTCTTATAAAAAGTATATTTTTATATATTACTATTCTACTATTATAAATAACTATTTAAATAACTACTATCTAATTATATAAAAGTAGGCTAAATAATATAATAAAATAATTTAATATAAATATCCTAAGTATAAAACCCTTAAATTATAATATTTAAACTACTTTTAAAGCTATATTTAGAGGATTTATAGTATTATACTGTAGTTATTAGAGTAGGTAAAATAAAAATAACTATATAAAGTAAAATACTAATAAATAGTTAGAAGAAATACTAATAGTAAAATAGAATATAGCCTTAGAAGTTAGAAAATACTTATAGAATAGAATATATTAAGAAGTTATATAAAAGCTACAGTATATTTTACTCTACTATAACTGCTATTATATTAAAACTACTTTATTATCTAATTTATTATAAGATTTATATACTACTACCTATTGTTAACTAAATAAATTAGTAAAGCAAGAGATCTATTGTAATCGCATAATCAATCAGGCTGTTAAGTTCCTCAGCCGGCTTTAACGGGTGTGTATTATCTCTAGGCTGTAGCTTCTGGGCTATATGCGGGCAGTACGGGACTGGCGGCGCCCTTTGTCAACCCCGCTGTTTCTTCGCATCCGGCTCAGCACCTCCAACTGGCAACCTTGCCTCAATTTAATCACCCTGTTGCGGCCTATGTTTAATTCATATTGAGGCGGCAAATAGCTACTGGTCCAGGGCTCAGCGACCCACCCCTTGCCCACTAATCCGGGATAGGTCTTGACCATCGTCCTCGTGCCTCACACTCCAGCCGCCCACGGAGTAGTGAGCGACCCAACGCGTCCACGACGCGCTATGTACTACAGTAGCACTAGGAGACCGCTGACCGTGGACATCGACGGGAGCGAGCGCCTCCATAGAACAGATTCGTGTGCTCATTTTCAATATCAGCCGTTGCCTCTCTCCCAAAATAGCGATGTACTGTGTCGGGCCAATCATTGCGAAATGCACGAAAGAGCTTCTGCCTCTTCGGCGGAAGTCTATGTCGCAACTCAGCCACGCCACAGCCTCGTTGGGCAATCACGCTAGTTAGTACCTGTTGACAGATCCCCTCATCCACACGTTTATCTTAGGCTGCTGAACCGCAAACTAGATTCCTTCGAAAACCACTTCCCTGATCATCAGACAACCATCGCTTGCCATAGCCGAGGCTGTGGGACTCGCTGCAAACGTCATCGCAATCATCGACCTGTCCGCCAAAGTCGCCGTCCTCTGCCTCCAGTAAGTCAGATACCCCAGTAACGAACCAACCCCTCTTTCAACTACCCGGCCCCACTAAAAACAGCGAAATTGCTATATTTTAAAATTACTATAATTAATTTAATAAAATATATTATCTAATTAATTTAATAAAATATATTATCTAATTAATTTAATAAAATATATTATCTAATTATTATTAATTATTTAGCTTATAAAATAACTAATTAAAGTTGCAATGCTCCGAGATGGATGCGAGCCTCTAAGGAAGGAATTTGTTAGACTCATTGCTAGGAGGTAATCCCTGGAGTAGATCTCGTTAATTACATAACTTATTCTTAGTAGCATCCCCAAAGTGGGAGATCCTGTGGTCACTTTAACACTTCTATTGGCGATGCGCGAGCTGGTAATAATTCAGGCTGTCTGCTTAGTGTCAGAGGTAACATCTTATTTAGTCATCCAAAAGGAGAAAGGCATGTGCTCGGGTAAACCGTGGCTCGGTAATCCCAAGGCAGTGCCGCTGCACAAACACATCGCCTGCTTACTCCAGCGGGCGTGCTGTCATTGGCGAGCCTCCAGCCTCCAGCCCTCTGTATGGGCGCTGATGTCTGTCTTCGTTAAGATAAAGCAGGAGAGACCGAGAAGATGCTTTATATGTGTTGGCAAGGCATTCACCTTAGCGGGCGATGATGGAGCTGTCTAGGATCTCATCCACGAGTTCTACACTTCTGGTGACTTAACTAAGTACCTTCAATGCAAATACTTATTGAATCTGCAGAATGGCGATAAGATTTAGTGCTATATTTGCAATATACTATTTAATTATAAAATGTACCTTAAGAACTATATTCTGTGAGTATATAGAATTATATCTTAATATTTTACTTAAGGTTCTTATTACTAGTAGAGGATATAACTGTATATTTTAGTAACTACTTAATAAGTATATTATAGGCAGTTTTTATTTTAGGTTTTAGTATAGATAGTTTAATATCTAACTTTATTATTCTTTTAGTTATTAGTATAAACTTATTTAAGTATTAGATTATTACTTATTTTAAATAAGATAAGCTAGAATTAAAACTAATATACCTTAAACTTATAGAGTTAATTTCAGCTATTTATTTAAAGTTACTAATAATTATATTATATATAGATAACCTAAGTTAAGCAGTTATTATTAATAAGAATATACTTTCTTATTAGAGCTAGTATATCTTTAGAATACCTTAATACTTCTAAATATAGGTAAGATTATTTATACTAGTCAGTATATTATAATACTCCTTATACCCTATATTAAGGAGTGGAAGATTTTATATCTGAGGCTGTTTTGGAGCAGTATATATAAAAACTAAATTGCTATACTATTTCCTAAGATATTATACATTTAGAAATACTTTGTTAGTTGCGGCAGTATATATAGATTCCCTCGCAATATCATATTGCCTATAGTTTCGGCGTCGATTTGCTACCTAGAGAAACGTTCTATCACTACTGCAGCATTGGAATAGCTCAGTCGATATATGCTGATATACAATATGTGTAGTTTGGGCAGAGCATCTTCCGATTCCTCATATTTAGTGGCTGTAAGCATCAATCCAGTTAGAATCAGAGGCTGTCACTAGAATCTAGCAGAGTAGTTCTAGCATTCGAGAAATGTTAACTAATAAACAATCTTCTATTTGTCTAGCATTGATTTGCCACTTCCGAGGTATATAAGCGAGGGCGGGGAGCAGGACGAGGGCGGGGAGCAGGAGGTGGGGGGGGTGGTGGCTAACGTGTTATCTCAGCAGCTTGACGACGGCCTCGTGCCCGTTCCGGGCGGCCAAGCATAGCGGCGTTCCACTATAATCCACGTCCTTGCCCTCGGCCTCAACGTCGGCGCCCTTCTCGAGCAGCAGCTTGACGATGGCCTCGTGCCCGTTCCGGGCGGCCAACCATAGCGGCGTCCCACTATAAGTCCCAACTAAAAAATCCTCGGCCTTGCCCTCGGCCTCGACGTCGGCGCCCTTCTCGAGCAGCAGCTTGACGACGGCCTCGTGCCCGTTCCCGGCGGCCCACCAAAGCGGCGTCCCATCATAAGTCCCACCAAAAGTCCCAATCAAATAATCCTCGGCCTTGCCCTTGGCCTCGACGTCGGCGCCCTTCTCGAGCAGCAGCTTGACGACGGCCTCATGCCCGTTCCGGGCGGCCAAGCATAGCGGCGTCCCACCATAAGTCACAGCCCAATAATCCTTGGCCTTACCCTCAGCCTCGACGTCGGCGCCCTTCTCGAGCAGCAGCTTGACGACGGCCTCATACCCGTTCCGGGCGGCTAAGTATAGCGGCGTCCCACTATAAGTCCCACTCCAATAATCCTCAGCCTTGCCCTCAGCCTCGACGTCGGCGCCCTTTTCGAGCAGCAGCTTGACGACGGCCTCATGCCCGTTCCCAGCGGCCCGGCAAAGCGGCGTCCCACTATAAGTCCCACCATAAATCCCACCATAAGTCCCAACCAAATAATCCTCGGCCTTGCCCCCCTCAGCCTCGACGTCGGCGCCCTTCTCGAGCAGCAGCTTGACGACGGCCTCATATCCGTTCCGGGCGGCTAAGCATAGCGGCGTTCCACCATAATCCACGTCCTTGCCCTCGGCCTCAACGTCGGCGCCCTTCTCGAGCAGCAGCTTAACGATAGCCTCGTGCCCGTTCCGGGCGGCCAACCATAGCGGCGTCCCACCATAAGTCCCACCCCAATAATCCTCGGCCTTGCCCTCCTCGACGTCGGCGCCCTTCTCGAGCAGCAGCTTGACGACGGCCTCATACCCGTTCCGGGCGGCCAAGCATAGCGGCGTCCTACCATAATCATCGTTCTTGCCCTTGGCTTTGATGTCGGCACCCTTCTCGAGCAGCAGCTTAACAACGGCCTCGTGCCCGTTCCGGGCGGCCAAGCATAGCGGCGTCCCACCATAAGTCCCACCATAAGTCCCACCATAAGTCCCACCATAAGTCACACCCCAATAATCCTCGGCCTTGGCCTTGGCCTTACCCTCGGCCTCGACGTCGGCGCCCTTCTCGAGCAGCAGCTTGACGACGGCCTCGTGCCCGTTCCGGGCAGCCCACCATAGCGGCGTCCCACTATAATTATCGTCCTTGCCCTCAGCCTCAACGTCGGCGCCCTTCTCGAGCAGCAGCTTGACGACGGCCTCATGCCCGTTCCGGGCGGCTAAGCATAGCGGCGTTCCACTATAAGTCCCACTATAAGTCCCACCATAAGTCCCACCCCAATAATCCTTAGCCTTGCCCTCAGCCTCAACGTCGGCGCCCTTCTCGAGCAGCAGCTTGACGACGGCCTCGTGCCCGTTCCGGGCAGCCCACCATAGCGGCGTCCCACTATAATTATCGTCCTTGCCCTCGGCCTCAACGTCGGCGCCCTTCTCGAGCAGCAGCTTGACGACGGCCTCGTGCCCGCTCCGGGCGGCCAACCATAGCGGCGTCCCACCATAATCATCGTCCTTACCCTTAGCCTCGACGCCGGCGCCCTTCTCGAGCAGCAGCTTGACGACGGCCTCGTGTCCGTTCTGGGCGGCCCACCATAGTGGCGTCCCACCATAATACTTATCCTTCGAGTCGACCTCGGCGCCCTGTTGGAGAAGTAGCTTAACAGCGGCACTATGTCCAAAATACGACGCTACTATAAGATCCGTAAAATACTCGGTAGTCTTCATACCTGTAGTCTTCCAATAGATTCTAAACCATGCCGAGTAGCTCTTCGAATCCGGATCACAAATTCTCAGAGCGGAAGGTACAAGGGCAGTGTCATCGATGATACCAGCCTCGCGGAAGTGAGTGCCCCAAGTTGTGGCCGAGTAATCTAAGAAGGCGTGGCTATCGACGGAGTGGCCGGCTTCCACATTCGCATCTGTCGGAAGGCTAACGTCGGAGTTGAAGAAGTTCAGATAGCGCACACAGACCTTTGCAAGAACGGCGTGTGCGTGGTGGGTCGTGATGGAGTGATGCCAATGTAGTTCGGACGGAACAGTTGTAGGCGACGCCAAATCTGCGCGGAGAAACTCGCGAGCAGTTTGATGAAGGAAGTAAATTTTACCATGATAGACTGAGACGAAGAGTCCGCACCAAGATCTGAGACGTAACTTAAAGTCCTCCTCGTCCTCCAAGTCGAGGTCGTGAAAAGACTGTGATGTATCGTCTATATTTACGGCCATATTCATTTCTGAGAGTGTTAGCGGCCGACCTGCAGCCAAGATAATACTCAAGGCTTTCCGAACTATCAGACGTTCCTCATCCTTAGACTTGTTAAGGATTTGCTCATATGCCTCATTGACACTCTTTGGAAGTATTGCAATGGTTGATTCGACTCCCTTTTGTGTCTTTTTAAGATTTCCTTTCTCTAAGTAGTCAAACACAAGGTAGACCCAGAGATAAGTACGGTGAGTGGTCCCCTGCAGTCTTTTCTCCAGGTGGCTCTTGATATCGTGTGAGAGACTCTTCTTCTCTGACAGCTGATTGACCCGATGCGTAATGACGCGATTCACCTCCTTACTGATGGCTTCTGACTCTTCCTCTCCTGGTATATGGATATTTGGAAAAGCATCCAATAGGCCGTGGAACTCGGACACGATCTGCTCATAAGGCCGGCACGTGAGAAGATACTTCAACTTGCCATAGCCTAACTGGTCGCCGCGGGATTGGCTCCTCACATTCCGCATCAGGTCTGCAAACTCCAATTCGGCACATTCGTCCAGAGCATCAAGGACTATAATTATAGGTCCTGCTTGGGGATCTTTTATAGCGTTCCGTAGAATCTTCCAGAGCGATTCTGTAGAGTTAATTAAAGTTTGCCCATCCTTGCGGAATTGTGGCAAGGCATGTTCGATCAGAGACGGCTTCTGAGAGAAGAGCTGGTGAAGTAGTGCGCAAAGTGCTTGTCGGACAGTGTTCTGGTCTTGGTCTTTGAAGAAGAAGTAGCAGGTAGTTGTCAATCGTGGCAGGCCATGGTCGATCAGGTACTTGGCTAATACTGACTTTCCACAGCCAGGATCTGCTGTAACTAGCAAGGGCCCAGACTCCTGTTTCAACCAGCTCTGGAAATGCTTGTGTTTGAGTAACCACAGGCACGTGCCTTCAACCCTTTCTTCCACTCGGCCTTTGTACCACTCGTATGTGGCGTCGCTGCCGTCAGTTGTGAGGCGAAACAGCTGGTGACACTTTTGTTCTTCTTTTTGTTCATCTTTGGACAGTCTCTCCTTGGCGAGGTCTTTCTGGGCCTGGAGCTGCTCCTTTGTAAGGTCGCGGTTCTCTTCTGCAACCTCATGGTGCCGTTTTGCAACGTCCAGGTGCTCTTCTGCAAATTCATGGATGCCTGTACACAGGGTTAATACGCATTAATAGATGATTCTGAGACCCTTGGACTGACCAGATAAAACCTTGGACTGGGCATATAGAATATCGCCGAGCTTCTTCTCAGCTTCAACCCTATTTGGAGCTATTCGACAGAGAAGATCTTTCGCATATGCAGCCGCCGCCATTGCTGCATATCCTTGCCACTCCTTGTTTTTGTGCGAGTCCGAGTAGTCGCATATACCGCGAATAACAAGACACGGAAAGTGATTCATCAGGCCTGCTGCTTCCATTTCAAAACACAGAACGTCCTTCTCCACTGCAAGCCTATCCCGAACTAAAGCGTCCTTCATCAACTGGTTTGCTGAAGCAATCAGGCCGTAATGAATCGCCGGATTATCCTCATGTTTCGTCCGTTCGCGCCGCAGTACCAAATTCGACGGTTCATTAGCACAGAATGCTGCACAGCCTCTCGAGTCGTGAGTAACTTCAGCCTTAAGTAGCCTATCAGTACCTAGCTGCGGCCGCTCGTATTCCTGTCGTAGCCTCGGGTTCTTCTCGAGAATGGCGTTGATGGCCTCTTCAAGCTGATGCCCCTTCCTCGTGTACTGGGCCTGGATTCCCGTCAACGCAGCTCGCAGAGTTGTCGGGGGCTGGTTTTAAAAATCGTGTGTGTTGAAAGGCCTGATCCTGTATCGTCTTGCCAAAGTCGTACTGGAATACCCCGCCCTCGCCGTCACGAGGTGCACTGACCACAATATCGCCTAGACGAATGTCGTGCTTCTCACTTGGTGCACCGCCGCCAATGCCAACCATTACCCCTATTCTGACATTGGGAAAGCTGTGCAGCATGTTCGTCGCTACACTGGCCGCGGAAGACGTTCCGTATTCACCATCGGGCAACACAGCGATGACGACGTTATGCTTCCCAAGTGTACCCAATGTGTAGTCGTTGGTATCGTTTGGTGACACAAACTCCGGTGCTTCGTGCTCCTCGTCGAGAAATTCTTGTGCGGCAACATACTCCGTCCTTATAGCGCAGATCCACCCGACGGTGTAGTCATCATTTGCCCTTCGCCCAGGAGCGTCGGCTGCTGGTGTTCTCGCATCATCAAAAGCTGGCTTCCTCCTCTTTGTAGCACGAGTTGCAGCACCTTGGTTGTTTCGCTTCAGCATTTTCTATAGTGTAATCCTCAGAAAGGCGAACCCGAATTGACGACTTTCTGGCAGTTGACCGTATTCGAGGGCCGCAACTTCGCAATGGAGTCAAATGGTCAGCACCGCTCTTGGATCAGGAAAGAAATCTGGCAGGGGCAGCAGCCACGTCTTTGCCGAGGTCCCTAGCGCCACGGCCAAGGCAGCAGCGCAGCGAACTCCTCTAATCGCGGGTTTCCGTAGAATTTCAGGATCCAGGGCAAGGTTCAATAATGGAGAGTAAACTCCGAAAGGCACAAAGATTATGAAAAAGACACAAGAATATGGCTATTGCTCATACGACAAAGCTGTTGGGCAGAGTTGGGTAGAGAGGAGTCGGTCTGGAATGCGTGATCAGGGGCGAAGCCACCCCCTCCTCGACCGCGCGAGCGCGCGTACTTGCAGTTGAATGAGCACCTCTCGCCCAATAGATATCGCCTTATGCGCCACGACACGGCAGAATCACACGCGCTTCACCAATCATGCTTGACTGCTGGTTTGTGGACTAAGGGCTTTTGCCGCTGCGTATCGCGCCAAATGTGATCTGGTTAAACACCGGGTCGAGTGGTTGGGCCGTGTCATTTTTCTAAATGTATCGAGTCCAATCTATCGCAGACAGCAGCCTCTGGTTGCGTCAATTCAGGGACCCGCTTCTTGGCACCCTGGAGATAGCTGGCAATTCTCAAGACGGAGGCGAAACCGGAATGCCGCTGTATCGGGCATTCGCCACCCATACTCTCCATCGCTAACCCGTCCAAGCTAACAATTCTGCGAACAGAGTCCCCCATCCATCCGGCTCCTCGAGCGTGAGAACGAGCACGGCGCCGACGCATCGCGACACGACCACGACCAGCTCCTGTCGCTCTTGCCCGCGTCGTACCGCATAGAGTCCGGTGATTTGGCTGCTGCTGGTCGTCAAGTCACGCCCTACGTCGAGAAGGAGCTCGACCTGCAGCGGCTGGCCAGCGTTCATGGCTGGCTCTGGGTCGCGGGGCGGCTTATGCCGCCGCGTCCTCTGCACCACCAGCTCGTTCTCGGTCGGGAGATCGTCATCACGGAGCGTATGGATATACATCTTGTCTGGACAACAGGCCGGATGTTCCTCAAGCCCATCCCGCGCTTCCTGCTTGAGCCTCAGTTCTGGACGAAATATCTCTCTTGCGGAGGGGACTGCGGCTGCTCCAGCAACAAGGACGACGCCCAAGGATGCACCCAGGAGCGCGGGCGAGGCATTCGGCAACGTGCGCTCGGCTTCCTGTTCTCCTACGCCGCGCTGATATCCCACGAGAGCGACTTCCGCAGCGCCAAGGAGAATCGCTTGCTCCCGCCGGAAATATCGTGGCCTGGGTGGAGGATCTTTGTTGAGCAGCTGGATATGGAGCTCATCTACCTGCACATCAACCCGCGATTCCACCACGGCGAGTTGCGTCTGAACCGGCTAAGCAAGATCTACTGTCTCCAGCAGAACCTGCTGCGCGGGTACTTGCCGCGCTGGAACCAGTACAGCGACTTCGTTCACGACAAGTTCATCTTGTTGACTAGCTCAGACGCAACTCGCCGTTATGCTCACCGCGATGCAGTCGGCTCGCCACCGCCCACGGACCTATCCCCACCAACAAACCAATTCTAATCTGAGGTAGGGAAGAGAGAAGGTTCGAGGCCGCCTGTCGTGGCGCTTTGATATATTGCCGTCCCACTGTCATGAACGACCACTTTGATGACCATCTGGTCGGGAGGGAGAGGGCTGAGGAATGTGGTGAAAAGATTCGGTGTGAATATCCCAAGTGCTGACCTCAAATTGCAGCCCATAGCTCGTAGGCTCTGCTCCATTCTGCATGCCAGCTCACATGACCTTACTAGTAGCAGGAGAATGGCAAAAAAAAGGGGCAAGTTGGTGCTACTGGTAGCAGGAGAATAGCAGAAAAGAGAGGCAAGTGGTTGCTACTAGCAGCTGGGAAGATGACAGAAAAGAGGGGCAGGCTGTTGCTACTAGTAGCAGGAGAATGGCAAACAGAAGACCGGTCCCTTGCGGGCCCGCCAATGCCTTTCGGAACGAGTCTTGTAGCTCATCGATTGTAGCCTGTAAGCCGTAGCCCTTCAAATGAACAGCAGAGGTCTTCTATGCCTGTCTCCAGGCTACTAGTAGCCAAACAATTACCTTTATAGGCGATTGGGAAGCCCTTGGCTAGCGGTGCTGGTGGCGTGTGCGTATGACCAGTTTCATGCCTTTTGGGGTTTGAGACACTGCGGACTGGCAGTTGGTGAAACGGCGGACCATCGTCGTGACGGAGGACCCGAAGCTCCACCTGGCGTGGATCCACGATCGCATCTTCATCAAGCCGCTCCCGCGGTATATCACGTCGTACGCATTCTGGAAGGACTATCTCTGCACAGAGGCCGGCAGCGGAGGACTTGAACGCATTCGACGAGCGGCGCTGGGCTACCTGCGGACGTACTACCATCTCGTGAAGCACGAGTCCGACTTGCGCATCGCCCAGGACCCCAGCCTGTGCCTCGTCCCGCCGGACATCACCTGGGAGCAGTTCTGCGACTTCACGTCGAGCCTGGGGGGCATCGCAGACCGAGACGTCTCCCTGCGCTATGCCTACGGCGAGATCCGCCTGACGCGGCTCAACTTGTACGCCCAGCTCCTCCTCGGCAAGTCGCACTTCCAGAGGGTCGAGCATCAGTACGGGACATATTTTGCGCGCTTCTACGGGCCGATCCTGTTCGTGATCGGGATCACGTCGGTGGTCCTGAGCGGATTGCAGGTCGTTGTGTCGGTCGGGGAGAACGGCGGGGGCGGTTGGACGGGGGCGGCACTCTGGGTCAGCGTCACAGCGATCGTAGCGTCCTGCATCCTGCTCTTCACCTTGGGCCTCCTCCTGGTGTACAAGATGACAAAAGAGTGGAAATTTGCAATCCGCAACCGCCTCCGGTTGTTAGAGGAGAAGCGGGCGGCGGAATGACGATATGTTTGTGCTTGTTCGAGTCTAGGCTAGCGGAGTGACACGTCTTCGTTCGTGATCGTACTGTCTATGCGTTCCAGGATCGAGAAGCTCGATGGCCCCAGCGTGGCGAGGCGGAGCTGGCATTTCGCTTAGAAGACAAGCCTCCGTGATCAACCCTATTGTCTATGGAAGCCTCCCCGAGATCCGCGGCGGCCTGAGTTTCCATACCGCCGTGGCCACGACCTTTCCATCCGACGGCACGTCCCCCCCCGCCGCCGTTTGGTATCGGATACATCCAAGGACAGGAGCGACAGCAGTCTCCTCCGCAACCAATCCGAGAGGTCACACAGAGTGAGTGGTGTCTCCAGCACCCACCCGCCGACGCGGCTCCCCATCCTGACACGACCTCACACAACCTGCATATCCTCGATGAAATAGCCTGTGGGGATGGTCGTGGATCGCAAGTTGTGCGTTGCTGGCTTAATCAAGAGGATCAGGTTTACGTTGCAAAGATCTACGATCCTCTCTATTACTCGTACACTGATTCTGGGACTCCAGTTGATGTTACCTGGCTTGCAGATCTACACTATTCTCGCGAGTCTGCTGCATATGAGGACTTGAAGGAAGCTAAAGTTGATGGCCAGCTTGTCCCGAATTACCATGGCTCTTGGACCTTCGATCTGGCACTGCTTGATTCCGAAACCCGACCAGTGCGTATGATCTTAATAGGATGGATCCAGGGCGTCGATATGTACTCTCTTGTCCAGAAAGAACAAGTCACCAGTTTCCCCCCTCAGCAACGCCTAGATATTCTTGCCAGAGCCATGGAGATTGAAACTAAACTTGCATTCTATGGGGTACTACACCGGGACTTCTCACCAAGAAACATCATGCTTGTTGGGCCATTCGAGACACAGGTGCCTCAAGTCTTTTTGATCGACCTGAACCACTCTGTTGTCACCAGTCGACCGAATTCGAAGTATCCAAAACCTACCACAACCCGGCCAGTCAGCCCTCATCTACGTCAATGGGGAGGATGCGGTAACGAATTCCTATGTTGGGTTCCTCAGCCGCACCGTTCACGGCCGAGAGTTTTCAAAGGATGGCTAAAGTCGACGTGGGAAAACTCGGACGAGTTTGACATCATTGAGGGACTGAATCTGACGCGTTCCCTCAAGGATCGTGTCGTGATAACACCACCGGTGCCTGACGTCGAGCCAGAGGACCCTGCATTGTACTGGCGTCGAGGTAAGAATCCATTTCTCGCTCACATGGTGAAGTCTGATGGCTAATGCACCACTAGTCCGCCTAGGACAAGAAGTAGGACTGCCACCTCCCGATGGAAACGTACACTACCAGGAGATAGAATCGGATGAAGAAGACCTTGCCGACTTTTGGGCTAGGTTCTGAAAGTCACCTGTATTAAGCTGAAGTTTTTTTCCTTTCCCTGAATAGGATCATGTCAAGAGACATAATTTGAGATGAGTAAGACTAAGTAGCGAGGATGGCGGTTAGGTGAACGGACCTCAAGAAGGGTTAGGTCCCGGTTCGTTTTGGATTCGAAGGCAACACCTCAGACCAGAATGATCGCTCCACGGCGCTGGTCCCCAGTCCGGTTCTCCATGTTCGGCGCTGGCGCCCCCTGATCCAGAAAATACACCTGGGTGCATCACCTCCATGTCCTCTGGTTCCAGCCCTGTAACGGCGACCTTGTCCAGTCGACATGGCGGAAAAGCTTGCTTACCGTCAATCCCCCAGGTGAAGCCAGGTTCTTGGCTGTGTACCCTCGTCCAGGCGTCAATGAGCTCGTTTTCTTCCACCAGAGTCGCATCTTCTGGAAGCACAGGGTTGAAATCGCCTGCAACGAGGCCTCGACCGGCAGTCTTGAGGATGGAGGCAACAGTGGACAACTGCTGCGGGCGACGAGACGGCTGGCGGGCAAGGGAGTCGAGATGTACATTGACCAGACGGATGCGAGAACTTTGATCTACATTGGTGGAGGGAACGAGAATGTCACAGCAGAGCGCGTCTCTCCCAAAACGGCTCGGGTAGTTGACTCTCCACACCGGTCCAAGGCCAAGGGTAGTTGGCGAGGATGAGTCGTGGATGTGGCCGAAGCGGGATTTGGATAGAAGAATCATGGTCATAAAAATGTGCCCTCTCCAATTTGTTTCGTCTGCCTCACTGGAGAACCAATGTTGCTGCAATCGTGGATCCTGTAAGAGGGTGGCTAGGGCGGGTCGCGAGACTTCCTGGAGGAAGACGACATGGGGAGCTGGGGTCAGGCTGAGGATATGCGACAAAATAGAGGACATGCGAGACCTTGGCGAGTGCGTGCCTGCATCCACGTTCCAAGTCACCAGTGCGATGTTCGAGCTAGTATCGAGTCCGTGCGATCCGCTGGGCACGGAGCTGGAGTCGACTGGCGCCCATCTCTGTGCGGATGCGTCGAACTGGTTCCATGACTGGCATACGGGTACAACACCAGGCGGCAAAGGAGTGTGGATGGGAAGGGACGACAGAAATCGCCTGCGAAGACGCGTTAGTAGAAACGCCATCAACACGTAAGCACGTGCGTATGATTAGACTGACCCCTGAAGCGCAGTTGACGTGGGATAAAGCCGCATTGCTGGGTAATTTGCTCATTAAGGTGGTGGAGTTCGGTCAAGTTAGGCTGGGGTAAAAATAGAAATGGGACCGAGAGCACGGATGCAACCCCCGGAAGTGTGGCGCTGGAGTAAGATGGCTGTGGCTGACGCTCTTACTGCGCTACTGGGCTGGGGCCACGTCGCCACAGGCTGGTTGGCCACAGTGGCAGCCGCTTGGATGAGCCAACCCTGTCAACATTCGAAGGAGGTTTGGGAAGGAGGTTTGGGGAGGAGGATTGGGGGGGGGGAAGGAGGAAAGATTGGCTTTCTTTTTCGGGGAAATCACTCCCATCTCCACATTATTTTCCCAGGTTTATGTGCAGGTTTGCGGGTGCGTAATTAGTACGAGTACAGGTAGGTAGCAAGTTACCACCTGGACGGCGCTGAGCACTGGCATCTACAGGCCACCGAGTCCCGGGCGGACCTTCCCTGCCAGAACTGCCCCTAAATCCACCCTTCAATCCAATCCCAGCCAGCCCATTCCAACACATCCCTCCCTCCTCTATCCTCTATCCCTCTACCATCGCTCCTCGAATCCCCATCCTCTCTCCTTGTCTTGTCTTACTTTTTGCGAGTGCGCCTACGGAAACGAGCATCCCCATTGTGCGGCGTTGCGTTGCGTTGCCTTCCTTTTGACACGTCTCTTTGTCTTCTCCCTTCTCGACGCTGCCTGCTTTTTGCGACCGCCGTCACGTCACGAGCCCTGTCCGACTCGACCGAATTCTTGCCTGGCAGGACTCGTCATCGCCATCCACCCCCAGGGAAGCGTTTCGTCTCTCGCACGCGACACTTCGTCCGTCCAACTCCCCCGGCCACAGCGTCGCATCGCCTCGTCCAGCGCCCTCGACTACCTATAGCAAGTGTTTGGGGCTTGCAACTCCTCCCAACCACTCCCATCGACCTCAACAACCCCTCCGTCGCCCATCATGAAGCTCCAGGCCACGCAGTCGTCGCTGCTCCTCCTCCTGCTCCCCGTCCTTGCGAATGCCCTCAACTTCCCACAGGACCCAATTCCCGCTGTTGCGCCTCCTGACAGCATCGAACCCATTGTTCCCCCCAGCGGTGGCAAGCGACACGATGTTCCCACCAAGGACGCGCCTGTCGACGGCAAGGATGGAAAGCCTCATCTCGGCCCCTTTGTCGATACCGACGGCGTGAAGCGGGCGACCGACATGGACGAGAAGACTCTGCCTCCCCTCTCGGGCCGCCCCGCCGACCCAACCGTTGTCGACGGCAAGAAGATCCCCGAGACCAACGACGGCGTCATGTTTGACAAGAACCGCGACCACGCCCAGGAGGGCACAACTGGACTCGAGGGCGGCGTGACCGAGAAGGCCAAGGCCAAGAAGGCTGAAGAGGTCCGTACGGGCGAAAAGGCTGTCACTCAACCCCCGCCGCCAAAGGAAGCGCCCCCCTTTGCCGCACAGCGAGGAGGAGAAGATCCGAACCTCCAAGGATTACGCGGGCAAGGACATCCCCAAGGCAGCTACCGAGAAGGAGGACGCCACAGACTTCACTGGTTTGGATGTAAGAAACATTCATGTTTAATACCAACTTAATGTTGAAGTTGCTGACACCGTGACAGAAGCCAGATGACCTCCCCGACAGGCCCAAGGAACAATCGCCCCCTATCCCCGATTCCGCCAACAAGGACCATCTCGACCTTAACAAGGGTGGCACATCCACTGGCCACGAGGAGGAGGAGGGCCTCATCCAACCCTTCCACTCTTTCATCCTCTCCTTCACCATGATTATCTTCTCTGAGATTGGAGACAAGACTTTCCTGGTGGCTGCTCTCATGGCTATGAAGCACGACCGGATGGTTGTCTTCACTGCTGCTGGTGGTGCTCTGGTCGTCATGACTATCCTCTCAGCCATCATGGGCCACGCTGTCCCAGTCCTCATCCCCAAACGCCTAACTAGCTTCCTTGCTGCTATTCTATTTTTCGTCTTTGGTGCCAAATTGATGCGAGAGGGACTCCAGATGGACCCCAACGAAGGTGTCTCGGCTGAGATGCACGAGGTCGAGCAGGAGCTCGCAGAAAAGGAGAAGGAGATGGGACGGAAGCGAGGAGACTCCGTTGACGCCTACACCCTTGAGATGGGACTCAACGGCCGAAGATCAAGGACTAACAATCGATTGGTCTCGCCTCCTCGATCCCCCTCGCAGTCCCCTGTCCGTGGCGCTCAGGATGGCTCAAACCCTCTCTCGAATCTGCTTCAGGGCACGAACAACTTGCTCTCGCTGCTGCTGAGCCCGGCCTGGGTCCAGACCTTTGTCATGACTTTCTTGGGCGAATGGGGTGACAGAAGCCAGATCGCCACTGTCGCTATGGCCGCCGGTCAGGATTACTGGTGGGTCACTCTTGGCGCCACGGTTGGACATCTCCTCTGCACTAGCATCGCTGTCATTGGTGGCCGAGCCATTGCTGGTCGTGTCAGTCTCAAAGTTGGTGAGTTGGCATCTCTATGATCCAATTAACATTTCTTGGCTAACTTGTTTCAGTCACTATTGGTGGTGCCGCCTCATTCCTCCTCTTCGGTTTCATCTACCTCCTTGAGGCGATGTATAGCTGAGCGATTCCCTGCAATGGACCTCTTAGCCATCAAACCATTCCTATGTATAGACCACGACTATGTAGCTCTTACATGAGACGCTTCATTAGTCGCGCACCTTGCGTTTAACCATTTTAATCAAGATCTCACTATACGGCCGCTCGACGAAACCTGGAGTTTTTATCGCAAATCAACGACAATGCCAATGGAGGGGAGTCAATGAACGTGAAGGGAATTTTGCGGTTTTACCCTTTCTCTCATTTAGACAGTTAAAAACATCCGTATAAACCAGGAAGAGAAAAACGGTACAGAAAAGGGCGGACTGGAGAGAAAATTTAGATACTGCGGAGTTTTAGGCGACGGTGCGCCACATCGGACGGGTTGCTACTGGATGGAACGAAACGGGATCTGATGTGGTTGACTTGTTGTATCGGATTGGTAGGGATCAATGGATAGCAAGGACGTGGGATCTGCGTTTACAGACATCCCTGTGTAATATAAGAACATGTACGGATAACATCAGGCTTATTAGAAAGTCGGTCGATTAATGCCCCCCACCTGTCCCTCATTGCCTCATTTTGCCTCCACGTGCATCAACTTCACAGCGACCGGCACAAACGTAGGATGTCGGCATTCACTCATCTCACTTCAGACGTTCTTTATTTGATGGTATCATCGACCTCAAACTCCATCCGTGTATGCACACAGAAAATCCCAAACCGAGCAACCATAAACCCACAATATGACCCACGAGAAAACTAGACAAACAACCCCCTACCCATCTTCGCACAACAGCTGCAACTGCAAAACATCTGCGACTTTTTCAATTTTTCCAGTTTTATTCTTCAGAAAGCCTGCTTTATCAGTTCAACTGATCTCGAGATGGACAGGCAACAGAGAAACGCCCCTGGTCAAGAAAATACGTGGGGAAAATAGATAGATGCAAGCGAGAAAAAGACCTCCAAAGAACAGAGGCTCGAAAATTAAAAAGACAAGTACATCAAAGGTACACGAGTGGTATCCGACACGGTTTGCTTCAAACTCCGTAATGTTTCCAACATGTGCGACACGTGGCCGTCATCGACAAGGTTTTCGTCCAACAGAGCAATATGACTTCCTTGCAAATATTTCTATGCCGTGATTCCGTAAAATATACCCGTAGCTATAAAATAAGATACTCTTGTTCATCAGATTCTTGTTTCGTCTCCCCTGTCGTTGTTTCGTCAAGACCTGCTCCTGTGGTCCGGTAAAAGTCAAGCTGAGCGTTTATCGCTCTTCCTCATCTTCCTCATTGATGGGTGCTGGGGTTCGACGCTCCGTTCGTCTCTTGGGCCGTCGGTGCCTCGAGCTGCTGATGTTGCTGGCCGAATCATCCGGCATGATATCTCCTTCATCGTATCCCCACTCGCTGTCACTTGCGGGGTCGCATTCACTCCCCGCCGCCCACGCAGGGCGTTCGTATCCAGAGCCCTGCGAATTGCCAGAGCTAGGGCCAGGGAGAACGTCGATACGGCGGCGATTCTGAAGATTCTGCATCAGGCCAGCACCGCGCTGGCGGAGGGCCGTTCGAACTACTTCTGCCCTGAGGTGAAGCTTTTCGAAGGCATCCTCCAGGCACTCCATACCCTTGTAGATCTCTCGCTCAATCTCGGCAATGGCTGCCATTTCCATCTCCTCGTCGTTCGAGACTGCTTGTCGGCCGGGTAGCCCTGAGGATGGAAGGCTTACGAAGGAGTTGGGAGTAGTGCCCCTCGAGTAAACTGAGAAGGGTGTTGTGTTTCTCGATCCAAACCCAGAAGGCCCGCGAGGCCCTGGGCTCATGGTTCGTGTGTGGTAATAGCCGCTCGCCGGGGTAGCTCCCCTTGACTCCATAGCGGAGGTGAAATCATCATCGGCACCCGACCAGAGGAAGCCGTCGAATCGACCCGAGATCAAAATTTCCCATTCCGAACTGTTGATATTGGAGAGGGTGACCAGCAAGTCATGGGTATGAGGGTTTTTGATGAGATACATGACAGACTCGGCATCGCGGGGGACCTGCGGTAGGCGGTAGAGTCGCTGCAGCGAGAGGCCAGTCTTGATGAGGAAGTCGCTTCGCGGTCGGTGAGCCGGCGTCGGAGCACGGTTTCCTGGTCGTAGCTCCCTTGAGCCACTGAGGAGGGCATTGAAGTATGGACGGTCCTCGGCGTCAAGGCTAGTCAGGACGGCAAAGGTCAAAGTCTCATCGTCCACATCCTGAGGAGGGGGGACCGGCGTTTCTCCAGTATTCGAGAGCCATCGGTCGACAGCAGACCGGACCTTCTTCGTTTGGCGGAGATAGTGTTCCCTAAACTCTTCCGCGATATCAGGGTCCAGCTTGATAGGAGATGAGGGACGCGCGGGAATCTCAGCGGAGATTTCGGCGGCCTTAGTGCCAATTTCGGCGAGGTCGAATGGGGGCCATTGAGGAACCTCGATTCGCCCGCTAACCCACTCCAGAACATCTCCCCAAGTTAGACCTCGGTGGATCTCGTGGGCGGTCTCGCACATGACACAGGAGCAACCATTGGGAGGGAGGTCGCGGAGAGAAGACATTCTCGAGCCGGTCGAGGAGTCTCCGCGCGACTGAGCGGTGGCCGGTGGCCACGGCAATCGAACCCTGCTTGCCCAGAACCGCGTTATACTGGTCGAGAAGGTTGAAGAATGGGGCGAAGAGGGTTTCTGCTCCAGCCAGGGGTGGGTTGGATGGCCGTGTGCCGTTCTGTCGTGGCAGAACTGCCAAGAAGTTCTTGGGTGCCGGGATACGAGAGGCCACCGTTCTGCAACAGGTAATCCACTCTTGGAACATCCTGGATATCAAGAGCAGGCGGAGGGGGAGGAGGCGGTGGAGCGGCAGCGAATCCAGACGCAGGCGTTGCTGTTTTCGAGTGCAAGTTTGAATCGATATCATCAACATCGAGTACTGAAGGGGTCCCGGGCTTGGCATCAGGGTAGAGGTTCGAGGGAGGAAATTGTGGTGCCTGGATAGGTGTCTTGGGGGATGAGCCCTGGACACTCGAGGGTGAAGATTCGATGTCCTCGGGCTCCAGCCTCCTTCGACTTCGGGTCGACGACGTTCGCTTGACACGAGATGAGCTGGAGGAGGCTCTCGAGTCGGACCGGAGCTTGTCGCGGGGGTTGGCCGAGGATTTCACGTAGGTCGCCTGGCTTGATGACATAGATCTGCGACTGACTTTGGAGCGATCCTCGTTGTGGGATGCAGATCGGGAGAGGGTCGAGGTCCTCGACTTTGGTCGGTCCAGCGTCTCGTCCCTGGGTTTATCCTTTTTAGGTGTGTCTTTATTCACGGTCTCTTCCGCCGGTGCTTCCTCGTCTGGAGTCTCTATCTTTGGAGTCTCCGCTGTCTGGGATTCGGCTTTTGGCGTCTCCTCGCCAGGAAGCACAGCCTCCTCGGCTCCCTTCTTATCGGCGTCGAGATCGGTCTCCGGCGGGCTGGGTGGCCGGTCTGAGTGTTCGTTGGATGGGGAGGGTTTCCGGGTGACATCCTCACCGCCAAGGCTACCAGTTCCGATGTCGGTAGTATTAGGAGTCAAGAAGGGGTTAAGGGGGTTGGGCACGGCAAGAGACTCTCGACTCTCGACGGCTTCCTTGCTGTGAGCCTTGCTGAAGTTCGGGTATGGTAGGGAGATGCGGGAGGAGAGTAGGGAGGTGCCAGCCATGGAGGCGGTCCTGGTCAGATCAGATTGGGTGAGGTCGCTGGTTGAGGCGGCCCGCTCACGACGGCGGTGGTCATGGTGGTCATCCCTCTCCTTGTCGCGCTTGCGGTGATGGCGACGGCTCGAGGTTTCACTGCCTTCGCTGAGCTTGCTCTTAGAGGAGCGCGAAGAGCGGTGGTGACGACGCTCGCCGTCCCGGTCCCGGTCTCGATCGCCATCTCGGTCCTTACGTTCCTTGCGTTCAGACTTGGAGCGTCGGGCCTTTTCGCGTGGCCGGTCGTCGACTGGGACCTCGACGTCACGGTCCTTAGAGGACATGGTGGACCATGGGCCGGAGGGAAGGAAGTCGGAGTCGGGGTCGGTTCGCGGTCGATCGGTAGCGGAGGCGACTGGGGCGAGTGAAGGACAGAGAGGATTTCCGGTAGAGATCCTGAGCAAGAAGGAAATAGCAATGTTGAGTCGAAGGCGAAGTTGGGGCGAAAGCCGAGGTGCGGCGTGAGGTGAGGGGATAGTTAGTTGTCGGAAGGAACGTCCAGACCGATGAGGCTTGATCTTTGTGCCTTCCTTCCCTGGGCTGCGTGTCCGGGGCTGGGTCACTGGTCGGGTCGCGGTTCAGGCACTAAACTGCCTGCACCAGAGGACCACCTCGAATCAGGCAGGGACCCAGTAAAGTGGCCGCCGGTTCAGGCTACCTTGTGGCTGCTAGCTCCCCAGCCAGCAGGAATAAAAAAATGGAATCGGTTAAAGGGACGGGTCCGATGGCGGTGGGGCCGGATAAGTTGCAGAGGAGGCGGGAGGCAAGAGACGGGGAAGGAGAAGGGTGAATGAATGAAGGATTTAATTGCACTTCTTGACGGCCGGATGGCGAAGCTGGCGATGACGACGACGATAAAGACTGTGATTGAGGAATGTGCAACTACCAGGTTCAAGTTTGTCGTCATGAGGTGGCCATGCATCCACCATCCGTCTTTGAGACACACAAGTGTCGCCGCACACAAGTTACAGTTACTAGTTACATACGTGCATGCACCTGCCAGCACAGCGCGGCGTGTGAGCTGGTGCTCCGCTCGACAGGTACCTAAGCTACCCAGCTGTAGAAAGGGACGGAAGCAGTCAAGCAGTGAACACTGGACAGGTCGTCCCCTGTGGAGACCTTCAACCTTCGACACCCGCCTGTGCAGCGTCGCAGAGCCACGAATACAGGGGGGCGCAGGGCTTACAAGGGTTCCACCGGCGCCGAGGGCCAACCACGAGCCGGCCCTGACATGAGTCGGGCTCGTCCAGTGGGGACGGTGGTGTGGTATGACTCCAGGGAGCTGCAGCGCTCCGTGCCCAACCAGCCAACCAGCCAACCACCGGACCCGCCCGGCTAGCCGCCGCCAGCTGTTGAAGAAACGCGATGGGACCGAGATGGGAGATGGATGCGATCCTGGGTCGGTGAAACGCACTCGTCGGGCGTTCAGGCACTAGTAAACTGCCACAGTGGTGCCAATGTGCCATGTGCCACGTCCCCCTACTTATCTGAAAACAAACAAGGTGACCCACGAAAAAGACTGTACGGTAGTGAAGGCTGCAGGGATTGTGAAGCTGGCGGTAAGGATGGGGCGAATATCTTGTGATTCATAAGCCCACTGCAGGCGGGGGTCGTGTGCGTTGCCAATTGGCCAAGATATCTCTACCAATCCAATAGCAGCCCCAGTCGACCATCCCGACGTTGCAATTTATAACGACTATACCCCACTGAACAAGGGCTGGGCGCTAAAACCGTCATCCCCAAGGCTCAAACTACCATCACCGTCTCCAGCAAGGCTACGGTCGGTCGATTCAGCGTGCAGTAGCCAGTGTCTCTCCCCTCTAATACCTCCAAGTGTCATGAAGTCCCCTGTCTTGTACGTCCAAGTATCTTCATCTGTGTGCTCCTTAACTTAGAACCAGGCATTCTCTAACTGGCATATTCACAAGGGAGTACACCGGCGCTAAATCTGTCTAGCCTGCTTGCTTTAGAACATCGTTTACACAGGAACATCTTTAATGAAAAATATCTCAACCTAGCCTGCTGCAGGTTCTGAATTCGACCTGTACTAATAAGAACGAGCAATCTTCTGCCAGATGGACAACAAGCCACCTCTCCAGGACCTTTGGCGCGAAGCGTACAACCGTTGTCTTCAGAGGTTGCCGGCGAAAGATGTGCCTACCGTCCTCCGGGTCAATTCCTACCATGAACTGAAGGAAAGCATCTCATCTAGCAACCGAAAGCTCATGAATTCGACTGTCCCGAAGGCGTTGGCAAAAATTGAACCTTTCCTTTCCTCAATTCGACAATTTTTCTTAGTCATTGATTCCATGGTCCAAGCAAACCCCGAAATTGCCGCACTGGTCTGGGGCTCGATTAAGTTTTTGTTCGAGGTACCAATTTGCGTCCACACATTACATTGCCTTATCAGGTGCGTCATAGACGCGTGTGCTCATACTATTTATTCCACAGTTATCAGACCGTATACAGAATGCCACCGAACAAGTTGCGGACGGACTAGTCGACATCTCAAATCAGATGCCACGCTTTGAAGCATACAGTAACATGTTCGATAAAGCCGACAGACTCACCCGTGCCCTAGTGGACCTATACGAAGCGATTGCGCAGTTTTGCGTAGATTGCGTTTTACTCTTCAATCGCGGTACCTTCAGTCAGTGTTTAAGTCAAGAGTCTGGGCTTCAAAATTGCACGTCTGTGCTGACGTAGATGTTCCAGAAATCCTGGTCAATGCGGTCCTGAAAAATTATGGCAAACGTTTTCAGACAGCCCGGTCTCAGATCGTGAAAGCCTCTCGGTTTGTCGACGTGAAGGCAGTTGCATGCAACATGGAACTTGATGGGTTGAGATTTGAGCAAGTTATGAGTGTCCTAAATCAGTCCACGATCGGCGATAAGCAGCCAAACACAAACACCGTCAAAATCCCTTGTCACCAGATCCCGTATGACCGGAACCCGGCATTTTTTGCAAGATCACAAGAGCTCGGGGTTTGCTATGACGCCCTGCTCGACCCAGCAGCTAAAAGTTCCAACCTGCGTTGGCTGTCCTTGTATGGCGATGGTGGCGTTGGAAAAACCTCAATTGCCCTCGAGTTTGTGCATCGACACAAGGACGCGTACGGTGTCATTGCTTGGTTCCAGGCTGATAAAGTCCTTAAACTCGAACGGGGTTTCAAAGAATTTGCGACTCATTTAGGTGTTCACAAATAGAAGGCAGATGCGAAGGCCGATCAAAAAAGAGGTCTTAGCCTTTCTCTCAGAGACCAGTGAGTAGTATTTGAAGTTTTTAAACCATAATTGAGTCACTGACGGCTTTGGTGATTGTAGCCCGAAATTGGATCATGGTTTTTGACAACGTTGAGCATGATATCGCCCTGAAAGATTATGTCCCTAAAACTGGCTGTGGGTCGATTCTTCTGACCAGTCGCGACCCCGACTCGCGGTACGGGCTTGGTATCTCAGGATGTCGCGTCGCCTCTTTCGGCAATGACGATTCGGCTCAATTTCTTTTTCAGTCACTTCCATATTCGGACCTCGGCGATCCTCTTGAGCAGCGTGCTGCTAAGTCCCTCCTCAGGGATCTAGGAGGCCTTCCCCTCGGTATTCGCCAAATTGGTAATTTCATTCGGGAATCCGGATCGAGCATTCAGGAATGTGTAACTCTTCTAGCGAACAAAGCAGAGGAACGGGATATTCTCTCAGATGAGAGCGGTCTCTCTGGTGTCCCATATAGTTCTTCACTGTCCAAGACTTGGGAAGCTTCGGTCAATCAACTTGATCGTGGTAGCCTAAGCATCCTGTCGCTTCTGTCCTTCTTTGACCCTGACTGCATTCAGAGCCAATTTACTAATGAGATTCGGCAACTCACTCCCAAGTTCCGGCGATTTTTCCCCGATACGGTTACGTCCGTCAAGTACGTTTGACTTTAGAATTGACTGTTATCATGATTGATTTAAGTTCCAGATGGTTGCAGTCCATGCGGCACTTATTGCGCCGAGGACTGATAGAGCAGATGCAATCCGGTAAAACAGTACGCATACATCGTCTTGTTCAGACGGCCATGCTACATTCAATGAATACCGAGGAACGTCAAGTGTTCTTTGACATTGCCCTTGAGGTAATTGAAAAGGGCCATCCTCAAAGCCAACACACCGGAGATACGCTATTCGGGCGCTGGGACATTTGCGCGGAACATGCTCCCCACGTCCAAAGGCTCCAGGAATTGCAGGAGTCTTGGCAACTCAATGCTTCTTCGACCTCATCGCATTTCAATCTCTTCTTCAATAGCTCATGGTAACCAAACTCTTTATTCGCACTGATGGTTGAATATTCTAATTTCGTTTTATTTTTTTGAGCCACAGGTATTTACTAGAAACAGGCTTTATGGAAAAGGCACTAAATATGGCGAGATGCGCCGAGCAACAACTCCGAGGAGACAATGCTGAAGCAGTATTACAGCGCGCTACTTTGTATAACACGTACGGGGTAGTCGCCTTACAACATGGCGATCATGACGCGGCCGAGAAATGGTTCCGGCAAACAAAGGCCCTTCGCGAGTGTCATATGTCCGGCGCACATGTACTCGTTGTTGGCGCAACACTGAACTTGGTCCTGTTACTGTTGAACCAGATGCGTGCCCAGGAAGCCATTGAAGAACTAACGCAGAAACGCGAGGCAATAAACCGAGATGAAACACTTCCTGTTCGCTATCGCTCGGGCGTGGATGACTTTCTTGCCGAAGCGCACCTATTCCTTGGCCATTATGACACTGCATGGGAGTGTTTGCAGCGCTCTATTGCCATGACGAGGGAGACAGTACCCCTCGAGTCCCAGGGCTCAGGATAGTAAGTGGGCATCTCCAAGTTCTGGACATTCCAAAATAGTGGGTTTTAGGAAATGCTAAGCCGTGCACAGCTACTATTTCATTCAAGGAAATATTCGGTCTGGCCAAGGTCGACTTGCTGACGCACTTCAATACCACGCACTGGGACTGGAAGTTCGCAGGAAGGTGCTTGGAAATCACATCCAGACCGCAGGATCCTGCTACAGAGTTGGAGATATAGAGGCCAAGATGGGACATCTACAAGTGGCCATGTAAGTCATTTTTCAACCTCCATCTTGTATGAATCGAAGTCCTAATATATGCATCGAACAGCGAAAAGCTTTTGGAGGCAAAAGGTATGTACGGCAACCTCTCTCTGGTAGGTAACTATGCTAGCGGAGGTATGGCTCGCGCTTCATGGCGCTTGTCACAAGTGTATGCCGACCTTGGAAAACAGGACGAGGCTTCGCAGGCCAAACAGGAAGCAATGCGATTGTTCCAAGAAGCCGGTCGCGCCTTGAAGGAGGCACCTTCGACAGAAGACTTTGAAGGGCTTGTCCCCCCCCCTGGACCGCTGAAGGCGGATTTCTGTACTGAGATTTATCTTGCTTGAAATGTTCTCCTAATTCTAGTATATACACAGTGTACTCAGTGGGTCGTTAAATGCGCTGCACAACATGTTGAAACTGGGCATCGGGACCTTTATTCTCTGCAAGTTTTTCGAGAACCTCTGCATAGGCTTTGATGCACATGCCGTAATTATCCACCAAGTCAGATCCAAGGTTTTCAACCAGAAAATCATCCTTCTCAAGTAATTCCACGGCGTTAATTACGCTGTCTGGCAGCTTCACGTCGATATTCAATCCATGCCGCTGCTCATCGGTCAAGAAAGCCGGGTCAACTGAACATGAGAGTCCTGTCAGTGTTCTGAATACCGTAGAAGAGCTCTTGTTTCACCCTTGCGCCACAAGACAACTTACCAAGACAGTCAGCTTGCGTTAGTTTGGTTGACGATCTGACCCCTTCAACAGCGCAGAGGACATAACCTGCGATGACGAGATAGACACACGATAGCCCATCGATGGCCTTTAGCTCCCAGTGATTGTCCTCGATTGCTCGCACGGCTGTCTGCCGATTTTGGGTTCCCCAAGCCACCCACTGACCGGATCCGCACATTGAAGGCGCCTCCCTCGCGAAGCTCATCGGAGTCGGCATTCCTAGGGCACACAACGCCGGTAGGTGAGTTAGCATTCCAGCGAGAAAAGACTGATAATCGCGCTGGCTTTTGCATCCTGCGCCATTGGCCGACACATGAATGTGTAGACCGCTTCCGAGTGGCGTACAAGATGGATGGAGGGTTGCCACAAGGCCGTGTCGACTACAGATCAAGCGTATGCATTCTCGGACTGTCAAGAAAGCGTCGGCCGCTCGCATCGGCGGCAAAGGTGCGAGAGCAATCTCGAATTGAGACTGTGCGCCTTCAGACTGATAATGCTGCACGGAGATGCCGACACAAGCGAGAGCATTGACAATGTCGTCAAGAATAGGCATCATTCGAGCCTCCAATGTCCGGATCGACGTCGCTTGATGAGTCGGATAATTCAGGACGGTTGCAGTTCCATTGTTGTCAGTTTCAAGAATCATGAATTCAATCTCGATGCCGACCAGGACAGAGATATTAAGATCCTCTGCGGCAGTAACGGCGGTAAGAAGGGCGGCGCGTGGGCACAACGGGCTGAGGGTTATGCCCATTGCGTTGGGACCTTTCCGGTTGGCGCTGCTTGCCTGTTCATCTCCAAGATAACAGAACACAGATGCGTGGCCTTCGTAGCCAGGCACAGGCCTTAGTGATGCGAGATCTGGAACAACTAAAAGCTTGCCTACAGCGCAAGCAGGATCTTTCTCGTACCACGGCCCACTATCGTCGGGCAGACAGACAAAGCAGCGACCAACCTCATGGAAACGATTTGAAGCAATAAGCTCTCGAAAATGTGTCGCAACCAAAACTCGGCCTCTCAATGTAGAGACATAGTCAAGCCACACAAGGCGAACAAAGTGTATGTTTGGATTTGTTGCCAAGAAACGGTCAAGGTCTTCCAAAGCTGAGCTTGGTTGATCCATGATTTACCTCTCTTATCTTCAACTGTTCTGCTTCAGTTATCTGCCCAAGATACACCCGAAATTTTGACGACAGAAAACAATATTAATAAAGAAGTCGAATCCTCAGACTCGATGGATCACGACCATGTGGGAGAGCCTGACTGTCTCGCAAGGCCATCAGGGAAGCTGACTACTAGTTCATCGTACTAAACCTCATGTGGTCTTCAAGATCAGAGGTACCACGACTGCCTTGAGTGTTCTGTTCAGCTAATCTGCAGAATGACGAAAGGCTGTCTGTGATTTGTGCCAACTGAATCCGATTGGTACACATATCAATATGCAACAAATCTGTTCGGGCCTCAACGCCTAACCACAAGACTTACGCCGAGAGTGAAGTATCACACGGGGATTGTGAGCGAATAGAACACCCCAGGTTGGGCTCGTGACTGCCTTACTAAAATGCGGAATAGCACTTCATGTGCGAGAGATAAAGCTGTGGTGATTTGTGCCGACTGAATCCGAGGTACACAAGTCAATAAGCAACCACTCCGTTCGGGCCGCAACGCCTAAAGAGACTTAAACGGAAAGTGACGCCTCACACGGGGATTGTGAGCGAATAGAACAACCCAGGTTGGGCTCGTGACTGCCTTACTAAAGTGCAGAATAGCACTTCATGTGCAAGAGATAAGGGCTGCCTGTGATTTATGCCGACTGAATCCGATCGGTACATGTGTTAATGAGCAACGGGTCCGCCCGTGCTGATCGTGAATAGCACACCCGAGGTGAGGCTCAGGAGGGGTGCATAAAGAGGCCGTTACTCTGACTCTTTCCCCCATATTTCGTCAGACTAGCGTCAAAGAATCTAGAAGCCAAACGCAACGGATCTGAACCGGGTTTCAAAGAACTCTCAACTAAGAGAATAACAACAAGTCAGTGAAAGCCGTTCTAATTGTTGACAGTAGTCAAACTCACCTGTATTCAAATTTAGTGCATTCCGGTGAAACTACACAGCTCCGTCAGCCGTGGCGTGAGTTCTACCAACAGGCGAAAGACTCGGGGCCGAGGAAGGACATGGCATCCACAATGGAGATGTGCCCTGGAGGCTCTCCGTCCTGTCCGTCAGGGCCTCATCAGCTGGGGGCTACGTCGAGTTGCGCTATGAAGAAGGCATCGGTCGATTTCATTCCCACAAGCACTTCTGGTTAGCATGGACTCCCACTAGCCCTGAACGCTAGGCTCTACAGCCTGGGTTAACTGGGCCATGTGTCGAGTTCAAATTGAGTCCATTACTATGAACGATAACCAAGTACATCATTGCGTGATCCATGTTTTACACTTGAGCCAGCTTAAGATTACTGCATATTATAAGTAATGAGACTCGTACCATTTCCAAAAAAAAAAAAAAAGAATTAACTTGGAGAATCACGAGGAAACTGGTAGAACAAGGTCTGTAGTCTGGCCTGTGCCCGGAGATGGCGCGCTACTGCAACGTAGCCCAGCCACATTGATGTCGGCCTTATTGGAAGGTTACAATGGGAGACAAAAGCATTATTCCACCAGCATTCAGGGCGCTCTAGAGCACTCAAGCGGTTCAGGAGGGATACAATTGCCGATGAAGGAAGGATGTATGTCCCGGACTTAGCCCGGGAAGCTGAAGGAGTGGACGGCAGCGTGCCATTGGCGGTCACGCACAATATTGGCTCACTCAGCGGCGCCGATGATCCTCGAAAGAGACCCAAGAGTATCGCGCGATCGCCATTCCTCCTCGAAAATGTCGATACCGATATCACCGCATGGAATGTTGACCACCTGTTTTTTCGATTCAGCAATGGATGTCGTGCAGAATGAAACTCAGCCTTCGGAGCGTGGAGACTGAAAGTTGTTTTTTCGTCGAAGCTGACGTCAAGGCCGATCGTACTACTCGTCTGGTGAAATTAGTGCGAGCCCCATTCCGAATATCGTTAGGGGATCAGCCGAACGAAGGGTTGACACATTAGGGCCCAGTTTTCCTTAATAATCCGAGCGGTCTACTGCAACCTCACGATATCGAGACTAAGCGACCAAAATGTACTTTCCCGCCCTTTCCATACGTTAATGTTTTATTGGGAGGCACCAGTTGATAATGCCAACTCGTTGATACACCCTCGTCTGTCCAATTGCGCCATTGCGGTCGATGGGTGGAGTGCCCTGCAATCATTGAGAATGAAGACAAGCTGTATATTGATGTCGGCTCATGATATGCCATCCAAACACCGTGGGATGAGACTCAAGTCTGTACGTTGCGGGAAGTCCCCTTTAATATCTTATGAGTACACGAAACTCGCAACTCATGCGCGGAACTTCCCCTGGACCAGTATCAAAGGCTGTATGTAATACATCTGACAAGACTCGACTGTTAGGCTCTAAACCTGTTTCTGGGACGGTAGTCCTTTTGCTGAGCACTTACGTTGCGGCGCATCCGGATGGGAATCCCATGACATGAAAACCCATGCTTCGTCCCCTGCCTGCTCGCTGAGGAAGTACCAGCTATGCTCGTGGTGGTGGTAGGCCATGTAACTCTCGCCAATGCGGTCTGGCCGTACAACGTCACTACTCTGAAAGTCGCGATCATGCCGAACTGTACGCGAGTCACACAAGGCAAGTGGCCATTCTGTCACTTTTTCCACAAGCGGTATCCAAAGACTTGGTGATATTCTTGTCAGCCACGCCAACATTGGCTCTTCAAAGAGGTGAGTCTCATCAATCATACTTGACAATTCCGAAGCGATTACCCATATCGGCCTGATCACTGGCAACCTCCGGCCAATGCGACTTCAGCCGTGCCCACCCAGCGGCAGAGGTCTGGTCTGCGAGTGCATTAGCAAGCACAGGCATATGGTTTGCTTTTTCGCAGTGAGTTGTGACACATACCTGCGTGCACCTGGTTCACAGGCACATCCAAACCAGGTGAGCCGCATAAGTCGGCCCGCCCAAAGCCAGGATGACGATATCGGACCTTTTTACGGTGAAAATATCAGTATCCCCATTTTTCCTAAGATGTCATTTCTATTATTCTATATTCATACCTGATGCTCAAATACACGTGCGTCCCGCGCTCCCGTCTTCTCCAGGATTATCTCCCGCGCGCGCGTGTAGAAGTCGCCAGCGACCCACTTTATGTCTGCGATTCGCTTCAGGTCGGGCCGTGGATTCAAGAGTGCAACTTCAAACCCGTGTGTGGTCAATTGTGGCTATTCTGCTGGTGTAAGCATGCGTACGTCGCGTATAGGTACGTTGGGGACATCAGTCGGGACAATGTTCGAAGCGGCGGCGTTGGAAATGCCGCTAATATCCATGAGGCACACATATGGTTTGTCAATCAGATATAGAGGGTCACGATTCAGGTAGCATAGTGACACCAGTATTTCCGCTGAGCTGTTGGTGACCGACTGTGCAGCCAACGAATCCATATCAAATTTCCGCGTTTTCATAAAGAAATTCTGAGTGCATTTGCATTAGATTCACGCGGGGGACCGCGGAGCCTTATAAAGTGCTCTTGGTTCAATTTCGTCACAAGATCTATATCGCCCAATAGTGACATAATGCTAAACATTGGTGACCCCGCACTTACGTGGCGACGCATGATTGTCTCTTTCGGCGCAAATGGCACAATCTTCAGAAAGGCAAAACGTGGAAACGAGAGACGGTTTGGAAATGATCACGACTGTTCTCCGGCGTTGCATCAAGCAAGATGGAAATGATCATATGTGTGTGAAGCTCTTGCTATTCTTCTTATCACACGAGGGTCGTTGGGTCAGTCTTATAAATCAAGATAACCTCGGATAACATCGGACAGCCGAGAGGCTCCGGATGCTTCAAAGTCTTTAGCTTTAGTTCGCCGAAGCGGTAAGAGAGATTGCTGTCCAGGATTGCGCTGGACAATGACTGGTTCGAGGACTCTTGAGCTGATTGTTCTTGTTGGTGTTGGTCGACTCCGAGCTGGGGTTCGAGGGCGCTCTGGACGGGAGCAGCAGCGGTTGGGGAGGCCGACACACCCTCGACAGTCCGCACTACCTTTACAGATTAGATCCGCCTTACACCCAAGCTACAGCAGCAAACCATGCATATCCCGCCAATCGCCAATTCCACTGTCAAGGCTAATGTCATACGACACCCGAGACCGAGCTGTAGCCCCGAACAACGATTACAGCGACGTGCTGTTAAGCCAAGTACGACACCTTCACGTCCGGCTGAAGAAGACGAAGACATCATCTACCTCGTCTCTCGGGCTTACAAACAGAATCACGTACACTTAGCGCCTGAGGTCACCGAAACGGTGGTTTGTTTATCTCACGCTCACCTTCATCCCGAACTCCAACCCTCGCTTTCCATCACGCGCCTTGCAAGCGGCAGCACGTCTACTACTGTGCGTCCGGAGATCTTTGCATACGCAAAATTCAACCTCGATGCACTTCTTTCTCTAGCCACGAGACTTCGAGGCCGACCATGCACTGCTGATGCATCAACGAGACCTAAAACCGGAAGTCTGAATTGGGTCATTTTCATTACCTTTGAGGATGGCATCGAATGGGCCTTCCGATCGCCACGTAGCGGCCCAAGCACGATCGTCACAAAGGAATCCGCTTCCAAAATGCTCATCAGCGAAGCTTCTACATTGAAGTACCTCAGAACTCACAGCTATGTCCCAGTCCCGGAAGTCTACTCCTTCAAGTTAGCTTAGACGGCCCCCATCTATCATACCAACTATGACCTCTAAATACTGATCTGCAAAACAGCGGCGATTATAATAATGAAATCGGGGTGCCATATATTCTCATGAACAAGGCTTCTGGCCGCCCACTGTCCATGTATGACTGGGTTGAGCTGTCCCGAATACCAGGGTATCCAAACAAACGCCCACTTCTACCCCTTATAGACCGGGATCGAGAGAAGATAATGAGGCAGCTCGGAGGCATTATGTCCTATATATCAGAGATTCATTCTGACAGGATTGGATCGCTATTCGAAGATGGTGACGGTAACTATTCCGTTGGCGAATGCCTCAGCCCGTCACTCCTTTGGCAATACAGAGATGAGCTTGAAGGTATAGATCGAGGCCCTTTTTATCAGGAGAGAAAACACTTGCAGAAGCTGCGACGGCAGCGTGCATCAGCCAACAAACTCAACTCCTGGTTCCAAAAGCCTTCTATCATGGTATTGATTCCGACATTGGGCCGTTCATGATTATTGAAGACCTCGGGTCCCGACGAGGGATGGGCCATGCCCTGGAGGCCCCCCGCGAGGATCCTAACGACACGCCCGTCTTGCATCCCGATATTTCTGAAACCAAGCTCAAGAGCCTGTACGTTAAAATGGCACGGTGTGTGCTACAACTTGCGCAACCTACTTTTCCGCGCATCGGAGCTCTCGTCGAGACAAGCTCCGGATCCTACCATGTACTAGGACGACCCATCACTCTTAATATGAACAACATGGTTCAACTTTCCAATATCCCCAAATCAATCTTTCCATCCGAAGGCACTACGTATCGGACCGCTGATGAGTGGTATGTGGTGTTGGCCGAAATGCAAATGGCAACTCTCCTCTTTCAGCACAACGACATGGTATCGTCGGAGGATGACTGCAGAACCAAATTGTTGCTCGCCAATTGTTTCACAGATTGGCCAAACAAGGCCGACTATCGAAGTTTGGGATTTCTGAAGATAACTGGTCTGCCTGCTCCAAACATGCTCTTGCAACATTGTCGGCGCCGGACGGTTCGAGCTCTTTCCGCCTCTGGTCAGATGATTTTAGGCCGATCAATGTTCTCGTTAATGAGAATGACCAGGTTCTAGGGGCCATTGACTGGGAATTCGCCTATGTTGGGCCAACGCAGTTTGTCTTGGACTCGCCCTGGTGGTTACTACTTGATGTGCCCGAGATGTGGGATGATGGCATCGAGGGCTGGACCAACGTCTATGAAAGACGGTTGAAGACCTGGCTTTTGGCGATGGAAGAGTCGGAACAAGACATCGGTCCCGATTCTTTGCTGCTCTCGGCGTATATGCGAGAGAGCTGGGCGACGGGCCGCTTCTGGCTCAACTATGCCGCCAGAAGGAGCTGGGCGTTTGATACCATCTACTGGAAGTATCTGGACGAGAGATTATTCGGTGAGCGGGGAAAAGATATCCCCACGGAAGAACTGTGGAAGACTAGGGTGCATCTTCTGAGTGAAGAGGAACGAGCGGCGATGGAGCCGCTGGTACAAACGAAGATTGAGGATTCGAAGGAGCGAGTTTTAGTCGAGTGGGATGCTGTGGAGGCAAGGCAGCGCCTGTCTTCTTTTCTGTTCGACTAAGACTTTGAATTTCACTTGATCAGGCTTACTGAGACACTCCTCTAATCAGTGTGTAGAGATGTGTAGGATCTTGCATCTAGTCTTCTATTAATACTTCAAATTCTCCCGTCACCCGCCGAGTATGCCCCTTGTTGCAACGAAAGCCGGGCGTCTAAAATATTACTGGGAAGATAGTGAATTCTTTTCTCTAGATCTTCGTGGTAAGAAAAAGCATCTAAGCTCAGTGCAAGCTTCGAGCATCCTGGAGGACCTGACTCGAGACGTCGCCGCACCATGGTCTCTGTCCCTATACAGGCAAGCCGCTCTCGCAATTACAAAGCTCTATCTAATCAAGGTTGTTGAGAACTCCAACTTCTACTACGCTTCTAACGCTACTGACCCGATACGAATGTTTGCAGCTGGGGCCGGCCATCACCCTCGCATGCTGTTGACTATATATGCAATTGAAAAGGCTCTATTAGTGCGATCTTACAACTTAGGGTTAGAGATCGTGTTGGTATTTGTGTTGGTATTTAAGCTTCGTCTAAAAGAAGTATATAACGCTTAAACCATGGCCAGTAAGTCTCGGCAGACCAAGTCCTCAAGTATCCCAAGAAAGCGGCAATCTGATGGATGCCAAGCGCAGAGTTAGTGCTACCAAACTGCTTGTGGAGCCAGAGAATCTACACAGATGGCGGATGAGTTAGCATACCAGAAAGATCTAGAGACAGGATGAGAAGACGTACAGTTCTTTTAGACGAACGATTAGATGTCGGTGATGTTAACTCCTCAGGGGAGCTAGCGACATAGATCCAGTCGTGGCCTTGAATCAGGATTCCATGAAGCGCTTGCAACTTGCTCACAGCGTCGTTCACGTAGCGGTCAATGGAAGCCGATGCCTCTGGGGGGGATGAGATGCAGGAAGCAATAGTTATACTGGTTTCTGACGTCTCTAAAGGGAAAGAAAAGATAAATATCGACAAGAGCTGCTGCGACAGCTATAGTGTAACGGGTGCAGTACGACAAAAGGTATAGTTAAGTGTCAAGGAAGGAAAAAGCGTGTCGTTTCAATTTCTCGAGCAGACTAGACGCCTTAAGTAGGGCTATAATAGGAATCGCCGACAATGCCATGAAATGATAAATCAACCAGGCATCAGCCAGCATGACATCCGTGACCGCTTTCTGCCCACGTCGAACACCACAGACGAGGCGTTATTAGTTGCAGCCTCGACGCGCGAGGCATGCTGGTTCTGCCGACACAGCACATGCCACGCAATGGATGCATCCCTGCCATGAGCGCCAAAACCCCCTTCTCTCTTCTCTCGTCTGCCGTCGTCCTCGGCCTTCCACAGCTTCCCAGTGCCGCCTGAATGCCCAACTCTCCCTGCCTCGATCCTCCAACGGGTGCCACGCACGCACGCATGCACGGGCGAATCACTGAGACTCCCAAACCGAGAGCGTAGGCGGTCGGGTCTAAGTTACTCACCTACGATCCGGACAGCAGGCAAGGGACGGTGAGTTTAGGCATTCGGAGGAGCGGATAAGCCCGCGCCGGTGCAGATCACGTCCAGTCATCTTATCTCACTTGAGATCCCGCCAACGCTCCGATAGGCTCTTCTTGGGGGCCGGGTCATCAGAGATCGCGATCAGCCTCATGGATTGAGGTATGGAGAGAGTTGGTCATTCAGCGCTATGAAATGCACCGGCACATTCACGCGGACCGCAACAGTAGTTTGTCATTGTTGGTTTGTTCGTGAATCTCTCTTATTTCTGTCCTCTTTGAGATGTCTATCTCCGTCTTAATTCTATCAAGCCCTTCTCTTTCATCCGGGCTCGGTAAAGACACACGCTATTCTACCCATGTGCTGTGGTTAAACAAACCCGGCTCATCCCGTGGAATGTAACATATCCATCCATCAATCATTCGCCCAATTCTTTTTGCCTTCTTTCAAAAACGCCAATCCGTGCATCACTTCTGCTGCAGAAAACGAGTTCCGCCTTAGCCGTCTCGTGTGACTTGGTCGTCCATCAAGCAAGTGTCCCAGTTTGAAGCCGACTCCAACTGGAGTCGGACCGTCTTCCCCGCATTTCGTCTTCTTGCACGAATCCTTTACAGGCGGTCGAGGAGACCACGGCTCTCGAGGAGCAGGACGATCTCGTGCACAATGGAGCGCACGTCCTGCTTCTCCAAGTCGACGGTGAGGTCGGGCTTGACGGGAGTCTCATAGGGGTCGTCGACGCCGGTGAAACCCTTAATCTCACCCTTGCGCGCGGCAGCGTAGATGCCTCGTCGGTCGGTCTTCTCGCAGTACTCGAGGGGAGTGGCAACGTGGACCAGGAAGAAGGGGCCGGACTTCTCGATGAGCTCGCGGGCCTGCTTGCGGGCAGCGTTGAAGGGGGCGATGGGAGCGGCGATGACAGCGGCACCGGCCTTGGTCAGCTCAGAGGCGACAAAGGCGATGCGGCCGATGTTGACATCACGGTCCTGGCGGGTGAAGCCCAGCTCCGAAGACAGCTCGTGTCGGACGTTCTCGCCGAGGAGCATGGAGACGGGGCGGCCACCACCCTGCATGAGGGTAACCTGCAGAGCGCGGGCGATTTGGTCCTTGCCGCTGTTCTGGTAACCGGTCATGAAAACGGTGAAACCCTTCTGGGCAGGAAGAGGGTTCTGCTCGCGCAGGACCTTGACGACCTCGGGGTAAGAGAACCACTCGGGGATCTCCTTGCCGGTGCGGAGGCGGTGTCGCAGCTCAGTGCCGGAGATGTTGAGGGTGCGGGTGTCCTTGGGGATCTCGTTGACGGGCTGGTACTCGTCGTGGTCGGGGAGGTAGATCATCTCCTGGAACTCGACCATCTTGATGCCGAGCTCCTCCTGGAACTGCTGGACGAGGTGCTGAGCATCATAAGGGCCGTAGTGGTCCTTGCCGTCCTTGTTCTTGCCGGGACCGGCGTGGTCACGGCCGACGATGAAGTGGGTAGCACCGTGGTTCTTGCGGATGATGGCGTGCCACAGGGCCTCACGGGGACCACCCATGCGCATGGCGAGGGGCAGCAGGGCCAGAGCAGCCATGCCGTTGGGGTAACGGGGCAGGAGAGCCTTGTAGACGCGGACGCGAGTGAAGTGATCGATGTCACCGGGCTTGGTCAGGCCGACGACGGGCTGGATGAGGACGTTGGCCTGCTGGGAGCGGGCGGCGCGGACCGTCAACTCACGGTGAGCACGGTGCATGGGGTTACGGGTCTGGAAAGCGACGACCTTCTGCCAGCCGAGCTTGTTGAAGTGGGCGCGAAGCTCAGAGGGAGTGACTGAGGGAGGTTAGCTACTAGGTCTCGAGGAATGTCATCCCAGGGACGGGCTGTCTTACAGCGCAGGTCGAGGAAGTCGTAGTGCTCCAGGCGGTTAACAGCCTCGAGCTTACCACCGACGTAGAAGTCCTTGGCGGTAGAGAAAAGGTGCTTGACACCGGGGTGGGTGTCGTCGTCGCTGCCGAAGACCAACTTGGCCTCCTTGACCCTGTAGACTCGCCATTAGCTCCAGCTCCTTGTTCTCGCAGTCAAAGCCACCTACTTGTCGGGCTTGTAGACATCCTCGACGGTGAAGATGGCGAGGTTTCGCTCGTCGCGGAAATCTCGGAGGGTGAGGCGGGCGCCAGGCTTGATGCTCAGCTTGTCGATGGTCTCCTGGTCGACGTCCAGGTTGATGGGCATGCCGAGGAGGGCGCCGTCGGCGAGGCGGTTGGTCTCAACAACGCTGCAGGGCCAATTAGCTCCAGATCACACCATTGGATCAAATTATTCGCAACACATACCCATTGTAGTCCTTCTCGTTCAGGAAACCTGTAAACAATCGCGTCAATTGCTGCTCTCGCGATTTGCTTGATCGAATCTGGGGCTCGGCGCAGGTGCGGGGGCGGGGCAGCGCCGTGGTGCACGGAAGCGTCATGGCATCCCGCCGGCGAAATTTCGGCGTGGAGCAAAGAGACGGAGTCAAGAACAAACATACCTTCAATGGGGGAGAAGCCACCGTTGAGGATCAGCTCGAGATCGCACAGGTGACGCTCGGTCAGGGTGAGGGCCTTGAGGGTCTCGGCCTCAGCCTGGAGCTCGGCTTGGCGAGGCAGGTCGCGGGCGAAGAGATCCTTGAGGATGCCGCCGTTGGGAGAGTTGGCCATTGTGAATGTGTGTTTGTGGGAGTTGTTGGAGAGGGAGGAGGCGTTGGATCTTCAAGACTGAGCCGGGGACGAGGCGCAAGGCTAGAAGAAAGGGTCCGAGACTTTTATGGATGGCGAGGGGTAGATGTCGCAGAGCACGCAATGGTGGGGATCCGGACTACACAAGGTGTGACCGGGGAGGAGGAGGAGGCTTGAGGGAAGAAAGAGAGCAGGAGATGGAAGATGGAGAGAGAAAGACGAGAGGATTGGAAAGCAGGACAAACGGCGAGGGGCCCTTGATTTATCATCTACAACTGAATGTACTACCGACACCCTACTTCAATCTGGTCCCTGTTTAAAACTGCCACTTGCTGGGCTTGCTGGGGGGAGGGGATAAAAAAAAATTGACCCTACCGCCCGCGCGTCCATGGCCTGGCCATCGAGGGCGTGAAGATGAGCAGGGCGTGGGCAGAACGAAAACTCGCAACTGGGCACGGGTACCGCTGTCCATCCTCCGCAGTCTCTTTCCCAATTCTCACACATTCTCACCGTCACCCCGAAAAAAAAAAGATGGGGTTTCTCGATGACGTGCTCGGGACTTGAGGCTTATACATGCCGCCGACGGCTCTCGAAGCCAATGAAAGAGTGTCATTAGCACCATGGCCGACACTAAGTGCTTCGGACCATCGCTGCGCGAGAACAGACTGAATGGACTCCCGCGGAGGTGTTGCGGCGCATCCATGGCTCCTGGTACACGATACGTACGTCGGCAGACTGACGCCGCGAGTAGATGGTTCACGGGCGTTAGCCAGGGCGTTCGCTGCTGATGGGCGCTGCAAGGGGCATCCGCCATCCGCAAGGTACAAAACGCCAGGTCCCTTGCGACGGCCCGCGACGAGTCGTCATCATGTGGCAGGGAACCGCCAGGTCCGCGGATATGGCTGGGCTGCTATCAGGGCCAGACTCCCCGAGCTACCACGAGCCTCCCGTGCCCTGGGGCCAGTCAAGGATGCTGTGACGACGGGCAGCAGAAGAGGTTGCTCCTCGCCCAGGGGTGGGTGGCATCCACTTGAGGGGACGCTTCGTGGTACTGTACATGGCTTGTGGCGGCTACTACGTACGAAGGCGTGGCACCATCTCTCCAGGAGCCACGGGCTCAAGAAATTGTGTTTTCATGTCTCTGCTGCGATGGCAGTTGAATCATTGGCCTACAGCAAGCTCTTTTCTAGGAGAACTCGCCGCTGTCATTCATGGCAGATTTACTGCGCTCATAGACGGGCTTTGCGGTCTCCCAGAGCCTTGCGCCCCGGATGCCGGCATCGCAGCTGACCGGAGTCCGGCTGTCGGGGCCAGCACCGATCGTCCGTGGCGGGATCCAGAGTGGACTCTTCCCTGCCAGGCCGAATCCAAAACACCAACACCCCTTAGTCATCCCCGGTTGGATAGACCTGGGATGCTCCTCTTAACAGACACTACAGTGTCTCAGCGGGCTCTTTCTTGCTCTGTTGCAACTCCCCGACCTCCCCGACCTCCCCGACCTCCCCGGCCACTGCCGCGCAAACGGGCCTCCGATCCGCGCATCGACGCAAGCGGCTGTGCTAAAGTACGTACGCCTCTGAAACATCCTTGATAGGGAGGTCCATGGGCGCATATCGGTCTCTCACCAAGGTGAGCTGTGGCTTGCGGTTTGATTATGATGGTACACCTACTGCTGATCCACGCTGCTTGGTGTATATTAAACTGTGCCAGGCGCATTCAGGGGCGCATTCAGCCTGACGTTGATCCAAAGTTCCAAACTTGGTACGCAAGCTGTGGGCTTACTCGGCTGATTGGAGCTCTGGAGCCGCGCGTTGGGTGGTCCTGGCGCACGAGCAGTCGTGGACAGATGATGTAATGCCAATTTCTCTGATGATACCGGTAAATTTGTAAATTTGATAGAAGTATCAAGTGAGAACGGTGGCTTCTTTGGAGGAAGAGTCGTCGCGTCGTGATATTTGCCCTTCATGGTGGTCGGCCATCATGGCGCGGCGTGCATGAGCACAGCGTTGTATCATTCGTGGACCTTGTCAGCTAGTGCGACGAAGGTGCAGATGCAGTCCAAAAACAGCATCAGCACTTGAACACCGATTGGAAATGCCTCGTGCGTAAAATGCCCACTCGAGACGGAGGTTGCAGTGATGCCCGCTCAGGTGCCGCATTGGTATTGCCGGCATCTTGGTATGTAAAGGTGGGTACCCATCCCGCGATCCCCAACTTCAATTGCTGACGCCCAGTGCTTACGCCGCAGCCACCAAAATGATAATCCAGGGGGGTTTGTCACTACGCAGCCACTCCCAGATGATGATCTAATCTGCTACGGATGAGAAGGTATTTCTAACTGGGCATTGGACTTTTGTTCCTCCTTGAACAAATACCACCTACAATGAAGCCATCGCCAACTCGACCGCTACCGCTTATTGGCTTGACACGACAGCGGTAGCCGAGGCGCGCCTCCACACCACCAGAACGTGGGATGTGGCGACCAAAGTCCAAAGAGGGAAAAGCCTCACAGCAAATGTGCAGCTACTGCTGCACACATCATCTGGAAGAAAAATACGCCATCGCTGGCCAAGGCCCGGCCACAATCCGACTCCATCGCGACATCCACACAATACGATGATGCGAAATCCGTTGGACGACAGGCGCCTGCCGATGGCCCGAAGCGACGTGCCGAGTTGCCCGAGCTGCCGCTGCGTCGAGCACGAGGGACTTTTCCCCCACGAAATCGATCGCGTCAGTCACGGCGTTTTGTCGTCGAAAATGCCAAGCTGCACGGCTTTGCGAATCCCGGCTTTGCTGAGTGTGATAGGGCGAGAGATGGGTGTCCCCCGGTTTACACTGCTGCGGGTGGTGTCATGGGCGCTTGATCACGAGGCCCCGGCCGAGAGCATCCCACGATGTCGACATCGCTTGCTGGGGTGACTGCGCGATGTGTGTAATATGTTTAAACAATACAAGGTTTGGTTAGCTGCGACTATTGGACCGAGAAAATGCGCTACATGCGGTTGTTTGACATTCGCCAGCCAGGTTGGGGAGCACCGCTGCAAGCCTCTGAGCTCCGGGGGCCGCGTGCCAGTTCGTGCCAAACTCTCTACCAAACAAGATCCCAGAAGTTCAAAAACATCCTTTCTAACCACCCCGAGCAGGCAGCCCTTTTATGTTCATTAATTAACTTTGTGAAAATAGTTCGGTCGTTTGTTTTTATTTCTTGGATTTATCCACAATTCTTTTTGGCTTGTTTACCGCTCCGGCTTCCTTGGCTCTTGTGCACCAATTTGTCGTCCTCGCAATCGCTGTTCGTTCCGCGGTTAGCGACTCCTCCGACCGGACTCAGATGACAATTCATCGGATAATCTGGCTCTTCTTTCAATAGATCCGAAATATCGCTCTCGTCATCCGCAGCAGCCGCCGGTTCCACAAGTTTTGCACGTTTCGCCGAGTCCTTCGCATGTCTCGAAACGGATTCGCAGAAGATTCTTCTTGTCTTCGGCCCGCGCCAGCTACTCCGCTTTCTCCACTTCCTTCTGAATCTTGGCGATCTTGCCTCTGATACCCTTGTCGACGAATTGATAGGCCTAAGATTACATGGACGGGGCTTGATAGTGAGCTTTGTGATGTGTAGTCAGAACAATCGAACTCGGGCTCGGTCGTTGGGCTGTCTTCACTCCTCAGGAACTTCGAGATGTCGGCCTTGGGATAGTTTTTCTTTTCGTACCCAGCCCATCATGACTAGCCAAAAGTATCTGTTCCGAAGAGAATCTTCAAAAGAAAGCCTGGGTACAGCCGATTTTGCAGTGTGCTTTCCAAGACAGTGCTCACCAGCCTTTTCTGCAATGGTATCAACTCGACGAGGTGTACACTCCCAACCCAGTTGGTAGATTCTAGTCGGGTGAGCGAGTTCTCGGCCCCAGTCCTCCCAGTGCTTATCTGAATGTTCGTAGAAGCGAAGGTACTCTGCATCGCCAGAGAACTCGGGGTATCTCGGATCAGCCATGACGAGGTACAGTTCGAAACAGCGATGTGAGGGGCAGATGAAAGAGAGACGAAATAGGATGGTTGATGGTTTGTGAATCGGGAGGGCAGATTCAAGGGAGAGGAAAGCAGATACAAAGCTGTGGTTCGTCGAGTGTGGAGTGCAGCGCGAAAGTGAAGTGATGTGATCGCGTAGTCAAAAGTGCGGTTGAAGGAAGCAACATGAACGTCTTGAGTAATAGTGACAAGCAATGAATCGCCGTTCCTAGCATTAAAATGTGAGTCGATTCATAATTTCTCCTTTCTCCAACATTTAGATTGTGTTTCAGTGAGACATTACCCAATAACCACACCGGTTTTAGACCATGGCATTTCCGTGCATCACAACACCTAACGGTCTACTTGACGATCGCAACTGGCAAGAACGTGGGGAGTAGTTGTTTCAGAACGTGAGCGCCCTCTCCACTGTTGTAGGTTTTGACTCCCGCTTGAAGATTCCCTGTGACGGCTTGGCGGCTTGGGTCAATACGCGCTGTCTTTGATGTTGCAATGCTCGACTGTTTAATGAAGCGACTACTTGTCGATGAACTCCCACTGCGGAAAAGGAAGTCTAGTTTTCAGTCTTTGCATTCCAGGTCGGTAGCCCCGGGTCAGTAAGTCGAGTTGAAGATACCTTAATGCATCAAATGGTTTGTTTCCTCGGGGCATAGGGGATCTAGAGGTGGATTTCTGCAAGCGTCTATCAAACTACAGGAACTACGTTGAGGGTATCAGTATATACCCATCCGTGCAGAGTGATGCAACAATGGCCTGTACGTTTACTTCGGCCGACTTATACCATTTATCGATGAGCCTAGCCGGAATAAGATGCAGAAGGAAGGAGTGAAACAGGAGAATCAAGAGAAGCAGGCACAGGTGAAGGTCAAGAAACCTCCCTGTGAAGCTCTCTTTAAAACAGGTGAAACTTACGCCAGCTGCTCTGGTCCCGACTTGAGATGACTTCGCAGCCAACATTGCTTGCACAATCCGTTCACTTGTCTTGTTTCTGAGATGCGGGCGCCAGTGGCAACTTGCTCAATGGTCCCCTCGATGAAGACGACATGTAAATGGCTCAACTCTCCTTCAAGATTTGGGATGATGAATGCCGCGGGTGGTGTGCTTCAGAGGAGACAGCTCCTTTTCGCAATGCTTATAATGTCTCAGGCATTCCCCTTGGCTGATGACTTAAATCGGGGACCGTTGGGATTCCTTGGTTGCAAAAATTGAAGACTTACTTAGTCTTTGCCAACTGCACAATTTGCCACCCAGCGACACAGAGGCGGTCTAGGAAGAACTAATAATTGACGTCGCTCGGGGCTACAGTGCCGGGGTCGGTTTTTGGCAGGCTTCGGCGGTTCTTGGTCACTAACTTGGCAAGTTTGGCAAGATAAAGGAATTTTATCATGATAACTAGAACAATTAAGTGAGTGCTCCTCAAGAAAAGAAAAAATCGTGTTGGGTATTACAATTGTCATCAAGATAAATGGACATGTGATGCCTCGCCCAGTCCCAACTTAAGCGCTGGACCATGAGTCAAGCAACATTGTGGGTTCAGGGTGGGCTCTTGATGCACGACAGCACACCTGCACTAGACGCTCACTACATACGGTGACATACTCCCAGCCACTGATGCTGCCCGCTCGTATTCGCCGACTCGGGAAGTAAATAGCACACGCATCGAACAATGACTGGCTGGCTCTAAAGATGAGTGCATGAGCTGGGCAAAATGAAACATCATCATCTGTCTCGCCTTTTGATGAGCCCACCGACTCTTCAGGTCGTCTATAGATGGTCTGTTAAATGTCGCAGTCGATATCGTGTTGTCGATCGTCCACCGGACCCTCAATCGGACCCCCAATCGGAGGTGGTGCCAAACGACCTGCCGAGCTGCCCGAAGGACCGAAAGATTAGGTTGGTAGCGGCCGATGGTTGGCTGGTACTGTAGAGGCTGCACGTGGCGATGCGTTAGAACGTGGAATCCAAGTGTGTGGCGAGTGAGTGGTGGAAATGGTTGGAAATGGTGGAATCCCCCGCCTCCGATTTTTGTCATCGCGAGCCAATGGTTGGGTGGCCATCTCCGGTCGTTGACACTCAAGCTGGCGGAATGGGCGCGTGGAGGTCAGCGAGTGTGTGCTGGCCTGGCGACCAACAACGATGGCAAAACTTGGAACAGTCCGGCGAAAGTCTCGTTTCGACTTGGCGTGACGTGCAGGTGCAGGTTTTTTGGGGTGGTTTCTCGCGGCGCAGGCGAATGACGAGCAGCCATGTCCCAAGACAAGACTTGACGCACCAAGAACCAAGAGACGGTGAGATGAGAAATGAAACAACCGATTTCGTTAGCTTGATGCTAGATGGATGGTTGACATGTCGATAACGAGAAGCATCTAGAGCATCTAGAGCATCTAGAGCATCTAGAGCATCTAGAGCATCTAGACAATCTAGACAATCTAGACAATCTAGACTGCCATCTCGGCTAGCCATTCGGACCTCTTTTTCACGGCCGTCGGCTCGTTTGGTGGGTTCCGGCTAACACTCGCGGGGGTGGGCCAGCGAATGGCGACTCAAGTCCCAAGACGGCAGGTCGGTTGACAGGGGTTATAATGGCACCACAGGGCACCACCTCTGGTAATCAGGGCCCGTATCCGCTGGCAGCACACCATTTGGGGGCTCAATTTAGGGCCTTCAGGGAGGTCCATGGGGGTCCAGCGCGTCAAAGGCCCTTCACCTGCATCCATTTTGATTGCATCCTTTGATGAGATCCATCCACATCTGCATCCACATCCGTATCCATCCCGGTAACGATGTTAGCGTTTGCTCCATCGCCCTCTCGCCATCGCGTCCGTCTTTGAGGCGATTGCCTCTTGCTCTTGCATCCCAGCACTGCGCTCCTGCTCTCCTGCTCGTTGTTGCTGCTGTCGCCGTCTCTGCGGACGCATTTTCCATCTTCTCGCCGTCCTGCAGCCACGCGCTTCGCTTGCCAGACATCAAGCTTAAAAATAAATCCACCGAACGCCGATCTCTGCAGTGGCCGCACTCCCGCTACGCCACCAGCCGCCTCCTGGTTGCGCCTACGTCAAACCGAGACCGAAAGACTCCAGATTGGCACCGAGTTGTGCACGCATCGAACCCCTACACGTCCTCACACCCTTTCTCACCCAGGGCTTCTCTCACCTTCTCGCCTCCCGAACCTCGACTCTTCGACTGCTCCTCCCCACCATCGACGCTCTCCCACGCCGTTGTCTCCTTTTCCGATCCCCGTCCATCGCCACTCTGACACTCCACCCGTGTCCGCGACACTTCATCCGAGACATCTACGTCCCTGAAACCTTGCTCCCGATCTCCATGTTTGGGGCGTCCGTTTCGCGAGAGTCCGATTCTACAACTCGATTCTTCGCCAACGTTCATCACTCGAGATAACATCGTCCCGGACGACCCGTTCTTGCGCCTAGAGGAGACAAAACATCGTCTGGGCGGGAACGCCGCGATCCCGACCCATCCGGCCCTTCGTCGCCAACGCCTTCGCCATGGCTTCAACAAAGACGCCCTTTGGGGCCAAGCGCCTTTTCCTCTCCGCCGTTGCCCTTCTTCCGACTGTCCTTGCGCGGGAAACGGTTTACATCAACGGAACCGGTCTCGACGGCGTGTCTCGCGAGTTGGATGTTAGTCGATATCCCGACCTGCACACTGGCGACTTCGCCGACTGCATGAACGGCGAGAGCTTGTTTAATGTCACCAAATTCGACGCTGCATACTACCGGGACAACCTCACTGTGCTGTTCCATTTGAGTGGAAGCACCAACATTCGACAAGAAGCCCTCATGAGTAGGTGGCGAGATGCCCAACTAAATTTGACGTGTCTAACCCGCATCTAGTGCACATCTCCATGGATGTTTACGGCGCGAGACTCGATTCAACAGGACCTACAATCCATGCGAGGGCAACATCACCAGCATGTGCCCCGTAAATGTGGACGTTCCCATCCGAGCATACGCCGCTCTCCCGATCTCTGCTACTGACTCTGAAGGATTCCCGTCGCTCGCGCTTGGCATCCCCGACCTCGAAGGCTTCGCCCGCCTGCGCATTTTTTCAAACTCGACGCAAACCGAAATTGGCTGTTTCCAGGCGATCTTGACCAACGGCCAGACATTGTCCCAACCAAAGGCCATCGGGTCCATCTTGGGCGGTTTCGTCTGCGCGGCAATCCTTGCTTCGTTTGCGACAGCCATTTACGGCTTGCAGATTCCACACATCAGGATGCACTACGCCCACTCTTTCTCGCTCCTCGTCATTTTCGAAACTTTTCAGTCCATCTTCTTCCTGGGCGCCCTATCCGTGGACTGGCCCAGCCTGCTCCCTGCTTGGTGGAGTAACTTCGCATGGACCGCAGGCATGATTTCCACCGACAGCATGCTCGACGCCCTCGCCCCATTTAGCGGCATCTCCGGAAATGGTAGCCAGGTTGGTGGTGCTGGATCCGTGCCCATTAACAACGGCGGTGGCCTTACCCAGCAGATTTATGGCAGATCCATTAAGCTTAGGTCGGTGCTGGGCCTTGACAATTCACTCCACACATTCGCGCGTCGAGCTGGATATAATGCAAGCAACCCTTACGACTACAATTGGGCAGGCGAACCTCGCAACCCTGGTATGCCGATCCCTGGCGACTTTAACGGGTTTGCAGGGACGTTGTCTGCGGCCAATGTGCCCTTGAAAGACGCCTTCACCATTGGCCTGATTTGGCTGCTCGTCGCTCTTGGGGCTGTCATGGTGTTTGTCACGCTTGTCAAGTTTGTTCTGGATGCACTGGTTAAGCTAAAACTGATAAAGACGGACGGATTCGACTACTTCCGTTCTCACTGGCTGGGATACATGGCTTCAGGGCTGCTCCGCACTCTCTTCATCGCATTCTTCGCCATGACGACGCTGTCCACCTATCAGTTTGCGCTTCGCGCTGCCGCGGGTCCGAGTGCCGTCGCCGCCATCGTTTTCCTCGTATTCCTAGGACTCGCGGGCATCTCCGCATATGCGTGCTTCGTTAGGCTGCGCGAAGGAAAATATGAGGTTGCCCCCGATACTCTGCGATTGGAACAAGGCAAGCTTTTTAAGTCGATGCCATTTGTAGCAGCTACGCGCCAGAGTTCGGTTGGAGAAGAAGAGCAAGCAGTGAAGCCACGTCTGTATGGCAGCATCCCCTTCTTCCAGATCAAGTTCATCGACAACGACCCCAATAGGCCAAGCCCGAACGAGGATATGGGCTATATCAAGCGATTCGGTTGGTTGTCAGGTCGATACAGCCGTACCCGTTGGTGGTTTTTTGCGGCCTACCTTGGGTACCAATTTGGACGAGCATGCTTCATTGGAGGAGGTTCCCAGAACCCGCTGGCTCAGGTCTTTGGGCTCTTCGTCTTTGAAGTATTTTCTTTGCTCGCCATCATCAAACTCAAGCCATTTGAGGGCGCTCGCAACACTTCCATGGCAGTCTGGCTACTATCTATCTCCAAGATCATCACAACCGGCCTCTCAATTGCTTTTCTGCCATCTTTCAACATCAGTCGCATCGCCGCAACCATCATCGGCATTATCATCCTTGTCGTTCAGGGTTTCCTCACAATCGCGGTTCTGGTCCTCATTGTTCTAGGCACGATTTCTACATGGATGTCTCTGTCTCGCAACCGAGAGGAGTTCCCAGCGGGCCTTGACGGCCTCCGCATCCGTTACTTCGAGCACATGGAGGACAGGGCGGGAATGCCCTCGTCGCAGCCGAAGCCGGTGCCACTACAAACACATGGCTCATTCAAGGTCAAGGAGGTGCGGCGTCACCCAACTCTTGATGATGTGGAAGCGTTCCCTAGCTTGGAAGGCTCCGAGGGGATGTGGTTGCATTCCCGAAGCTTGCAGTCAACCCGCGAAGCCGAGCCAACAGTGCTGGCTCCAGATACTCAGTGACCAGCCTTCCTCGCACTGGTCGCGTCCATCGAGCTTCATGGAGCTCCAAGGACCTGGCAGAATGGGATGCCGATATGAACCGAGGCGACACGGCGCGGTTAAGCAGGGTGCGTAGTAGCTCCCTTCGCGTGCAATCGATGAACATGCAGGGAATGCGACCGATGACGCCGACAAGGGAGTCGGCTGAATTCTCCCGGAGGAGCACCAACCCGTCGAGGCCAGAAGAGGAGGGGACAATTGCGGAAGACAAGATCCAAGAGGCGCGCGAAACCCCTAGGAGAAGGAGGACTGTCAGCTTCGCCGACCATCGCCAGACGACACACTCTGACTCCAATACAAGCGAGGACAGCACCAAGGTTGGAGAGTCTAGCTCTGACCCAGACGGACGACAGCAAACCCAAAGCCGAGGAGACTGCCCAGGGGAGGGTATCGCCCAAACTGAACTCGGAGGAGACTATCCATGAAAAAGACGAAGAACACGAAACGAAGGCCGACAACCCAACTCAAGAGAAGACTGAAAAGTCAACGACCAAGCCTGAACAATAGCCGCACTGACCGCAACTCATCAACCCACACATTCCCTACCATGCACACATCCATCACTCACCCCTGCGATTCCCCCTTGCCCAGCTTCTCCAATGTCGAACGTTATCTGTACTGCCGCACAGGTAACGGGCGGCATGAGCATTCTGGCTTCTTGCTTTATCTTGCATAGCATTTGGTTTTTTTGGTCATTGCGTTTCCCAAACATTTCGAACATGGCTCAGCGTGCGCGCATCGTCCAACTTTTCGGCTTTGGACATCTACAAATTTGTAACTTGACATGATGTTTCTGCCTCTCTGGCTGGTCCGACGGCGGCAGAGGGGTGGCTTCTTCTTCTCTTCTAGGCATGTTGAGATGTGATATGAACTACACTGGACAGACTAGGGGATACCCGGCTCACATGGGACAGCTAGCTTGCCAGGAATTTAGAAATTGGAGACCACTTAGACGTACATACATACATACATACATACACGCATATACATGTGTAGTCGTTGCTCGAGCTTGCTCGTCGACTTTATATAGAAGGGACGGTTCCCATATCCTCCCTCAGAAGACCATGACCGTTGTTTGTGAGAACCCGACCCAGAAACGCGAACCAAGTGGTCGCGTGTTAACCTCATGGATATAGGAAAACCAAGGTCCATCGCCGATGGAATGGAAAAACACGATTGCGTCTGCCCAGAAACAGCACCGTAGTCGCTGACATCACCCTATACAACGCCTAATGTTTTACAATCCCGAAGTTACCTGCCTCATAACATACCAGACCGAGGGCCTGGCAGTTGTGGACAAGGGCAATTTACCTCCCAGGCCCAGGCTCTTCGCCAAGAGGCTTTTGTGCACACAGGCAATGGAAGAAGACATAGGAATGCACCGAGGGGTCCATCAACTCCTTGCGGACCTTGACAAAGAACAGCTCGACAGCCTCAGGGGTCCACTTGAGCCCGCGTGTTAGTGGGCCTAGGGTGATGGCTGTAGGCCGTCGCAGATTACGGTACGAGTGTAGAGGCCGATGGTCTTCAGGTCCGGGTCGCGGGGCCAGGTGCCGACGGGCACACGGCGGACGGTGTGGACGAGGTCAGTGAAGCCGGAGGCGGCGACGCGGTCGGGGAGGGTGGCTACGTGCGGGTCAATGCCGAAGGTGGCGAGGCCGGCGGCAAGGTTGGTGACAGCCGGGGTGTGGTCGGACGGCATGGTGCCATCCTCGCAGGCAAAGGCCCATCGGAAGTCTTGGATCTCGATCTAAGCACCTAGCTTAAAAGCTCTAATGTTTGTCACTCTAAGTTTAAGCCAAAGCCTAAGTTGAGTGGGACAATGCAGCGTCCCACCGGTCTCTGCTCTGGAGGCGTTCTGGAAGACAATAAGACTAGGGAAGTTGGGAACACAACAGAGGGAGCTCACGTGTATGCCTGTTTAAGTAGAGCAGACCAGTCCTTGATGGCAGTGGACATGTTGCGCAGATGGACGAGGTCGACGGACTCGGGCGGGCTCAGCCATGGAGGCTCGGCATCGTCGACTACGAACTTGACGTTTGGAGGTACCCAAGCAGGCTGGATGGGACTCAAGTCAACGCCAACAACCTCAGCCCCGGGGTATTCATCGCTCACTCCAAAGCGGCAAGATCAGCCAGGGCTTTCATTCATGTTTCTGACCGGGTCTGAAGGCCAGACATGGCTCGACATGGCCCTCCATGTCTCTCTCGCTTCATTGGTCGGGTTGGGACGCACTATCAGTTGCCCAGCTTCCGGTGCCGGTCCAAGATCCAAGATGGACTGCGGGCGGTCCGAGGACGACAGGTGCAGCTTGTCTCGAGGAGGTGAACAGCAACGACGTGTTTCATGTCCTCACGCTCCTGCCCAGGCTCGTCATTGGGGAAACTAGTAGCGACCCTCCTTGGGCGTTTTCGAACGAATAATCACGGATAGCTGGACGCGAGGGAGGAAGAGGTATGAGACAAGGCATCCGTGTCGTAGCCAGCATTGTCGTCATCGCGCTGATGGGCGTCGAGGCCGCTGGCGGCGGTGTCTGCCTCGATTGGAGGAAGGTCGCTGACCGGTACGCCAGACCGGTACGCCAGGTGGCGGAGAGGCTTTGGGAGATATAACAACGGGGAAGAGGACGAAGAGGCCGAGACAGTGGCTGAGAATTGAGAAAAGGAACGGAAACCGCAGACCGGGAGAAATGTGTACATACGAAGCTGGAGGGCGAGAAAGCAAGTAAGTGGGATCCCTGAATGTTAGAATATTGGAGGACGGGTGGATCAGTGGCGGACCGCGGAGGCCGGAATGGTGGAGCCATTAACTTAGATGACGGGGCCAACAGATAGGCGGTGTGTGGGGACTGATCGGGGGCCGGTGAGTGCTGGGGAGGTGCTGGGGAGTGCTAGAGAGCCCTGGAGAGGCCCTAGAAAAGAGGGGGAGGAGAGGGGAAACGGGGAGGCAGAGGGGGAACGAGGGGGGCAACGATGGGGGAAACGCCCCATAAGCCCCCTGGCGATTGCTGCTGCTGCCAGGGCGCTGTGCCGCCCGTGCAGTGCCAAGCAGGCGCTACGACGTCGGATTTAGTGCACGGGAGCTAAACTCTGGGATCTTGACAGCCCGCTGCGATAGTCTACCTTGCGAAGTAGCATCCATGGATGGCCCATGTGGTGTGCTGACAGCGCACCTTTGGCTGGCGAGGGGCGTGATAGGACGCCCACCGACCGGCAGATAGGGCGTGGAACATGGCGCACGCAGAGGGCAGGACGGACCCAGGTCGGGTCAGGTCGGCTGGTTCTAGATCAAACGGCCGAGTGAACCCCCACAGATGGAGTGGGCGTGGAGGACGAGACCAGGGACGGGACATGGATGGGACTTGTACGACCATGGAGACAAGATAGAACTTGGGCGTAGACACCAAGTATGCCATTGCCTCCTTCACTCCGCCACGGATGTGAGAGGGGGCATGTCTCAGCCTGATGCGTCGGACTTGTACACATCATGGAAGCCAGCCATAGATACTTGGGAGCCATGGATACCAGGGAAGCCATAGACACCAAGGATGTCTTGTCTTCTTTACTCCGCCATGGAGGTGATAGGGCCGTGTCTCAGCCTGATGCATCCAACTTGTACACATCATAGATGACAGCCGTACATACTTGGAGAGCCATGGATGCCATTCCTCCTTCACTCCGCCATGGATGTGATTGGGCCATGTCTCAGCCTGATGCATCTCGGTGCGTCTGGTCCTATCTCGGCGCGCATTTGAACCGTCAAGTGCAGACAAAAGGAACTACCGGACCACTCTGGACGTCTATACCTATGTATGTGTTGGACGTTGGGCTGTGCGTTACTTACTCGGCGTCGAGTAGCATCGAGCGATGCACCAAGTGGCAGCACCCAACACCTCCCATTGGTCGCCTGCATTGACATGCATGAATAGGCTCTTGTAAATCTCTCTGGGTTTTTCTCCCACAACCCCTGATTGGTCCCTGGCTTAGTTGCGCAGAGTAAAAGTCTCGATTTTTTTGACCGGTGCATTGTTACTCGCTGGTGTCAATCCAACAAGCCACAGCCTGGGTTTGTTTACGCAGCTCAGTAATTTCATGTAGCAATTGGGCTCGCCATTAATACGGGAGACGTCCTGTTTTGATAGTCCTACAACGCTTGATACTCCCTCGCTCACCTTACCTACTTACCTCACCTGCTTCACTTACCCTATACACCTACCCCTATACACCCTCACTCACTCGCCTCCACCACTCACTCTATACTCCCCCCGGGAACTTTGAACCTATCTTTAGTTTCCTTCAACTCAACTTCCCTCAACACTCACCCTTCAACTGCACCCGCAGCAAACCTCGACATGTCATCTTCCAACATGTCTTCTTCCAACATGGACGGGACCGCCTTCACCTTCCGCGCCCGCCCCCCGGAAACCGCCGCCTCGTCTTCTTCCAACGTGGACGGGGCCTCTAACCCCGTCCAACAAGACGAAACCACGGTGAAGAAAAAAAAAGTCTACGCCCATCTTCACCTCGGGTTTTACTGCAACCTCTGCGGCCAAATGTTCCAACGTGACGGCCAGGAGGTTATTGTCAGTAAGTTGCATCTGCTTCCTAAACACCCAACCAAGTACATGTTCTGACCTTGCCATCCATCACAGTACGCCAAACCATAGCGTCCCTCGACCGGAGAGACCTGTTGGAAAACCTGGTCGAGCACCCTGGTCCTCCACAGAGGGTCAGTTCTAACTACCACCTGATGGATACGCCTTCTCCTGGCATTATCGACAATCTGTTTGAACCTCGGGTCCCCATTCACCCCGACCACAGACGGAATCCCCCACCCCAGCCACCTTTCATTCCTAGTCCTGTTAGCCGCTACGTTGAGCTCTCGGGCCAGACATTTGTCAAGTGCGTCAATCGGAGCTGCCCCGAACGCCGCACCTGGCCAGAGTGTGCCGTGGCACATCCTGAATGCATCAGGAGCTTGGAATTGATCGACAGTCAACCCAGAATGCGCCAGGGCCTATGGCAGCTGCTCACCTGGTCAGCCCCCTGGAGAGATGCGCCGATGCAATTCTTCAAAACCGAGTCCCGACTCAGCCCAGTGTTGGCGAATATCGGATATGAGGACATGCCACACGACTTTCCGATTCCAACACGTACCCGACCGGAAGCCAAACAGTCCGAAGAGATGAACCAGTGGACCTTGGCCAGACAGTTGGACTTGTACACTTGTCTGCAACAGATGCGCCCCAGGCCTCTTAAATCCATCTCGCTCGCGCAACTTCCAGATTGGAAACGCGGCCAGGGTGATCCGATGCCTCATTGGCCCCCCAGCGAAGATGACCCAGAACCCAAAGACCACGTTGCCCTCGCTCCTTATATCCGCATCAGCATTGACGCATATGGCATATGCCAAATCGAAAGGATCGCCAAGCCCAACCGAAAAGACTCCTTGTCGACGGAAAAGGACTGACAACAAAGCCTTCATCGTAATCGAAGCGGCCGCGTATGCTAAGCAGGTGGAAATGCAGTTCATGGTGAATCCCCTGCTCGCTGGGCGTCGATGGTAGTGCTGACGATCTCTAGAATGGCCTGGCGCGCATGGAAATCTTCAATGGCAGCCCTCAGTTTCAGACTTGGGATACCCCTACGCCTCCTTCAAAATTCGACAGATCCCGGTTCATCTATCCCGGCTGCACCACCTTTGGGAATGGCAATGACCCGAGAGCGCGCTTCTTCTCAATCAAATTCGTAGATACAGTCGGAATCACATTTGTGTACCATCCGTCCAAGGGCTTGGTGGACATCCAGCAGCACAGAAAGGAAGGCCCGGGCTCGTACGTCCAGCCACTCCTTGACTATCCGGCGGATTCGTTGGTCTGCATGTACCTGCATACCGAGTCAGACATAAATGTTTGCGAACTGTGTATTCAGGTGAGGGATGCGCGTCCTACTCTCGGATGCCCCAGGTTTGTGGTGAGTACCGTCTTTAATCAGAAGGCCCCTGTGCGAATGGCACGATTCCCTAACAAGGCAACAGTTCGCGACGATGGGTGTTGGCTCCGTCAATATTGGGAGTAGATGCGACCCGAGGCGTGCGCACAAACTGGCGGGCCACCCAAAGCAATTCTTCTTTAGTAGGGTGGAAAGAGGCCAGTCAACTTCATCGGCACTTACTGGGACGGCGTTGAGGTTTCTGGGACGCATCACTCTGCACAGTCAGCTCTTGACGGCATGGATCAGACCCCGCCTTTCTACTCCTTTGCTCCTCTTAGCCATGCCAGGTTGTTCGATATATATCGCTACAGCAACGGCACTCTTCGCTGCCTTGTCGTGACTTACAACATCGGGGTCAGACGAATGTTAGGGGACTATCGAATTGGGCAGATGCCCGAGCCCGAGACCTTCCAGGATCCCGAGATGCTATGCTTCAATGGAGAACACCTCGGTCCTGAAAACGGCGAACCCCTACGCTCAGGAATGCTCATGACTTGCGGCGACCTTGTACCTCACGTTCACGAAAATGCTCAGAATTGGAAGTGCTATCCCATACAAGAGAATCATATACTCGAGCTTTTCTTCACCGCAAAGCCAGCACACAGGGTGAATATCCGGGCTCGGCGGTGGACCGAGGATTGGCCGACAGACGAGCGCGAGTTACCTTGTCACTTTCCAATGTTTACGTGAATACGATGCCGGACCTCTGCCAAGTGGCCGTGCGAGGATCTGAGCTGGGAGGTGATGGCGCCGGTAGAGTTGATGAGCGATTCACCTGTATGGGATAGACGGAGAGGCAAGTCTTCAAGGACATGGTTTCATTTGTCTGGGCATGAGTATCTTGTTAGAGGTCTGATTGGGATTTGGCCGAAATGGAAAAAGGATCGAGTCATCATAGGCATGGTTTCATTTGTCTGGGTACGAGTATCTAGCCATGGGGCGGATTGGAACTCGAAATGCAAGAAGAATGGGGGAAAAATTGAGTCACGAAGGAAATGGTTTCTTATGTCTGAGTTTGGGCGGCATCTTGTTACAGGGCCGATGGATGCTTCATCTAAATTGAACCAGGAGTCATCCATCCACGAAGGGATAGTTTAGCTGGATCTAGTTATATGGCCAACTCGGTGTCATTCATTCATTATATAGATAAAAAAAAAACTGCCACTCCTTTAACCAATTTTGCACTTGATTCTGTGATTCTCCGACCGACTTAGACAGCCGGGAAACAATGCCATTCCGTTTAAGCTGGCGATGCACTTGGCCCAGCTTCTTCTCCCGTCGGCCCACAGACATGTCGCGGGAAGCAGTGGGATTCACTCTAAGCTAGCTACGCAGCTTTTGCCCCGGTCGACGTACAGGCATGCCGGAAAGCAGTGACATTCGTTCTAAGCTGGCGATGCACTTGATCCGGTTTCTTCTCCAGTGACGCTCAGGCACGTCGGCAAGTAGTGGCGTTCACTCTAAGCTAGCTACGCGATAGATACAGTTTGTTCTCCAGGGACGTACAGACGTGTCGGAATGCAGTGATGTCCATACTCAGTTGGCGATGCACTTGATCCAGCTTCTTGTCCAGTCGACGTACAGACACGCCGAAAAACAGAGACATGCATTCTGAGCTAGCTACGCAATTGATACAGTTTCTTCTCCAGTGACGTGCAGGTCTCCTTCAGTCGACGTACAGACATGTCAGAAAGTAGTGGCATTCATTCTAAGCTAGCTACGCTATTGATTTTGCTTCTTCTCCAGCCGGCAGGCAAACCAATGGGAAGGGGAAGACACACCACCCATTCGAAGACCGCGATGCAATAGATTCCGTTTCTTCGCTGACCGACAGGCAAACGATGGGAAGACACATCACCCGTTCCGAGACTCCCATGCAATTCACTCTGCTTCTTCTCCAGCCGACAGGCAACAACGGGAAGACACATCACCCATTCTAAGCCTCCTATGCAATTGATTCCGCTTCTTCGCTGACCGACATGCCCTACACGAAGCCGATAATACATTGCATAATGTTTGCTCCCCAGCCGACATGCAGAAACCGGACAGTCCGTGCCATTCCACGTCAACCATGCACCCGGTTACGTTTGCGACCGGCGTGCAGACAAACGGTAGAGCGGTGTCAGTTCATCCTGAGCCACCAACTATGCAATCGATTCCCTTTCCCCTCCGGCTTGCATAAAGCGCGTCCTGTCTGGATCGACCGAGATGTAGCCCACCCATAGTGGATCTAGATCGAAGCTCAACATGCAGGCATATCCCTTCGCAGCAATGCAAACGCTCTCCAGCCCACCCCTCAAATCAATCCTGGTGAGTGTGGTTTGCATGTCTGCCACGAGGCGTACCGGCACTTCTCAATCCAGACAGCGGCATATGTCATGTCTGCCGTGGATCCGCTTTCTGCACACCTACCTCCGCATAGTACCCGTCGATAGTCGTCTGCACCTCGACACGAATGCCCACCGACTCTTGACTCTGAGACTGTTTGCTCCATGCAGTCGTGTCGAAGGATGGAGAACTCCATGGTGATGGTCTCCAAGGGGGGCTCCTCGTTCGCCCACTCGCGTGCAAACAGCATTTCAGCTGGCAAAGGTCATCCAGTAAGACCTCGACGGAGTCGTGACTCATTCCGTGACATGGTTACAAGGGCGCAAACGGCTTCCTGCTCCCGTCGTACGTGAGGCGGTCGACAAAGATAGCAATGTGACGGGCGGAAGAAAGTGAGGCAAACGGGTAGTTGACTAGCTTGGCTCGTATTCCAGCCTGGCTTCCACATCCGACCTGTCACTTCCCGTCTTATCGGCTACGTTCGTGCCCAAAGCTGTCGACACAAGCCGGCAACGGCATGGTGCATCCCCGAGAGAGAGAGAGGCAGCAATAATAGCAGCGGTGGAGATTGGGAGGAGGGCGTTGTGATGACCCGGTAGCTTGGCTCGGTCCAGCCTGGCCATCCATGACCTGTCACTTCCCGTCTTATGGCTACGTTCTGCCCAAAGACTGTCAATAGCAAAGCCGGCAACGGCATGGTGCATCCCCGAGAGAGAGAGGCAGCAATAATAGCAGCGGTGGAGATTGGGAGGAGGGCGTTGTGATGAGCCCGGGTAGCGGTCAGTGCTGTGTCGCAACTTGGTGTACGTCTCCTTGCCACTGGGCAACTGGAATTACACAGGGGAGTGTGTGTGAGCTACGTGGGTAATCTGGTGTCGTAGAACTACAATGACGTTATTCCTGTCGGCGTCTTTTGATCACAGGCCTTGGTTTGGAGGTCTCGGTAATTACAGAGTCCGTGATCTCGACCCTCGTCCTGGATGGGGAGGTGGATCGAGAGCCTCAATCTGGAGGGGCGGACCGAGAGCCTCAATCTGAAGGAGTTGCCCCGGAGCCAGGATCTTGGGAACTGGATCTTGGGAACTGGATCTTGGGTGCTCGATGCTGAGCCTCCGATCTGGATGAACCCCCTCATCTGCGGCCATCGATGTCTGGCCATTGGGCTGGGCAGGTGGATCAGGATGGATCAGGAGCGGTATCCATCCTGGAGCATCCAGCCTGAAGCGGCATCCAGCCTGAAGCGGCATCCAACATGGAGACACCCCCTCTCCCGAAAATCCTCGGGCAGCACAGCAGTAGCAGGCTTGAGTCCAAGCGGGGAATATGTGATGAGGACAAGCAAATTACAAACGATTATTGGGACCGTAAGAAAATCCTGAGACTTTTTCAACCTGGTGATGGCGTCAAACGGAGGTTGAGTCCAGCCGTGTCGCTCCCCACGTTTGGATGTTCCAGCCGTGTGACTCCCCCGCCGCCCCGGTGGCTTGGCAGGTTGTCTGCCCGGGAGAGACTTTGGTACAACGCGGAGGCGTGGATGTACGTCGTATTGTACACAGTGCGTAACTGTACTCAGTGCGTGACCCTGGGCGATCAAGATTGGCGTCTCACCTCCCCCTCCACTCCGCCGGCCCCGTTTGGGCCGATCAGCTAGGGAGTGCGCGCCACCGAGTCGCAGCATTTCCCAAATCACCTTTAAGGTTTGCTTTCCTGTGAACCGGGTTTCTGGTGCATGGTGGCATGGGGGCATGAGGAGATCAAACGAGCGAGGCCTGGAGAGGATTCGCTCAGTCTTAGCCTGTGCGCACGGTCGGCTCAGCGTGGTCGGTGGCAGGAGGACACCATCGTATGACTGCTTAGATTGGACCGGGCCCGAGCCGTCGAGGCCGAGTGGCTGATGGCGGTGTCTCTCGGTCAAGATACGTACTTCGGAGTAGCGCGCAGAGCCTGATCCATCATCGACGGGACGGCCCATCCCTGAGCCCCAAGACAAGAAGAGCATGGCGTAGAGCTTGATAAGTCGAAGCTAAAAACCAACGTCCGCTAGCAGGAAAATCGACCGCGTTGGAGAGTTGGTCGAGTTGGCGCTTGCGAGAGTTGGAACCGTTCGCGAGACTCGACGGCTCTGGAGAGCAACTGTGGGAGACGCTGTCCAAGTCAACCAGCGCGAGAAAGGGTCAGGGCGGTACAAACCCTGCTCAAGCCCTGTTTCTGCGGGCTGCTGCTTGTCTCGAGTGTAGGCTTCTGCGGCTATCGACGTGCTCGCCCGTCGGCCAATTCTCTTCCGTCTCACTGCTGCACGCCACCGAGGGCGTTAGTTTTCGTGTCTGTCTTTACCCATCGGTCTTTTGCTGCAGGCTCGCAGCGACAGGTGTACACAGCGCTAGGCTCGCAGCGACAGGTGGTGCACAGCGACAAACGGGCGTGGAGTGTGTGCGTATTGTGTGTACGTATTGTGTGTGAGAGAGAGGTGAGTGCGAGGTGACTGTACTGTCAGTGCGTGCTCAGTGCGTGCGGAGTGCGTCACGTACGTCACGTCAGGGGCGTTTCCTGGGTGCCTTCCTTGTTTCCTCGATTGGATCACGGCAGCAAACGGGCCAGCGCCCCACTCGGCCGTTTGCCAGGAGCGAGTGGGGCGACCGGCGATCGCGGAGCGGCGGGGCAGTGGGGCAGCGGGGGTGCAACGTGTCAGGCCAGGGATCTCTCGATGGGACCAGGCTCCGAGGAGACAAGTGGCACAAAATCACCAATGCAAGCCAGCTTACTATGATTTTGCTTTGCCCTTGAGCGGCGACTGTCAGTCAGCCAGCAAAAGGAAAGTTGGAATCCATCTTCGGTCCCAAGTGCAGAGCTGGCAAGGCATCTGTCTCTCCCAGGAAGCCACTATCTATCCAGACCGTCTCACGGCACGGCCTGGCAGTCTCATACCGACACAACGCAAACCAGCAAACCGCATTGCGAAATGACCAATCACGCATCCTCAGACTCTGTGGCTGAAGCCCCATTTCACCCAGTGCCCGCAGCCTGATGTCGCGGAGCCTCTCAACGTCAGCGCCGCTGTCGCACACATGCACCCTCCCAGATGCCATTGCGTCTGAAAAGAAACACCACTGCGTCGGGGGCTGATGATTGTTTGCCTGTCGCGAGCCGAAACTGGAAACCGCACGGGAGACGGGAGACGGAATGGCTGTGCCCATTTGCACATTTGTGTTTTTGTTTGACGGCTACGGGCGAGGCGAGACCAAACGCCATGAGCCCGTTTGATGGATCCCGGGTCGAGGAAGGATGTAGACAAGCAGTAGACAGAATCAAAGTCCTTTTGGCCCTCGAGACGACGAGTTTAAGACGCTCTCACTTCTCCCTTTTTCTTCCTTCTCTTCTCGCGACCGTGTTCCTCATCGTGAATCACATCACCGTCACTCCCCCATCTACATTCTCCCCAGGCTCACCACCGAGCCCTTCACCACGCACAACACCGAGTACAACACCAAGCACTACACCAAGCACAACACCAAGCACAACACCAAGCCCCCCCGCTCTGCATTCAGAGATCCCGCACATCTCAGTAAGTCTCGTACTCACCTCCTTCCTTGGCTGGTCCTTGTTCAACTCAGTGGCTAATTTCCATCGGTCTCACAACAGTCTTGTCCCCCCCTCAGCCCAACACCTCCCCGATCGCCCACGAAACCAATACTCCAAAAACGAAACACTCCACCTCTCGGTTCAGCAAGCATGTTCCAACCCAACTTCGAACATGCATCCCCTTCCGCCGACCCTCCCCCCAAACTCGAAGAGAGGTCCCCTCCTCTCGAATCCCTTCCCTCTCTCACTCCAGACCGCGAGGAGACGGGCCATCCCTCCGTCACTCTTCCTCAGCCCGACGTTCCTCAACATCAACCCGTCTCCCCCGCCACTCCCCCATTGCCCCCCTCGGACTACATTCCTGTCTCCTTTGCCTACGTCCATCCCGCCATCAACCCGAATTACACCACCGACACCGCAGACCCACCCCGACAAGCCCCCCGGCGCAGGCTCCCCAATGCGCCCCGCTCCGGGCCCCGCTCCGGCGTCAAACCGGTCTCAGGTTGGAAGCCGGCCTCTGGTCTGAAATCCAAGCCGGCCGCTGTCATCGAGTCCATGGTAGCCTCCGCTTCCCAGTCCAACCCCACTACTGTTGTCAAGTCCGAGCCGGTCGACGTTGTCATGGCGGAGAAGACTCCGGAGCCAACTCCTGTTGCGGAGAAAGCTCCCATCGCAGAGCCAACTCCTATCGCACAGCCAACTCCTGTCGCACTGGAGACGACCCCTACATTCATCAAGCAGGAGCCAGCCCAAGACTCCGACGAGGACCTTCTCAATGCGACCACCCGCGAGCTGAATGTTCTCAACGGGCCGGCGCCCAACTTGCAACCTGTGGCCGACCCCGAAAGTTCCCCTGTCAACCACCACGAACCAGCCCCCATCGCCGCACACGTCGCAGCCGTCGAAGGCTTTGACTTCAACTTCGACTTTCGATGCCCTTGCAATCAGCCCATTTGCTATGGAGATTGCGAGGTACAGCAACAGGCCCCAGACATGGACATTAATAACCTCCCGGCCATGGGAGAAAACAACGCGCCGGCCATGGCAGTACACAACCACCCAGCCATGGGAGTAAACAATGCGCCGGCCGTGGCAGTACACAACCTCCCAGCCATGGGAGTACACATCGCTCCGGTCGTGGCAGTAAACCACGCTCCGGCCATGAGATACGTCCCGGGCATGGGTATGAACGGCCCCAGAGAGCAAGCAGAGGAGGTCAGGAAGTACTTCGCTATCAGGTTTCTGAGCAACATTCCCCGACGACCTGGAACCTGGAACGCAGGCGTCTCTGACAACAATCAAATCGACGTCATCCGCCAGAGCATGCTCGTCCTGGAACCAGCCGACGCCGGCCGTGGCGCCATGAGTTGGGAATTCTTTTTCCAAGCCTGCATCTTCCGGCTTGGCTACCTCAGGGGTAACGATCGACACGCTTCCATCTTCTCCTTGGTCATTCTGGCCATCTGTAGCATTGCTCTTGTCAACGGATGCGATAAGGACACTGTCTACGCTACCGTGCGCGCCGTCCTGGTCCTGAGCGGCGGAGACGGCTACGACCTGACGCACCGCCAACTTCTTAGGGTTCTCCAGGGCAACATCGCTGGCATCGCTCTCCTCGAGAGAATGCATGAGATAATCGGCATCAAGGCTTACGAGATCCCATTGCACGGTAAGCTTCCAGTCCCCCCGCTCCGCCCATTGGACCCCCTTTGCTAACAGACTCACAATAGACAGGGACACCATCTTTATGTTTTCGACCATCACCCTCTCCTCGGTGGAGCTCATTCTGAGGGGACTGGCATTCGTCCCCACGCCAACTGGCCCCATAACTCACTTGAATTCATGGAGCCTTCAGATCCCACGTCTGGCTTACGATGTCCTCGGCCGGGAAGCGTTTGGTTGGAGGTATGCAGCTGACCCTGGTAAACGTGCAAGATCTGAAGCTAACCCGAGACCAAGCCTCGAGCGCGTCCTCTCCTCATTGAGAATGGACTGGTTCTTGTTCATGGAGGCCAACTTCTAAGCCGATCTGATTGTCAACTCTTGAGAGAGATTCTCGCGGAACGTCGCGTGGTGAGTTTTGAAGAGGGGTATGGTAGGGAGTTTAGGACCACAGGTAATATACAAAATGGTCTGGAAGATGAAAAATTGGGGCTGCAAGGATGGTTCTCAGCATCTGGTGTCTGTTTGATTCTTTGTTTTGATGTTTAGCTCACCGTCTTTCCTTTCCACTGTCGTTACCGTCTCTTTTGTCCTTTCTTTCACTGGTCATTTCCTTTTGTACTGTCGCTACTGGAATATTTTCCTTGGTCTGGTCCTGGTCTTTCCTCTCTGCTGTCAAAAAATAGCTCGATTCTCAGATCTGTAGCTGTAGCTGGTCCCCACCAAATCTATTGACATGCTCTAAACCCTTGTTTCTTCTCTCCACTTGATTCTTTTCTCACGTCTAATGATTCGAGGATTCACTCGATAGTGATTGCGATGCATTGAGATCTTTCGCTATCATCTGAAGAAAATCGCCACTTGCACACAAGTCTGCTGTTTGGGATGCGCAGGATCCAGGACTTTGGTACAGACGGTTGAAGATTATGCCTGCACCAAGTTGCATCTCGTGAGTAGGGAAAATCAGGTTGATCCAAGTAAAAATGAATGAAGTAGAGAAAACGAAATAATTAGGTACAGCCTGATAGCATGAGCGAAGGCGGTTTGATTTTATGATAAAACCTTGGTACAACCAGGTGTGTTTGAAAATTCGATTAGTAAGAATGGTCGAGCTCGCAATAAGCGATCTTGTTGGTTCACCTTGCCTCTGTGAGCAACACACAGGCGTTTGTTGTGGTATCATGGGCATCCCACAAGGTGGTTTCATGGTGAACTCTTGCCTCACGGCGCCATTTATTCTAAACAACGAGCTCTTGCACTCGCCTCGACGTCATGGGCGAAACATGTCAGGAGCGTCACCTGTGGCCGCCAAACAGCGTGGCTATTGCTGGCCGTTTGGAGCAGGCGCGACAAAGGGGCCCTTGCCAACTGCGCGCACCGTCGACCCATCGACGGAGGCAGACGCGGTGAAAAACTGCACTGTTCCAAACGTCGTGAATAGTGACGTTTACGCTCGCAGTTTCGCCGCAGCTACATAAATCCCCTGTCACAAAGCACCGAGTCCTGCTCCTCAGCATGTCCTCAACCCGAAAGAGCAGCATCTCATCCGCAAGCACCCGAGACTCTGAAGAACCACCACCCGAAGAGGACAAGATGAACAAGCAAGAAGACAAGGCCGGAGACAAGATGGACGAGACCACCAAAGAGGACATCTTGCGAATGACTCTAGGTCTTACCGATCAGAAGACCATCGCCCAGCTTTCCCTGGCCGGTACCATGGCCCAGCAGAAGCGGGAGGACATGCACCACTCCCAAGCCAAAAAGAAGGCCCGCCTTGAGGAGGAGATGAAGAAAAAAGCAGGCGGCAAGCATGGCGATAAGAACAAATCCACCGACGAAACAGACAAGCACAAGCACACTGAGGGTTCGGAGGACGACGATGCCAATGCGGCGCAGGATACCGGCGACGGGGACCACGGAGCCCAAGCCAAGCAGTAAAGCTGGGCGTCCACTGTGGACAATTGCTACACTCTGTGGACGCGGTGGACGCGGTGGACTTACCGGACTCACTGAAGCGGTATCGACGTTGGAGGCAACGAGTTCGAGATGAATTAGTCTCCTCAGTGGCATGTACTGAGCACAACGGGGGAATAAGGGGTTAGTGACTCGTCGCATTACAATCCATGGTTCATATCAAATAGCCGGCCGGTCTTGATGCTCTCCTCCATCCACTGCCTGGATTGACTGTCAAGTGCCCTTCACGATGGCGTCTTTGATCCTCCTCCATGACCCAGGCAGAACCAATGTGTCTATGTGCCCGAATGAAGACGAATCGCAGAGTGTCCACCGCCCTCTCCACCAGCATGAGTGGGAACCGCAGCGTGCCCATCTTTCCCAGCGAAAGTGCGTGGCAGCCCCTCCCAGGCTGGCTGCCAAGCCCACTCAAAGACTCGCGGGCATCCGTCTCTGGCCCAGGAGACGAGAGAAGCCGGGAGCATGAATCTCTCTCTCTCTCGCAAAATTGCGTGGGGATCGCAAACTATCCGTCCGGATCGCCCCGAGCCTCACAGGTACCTCCAGACTCGCCTCCAAACTACCAAGGCGGGCAGCTGGCAAGCAGTGTGCCCGACTCACGAAATGAATGGCTGGACTAGCAGCGGCACATTGCATCGCGGAAAGAATGGCTTGACTCAAAAAGAAATTCGGCTGCGAGAAGTCATGGCTGGTAATTGCAAACGGCGCTCTGCAGAGCCGCAGTGGTGATTGGATGCCCGGTCCTATGTCGTCGGCAGTCCACGCCTGGCTGCACATTGCGTGCAGACGGTTGCAGGGCCGTATCTCGCAAGTACCGCACTGTACTTGTCCCCAGGACCGCACCGGCATAGGCAAAAGCAACTAGGAACCTATATGCGGGCGGAACGAACGAAGACGGTGACGGGTTGCCTGCAGCCTGAGTCAAAGGCAGAAATAGGCACAGGGAGAGAGATGGGCGGCCACCCGGACCGAACTGTGAGTCCCGTCGTCGGTCCCGTCCCGTTCCTTCGCCCCGCCGCCCAACGCACCGCAAATGCACCGCGACGCCACCGCAAATCGATGATTTCCCGGTTTGGGAGGCTTCCTGGGTACGCGGAGGGAGGGGCGTGAGGGCATTGCCGTCTCACACGCCCGTCGACAGGGTCGAGCGAGAGTCTGGGCCATTTGCAACCGACCGGGGGCGTGGAAGCGTGGGGCCGCCAGGAAGCAGCCATTGGAATAGCGCCGTCGTACAAAGGTGATATCGCCGGCATCCAGCCAGTATACGAGCAGAAACAGAAGAGGCAACAGAGACAGCATACACGGCAGAGACAACCAAAGCAAACCCTGGGGCGCACAGCATATGGCGGGGGGGCAGCCCCTACGGCGAACCGCCTACAGCGCCCTCAGAGCCCAGCCCGGCAGCTGGCAGCAGTTACGCAGCAGGCTCGCAGCCTACAGCTCGCAGCAGGACACACCTAACTAGCCGCCCACAGCTCGCACTACGCAGCCGCCCACAGCTCGCAGTTCACAGCCCGCAGGCCCTAAACCAAAACGCCCCGAAGCAAAACACAGCAGCACAAAGCACTCACTGGAGGAGCCCTGGGCTGCACCACCTCCAACGCCCTGGTGGGAGCAATGTGCAGACGCCCACTCGCCACCAGGCTCCAGAAACTCACCGAGTTTTGTCGACAGGCTCGCAGGCGGCCGCCGCTGGGCGATCGATGGCTTCGCTGCCCCATGCTCTGTTACACGTCGCGCGCGCTATGCTAGGCGTACGGCAACGGGTACTGTGGCTGTCCCATAACCCTGCCCTCCGCAGGTTGTGCAACACCAAGCTCGATGGCTTCGTGCTGGCCGTGTCTTGTCCGTGGCTCACCGTCTATTTGATGCCAGTACCCCGATTCCGACGCCTTGTAATATGTAACTTGTAACCTGTAACTTTCCATACTGTATTTCCATACTGTATCTTGAGTCCCGAGCCCTTCAGCTAAGCCATCATGTCCATGTGCGCTCCCGAAGGCAACCAAGCCAACACTCAGCTCCTCCTCCTCAACCCACGGCCAAATCCGTCCTCCTCGCTCAAGTACTTGATCTACTTACCCCCTGGATTCTTGCCGTCTTTTCCCCCCCAGCCTCTTCATCACTACGATAGCTTCAATTCGACCATCGTCATCCAAGATCCGACTGCCTCGTCTGGATCCTCCTCCTCCACAAACACTCCGTACGACCGCTCCACAGTCCACTCCCCATGGCGCTGCTCATCGTTGCACTGCTTACCACCTCCCAGGTCATCATTTTACACTTCCCTTACAATTCCCGGAACCATGGTTTCGGGACCCAAGCACAACGTCGTCGGCTGTCAGTCAGGCTTCGACGACTTATTCCAAGACGCGATATGCGACGTCGTCACCATGCCTCTCGCCGAGCGCGGGAAGGCCATGGGCACCTTTGACTTGACAGCTCCATGTCAAATTCTGAGCGAAGTCGTGACCAACATGGTGGTAAAGTAACCCCTTGATTCCGCTCCATCTATTGTTACCCTAGGCTTACCCCTGACAGCCTCCCCACATCGAGGAATGGTGCACCAAGTTTTCGGCCGTCAGCCGGGATCCACGAAAGCCCCTCGGTACGCCCGAGGCCATTCGTCTTGAGCGCGGCGCCATCTTTCTTCCAAAGAATGGCTACTTGGCCGTCCTGATCCCGCTGACCAATTCCAAGTGCCAGGTCAACATGGTGGGACGCAATGGTAGCTTCGAGTCAAAGGATTTGCAAGCTGAGGACGTGGTGATCCTCGGCGATACGGCTATGCATATCACTGGTGGGAGCCTCAGGTTTCTTTGCACCGTGTATGACCTTGTCCCGCAGGGGCAGGCTGGACACTTCATGAGCTGAACAGTAGAAGCTCAAAGGTTCATGTTGCCTAGATCAGCTAAAGGTGCAAAAGGTTGAGGTGCAAAAAGTTGATGTGGCAAGGGTACTAGCTTCGAAACAATGTGTTTGTAGTTCATGTATTAAACGTCGTCGGCTGTCAACGATCGTTAAGAAACATGGTTCTCCGATTCTCTCGTTTCGTGATGACTAGACTCCTGACGCGAAACGTCTACCACCTGGCACACGATTGCGGACTGTCGAAGAAAGTGCCCTCGTAGACGGCGAGGATATCACATCCCCACGGTCGAGATATCTACCCTAAACTTCGATTTGGATGCAAAAATCCAGATAGTTGGTAGCATCTGAGGAGTGACGTTTGCTAAACGAAGCTCATGCTGGTTGGTCCACACGCTAGCGGAGATCTACAGCAAGGGGTCAAGAGGATCATTCGTTCTTGTGCTTGAACAAAATCTGTGACGGGCGCACCTTTCCAGATCCATCCCAACGATGTCTTCTTTGAAAGGTCACATGTTTCTGGTGTAAGACCGTCGGGGGGGTTGGCAATCTTCCCTAACCTTCTCCCAGCCAACACACTTCATCATCGCCCACGATGCGGCACGTCAAGTGGATACTAGAACCGTAGCCATAGTTCAACCAAGAACCAAGCAACGTAAAGATTATTCATCATCCCCCACAGACGGTCCAAGAACCCGATGGATGACCAACCGCGCAGTGAGGTGATCATTGGTAAGCCCTGACACACGCAGGCCAGTCGTTCCCAGAAGATCTGCCGGCCCAGGAACCGGCGATGGTTTACCCCACACTCGGAACGTGGGGAGGGGAAGGTCGGCGGATCCCCCGACACCCTGGAACGGGTCATCCGCGAGCACACATCCGCCGAACTGGGATTCGTATATTACAAAGAGTCGCTCTCTCACTTGGTTCCAATTGATGTGCTCTCGTACTGCCTAGCATCTCCCTCGCACTTCACACCAACATCCCAGGTCCCAAGGAAAACCCACAGCCATGGACGCTAACGCCCCGCCGCTTCTCGATCTCACCATCGACAACATCACACCCAATGCTGTGCGCATCAATTCCCAGAGCGGTGATGCACGTCTCACGTACCTGATGGATCGGTTGACGACCCATCTACACGACTTTGCGCGGGAGACCCGGCTTAGCACCGATGAGTGGATGGCCGCGCTACAGTTCCTGACCCAGTGTGGCAAGATTTGTAGCGACGTCAGACAGGTAAGCATTGGGTGTTGAATCTGGGGTAAATGCTAGAGTTCTATTTCGCCAGCTCTCCGACTTTCTGGGCTTCCCCAGAGTGGAGAACAAGTCCGCTGATATAAAGCAGGAATTCATCCTCCTCTCTGACATCCTCGGCCTATCCCTTCTAATTGACGCCATCAATCACCCCAAACCACCTTCATGCACCGAAGGCTCCGTCCTCGGGCCATTCCACACACACGATGCGCCCAACATCCCCAACGGCTCCTCCATGTCGACTGACCCCGAAGGAGAACCCCTCCTAGTCGTGTGCTCCGTGCGAGACACCCAGGGGAATCCCATCCCTGACGTCAAGATTGACATCTGGGAGACGGACTCGTCGGGGCACTACGATGTGCAGCATGCGGATCGCGACGGACCCAGTGAGCGGTGCGTCATGACGAGCGATGCAAAGGGCGAGTTTTGGTTCAACGCTATCAAGCCTATTCCCTACCCAATCCCCAACGATGGGCCGGTAGGGAAGCTGCTGGGCCTTCTCAAACGGCACTGCTGGAGGCCGTCGCACATGCACTTCATGTTTGAGAAGGAGGGGTGGGATCACCTCATCACGTATGTCAACCCTCCTCGCTGCCAGTTGGCCACTACTGACACTGTTACAGTGCGCTGTACCTGCGCGGTGACCCATACGAAACCTCCGACGCCGTGTTTGGCGTCAAGAAAAGCCTAGTCGTGGACTTGGCCAAGGTCGATGCGCTAACCGCACAACGGTATGGGGTGAAGGAGGGCAGTTGGTTTCTCCAGCAGGACTTTGTACTTGCGAGCACGAAGGAAACGGATGACCTGCGAGATCGAAACGCCATCGAAGCGTTGGCCAAGCTGGGACTGAACATGAAGCTGGTGGACCACCTCCCCGTCCCGGATTTAGATTAACTTAGTGGCCTCTCGGGGCCGACTTGAGCAACTTGGCAACGTTGGCATAATAACCCTCGACTCCTCCGTACTTTTGCAAAATAGCCGGAATGTCGATCTCGCTGTCCCCGTTAGTTCGCCTCCGTCCCACGAGCCCAGTGTTTCTCGTGCTTGGAATCCTCAGCATCTCCGTCTCGATTTCCCAGCCGCAGTCCTCTGCGATCCGCGTGACCCAGTCAACGAGCGACGCAAATGTCGATTTGCCCTTGGTCTTGTCCCGAGGAGCGGGGGCGCGATACTTATCGCCGGTGAGGTTGTGGCTGCAGCAGGGTATTGAGATAAAGGGGCAGTCGGAGATGGCAGCCAGAATCGGGGTCCATGGGGTGAGTTCATCAGCGTGGTTGGAGATGATGAAGGTTCCCTTGGGGAAGATGCCATTGTGAATATATCCTCCTCGTTGATCGGTTTCTCATCTTCGCTAGGTGTCCCCCTTGGAACGACGCTGGGTAAGAGAAGAAGTTTTTGGAGGGAATCCGTAGAGGGGGAGGAGGAAGATGACGACTTGTACTGGGCCCACGACTTGCGTGCCCGAGCATCAAACCCCCAACCCGCGTAGCCTTCCAATTGCAAGACATGGACTAGCAAGCCGTTTCCACAGCCGATGTCAACGAAGCCAGGGAACTCGGTGTCCTTGTACATGTCTGCCCATAGTTCTATGAGGAAGGCAGCGATACCCAGGTCTTCAAATACGTGTTTGGACGGATCGGTGGTCTCAGCCCAGGACTCAACAAGCGTCCTCGCATACTTGTTCTTGAGATCCGAATACCGGTTCTGGAATCTCTGCTGGGGTACGATCACGTCGTGGTTGACCCTCTTGACATAGCCAGCGGCAGTGGTTTGGCCGTGCTTGTGCAGGATCTGGAGCAGGTGATAGGCAATCCTCCCTAGCTTGACGTCGTCAACCTCGTCGTCCTGAAACATTAGAAAATGAACCGAGATGGTGCCCTTGTTTGTAGCCGGATCCCACTCGTGGAGCTGGGCTATTCCCCTGACTTTGGGGTGGTAAAAGGGGAGGTCGGCAGCGGCAAGGGCATGGGGAGTGTAAATGACGAGGGTTTTCGTCAGGGCCGCTTCGCCTTCAGCGGGGTGAGATGAGGTGTAAAAGGAACATGTCTGGTCCAGGGGTGCATCGCGCATGGTGTTGCGAGGAATCAACTTGCGCACCATGGTCCGTTGGCGGGTGAAGTCTCGGATATTCCGCGTTTGGGGAAGCTGGGACTGAGACGCCGGGGCATCCTTGGCATCCTCGGGATTCTGGACATCAGACTCATCTTGACGGTCGTCATAGAGAATGTCCGCACGGAACAACCACTTGGAGTTGAGGTTGGGATTGTTGACCAGGTTCACCATGACTTTCTCGAAGTGGTGGGGTTCAAAGGTACAAGCGTGGCGGTTCATGGGCGTCCAGGCATTGCCGTCCAGATCTTCAAAGGCGGCCGGGGAACCCGGAGGGAGCTCCTCGGGCTCGTACACCAATTTCGCCTCGGCCTCCATTGATTCGGCGAGCGCAGCGACTGAGGCGTCGGGCGGACAGACCGGGTCGGCGTGGAAGCGTGGGCTCACCAATGAGACAAGGCAGGGAGCTGGTGATTTGTTGGAGGCGGCGGAATCTGGTACCGAGCGCACGAACGTGAGGTTTGCAAGTAGATACCCAATGCGACCAGGCCCAGCAATGCCTGAGGAAAATTCAGACATCAGCCACAGTAGCCTGTCGCAGCGCAAAAAGGCAACTGGAACCTGCAAGTCACGCAACGAATCAAGGGCGAGCGGCCTGACCTCCACAGCTCCGAGAGCCCTGAGTCTCAAGAGTCACAGCGCGGTTTTAGTGAGAGCCCTGGCTTCGCGGCCACCGGGACAAGGCGGTGGTGCGCCTGTGGCCAGCCCAAAAAAGTGGAATGTTCGGTGGGAAGGATCATGGATGGATGGAACCCTCCCGGGGCGCGATCCGGGTAAGCCACTAGGCAGGCACGACGTATCACAGGGTCGAGATAGCCAGGGATGAGCAGCGATGACGAAATTGAGCACCACCAAACGATACTGCCGAGATTCCTGGACCAGTGCCAGCAGAGACGAGGCAGTAGGAGATGAGCCATGCGGTGGATGAGTCGCAGGCGAAGTCAAAAGGCTGGCCTCTGACGGCAAAGACAACACAGGGTGGCGAGGTTCCAAATGGTACTCTCTGTTTGGTATGGAGATGCCACAACGGGTTCGCCGATGACTGTCTTTGACAAGTTTCAACGGTCTGGCCACTGCCATTCGTGCCCAGCCATGCCAGCCATGCTAGCCATGCCACTACCGCCGGCACAGGTATTCAGCCCTGTACGTCACGCGGCCCCGCGACGCATACACACGATGAGTGACTCGCAGCACATGCTTGAATGCTCTGAATGCGGGCATTTCTTTGTACATATTGGGTCAGCCCGAAAGTGGAGCCAGGTCAGTTGAGTGGAAGCTTGGCTCATTGCTCCGTAATTGACCACGGCGAGGATGCCTTTGAGAGTGTCAATACACACCGAGCCTGGGGAGTGAGTTCCACATCCGGGATCGACCCGGATTGCCAGTCGAGCTGGGCGTTGTCCGCGGTTGGCTTACAGCAGGGCTTGGGCTGTCGGTCTGAGGGTCTGAGAGCGCCGGGGGCTGTGCCTACCTAAACAATTTCGCCAGGCAGAGGATGCCTCATTCGTTTGCCTTGCCTTTTATTAGGGAGTTGGGAGAAATTTCCGGCAGCAAAACAAAGATTGACGCTGTCGTCGCTGGACTTGGTTGACCGGCGGACAGGAGACCAATATCCGCGGCCAAAGTCTCGAATTTGGCACGGAGTACCGGGTCCGGAAGTAGCACGGACGGAGCCGGGTGGACTGGGTGGCTGGCCCGAGATGGGAAACTGCCATTGCCACGGGGGGCGGTGTGACTGGGGAAGGCTGCATTCGAAATGCGAAAGTGGTGAGTGTGTGTGTGAATTGCGCGTGAATTATGTGTGCCCACTTCCAAAGTACCGTGGCCGTCGGTAGCAGCAAACGGGAGTCATTTAGTGGTTATTTGAGTACCTAGGTAAGTATCCAGCTCTGTGGGTTGCCCGCCCAGCGACTGTGGAGGTGGTGGACAGTGGTGGACGGCGGCCGAAGCGCACAGCCAGGGGTGGCAGCCTAACATGTAAGGCAATCCATCCCTTGCTCCCTCCCGCCCGCGCACCAAGCACCGCCCACACGCTGCCCCTCCTCTTAACTCCTTCTCCCTCCTCTTCCCTTCGCTCCTCAACCCGTCGGAAAGTCAAGACAAGCCCTCACCCTTGGCCTCATCCACCGCGCATCCCAGCTCCGTCGCAAACCATCCCCAAACCTATCTCGTCGCTCAGCTCTCGTCGCAAAGCCCGTCGCCCGTCGCTCGTCGCTTTCCAAATCGCTTCTTCGCTCCGTCGCACAAACACCCGCACTCCCGTCCAACTCCACCCACAGCGAGGCGCTCTCCTAGCCAGCGGTCGCTGAAAACATCCTCCACTTTTACAAAACCCATTTCCCAAGGTCACCCCAGTACCTCCGAGTTTATGTCCATCGAAAATCTCAAGTCCTACGGTATGTGAATGTCCATCTCCTCTGTGCCTTTGATGAATCCCATCCTGTCGTGCCCTATCCTCTTTGCGCCCCTGTCCGATTCTCCTCCACCGCCGCCAACCTCTCCCAACCTCTCTCCCCAGCCGCCCTGTCACTCATTCGCGACACTCGCGTCACGCACGCACACACACGCACGCACTCGCTCCGCTGCGTTGCCTCACCCTGCCCTGGCCAGGCCTTGTCTGGCCTCGCCCTCGCAGCAGCAATCGGGATTCGGTGTACCTTATCGCGTACCTGCATTTGCTGCCAAGCCACATCATCGCGACCCCGCGCCAGTCCACATCCCACCTCCCACCTCCCCTCCCCTCATGGACCCTGACGTGGAACCGAATCGAGACTGACTTTGCCGATCTATAGACCCCTTCGCCGAAGCCGACGAAGACACCGGAGAAACCAAGCAGACGCAGAATTATATCCATATACGCATTCAACGTACGTCACCATCCCTTGGTGTCGCGTTGCGTCTCCCCTCACCCGAAGCAACTCGTGAACCCCTCACGTGAGCTCTTGCTCCAGGTCATGAGATCGACGCCACGCAACTGCGCCCTTTTGTATCCACTGCTAACATGCACTCGCAGAGCGTAATGGACGTAAGACTCTGACCACTGTCCAGGGTCTCCCAAAGAAATTTGACCAGAAGAAGATTCTCAAGGTCATCAAGAAGAAGTTCGGTAAGTCCTTTTCCACCTCCCGCTTCTCAAAATGACGCTAATTGACGCACCACAGCTTGCAATGGCACTATCGTCAACGACACCGAGATGGGCGAGGTGATCCAGCTCCAGGGTGATCAGCGCAAAGATGTCCAGGAATTTCTCATCGACAAGAAGGAAGGCCTCGAGCTAGATGCCAAGACCATCAAGGTCCACGGTTTCTAAAGCTCCGCATGCCCCGTCGTCCTGTCAACATCAGCCGTTCCCGGGCTCGTTGGCGTGAATAGGACTTTGGGACGCATAGCCTCAGGCTTGTGCCTTCTCCGGACGTGTCCACGCGGACACCCCGAGGCTCGGCGCCGATTACCCTAGGACGGCGGGCATCCGCCAGTGGGAGCAGTCCCTTGGTGGCTTTTTTTTGAGATGGTATCCTTTTGCACCCGCTCAAGGGCCATGGACGAGAGCATCCGCCGCGATGGCCCCCGTGCAGAAGGCTAGATAGACTACGGGCAAGGCATCATAGCAGTACGGCTTGTCAGTCATTCGTTTTAGTACTATCATCGGGCAAGCCCAGCAGTAGTCTCAGGAAAATACCATGTCGATTCCGAAACCATAATTTGAATGCAACGTGAATGACAAAAACAGGATGGACAAAATCAGTGTAAACACCAGACCCCGCGATAATGGAAGAACACCATGGAATTCCCCCCAACTCCAGAACTGAACGCGATCAAAAGTACGGCAGAAGCAAATAAATATATGAGCCCAACACAGCGCTCGTGGGCGGGATATCAAATGTACCAGACAAACAGAAATCATGGGCGCCTAACATTCGGCCGTCGCTTGAGCACCGTCACCTCACCAACACACTCCGCCAGTACCGAGGTACCGAGCAAGGTATGCGTATCTTTCACAGGTCTTCGTGTTCCGGGCCACCCCTGACTTGGGAGACAACACGCGACGCCTCGTCCCACGCACGTCGACTCGATGTGATTAGGGGTATCTGGGGGTATTCGGGGACGTGGGCGTGCATGTGGGCTAGCAGCGCGACCATGCTGATGAAGCTGGCGATGGAGAAGACGTTGATGGAGGTGGACGTTTCTTTGCGGATGTTGATTTTTTGGTGGGCGATGTGGTAGAACACGGTCAGGGTCTGTCAAGGAGTTGTTAATATTCCGTGTGTTCGTCATGGTGGGGGTAACAAGGCAAGGACGTACGGTAGCGATACCGATCCAACCAGGGAGGAGGAGGCGTGGATCTTGAAACCCGCCGGCGAGGTAGAGGACGTTGGAGGTTATGTAGGCGTTGACGGCGTTGATGGTGAGAAGGCGGACCATGGTGGCCTGGGGGGTGTAGTTGATGAGCCTGTGCGAGAACGAGTTAGTCCATCTAGCCGGCTTACAGAGTGAGGACTGTGAGGACTTACCATCGGGACATCAAGCAATCCGTAAAGAAGAACGACAGGTACCCAGAGGCAAAGCACTATATCCAGCAACATCAGCACTCAGTTTCCCCTCCTTCAGGCTCGAGCTTCCCCGCGCGAGGCTGGTATACGTACCCATATGGTTGCCAAACTCGTCTCCGTCAGCGCATAGCGGGCATCAGCGTCGATGCTCAGCGCCGCCTGGCCCGCGCCGACGACGATGACGAGCTCCGGGCCGGGCAGCACGCGGAGCAGCAGCTGGAGGGCCGAGGGCAGCCCCCACCACAGGGCGGGCAGGATGGAGACGAGGCGGAGGGCGAAGAGCCACGGGTGCCACGGCGGGGGCACCTTGAGGACGACGGCGACGCGGGGCTGGAGGAGGGACGGGTGGACGGCGTGTTCGGAGGCCGAGGCGGAAGCTGTCGAGACGGTCGAGGCCGTGTGAGTCGTGTGAGTCGTGTGAGCATGCGGGTGCGAAGCAAGCTGCGGTGGAGGAAGATGGCCGGTGGACGAGCCCCGTCGAAGAGGGGAGGAATTGGCCATCTCTCGCGCAGGTCAGGCCATCGGGTGTGGGCGAAAGGAGGAAGAGAGAGAGCGGCCCAAAGAAAATTCCCAAGAAAAAGGGAAAAAATAGGAGGCGAGAAAAGAAAGAGGCCGGCCAAGCGAGGAAGGGGATTATGGGATTCGTGATGGCGTCAAAGGAGGAGAGGAGCTGCGGGCAGGGGGGGGGCCTTTTCGCAGCAGGTACAGCGCACCGCGGTGGGAACTGCCGAATGTGGCTAGGGCCATTGTGGCTGGAGGGTGGAGGTGTGTGGTTCCTGGGTTAGGGGAGGGGATTTCAGCCCATCGAGGCGTGGACGGGCGGCCCGTATTAGGGCTCGGCGGGAGAGATTGGGAATGCGGGAGATGTGGGAATGTGGAACCGGGCATGGCGGAGTTGTTCGAGGGCGGATGAGGGAAGTTGGAAGTTGGAGGGAGGTTCTTATCGACTTGATCTTCCGTCCGCTGTATCAGCGATATGATTACTTTTGCCCCGATGAAGAAAAAGCTTACGCGCCAGACGCCACATCGACGGCGCTCCCCCTCCATGGCCGAGTCCCACACGAGGCGGGTGGATAAGACACCCAGCTGGCTGGAAGAATCATCTTGTGAGTTTATGGATGCACCGGGGAGGGTTTGAACCATGTTGCATTCGATTAGGGAGAATTCTCATTCGTTAGAGCGAGACCCGAGTTCAAGTACCATCTCAATACGTAACACCGCAGAAAAGCTCCAAGTCCAACACCAGGGAAACCATGCGTAAGCGGCCGTGATGATAACATTACTATGAAGCAAGTACACACTTGGGTTCCTAATAAAACCATTTGCTAAAAATATCCGTCACAAACTCCTTCATTAAGATATCACTGCCATTCTCGTTCCTTCAGTTCAGCCATCATCTGGTTCTGGTTCCGATACTTTTCCTCCTAAATCCCGATCCCGATCCCGATCCCATGTCCCTAGTTCATTTCCCTCATTTTCCAGCACTATTCTCACTTACCCACATTGCTCATCATGCCCGTCTCAAAACAAGTCAGCATTTATGAATCGGGGTTAGCATCCGTTGCATCGGCACGAGCTGCTGATCAGGGGCTGCGTCGTGGGCTGCGTCGAGGGCTCCGTCGGGCCAGTGGCGAGGTAGACGCAGTCTTTTTGCTGCTGCGTACAGCTTTCCCTGTCGGGATTGGAGGACGCTGGCTGGTGTCTCTGAGTCGCTTTGGTTGTTGCTCCTCGCGCGCGCTCAGTTGGTCGAGTCCGTTTCGCAAGCGCATGCGCAGGCGCAGGTGCAGGTGCAGGCGCAGGCGAGCATGGCTCCACGGTAACGAGAGCTGGATCAACAACTATTGGGTCGACGTGGTTGGTCATTGTCGGGTCCATGTTTGCCGCCATCTCTATTTGGAGGAGAGCGATTTGATATTGGATCCACTCCAAGAGGATCTCGTGGCGAAGACCATGTCGCCTGGCGAGCCGGTAGTGGACAGTGGTTGTAACGAATTCTTCAATAACGTCATTGCGGAATCTGGAGACATAATAATTCGCAACTCCCTCGTCAAACTCTCCCCGTGCCTCTACCATTTGCATATCCACGGCAGGCCCTTTCTTGGCTGGATTTTTGAAGTCTCGCTCCGCTATCAGAAGGGTTGATCTTGCGTTTTCCACGGTTTGCCGCCTTTCCGTCAATTCCTCCTTACGGTCCCGGGTACACTGCGGGCTTTCAACGTAGTTACGCGAGTCTAGCCGTCTGAGCATACGGGAATCCACGAGTTTTCGCCAGGCATCCTCGTATTTGCCCTCCCAGGACCTGTACCAGGAAACCTCGGCGTACTCCCTGAGCTGGAAGCTGAAGTACTCGAGCCAGGTTGACAACTGGTCTTGTTTCTTGGGGTTCTTGTGCAAGTCAACCAGATGGATCAGGTGTTGTTGGTTTGAGTGTGCCGAAAGGCGAGCCTTGGTCTGTTTCAGGTATCGGGGAAAGGAACACTTGTTCTGGCGTCTCATCTGGACCTGCCAGCTGCGGAATTTCCTCCAATCTTCCAATTGGTCTCCGAAAATCATCCACGAGTCCTGGTTTGTGTCGGGGAACTCGCCCTGCCAGTATCGCAACAGGCCGTGATAGGCCCTCGGGTTCCTGGAGATGTGATCGATGAGGCCGATGGGATACCAGGGTCGTCCGCCATCCCTGACGAGCTTGTCGTGGCGCTGCCTCTCGAATCGAATGTACTCCTGACGCTGGGCTTCGGGGCTCAGGGGTGAAAAGGATCCAGACCGGGATGCGAGTGTGGGAGTCGAGCAGTTGGAGGAGGTGACAGGTTCGTCTCGTTCCACTTTTTCTCGGCGAATTTGTTCATATGTAGCGACTTGGGTGGCCCACTCAAAGAGCTTGATGGAGACTTGGTTGAGGTCAACGACGTAGGACCTACTTCCGTCCCTGATGAAATAGCCTTTGGTCCTAGCTCGGGTGTTAGTGGGAGAAATAAGAGATAGTCCAGACAGCCCCTACTTCAATTGGTTAACAAGGACTTCTTCGAGCACTGGATCAGAGCAGCTGTGGTAGTCCTTCTGCTCTTGCAGATCAGGAGTTTCCATGATTGGTGCAGTTGCGGTACGTTGACGGGAGTATCCTGAGGATATGGTCTGGGTGGTGAGAGATTGAAAGGTGAGAGATTGAGCGATGAGAGATGCGAGGGACACGAGAGAAGACGGAGTAGATAAAGGAGAACGGAACGGGAGCGAAGAGCGAGGGGCGGGACGAGAGACGGAACGAGAGACGGAACGAGAGACGGGACGAGAGGCGGGACGAGACAACAACAGGATCCGAGCAAAAGCTAAACAAGAGCAGAGCCGCGTGCCAGAGACGGGCCAGAACTTGGCGGGCTGGAAGGCTGGCGGGCTGGCGGGATGAGAAAACGAGGGGCGGCCAGCCAAAAGCCTCGAATGGATGATGGATGATGTTGGTTCCAGGTTTGCTTTGTCGCCCTGCGTCACGTAAAATGCCGGGAGCTTCATCTGTTCCAGTTGGAGACTTGCAGCTGACTGCCACCCCTCCACCCCCCTAAAGCCTTGCGAGTTACAGGTGCAGCGGTACATGCTCAGTGCGTTACGCGGTCAGTGGGTGTGCAGTCGGTGCAGTCGGTGCGCGCTGTCACACAGAGACAGGCTCAGAGACATGGATCACTCAGAGACATGGATGCCAGAACCGGCCGGAGTCTCACTCACCACTCACCCCAAGACTGTCTCTTCTCTCCCTCGACTGGGCTCTAGCACTCTCACCCCTCCAGCTCTCGACTCTCACGGCTCCGGCGCTAAAATCAAAGCACAGCGCAGCCCGCCCCAGGACCCTGGATCCGACGGTGGGGCAGGCACATCATCTGTGATCCAGGATCCATCATCCCTCCCCCCGTCGGGTCCTCTAACGCTGCTCTCTGCCCAGGGTGCGTGCTCCGTAGCGTTTGTTCTTTTTGTTCGTTCCTGGTTCCACGGATGGATTCCTTAGGTTGGTTCTCTGGGCCCTGGTTCTCTGGGGGCCCGGGGGAAAGACTCCACTGAGGCCCAGCGTGTCCACTGCGGCGCTGAAGCTGCTGTGCGGCGGTGGGTTCTGACTTCGGGGAGGTCCGGGCGGTGTTGGGTTTGGGGGCGTTGGGGTTGGGCGCCGCCTGAGGAGGTGCTGTCTGGGCTGCTGTGGGCTGCTGTAGGCTGCTGTGGGCTGCTGTGGGCTGCTGTGGGCTGCGGGCTGCGGGCTGTCTGGGCTCCTCCTATGAGGGGCTGCTGTGGCCTCCTGTAGGCTGCCCTGCTGTAGGCTGCTGTGGGGATGGGGAGAATAGTGGGCATCTGACATCTGGCGGGACGCAGATCAAGGCCGCAATAAGCGCCAGAAGTCTCTCAACGACGACACCATCTCGGTGCTTTGTGGTTGCTTTGTGGGTGCATTATGTGCATTATGTGCCTTGTGAGTGGGCTCTTCTCCCTGTTTCCTCGAGTGGCTTTTTTCAACCCAGCCGAGATGTCTCGTCCAATCCATTCCGCCTCCTCATCCCTCCTCATTCCCTCCTCATTCCCTCCTCATTCCCTCCCTCCCACCCGTGTCGCAGCATCCATCCCGTCGGCTCTTCTCCCGGTGCGTTGCCCCATCCCAATCCCATCTCACTGCTTGCTTTGCCTGCATCAGCTTCAGCCGGGCTAATTTGTTGACGTGGTATCTCGATGCATGCATGTCCCAGATGCATGACCTCGACGAGCCTCCTGATTGCACCTCGTTGAGCGTCCTCGGTCCATGACCTTCCTTGTTGACCCCCATGTGCCGCCGTCCTTTTGATGAAACTCGGCAGTGGTTGCACCGGGTACGTACTTCTCAAGTTAACTTACGGTCTACCGGCTGCCTCCGCAACGGGAAATTGATCTGCCACGATGCTGACGGTGCGGGCCGCACCTAGTCCGTCGAGTTAAATCTACCCGACCGGCTTACCCTAGAGCCATTTATTGCAATGGAAAATCATCAGGATTCCCTGTCACAAACTAAAGACGACTGTATTTCTGGCCTTTTCATCTTCCTTGAGATTATTTCTAATCCCTTCTTGGATTAAGTGCCTAGTTGGGAGCAAGGTGGACAAGTCAAGGCATTTCTCATCATCACTAACCGTCTTCACAAGATTGGCAATTTGGACCTCATAGAGTGCGGTAAAGACTGTGGGGATTTTCTGAGACTAAAGGAAACTAAGGACAACTTCATACTGAAAATCAAAACCGCTGCGAACCAAATCAAATCGAACCATGCGAATCACACTCCATCTATCCACCATCCATCCACTCTCCATCCATCCGATCCCGTCTTTCGATACCATCCACCTCCCAATGAATCCTCAAAGAATTCCACTCCTGATTGCTGAGTCGGCCTAAACCGAGTGTTGACTTTACCTGAACTGGCCATCGAAACCTAGGATCATCCTTCAAGAGAAGAAGCATGGCGGGAGATTGGTGCATCTATCCCGAGGCATCCTTGGAGACATCCATGGAGACATCAGAGAGGGTATCAGAGAGGGCATCCTCAGACACATCAGCGGAGGCATCTTCAGATACACGACGGAAGACGAAGTCTACTTTGGCAAGGTATTCGTTGCGTTCAGTAGTCATTGTGTTGACCACAGCGTGGGAGTCCCCCCAGAGCGAGGCACGAACCTCCTCAATCTCTCGGAAAGAGAGAGTGGAGAACCTGGTGAGCATCTCCTTGTACGCCTGGTCGTACATGCTGGTCGGGGACATGATGCTGGCCATGAACCAGAAGCCGCGGCTGTGCCACATGTCTGTCATGCAGTGGTGGAGCGAGACGTGCGACGTCGTTGAGAGGAACTTTGTAGTCTCTGTTGCCAGCAGGAACTCCTGCTGCCTGAAGCAATCCATGAAGAATTTGCGAGCGTCGGAGTACTTGTAAGTGTCCTCGGCGTCCTTGACGTGGACGCCAAGGAGCCAGTGAGGCTCCTGGAACGTCTCAACCGGGAGAACACACAGCGACTCGATGTCCAAGAGACATGTGATGTTCAGGTTGCTGTCGACTCTGAGGTGCCGGACGTCGAGATCAGCCAGCTGGGGGATGAACAACCCGTCGCCGAGATCGCGCTTGAGAAAGTTGTCCTTGAGGCTGCGAAGGATAACCCGAAAGGCCATCTGGTCCCGGCACTGCTTCTCGGTCGCGCGCAACCGTTGGGCTGTTGGACAAGGCCCAGATCCTTGACTTGCAGCATCTTCTCAACGAACTCCTTGGTCGAGGTGAAAGTGCGGTCCCCAGGGTCCGTTGGCGACACGGCTTTTCTCTGAAAGACGGATGTGGTGTGGAGAACAGGGCGGTTGTTGAGGGTGACAATACAGTTATTGTTGACGATGAAACAGCCGATCCTCTTCTTGGGCTCACTGGCGACGCTGAGCATCATTTTGGAAATGCTGTGAGAGATTTTGATCTGGTTGATCGGGTCCTCTGAAATCTCGTGCCAGATATCCGAAAGGTTGCAGGAGTCGGGAGTCTCAACGAACTCCGTGACGACGTATCCAGTGGGCAACTTGTTTCCACACTCGTGGGGGTAGTAGGGCGACATGAGGGCGTCCGCGCTGTATCTGGGAATGTACTCTCGGTTGTAGTTGTATTGAGCCTGCTCATGGCCACTCAACTGGGCCACATGGGTGAACTAGGTGAGTTCATGAGTTAGCTTTCCTGAGCAATCCCGCCGTCATCGTCAGGGGTGCTTACTTGGCGACCATTCGGGAGACCGTATCCAAACATGAAGGGAATACGAATATCGGCACACTTCTCAGACATCCAGACTTGAGATCCAACATCGATGCGGATCTTCTCCTCAACAGAGTTTTTGAAGAAGTCCTCTCCATAGGCGGAGGGGATGTAGCACTTGAAGAAGAGCTTGCGGTCCTCGTCGCGAACTGTGTCGTAGACCACGATGGCGAAGGAGATGTGATAGTCGCCAACTTTCCACTCCTCCTGGGGGGCGATTCGGGAGATGGTGTCCCGCTCGAGTCCAAGGTGGTGGACTGCAAGGGCTTCGGCGTTGTGTCGGTCGATCCACAACTGGCAGTAGAGATCGTGGGTTTCGGCAGCTCGGTGGTGTTCGTTGAACACATTGTCTTCGCACTTGCGGGCAGCCTCGTACGTGATGCTGCCGCCAGGTATGTCGAGCGTCTCGAGAGGCTCGAGAGGCCTCGGGGGTCCGTCGTCGCTCATGGGGAAGTGGGGGTTGGGCTTGGAGATTGTCGATGGAGAGAGGTCAGTCGAGTTTAGAGAGGGAAGTGATTGAGAGGTTCGGAAGGTTGGAGTTGGAGCGTTGGTGAGTCTGAATTGAGAGGGAAGTGGTGTATTTATCTTCCTTTCATGGCTCCCACGGAAACTTTCCCCTCCTCGTCGAGGGACAGGCTCCATGCTCTCCGCCTTCGAGCTGTGGCGGACAGACGCCCACCAAAGCAGGCGCTCACCGGCCGCTCGCCAGCCTGATTTCGGATAGCGACATGAAGCAAGGCGGGCTGCATCTCGAGGACCAGGATTGGCGCTCGAGGTTTGCAGCCAGTTGCGCCGCCTGGTTCCCGCTGCAAGTACACAGTCAAATATTGATCTAATCCACACGTGGACCCGGCATGTCTCACCCACGTTCTGGCCCGCCTCAGCCATCCCTGCGACTGTGAGGGCTCGATACCTTGGGTAGACGTTTTTTCACACACGCCCTACAGCAACCTATCACCCATCGCCAAAGTCCTTCCTGCCCCGCCCAGGACGTTCGATGTACTGGCCCGTTGTAGTGACGTTCTTGGCTGCTGACAGCAACGACGCCAGAGGATCCAGCGGGGGCGGCAGAAGCAAACGACAAACTGCAAAACGGCATTCGCAAGCCTCGCCAGCCTGTTGATACGACGCCGATCTGCGCGATCCCGTTCCCCTCTTTCGTTGTTTGTGTGTCGGTGAATCGACTGGGCTGGCCTGGGCCTTTGCTGGTATCCCCGTTTGCGAGATGGTGTGAACCTCGTCGACCGCAAGTTGAAACGAGAGGCGGCACAAGAAGGCATGGCGGTGGCCAGCTGAGCAGTGAGCCCGAGTGACGCGAGACTAATGTCGACTCCCGTGCTTACGGAGCGAAGATGAGGTCGTTGTCGCCTCCGTCGACGAGTTGCCTGCCCGTCCCTGCCCGTCCACGGCGTTGCTTCTGCCTAGTATCGGGCACTGGCATCCTCTCGTCGAGCATCGGACCACCTTTACGAGAACTCCGAGCCGGTCTGTGTTATCGGAAAGTCCCAAGGCCGTCTCTCGCGGCGCCGCTACCCGTTTGCGGACCCCGTGTCTCGATATTCTGCCCGTTCCCGAGAATCACAGCAAGATGCCCAATTTTGTCGACGTGCAGAACGTCATGCTGCCCTGCCCTGCCCTGCCCATCCAGCCTTGGACCCATTCGCACCGTGCCGTAACCGCTTGGCTCGTTTGCTTGAAGACGTCGTGCATCTCGCCGGCGTGTCTCGGTTCTGCGCTCGGGGGGTTGGTTGGAGTGGTTTCGACGCAGCTGCCTCAAGCGATGAGATGTAAATGAACAGCAAAACAACCGTGCGCCGGGTATTGGAAACGGGGCAGGAGACGGGGGCTTGACGGGACTGAGAGCTGCGTCAATACGTGATTATCCGTTGGTACGCCCACGCCAGCCAACCAGTGAAGCAGAGCCTGGTTGTGCAAACCCACAGAGCCCGCGAAGGCAGAGGCGCACACCTGGTGTCAAACGTTCTGCCTTGAGAGACTGAACCCGGTAGAGTGACGAGCTGTCAAGGACGATGGCGAACGACTAGAGTGAGGATTCTAATGCTTGGATTGATCTACGACATCTACAGTGATTCAGCATAGGGCTGAGGCAGAGAGTAGAAGCTTACTTAGGGTCATGCCTTGGTGGATTCAGTGTAAGTAGAGCGAGCCTCTGCGTCCCTGACTACGAGCAGCCTGATGCCTTCCACACCACCTCCCTCCACAGCATCTCCCTTCCCCATTGTGAACCACCCCGCACGCCTTGTACTCCATCACTCGTCATTTCATTCTCTCCCAATTCTACTGACCGCTTGGCGAGCTGTCCGTACGACAGCTGATCCTTGCAAATGAATTGGGTCATGGGGGCCAGCCTAGCCCAGCTGAACGGGAAGCCACATGGGTGAATGAATCCGCGTTTCGCTTCTTGTCACCGACCCCCTCCCGACACAGTTGTATAGCTTGATGCTGACATCCAGTGGCCTGATCCCTGGAGCTATTCTTGGTAGCCGCCACACGGTTGTTTTTGCGAAAGTGAGGCTTTCGATTCGGCTGCCCCCTATCCTGCCTGTTGATCGCATCCCGACTCAGCTCAGCACGCCGACAAGCGGACAAGCAACCAACCGTGTACGACGTTGTTGTTGAGAAGAAGAAAGCCCAGACGCATGCACCTCTCTCGCTTCTCATTGCTTCGATTAAGCTTTGCCAGCATCTGTCCGATCCTAGTTCCGTTTCGTTTGTGGAGGCGGAGTCAGCCACGCCCTACGGCTCGCACAATGTCGGGGAGGAGGTGGTAATGGCTCGGGACCAAGCATGCTTACAAGACTCACATCAGTACGATTGCGAAAACACTTGTGCGGCCGCTCATTAATGCCCGAGGGAACACGAAGGCAGCCTGAAGGAGACCCGCCGGCTCGCAAGTTTCCAAATGTGTGAACTGAGGGCTAGTGACACAGGCCGTTAGTGCCATTGTGAGATACCCCGAAGCATGGTGTTGTGAGACCCAGCCTGCGCAAGCTGTCAGTACATGGCGCCTACTGAGGTCTTTGCAACGGCTTCTTCGGTTTCACGAGGTCTCACAACGAATGGTCTCAGAAAAGAGGCAACTATCATTCCGACATGATGGCGCGATAATTCTCTGCTGTCTTCCGTCTGTCGCCTACTGTCTGTCGTCTCCCGTCAATACGACATCCAAATGCCAACCTGAAACCAGCCCAGCAAGTCCAACTACGTCAATAGATCAACGGGTCCACGGGCAACGGGTCAAGGCGGCTTACACAGGTTATCGTCATAAGTTTATAACACTGGGGCTTGACCTCCAGACAGTGTTGCTCCGACCCAACCAGTTGGCTTGCAACAACGACAGCTTTGGTGGAGTTACCGTGTCCAGGCCCAAGCCTCAATTGCGTGTGCTACCACATTACCCGCGGACACCAACTTGATTGCTTTTCCTGGAGAGGGGAGATAACGGCAACGATGGAAGTACCGACATGAACCTGAAGGACTGTGTCCTTGGTCAGCTGCGAAGGCATGCACCCGGCCTTGTCTTGGTTGCCTCGCCGGGCACCTCGCTGGCAACATCGCACAAGCCCTCGTTTTGCAATCAGACTTGCAGTAAGATCGGCATGTTGAACCACCACCCAGCCGGATCTGTATCTGGACGCGCCAGGGAGAATACAACAGCCAAAGAATCTCAAGGCACAGGGTGCCTTATCTCGCCTCCACGACAATGAGATTGAGGGGGCTTGCAGTCGTCACCCCCGTGACAGCATCTGTACTCCATGCGGAGCAGCCCTCGCTCCTTCTCAACGCTGACTGCACGGAGCGGAATGGCGGCATCTCCAAGGAAGAATTGGATCTGTCGTGTATCCCATGGCGGCCAATAAAGCAACGATGTTGAGAGTGTGGCATCTCTTTCGCATTTCTCGTTTCTCCCCCACAGTGCCGAACTGGAAACGCTCCCGCATATCTTGTACCTCCATCACTGTGCTGGACTGATGGCCTCTTACATCGCTCGCTACGTCGGAAGACCGACGCCAAGCATGATCAGGTCGGGCGGCTCCAGGAAGTCCAAAGCATCCTTCCAGCTTGTGCGAAGACTGTAGAACCTCTGGAGCTTACGAGCCAACAAGATGGCTCACGCACTTTCAGCTACCGAGGCTGTCCCAGGGATATTCGCCCACCTTTCACACTACCAAAACTCGGTGTGTCGTCTCGGGTATGTCTTGGTCCTTTGCTGTGCGGCGGTCCCCCTCCTCTCTGGCTATAGCGGTCTGCATGACCACGCTCTGCCTGTCACTGGTCTCTTGCGTATCTGCCCCCCGCTTGTGGCTTTCAGTATGACGGTCGATTCGATACGTGTTGTCTTCGATGATGTAATGGTCGACTCTATGATGAAGCGACTGTTTGTCGACGAGCTCCCGTTGCGAGTAGAATGCCTGGGGTGTCGGAGTTCGGTCTTTGTATTCCTCGTCAACTCCTAGTCGGCAAGTTGAGTTGAAGATCAGTCGATGCATCTCGCGGCTTGTCTCTCGATGGTATGGGGATCTGGGAGTGGTTTTCTGTCAGCGCCTTTCTAGTGACAGGAGTTGGATGAGGGGTTCCCATGCACCTGCTTGAGCAGAGTGCCATCGACACACACCGTATGGGACTTCTGCAGCCACAATTCTCCCAGATGCTGTCCTGCTGCTTTGCTACCTCATATTACTTGCTGCGGGGGAGCTTGCCAGTGTTTCCTTCCCTCGTCGTGTCGAACGCCGGATGTCCTAGTCTGAGGGCGACCTCTCTTTAGTCCGTCACCTCACACCTTGCCCATACCATTACCAGTCTTATGTCGGCTCCGTTTCGGTTCAAAGGAGGTTCTGTGGATGCGGTTCCAAGTCTCTCGCTGAGCAGATCAACCTAGCCGGTGGTGTTGGTTGAAACATCGGCACCGTGTCGCTTCTCTGATGATTCCCTTTGCTCTCGAGTGACTACGTTCGGCTGTTTGCAGCATCAGTGATGTTTGCTCAAAAAGAAATCACGGGTCCTTTGGGATCCTACCTGGTGGATGGGCTTTGTCAACGGCCAAGGCCCTGACTCAAATGCCACGCAACCTGTCCGCTTCTATCCCATCGCGACGACTCTGATCCAAGCCGCGAACCTTGTGTGCTGTGTCTCGAGAGAGTATCGTTGAGAGTTCCGTGACTCTCGTGGGACTTGGTCCTCGCGACAGGACGAGCCTGAGCGCTGGTGTGTACTTGGGGCAAGATTGCGCGCCGCAACCATGGTTTTCGTCGGACATTTCGTGGTCTCGTAGTCCACCTGCTGTAGGTCTTGCTGAACCTAGAGATCTTGGAGAGGGGTGAGTCGTCTTGGCGTCGATCTTCCTGGGACCCAAGGTATCGTACCTGACGCGTCTGGAGTCACCAGCCTCCACAAAGTTGTTGGCAGAGCGTGACACAGTCGCCTTGAGAATGTCTTCGAGCACATTTTAGTGCATTTCCGGTTGAATCCTTGGTACTGGAGTGACTGAATATTGGCAGAAGTTAGCTGATGGTGTTGGAGTCAGGTCACCTCCCACGAAAGAGGGTGTGGATACCGGGGAGGCCATGCCGCAGAGTACCCGCAGCAGCTCTGTCGACTCATCCACCCTCTACGTCCAAACTTCAGGTAGAGTGCCTGAAAGCTGGACTCGGACGATACCAGGCCTTCGGAGATGGCGCAAGAGAAATATTATACTGCTGGAGGTGATGGGGGAGAATGGAGAGAGGGTTGTGGGGGAGCTGCTTGCATGCAGGGGCACTGTGGAAAACACCACCCTCTGCACTGCACTACGAGAGCCAGGGGCAACTGACACGGCATCAACACACTGGCAAAATAACAACCAGCAAAGGGCTTGGTTACTCTCTATTATTTTGGCATTTCTCTATGTTTCAGCACGGAAGATGGAATTATGCCACTTACACGGAGCTGGGCGTCCTACGTCGACGTGGTCTTGTTGCTATTCCAGCTGCCAGTGGGGATATCACCGCGTACCTCAAGCTGCAGACATCACCAACATTAATGGAATAGTTGGGAGCCACTGCAGCTTGCCAATGCCTCGTGCAGCGGAGCTAGTGGTCTCTTTGCATCAGCTAGGCCTAGAGAGAGGCTGTCGACGAGCCTTGCTTAAAGGATATTACAGGCATGCAACGGAATTTCGATCAATAACAATCCTCGGGGAGCCTCAACGGGCCGTTTCCATTGCCCTGATTAGTCGAGCTGGTGGTTTTGGGGCTTGCAAATCGGTGTTCTGGAGCTGTTGCCCCCGAGGGACGCATCGTGTGGGAGCTCCTAGGGCTGCACCTGCCTTGTTGTTTTTGGCTGCTAGCTGCGCGCCTTCCCTCTTCTATTTCATTCTCCTCCTCCACCTCCTCCCCTCCCCCCCTCTCCTTCCCTCTTCACCACTTCCCACTTTTTTACTTTCCCACCAAAACACCAAACTCTCTACTCAACACTGTCTCTTCGAGCCTCAGCTGAGATCTAAGGAAGTTCCTTGTGTCCTCAACTGGACTTGAGGGGATTGTCCCTTTCAACGTCGAGTTTCTCTTGGTTTCCTCGTCAGAGTTGACTTGTATCCTCGTTTTGGGGGCTTCTTCCCCATCGCACCCCTTTCTTGAGGCTTAAGCCTTGTGCTGCAGCACCCCCTTCCTCTCGTCGACCTTTGTCTTCTCTCTGCTTCTTGCACTTCAGCTTCAACTTGTTTCAACTTCTTGTTTACTCTTTCCATCGTGGTTACCACACTCTCTCGACCGTCTTGCCTCTCTAAGGGTTGTCGCCAAGGTAAACCAGCCTCCTATCACCTTCCCCCTTCTACTACACATTCCTTCACAAGGCTACCGGCCTGAGTAGCCTACCTGACTGCCTGTTTACCTACACTTCTTGCGTCACACCTGCTAACACCTTCGTGAAATCCAGATACTTGCCAACTTCCAAGATGCCACCGTACTCTACCAAGGACCTGCCAGAAGCAGGACGCAGATCCGAAAGCCTGCGGAAGACTGTTTCGTTTGACGAAACCTCTCGCGAGTCTTCCTCTGACTGTCCAAGTTACTCAGGTAAGTTGCGTCCCATTTCTCCTTTTATTTTTACCTCATTACTTGCCCTCTGCTGTTTGGCCATTCATTCACTGAACTGGTTTCCCACTTCATACTGCTTGCTTCATCCTTGAATCCGTGCTTCACATCTCTTTCCTTGTGCTGTCGCAGAGAGGCGTGCAACTTGGGCTTCTGTGGACCAAAGTTGTTCACCCTAGCTCCTTTCTACGCTTGCTTTGGAGATGATCCGTGGGACTTGTGTTCCTAGGCTCTCTTTCAAGATCGTACCTTGGCACTTCATCTATGCGGTAGCTAACTAAACTAAGCTCTTCGGTCTCGGAGCTCCTCTCCTGGTTCTCAGTAAGACCTCCTGTGATAGTCTCCTGTCTTGGCTCCCCTAACACCACTCTAGTGATATCAAAAAGTCAGCCTCTGACATTGGAAAAGACTCTAGCACAAGGTATTAAATTTCCCGTTGCTTCCGTGCCGGGACACATTCTAACGCCTTCTTTCTAGCCAGTCTTTTACTAAGGGAAGCGTTTCCGAAGACGACGTTTTCTCGAGCAATGAGTCCTTCGATCCCCAAGGCCATGGTGATGAGCGTCAAACTGAGACTGAGTCGGTCGGCCTTGTTGTCCGAAAACCTCCTCAAATCGACCCGCAAATCATCTATTCTCCAAAAGCCTGCGTTTTTATTGCCAAGTACGTTTTTCTCTATAGTTTTGAGGACATTAACACGAACCTCGTCCAGTTTGTCTAGAATTGATGACGATGCGACCTTGAAGGCCGAGGTCACCAAGATCTTCAGCGAGTATGGAGAATGCTTTACCAAGATCAAGCGAGATCCCAAACACACCCCTTTCGCATTCTGCCAGTTCACGGTGAGTAAGACTAAACAAGCGTGTGCTCCTCTACTGATATCTTGTAGCAAATTGCACACGCAAACAGGGCTCTTTTGCACGGTCACGGACGTATCATTCTTGATCGCGATTGCAGAGTTGAAATGGTGAAGGGGAACCGTGAGTCGTCTATCCACATTTCCTCCACCCTACATGCTTACCTAGATAAGTTACCTTTCTTGTCTGGAAACGCTCTGGAGAGCGCACCTTGTTGAATGAGGCTCATTCCCTCCTGCACCACTACGGTGCGATTTCAAGGGTTGAGAATCTAGAAAAGGAGATCCAAGACCGATATCATCTCCCACTTTCTGTGATTGTGGAATTTGAGATGTTCGATGCGCGGAGAGATGTTCTGGCCGTAAGTACTAAAGCCCTAAACCCTCGCCCTATTCCTTATGCTTAATTTATTCGGATAATTCTAATGATTGTTTAGTCCACGCGTCGCCACACTGTGTTCATGGTGCAGCTGCTTTCAAGTGTGCTCGACAAACGCCCTCCTAGCAAAGAACAACCCAAAATGGAGGTGGACGATGAAGCAGAGTTGGAGCAATACTACAAGGATTCTCGGTCCATCTACGTTGGAAACTTGCCTCCTTGCGTCAACGAGGATCTTGTTCACCTCATCACCGCCCCCTGTGGCAGAGTGTTGAGCATCCAGATGAAGCAGAATACTGCCCCCAGTGGTAAGTTATGTGCCGGTATTCCATCTTCTCTTTGCTTACCATTTCCTTCAGGGGTCGTCTATCGCCATGCTTTTGTCGAGTTCGACAATCCTGATGCCCCCAACATTGCTGTGCAGTATTGCGTAAGTGTCTCCTTTTCCGTTTTTCTCATTTGATAGTGTCACTGACATGTTTAGCACGGCCGAGTGGTCGAAGGGTACCAAATCCGCGTTCAGAATAAAAAGCGTAAACTCCCAGGCACCCCTCAGCGAACTCCCACTGGAGCCACGACTCCCGGTAGCTCCTTCCATAAGTCCGGAAGATCTTTTCATCGCAGTGGATCGTCTAACTCCAGCTTTGCCCGCCACCCTCGACAGCAATCGGCTGTCGATCCTTGGTTGGCGTCGTCGAGGGCTGTGACTCTTCGACCTCCGGCTGGTCCTTCTACAGGAACCAGGTATCTCATGGATGCACCCTCGCAAGTCACTTCTCAACCTCTCGCGGGTGGCCATACTCATGTTGAGCAACCTGTCACTCGGGCCTTTCCCCAGATCGATGGCCCTCAAGCTCACCCCCAGCCGGCCGTCACTCAAGACTATTCCGAGCAAGTCGCTGCTCAAGCCTACCCTGAGCCAGCTGATACTCAAGCCCACTCTGAGCGGGTTGCTACCCAGGCCTGCTCCGAGCCAGTCGTGCCTCAAGCCCACTATCAGTCAGCCGATTCACAGGCGTCTCGCCCCGCTGCTATCCGGGGATATCCTCAACCTTTAGCTACTCGATCCTTCTCCTGCACTGCTGAACAGGCCGCCGATCGTGCTGAGGAAGCTGCTGAGCGTGCTGAAAAACACAAACCTCCGTCGTGTGACTTCTCTCAACATCCTGGATACTCATCCAGAGGCATCGGAGGATGGCTCGCCGTCTCCTGGCAACTGTGACGAGTCTCCCGATCACTATTCTACGTCGCCTGAGAAGCCCGCCGAGACCTTGGAGAATGAGGTCAAGAGTTCCGGGCATGATACCGAGCAGGACACCAAGACTGTCAACAACGAAGCCATCGTCACTGCAAACGGCTCGCAGTCCGTCTTTGATCCCATGCCGCTGGTTGTCGCCCACCCATCCCAACAGTTCATGCAGATGGGGCAGCAATCTCAGCCATTCATCAACACCGGCTACACCAACACTGACATGCAAATGCAGTCCTACATGCCGCCTCCAATGGTGCACCAGAGCATGCCTACTGCTATGGCACACATGAACAACGCTCAGGCTCAGGCACACATGAACACCAGGCCCCCATGTACAACGCTATGGCGCACATGCACAGCACCCATGCTCCCATGTACAATGCTCAAGGACACATGCTTAACGCTATGCCGCAGCAGATGCACACACAGCCAAACACCTTCTTTGCGCCCCAGGGTATGTCCAATGCGATGCCACCTATGCATCCACAGGCGAACCCTTATCCGGTTCAGCAATACCCACCACAGGGTATGCAGATGCCCAATGCCATGGCACAGGGCATGGCACCAAACGTGTCTTTCGGGTATCCCCAGACAATTCCACCAGCACGCGCCTTTGCAGCCGGCTCATCACCAGCTGCCTCCTTATCCCCAGTCGATTCCTTATCAGACTCCTCACCAGGGCTTCACCCACAGCACCCTCGGGGGGCAGATGCACCACTCGACTGTTCCAAGCATCCCACTTGAGACAACCACTGCCGGGCTAATGCCTGAGCAGATTCAGGGTCAAGGCCAGAGCGGCAATGAGGAGCAGGCGGCTACCACGGCTAAGGAAGCCAACTGACCAAACCATTGCGTCAAACTCACCAAGCCCAAGGGCTCTGCCTGCGTTGCCACGCAATTTCTGTTTCTCTGTACGGTACACAATTTTCGGTTTCAATGCATGCGACGCAGTTTTCGGTTTCACTGCATGCCACTTCATCGATCTTCACAAGGTTTGAAGACGCACAAATTCATTGATCTTCAGAAGGGCTTGAAGACACAACTAATTCATCGATCTTCACAAAGGGTTGAAGACACAACAAAGACATGCTCAGCTTGAGGATCCTAGTCCTCTCCCTGCTGGCTGTCTTGACTGCTCACACACCTGTTTTGTTTTAGGGGGCGCCTGGAAAGACGGATCAAGGCTGGATTCTAATTTGACTTCGCTAGTTCTAGTGATTGAATAAAGGCATTCCTCCCCCATTAAATTGCATTTGTCCATGTCGCACGGCGCTAAGTCGTGCTGGTGTGATGCTCGGTTTCGCTCCCTCCAGTATCAAAGGAAGGATGGATTGGTTGAGACAGCTTTAGTGACGATGGAAGAGCTTGATTTCTCCCTAACTGACGGCCTGAAGGGCCGTATTTTATACGGAGGACCATTTCAAAAGCCTTTGCCTGCCAAGGCGCTAGAGTCAGCCACAAACAGGGATCGAGGTCACAAGCGAAGGTACCCACCAGAATCCCTAAGCTTTGTTGATTCTTCGTTTCCCCCTCTTTCTGACCGCCTCAACAGCCAAAAATGACGAAAAAAACAGACATTGCGACCCGGGCTCATCCTGAAGAGCCCTTTGGGCGGCAAAACAACAGCTGAAGTCACTGAAATAACCGGTCTTTCGTTTCGTACGGTCAACAGCATATATGCCCGAGCCATTGAACGCGGCTTCGATCCAAATCATCACCCGTTGACCATTCGTGACGAGTTCCTTCGCGATTCTGACCGCTCCGGGCGTCCCAAGAAGCAGACAGATGAGGCACGAATAGACATCATCGCCAAGGTGCGCCGGGATCGATTTGGGCGAGATCAAAGACGTGTGCTGATATCGCCGGGGAGCTCAGCAACGATGGAGTCGACATTTCGGCCGTTACTGTGTGGCGAATACTGAGGAAAGCTGGGTTCAGAAAGATGAAGCCAACGAGGAAGCCTGGACTAACGAAGAAGATAAAGAAGGAATGTCTTCACTAGTGTCTTGACTATCGCTACTGGACTTTAGAGGACTAGAAGAATGTTATTTAGTCTGATGAGACTTCTGTTATTCTGCTTTATCGGCGTGGAAGCTATTATGTGTGGAGGAAGTCAGATGAGGCCTTTATTTAAAGCTGCATCTGGGAGAGATGGAAAGGCGCATCTGAGTTTATGTTCTGGGGTTGTTTTTCCTATGATAAGAAGGGCCCTTATTACTGCTGGAGTCCAGAGACCACGGCAGAGAAGAAAGCCGCTGATGAAGTTATTATGAAAATGAATGAGGAACTTGAGCCTATTATGCGGGAAGAGTGGGAGCTTACGAATGGCGTACGACGACTTCATCTTCGTCAGCTACCCGGCCTGAAGTCCGGTTGGCGATAGAATAAGCAGTCCGGAAAGCTAACGAGAGGCTCCAAGAGCGGTATTGACTGGTATCGCTATCAGATATTGATTCTGATCCCAAAGATGTTTCCTTTTGCTTTGGAATGTGCCAAGGACCGGCCGGGCATATTGGTTCAAGAAGATAAGGCCCCAGCATACAACCACTACACACAGCAATATTGCTATGACCTGAATAGCATCACCCAGCTGCTTTGGTGCCCTAATTCGCTGGACCTTAATGCTATCGAGCCGGCTTGGCTATGGATGAAGAGACGGACTATGAGGAAAGGAGCGCCTAAGTCACAGCATGATGCAGTTAAGGCTTGGAAAGCTGCTTGGGAGGAATTGCTGCAGGAAGCAATTTAGGCCTGGATTGAACGCATCCCTCGTCATATAGAAAAAATCATCGAATTAGACGGTGGAAACGAGTACAGGGAAGGTCGGACGGATCGGTAGGTATATGAGAGAATAGCCTGATATATTTTTCTTAGTATTTTGCTTTTTCCCGCTCCACTAGTGTCCTTAGCGCAGGCAAAGACTTTTGAAATGGTCCTCCGTAGAGGAATTGAAATACAATAGATGTCTTAGGGCAGGGATCGTGATCAGCCCACTGATAGCAGGATCAGCTGTTGAGCCTATTAGTCCGACCGGGAAAATAACAGTCCGTGACAATCATACGAACATCGTATATTGATGACTGCCGAAGTCGGCGATGTGATATCTCTGTTCCGTCTGACATCCAGTCTTGAAGTCCACCGCCAAAAACGCGTAGCAAGTGCCGTACTGGATTGTGTTGTGAGGTCAGTGATGTGTATTGATGATGTGTGTGGCTGCCTAGCTAGGTGAGAGCATCTAGGGGTTGTACTGGCCCGGCGTCTGGAGTCACAAGCGAACTTGCGACGCTGTTAGCATGTACACGGGTATTGGTCTTGGTATTCCTGGACTGGATGTACCCTTTCTGTGGAGACTTACTGAAGGCGTTCTGGCTTTGCGTCGGGATTCGCGTCTGAACTTGCCGCACCATCTGACGACGCCGATGCCGACACCATTATGATGGAATCAAACACCAGGGTTAGCGGCGTGACGCTTAATGCCTGGCGCATGGACTGCTTGACGTAGCAGTACTTCTGCGGTGGTCCATTCAGCCAGCCGTTCCGCTTTAGGTCGCTCAAGGAAATAGGAGCTGCGAGGGCTTCTAGCCTGTGAATCTCGTAGGCGTACCTGACAAGGTGTTCTAGTCGGCCCTCGTCAAACTCATCGTTTCGAAGGCCGGTGGGGTCGTGGATCTCGCCCGGTCGCTTGCCAGCACTGATGGTGGCGACATACTTGACAGACGACGCGGGCCTTGTCTCATAGATCCAGAGCCGCCTCACCTCGGCTGGGAGAAGATACTTCCGAAATTCGTGGTTCTTAATGCGGCTAACGATATTGGTAACATGCCTGGGATGGATGGCGATAATGATATCGCTTTTGCAAACTTGGAGTGCCATAGTTGTTGTGGTTTGACAAGGATGGAGCCAAGAAGGCGAAAGAAGAATGCGTCGCGCTGAAAGATGTCAGAGAATAATCAGCCTGTGGCCGAACATCGGTTACTCATTATGTCAGCAGCACTCCGTGCCGCTCGCAAGGTTGAGAGCTTTTTTCTTTTTTTCCCACGCCAACGCACAAAAGGTTTTGAAGCAGCGAGTCTTTGTGACCCTCCTTGACAATCTGGCAGTTTCGCAGGTAACATAAGTAAGCTAATCAGCTCGCCACGTAGTTTAACGGCCCGTGTAGTTTCGCACAAGCTTGTCCACGAGGTCCGGCTGGCACTCGCACAAAAAAAAGGTAGTATCCTCACTAGGAACAAGTGACATAGGGCTCCTATATGGGAGACCTACTACCCCTTAGGGCCCATGGGAGGAGCGGCTATTAAGAATAGACGGAATCCCGGAGGCCACAAGTGCAGGAAACTGTCCCAACATCCGTCAGATCTCGATTATCTACCCATGTATACCAGGGGTCAGTCAGACAAAGGTTCGCTTTCAACCATGAATCACTCCACTGACGCTAACATAACCCACCACGACGGCATCGGATAACACCCGTTGGGGGCTGCATGCCCGGTCGAAGACTGCGGGCTGAGTGACAAGGCCGGCGTCTGCAACCGTTACCTTGAAGACGACAGCATCTTATTCCATTGCCTTGCGCATGGCGACTTTGCTATCAGCCTTTACGATCCTCAGCAGGCGGCAAGACTGGAGCTCAATACGCCCATGCGGAACTTGCTCCGCAACCGACTCTTTGGCACCGACCCCACCGCTCACTGGATCCAAGTCATCGGGGCCGACTACGCTGGCTTCTACCAGGAGCAGCTCCTCTGGCAACCACTTGCGGCGGCAGATATGCCACTCGAAAAGCTCCCTCTCATTGTTTACAGCCCGCAAATTCTCGACTGGTCCGGCGCGAAGATCTCTAAGAGCTTGTACGTGGAGCCGTCCGCATACTCGTATCTGCGAGGCACAAACCTTGAATACATGTTGGGCTATCATCTACTGCCGGCGAGCGGGTTCACGCTCGAACACATCTACCGCGTCTGTTATCATTGGATCGACCGATGAGTGTCATGGCACGTAGGCGTTTTCTTGCAGCCAAGCCTGTGGCCTTGATAGCCAGAGACGAACCTATGTCCATATTGTGCTTGTTGGGTTGAGTGACGGAGAGATTCAAGCTACAAGGGCAACCTGGCGTGTGCCCGAATGAGATGAATGGGCAGCAACCTCGCAAAGCCACGGCAATGGTGTCTAGTGCTGAAGCGGAATCAACATAGACTACTTCACTGGACCAGTGATGCTTACGTTTTTGCCGCCATGGATTCTGGCAGCGTCGAGCATGCGATTGACTTTCCCAATTCGACCGTTGGTGATGTTTCTGGGTAAGGTACCGAGTCATCGTTGGCTATTTCGGGAGCACAGTCGACGAGCACCGACCAAGACTCGAGGATCATATCTAAAGTGTCACGGATTATTAGCTCAAGTTACCAAAGGGGGACGGTCACTGACGGGCAAAACCTCGTACCTCCAACACGCGGTATCGGCATTCGGATCTGGGAACGAGAATGGCCAGAGACGTTCAACTGAGTTTGGGCTTCGCATGAAGTCCATCTTTGAGGAAGATTCTTGTATCTATCTCGCGACCATCTTCTTTTCTCGCACGTGGGCGCAAGGCGAACACGCTTTTGGCGGTTGACCTCTGAGCAGCGCTCCCAACCCAGACGTGTTGGGTAATACAGAGTACGTAGTAGAAAGATGGATCTTGACTCATCCGAGCCACAATAAGCTTGAATTCTTTTTGCAGGCAGTAATAACAGGAACACTCCGGCGGCTCCCGAATGACTTAGATCGAGCAAGGTGAGCTAGAGCTCGTGATGTACGTAATACTCCCTGAAAATCAACAACCATGCACCGCCATCTTCTGTAAGGTGCTAAACGCCAGCAAGAATTTGGGTCACGAAGAGGTCCACGGCGTTACTACACCCCTCGCCTACGATACCTTCGCTTTGCAAGACCTGGAGAAGGTCGTGGCGGATGCCCAGTATATGCGCTGAAAGAAGGGTATCATAGACTGGATTCAGCACCTCAGCCAGCAGACCTTCAAGGAGGCATCGGAGCTCGTCCACTTCGCCTCCAGCAATGCTGTCCTCGCTCCCCTCTCAGCGGCACAAGGTAGCTCCGGCGCTGACTCGAAATGCGAGGGCAAGAGAATGAATGATGGAAAGGTACGTGACTTTGAGCACCTGGAAGGATCGCTGCGCAAGTTCGTTCTCGGAAATCGTGCCAAGTGGAAGCTGGCACCAGCGAGAACTTACTTGCTTAATATCTTGCATGATATCCACAGCCTGGCTGCCGCCAAGGGCATCAATGCCGTTACTCAGCTCGGCATCTTGCACGGAGGGGATAGCAACGCTTTCGAGACGCTTCACTTCCGATCAGAGGCAATGTTCTCCCGGAAACGAGACGCATTGGCCAAACAGGTTGACATACCCATCGAGCTGCAAGACTTTGTCGAATGATTATCGCTAGTCTCTGCAGAGAAGTTTGCGGGTGCCGGTATGGCCCTTACCTTGGCTACTGCCGTGGGCGGCCGTTTGGCGGATCCGCGTGCGTGGTCAGACTAGTTCTTGACGCCCCGAGTTTTGGATAACAACAGCTTCCACCGGGTTCTTGTTCCAGGCATCTTGATTACAGGTATTTGATTGCCTTTTGATGTACGGCTCATAGGGCTAACGCGCACTCGAGTGATGACAGCAATTGGGGCGCACATCCTTCAGCAGATTCCCCACGCCGTCTCCCAACACCTGGCAGCCAAGGTCGCGGCACAGCTGTCCTCGGTGGACTATGTGCTTGCCAATTCGTCCCGCATCGTCGACAGGGTGCGCAGGCTTCTCCGGATCCCAGCTGAGAATGTGCGGGATGCGCTGGATCGATCCGTCGAGGATTTGGGGCAGCGGCGGGATGAGATGGATACTCTTCGTGGCGAGAGCCACGTCGCGATTCGGTACTTTGAAGATCTTCTAGAAGCCAACACTAAAACACGCCTTAAGTCAAGCTCCGCTTCAATTAAGAAAATGGCTCAATAAACCATGGGCTCAATCAACCTCGGCCAGGGCATGTCCTCGACCCAATCGACAACCCTCCTCTGTCTCCTGGCCGGGCCGATTTGCACTTGTCTCTTGTTCTATCCAACAACGCGCCCCAAGCCCACATCATCTCCAGCGGAGCACACTTCAGATCCGACACGGTCTGCAAAGCGAGGGGTCTATCTCAAACAAGTCAAACTCGACAGGGGCGATGCAGACACAGATATCGACACATCGCCATCCATAGGCTTAATATAACGTCGCGAGACATGTGGATATGGAAAGACCCCTGAGATCCTAAGAACGAAGACAGATAGGTCAACTGGCTGCATCCGGGCATACTTCCGGAGAGCGTGGATCGGACCCGGATCTTTACATGTGACTGGCCAGCCGATCTACTTCAACTATCAGACTTAGTCCAAAAGACAATTAAGGAGTATGCTCTGCTTCTGCTTGAGGGCGTCTACAGAGTGCTCTTTAGGGATGGCGCAAGAAGAGAAGACCGACCTATAGTCTTTATTTCCTTATGTCTTTGGGGCATTATCTTGACGAAGGCGCTCGTATGCGCAGACGACAAAAGAAGCAGCTATTATCGTCTAAGAAGAGCTGCACGTGGTATTATCTTCCTTGCCATGCCGTTCCGAGGGACTTCGTTTCAAGACGTCGCGGCCTGGGCAGAGCCAGCTCTGAAGGCCCGGGCTTCGATCCAAGGTCGAGGAGTGAGCAAGCTACGTGATAGTGTGAAGGGATCAACCTCCGATCTTGAGAAACTAGTCCACAAGTTCACCCAGCTATGTCAAGACAAAGACACCACTGATGCCACCCCGCACTTATGTATTCGGGAAGTGGCAAATAGAGCACCGGAGGAACAGAGGGACGCCAACGCAAAAGATACTGACGCTTCCCGGCTTTCGGTCGAGTTCCAAAACGTCCACGCCAGCGTCAAAAACTTGCCATTCTACCTCAAACTTACAAAGCATCCGTTTGTCCAGAATGTGTCTCCTTGGCTCCCAGGTAGTGGTAGTGGTACCAGGTTTATCAGACCACTTTACAGTGGGTGTGAGGGTTCACGTGCGAGTAGTGTCAGCAGTCATGCTTTTTGAAGCTATGCAAATTCTTCTCGTTAACTGATTCTCTCGATACACTCCGGGCTCATCAGTTTCTCCTCTTCTCAGGAGTCCTCGCTCGTCGGGCGCCCATGCCAGCGCAACAGATATTGCCGCTTGCTGGCTCTGGTCCTCGTGTCTGGAACGTCGACCCCCCAGTCGAAGCCGCGATATCCCTTCTCAAATGACCGAAGCATCTGCTTGTCCAAGACGTTCCTCCTCGCTTCTCATCCAGTCGTGCGCTGATGGTTCTCGTAAGCCGTTGAGCAAGTTATGATCGAGCGGGGCAAGAACTGGCCCAAGGTAAGTGTAAGGGTAGTCCACAAATGGACCGAGGGTGAACTCACGATATGTGCAAGGCCGTAGGCTAGGGCAGTGGTGGGGGCAAGAAGTGGCTTGAATGTCCCTCATCCGAGAAAACAAGATTTTGCCTCCCGCCCTTCCGAATCACTGCTTTCCGGAATCTCCTGACCCAAGGTGTCAATGGTCGGTAATGGGGAAGTGACATGGTTCATGGCAGAGGCCTGTGAATTTTGCCAGCCCGTTCTAGAACATCCAGTCTCTCTTTAAGCAGACAGGCCGGACACTGGAACGAGTAACTGGATGTCCAGCTCGATACTCTGTTGTCCCATATCTCCCACACATCTATCCCCGGCTCCATGATGGCGTATCTCTCGCCATAGTTTTTCCAGTGACTCTTCTTCTTGGGCCGGTATCGTAAACAATCGCAACAGAGCGCTGATGATCGTTTCGGCCGCCCGCGCACATCTAAAGGGGCCAACCTTCTCAGTAAAGAGAGCACTCGATGGCAGAGCGGCGGGGGGAGATATCTGTGCTTCGCCACAGAGGGTATCTTCACGCGTAAGAATGAAGAAACCTGGAGGAGACGTCTGCAGGCGAGGGCCAAGCAGAGTTGGTCTATGGGATCGGTGATGTGGGAGAAGAGGTGGAGGAGCAACTCGGATGGAAGACGAACGAGAGGCGACGAGAGTTCGGGTACCGCGTTTAAAAGCTGTTCAGCCATTCGTTAGATGAGTCGACCCAAGTATGGGAAGTGGGTACCTCTTGTGGAATAATGAAGGAGACCGTGCCATGCGAAGGCATCACAGGCTCTGGCTCTGAGATCGCCGTCGACATGTTGCAGTCAGCAGGGAATAAGGTGACTGAGAGATACCAACTACTTAGAGGCTTTGTGGGTTTCGGTGTGGGGAAGATCTTCCGAGCTTGACAAAAGTAGGCTACAGTGGGCGTGCAAAAGTTCCGACAATTATCCGATTTTCCCCGCCTTTGCGATCGCGATCGCGATCGCGAACATTATATTACCCCGGGGGCTGACTTTAGCACGCGTGATTGCAGCCTCCACTGGGAGCTAAAGGCTCCCCCCTCGGGGTTAGACTTCATCCAGCAAGGGCCAAGCACAATCTGGTCAGTGTATCAACCCAAAACAGCTAAGAAAGTTAAAATAGCCAGAATAAAAGTTAACTGTTAATAAATTTCTCTTTTTAGTCTGTCTTTTGCTTTTTAGTAGGGGATTTATTATTAAACTTAATATTCTTTTTATCTTTAGCTTAATTTCTTTTTTAATTTCTTTTTAAGTTTTACTTTTTAATTTTAAATAATTAAGTATTTATTATTAATAAAAGAGTAAAAAAAAAATTATATAAATAAGAATATTATTAATATTATTAATATATTAAAATTAAAAATCTATAAAATATATTATTTTAGTAATTTTATTATATCTTATAACTGTTTTATTACTTTTTAATATTTATTTCTATAAAATTATATTTAAAAATAATATTAGATTTATCTATATACTTTTTAATAAAACTAATAGTTATATTAACTTAATCTTTTAAATTTATATTTTATAAAACTTTAAAAATTTATTAAGTTTTATTATTTGGTTATGCCACGATCGGGGCCGATGGCGGTCCATCAGACGATGTCGATGAGGGAGAAGCCGACGAGGATACACAACAGAATATTTACGAATGAGGGCACTACAAGGGGATGGAATACATCTGACAATACTGCTGGACGCAACAGACCGATCCCACCCAAATATCACAGGACAGTAGCCAACAGACGACTGACGCTTCTGGCTGGCTCGGGGCGACACCCTAAGCCCCCTTGCCCTGGGAACTACAGCGGGCGCCTGGCGGCAATCCTCTTTACTGCGACACGGCGAAAAATAAAATTACGACTTACGAATTTGGGCGAAATTCGGAACACAACCAACCGGAGGAGTGCACCCAGAAACCACCATTCTGGACCGCACCAACCACACCCAAAAGCTTCGAGATGACATTTTCCATCACCGGCCATTCGCACCTGGCGGCCATCCCATCCCAACTGTTGGGATTCAACGTTTGGAATCCAACCCCGACCCCACACCGATCGGAAATTGATGGGCGAGAATCGCCAATCGGGCAGGCGCTACACAACAACCCAGCGACAAAAGAACGACACCGCCCCAATGACAGCAATACCGACGGACCTGTGCACTGTGGTAACTGCCATCTGTTATTGAGGGTTGGAGAAGTCAGGCGATCGATGACGGAATCCAAACCTAACCGAACACATGTAATCGAGCTTGTGATCGGAACCAGGGAAGTTACATGGGACTGGACACGAACTATAAAGGTGACGACTCCGCCCGGCCGTACAGAGAGGGATAGAGAATGGACAAGGACAGAAAAATTCTTCGTGCCCACTTGGTTGGCAATCCTGGCTGGATTCAGAGTGTGCCGACAACAACACCAACTATCGACCTTCGCGAGATCCCTCTCCCAGTTTCTCCCCCCTTCATCAACCCATACGACATACCCCTTCCATCTACCCTTCCTCTCCTTTTTGTCAGTTCAGGTTGAGACAGACTCTTTCAGAACACCCCAAGACCCTCTCTCTTCAGGGTGGTGGTCCCAAAGCTCGACGGAACCGGACCTTCTGCAACCAGCCCGAACCCTGCCTGGCATTCTGTAACGGTACGAACCCCCGCCGAACAGTGTCCACCCAATCTGTCAGACGGAAAACTTCACCTCCGAATCAGATTCCCGGTTCTTGTCGTCATCTCCTGTTCCAACACCCCCAGAACTTGTGGCGTCACTACAACCTCTGCCGCTCAGGATGAGTATGTTTCAGTTGCCCAAACCCACCTTCTCAGGGCATACCCAAGACGGAGATCCCCAGAACTACCTGGATTCAGTTGAGGCGAATGTTGCGATAAGCGGCGTCCAGGTAGAGTTCAGGAACATTGTGTCGAAAGAGATCTTTCGAACAGGATTGCGAGGAACCACTAAACACTAGTATGAGGACCTGCCAGACACAGAGAAGCAGTGGCTAAACCTCATAACTCTATTCCTGGAAAAATTCAGGAAGAATGATGTTACACCCGATAGCGTCTTAATTGCAGAGGCCTACATTTTCGGCCGAAAACGGAGAGAAATATTATCCAACCTTCTAAAGTATACTGGAAAACTCTACAAATAACTTTAGGGGCCCTACCGTCAAACTCTTCTTACAGACCTAGTAGTCCGCATAAACAACAGCGACAAATATCTACGACGACAGGAGCAAGTCCAGGATCTCCTATACGCCAATAGGAAATTTCGGAACTCAGTCGCTATAGAGTCTTTAACGTTCGAGGACGTCCGCGGTATTGTGTGGCAATACCGGTCATCAACTGCTAAGAAGTTAATACGGGCAGAAAAAGAGGATATACCGACAGAAGAGCTAGATCCCCTGGTTATTATCATAAAACAACAGGAGGCATTCACTGAGTTGGTAAAGCGCCTAGAAGATCACACCATTCTGACAGCCATACGGATGGACTATATCGAGACGAGCTATGCCCTAGAGCAGAACCCCCATCCTTACGTGCCACGTCCCCAGAACAACGCGATATATGTTCAAACCGCCCGTCTGACTATACTGCAAACCCAGGACCCAAACTTTTTCTGGTGTTTCAAATGTGGCGACTGGGGACATATGGGATTTAACTGCCCAGTTAGAGGATGCGTTAATCCAGGGGAGTTCTAACGCCGTTGAGACGAATGGACGGAGAATCGGGAACAGATGTGTCGACAGCGGGCAGAGCAGCTAGCCCAATCGACACAACCACCCGCGTCCAAGACAATAGTTCTAGGAGGAATAGCAGGTATGAGGCCACCACAAGGGTACCGTCTATCTCTTCTGTCAGGACAACCACCGAACACTATGTACAGATGGGATCAAGATAGGCTCACTCGCTTGACATCACCTGGTGTGGACACCGCAACGAGTACACCATCGGAAGACTACCGATATCCAGTGGTGCAGGCTGCCCGCAAAGACAACGACAAACGACCCAACCCGCGAACACTGGCACCATATAACCCTGGCAGGGTGACCAAGCCCAAGGACCCAGTGCAGAGTCTCAGAGATAGGGTCGCCCGAAAAATTAAAGAGAGGCGAACTCATAGAGAGAACTCCCCTCTGGGTCTAATCGACAGAGGCCAGCAGGATACCAAGCCCTACAGGTAGAGGACCTAGACGACCTATCTATGACCGAGATGGGACAGAACACCTAGATGCAGGAAGAAGCAGAAGTCTAAGTTCTGGGATAACTGTCAGACATAGAGTTCCAACAACTCCTACCCCAACTTCGACCCCACCTGGACAAGATGATAGAACTAAAGGATTTAGAGAGCTCCCCACTGAACTAATCGCAAAGAGAAAGAAGCCTCAATACCTCCTCAAAAAAATCAGAGTAACAGAAGAATATAACCTCCCCCTATTTAAGTTGGAATAACACCTAAAAGAAACCCCTATTATATTAAGTGTCCTGCAACTGTTACAGATTGCTCCATCAGTATGATAACAGTTATCCCGCCTGATGTAGTGCAGGCGATAGATGAAAGGCATTTACGCAAAAGAAATAGTTGCCAACCTAATCCAATTATTCCGGGAGTTTATAAAACGGGAGATAGCCGATAAACTAGATAATACTGGGCCACAATAACTGTCGGAGGAAGAATGCTGCCTCCAGCTGGGATTAAGCCACAGAGTTAACCGACCCGTCTTCTATAGAGATACTGCAGCTTCAGAGGAATTAGTAGCTACTACATTTAGGTTTATCGAAGGATTTATAGAAGGCAATTAGTATCTAGCGATTATACTAGATGGCGGCTCTGCAGTAGACCTAGTCAATAAAAGATATATTGACGATAGTGATATCCTACATTTGAAGATGCCTACACCTAAGATGATCAGGCTGGCGAACGACCAAGTCTAGCAGGTGGCATATTGCGTGTACCTGCGAGTGGTTATTAGTGGGATTTTAGCTACTCTTAAAGCCTATATGATAGGAAACCACAACGACTGGGACGTTCTGTTGGGCCGACTATAGATGCGATAGATGCAAGCTATGGAAGACCATTATGGAGATATATTGGTAGTGAAAGGCGTTAAGGGACACTTACAGTCTATACCTATACTACCGAGCCCATTCTGGTTTGAGCCCGAAAAGCGCCTGACAGCTATTCACCCAAAACCCCTCAAGCTATATGAAGATAAAGATGATATAGTCTTGTGTTAAGAACGACCAACCAATCCTGGAAGAGGTGGAGGAAATATTGAACGAACTGGGACGAGAGATGAGTAATATGTTGCGTGCAACTGCTAAACCCCTGCTCACCTGAAAGTTGCCCCGCTTTTAGCTGCCCTAAAAGGCAGCCCTACTTATCAGGTAACTTAAATGCAGTGTAGGGTATTTACATTTATCTTTCTAAATTAATATCTATATTTTAAACTTACATTCTTATTTGTATAGTTCTACCTTATAAAGTAATTATAAATCGATTTAGAATAAAACCTAAATAGGGGGATTTTCCTCTACCTACTTATTTATCTATTTATAAAATAGAAAGCTTAAGTACTAATTTATTTATAAATCTTTAATTTTACCCCTTTTATACCTTTATTTAAAGAAGAGGTATTTAGGTATAAAGAAGTAAATAAACTTATAAAAGTAGAAAATAAATTGCCTTATTAAAAAGTAAGTTTTTAAGAAAATTTAAAAGTAATTTATAACTAATTAATATTAAATTTTATTTATTAAATTAATTAATAATAATAATCTACTAAATTAAATTTTAATATTTAGATATATAGTAAGTTTCTTTTTAACATAGATATCTCAATATAATCTTATAATTAAAAAGGTTATTTATTTACTTACTATTTTAAAATGTTTAGTAAGTTTTAAAAATAGAATTATATATATTATTTCTACTAAAGAATTAATAGTAGAAAAACTTAAAGCTTTTTAAACTTTAGTATATACTATAAAGTAATTTAAAATTAATTTTAAACTAATTATTATCTATTAAATTTAATATACAATACAGTATAAAGTTAAATAGAAAAAATAAGTTTTATACTTTTAAATAAAATACTTTATTATTAAAAGTTATTTACTTATATAGATAAAAAAGCTTATAAATTTATATATAATTAATAGTATTATTAAAAGCTTTATAAGCTATCTTTAATAATATAGCTAAAATTTATATTATAAATAGATAATTTTTAATATAATATAAAGTATTAAGATAAGTTATTTATAATAAATTTAAAATTAATTTATACTTACTTTATATTAATTTAGCTTAAATATTATAAACTTAAGCTTAAAGTTTATATCTATAGTATAGAATAAATTATATAACTATATATACTTAATAGGCTTAAGTTAAGCTTAAAGTAAATAGAAGAATTCCTTCTTATATTTATTAATACTATTATATAGTATCTATTAAGTATTCATATTAGGGCTATGTAAGGGTTGGGGCGGCATGCCCAACCTTGCAATAGATCTCCCGGCTGCGCCAAAAAGATCAACCAATTCAAGTAAACCACATTACTCAATCGTGCCGCACAACAGGTTATAAGGGAGGTCCTGCGCCGCAGCGCAGCGAGCCCTCGGCAAGCCCTCAGGCTAGCGCACATCCTTACAGGCTAGCCTTATTATAATTAATAAATATCTTTTAATTTAGGTAGCTAAAAGTTATTCTAGTTAATAACTCTATAATAATAAATAAATAAAGTATATTAATAGATTTCTTTATCTTTAAGCTTATATCTAATTAAGTCTATAATAATTTTATATATATTTAGAAGTAAATATACCTTTAAGTAGAATAAATATAGTTATAGTTAGAAATAGTAGCTATTACTCTATAGAATATAAACTAATAAATTAAGAAAATAAAATTAAAAATATAGATACTGTAATTAATAGTATTTAATATTCTAAAGAGAATATTAAATCTAATAATAAACTATATCACTAAATCTCTCTATTATTATTTTATTCTATAAAAAGCTAATTAAATTAAGAAAGCTATTTATAGAAGATTTAACTTTCTATTTAACATAGTATTTAATAATAGTATATAAATTAAGAGTTAATAAGAAGTTTATTAAGAATATAAAAATATAATAGAATTTTATTTAAATAAATCTCTATATTATAAAAATATAGCTAAAAGTAATAATATACTTTATAAATAGTATATAGTATAACTATAATATTAAATACTTTCTAATATATTTTAATTCTCTATTTATAAATAAATATTAATAAGTAATAGTCTATATAGAGTTAAACTTAATATAGTAATTTCTAATAGAGTTTTTTTATAGTATTTTATATTATATTTAAGTAAAGGCTTATAATTATAAGTAGTTAGAACTAGCTGGATAATATTAAGTTTTTTTAAGCTATATAATATAATTATAAAGTAGATATAAGATATTAATTTTAACTGTAATATTCTATACTATAACTATATTTAAACAGTTTTAATATATTAAAGTATTACTTCTAATATTAAATTCTACTAACTTAAGAAGAAACTTTACTATTATTAGTTATTAAAAATATATAATCTATAAGAAGGAAGAAATAGTAATAAGAATATACTAATAACTAAAATAAAAAAAGCTAATATAAACTTATATAGAGTTAGTTTATTTTTAGAATAAAGTTAATATATAAAGTAAGTTATTAAGTTTATAATTCCAGTATAATATAAGGCTAAATAATATCTATATTATAGTAATACTATATATTTTATTAGTAGTTATTTATAGTATTTAGCTATATAATTAGTATTAGCTTTTAATATTAAAAGGCCAAATATAAAAGTAAAAATAAATTTAGAAAATAAAATATTTTTAAGCTAAATTTTATTAAAGAGTAAATAGTAAATAAAATATTTAATAAGATAAATAAAAAAGGTAAAGAGGTTAAAAATTTATAGAAAATAAAAATAAAAATAAATAGTCTATTTTCTTTAGTTTCTGTACTTATTAATTTAATTTATTATTTAGATATTTAAATTAATAGTAGTCATAACTACTATAGAGTATTACGTAAATATATAGTATAATATTTTAATTTAAAGTTTATTTTATTTTTAATAAAATAAGTAGAAAATATAATAGTAGAAATTAAATAGAATAAGTTTCTACTAATAATAAAAGTAATAATTTTATATATAATTTAAATAATACTAAACTTTAATAGCTAGTATAACTATATAATAATATATATAGTTTTAAACTTTAACTTGAATATTATATTAAAGCTATTATAAATAGAATATTAAAAAGTTATACTAAAAGCTTCTTTATAGAAATTATAAATTAAAATAATAGAAAACCTACTTATTACTATAAAAATAGAAAAAGCTAAAGTCGATAAGAAGTAAGCTTATTATTAATTTATTATTTACTATAATAATATATTAATATTAATAATAAATAGTTAAAATATATATATATATTTTTAGCTATAAGTTTAAAAGAGATTAATATAATATTAAAAAAAGAAATTATTTAATAGATAGAGAAATTAAATTAATTATATAAACTCTCAAAGGAGTTATAGAAGTTTATTATACTTTTTAATAAAGAAAAAACTGCTATATTATCTTATTTATATTAAAGTATAAAAAATTACTATATTTAGCTTAAAATAAAGTTAGATAATATTATATTAGAATTTCTATAGAGGCTATTATACTCTATACTTTATAATTAACTATTAGAGATTTACTAATATATTATAAAGCTAATAGATAAAAACTAAATTTATATAAGCTTCTTATTAATAGTAGCTTTAATTTTATTAATTAAAAAGTTAAAAAGTAATTAGAGATTCTATATAAACTATTATATATTAAATAAGATTATATAATAAAACTATTATTTATTACTTTTAATAAAAAAGATATTATACTTACTATTAGAAGTATAGTAGTTTATTAAAATAGATATCTATATAGTATTTTATAAAATATAAATTATAAAAGGTAATAAGTATTTAATAGTATTCTATATTTATTTTAAGTTATTTAAATAGCTAGTATATCTATTTAAGCTAGTAGAAACTTTAATAATATTTTAATAGTATATTAATAGAGTATTAAAATTATTACTAGAGGATTTTATTACTATATATTTTAATAATATATTAATCTATTTAAAGAGGTTAAAAAAGAACTATATAAAGAAAATTTATACTATTTTAGTAAAATTCTAAAGGATGGATCTTTATTTAAATTTAGAGAAATATAAGTTTATAGTAAAAAAGTTTAAATACTTAAAGTTTATTATAATAGCTAAAATCTTAATATAATTTAATTTAAAGAAAATTTAAATAATTTAAAATTAAAAGGTATTATTATAAATTTAAAAGATATATAGCTTTATAGAATTTATAAATTTCTACTGGAATTTTATTTTAAGTTTTATATATATTATATAACTATTAATCTGCCTAATATATATACTAATATATATTTCTACTAAAGTAATAAAAAGAATAAGATATTTAAAATATTAAAGTTAGTATTTATATTATATTTAATATTAATATAGTAAAATCTTAATAAAAAGATAGTTATTAAAGCTAACTATTTAAAAGTAACTTTAAGTAAATATCTTTTTTTTTAAAAATAAGAATAATATCTTATAGTTAATAGTTTATTATTTATAATAGCTAATATCTCTATAATATAACTATATAATTTATAATAAGAAATTACTAGTAGTAATATTATACTTTAAGATATAGTCTATAGAGTTATAGAGTATAGCTATATTATTTATAATTTTAATAGACTATAAAAATCTAAAGTATTTTATTTAATTAATAGAGATATTAAAATAATAAATATATTAAATAGAGATACTTTTAAAGTTTAATTATAACTTATAATACTAACTTAATATATAGATATAGTATTTTAACACTTTTTTTAAATATAAATAGAAGAAAGTTAATTTAGTATAAAGATATAGTTAAATAATATACTTAGTAAATATAGTATTATTATAAGTTTACTTTAAATTTATAAAGATATTAATAGAGTAAATATCTATAAGTAATATAATTAAAGACTAAATATATTTTAAGAGTAAGTTATTATTCTTTAATAAATTTCTACAATTACTATAAAATTAAATAGTATATAAAAATACAGTCTATTAGTACTATTACTTTATAATTAAATAGAATAATTAATATTTTCTAATTAAAGTATAAATATAGAAGTAAGTTATAAACTGCACTTTAAATATATAGAGAGTAATTATCTATTAAAAGTATCTATAGTTATTAAATTAGAAATTATTTATTATAGTAATTATATAGTATATTTATAATTTAATCTTATTAGAGTATTTAAATATAGAAATAATATATAAGCTACTAATTTAGAAATTTTATTAGAATAATATATTATTAATAGTTAAGTATTTTATATATAGAATTATTACTGTATTAAATACTATAAAGACTAATAATAGTATTAAAAATTACTATAACTAATTTTAATAGTAAATAGATATTAATTTTTATAGTAAATCTATTAATCTATAAAAAGAAAAATCCGTAGTATTTAATAGTTATTACTAACTGTCTTTTTAAGTATATTTAGCTAAAAATAATAATATTAATAAATATAAAAGTATATATAGAATGTTTTAAGAAATACTAATAGTACTTTTATAAATTTCCTAATTAAATTATTACTAATTAAAACTTAAATTAGTTAAAGAGTTTTTAAATAATATTTTATAAGTTAATAAGAGTAAAATAGCTTTTATTAATAGCTTATTATCTTTAAATAGATAGAAATATAAAATAGATAAATTATAAAGTATAGATAATACTTTAAATAGTTATTACTTTTTATTAGTATAATTAGAAATACTATTTATTAATATATTAAATAGTATTAAATAATAGAAATTTAATAGTAATAGAAATTAATTTAAATTAACTTTTTAATAGTTATAAAATAAAATTAGTTTTACTTATATATATACTAGCTATAAGTACTATATTACTAAAGAAATATATAGTCATCTTTTTAAATTATTCATATTAAAATTAAAATCTTATATAGATAGTAATTACGTTTAAGTAATAATAATAAATAGAGAAAATAAATAAGTTTTTAATATTTAATAGAATAATTTTTAAAAGAAAACTAAATATAGCTAAGTTTATAGAATATTAAAATAAACTAATCTAACTATAAGTTTAATTAAGTATTAATAAAGTATATTATTAGAAATATACTATTACTACTTACTATAATATTAGATATTTTAAAGAGAATTTACTCCATATTCTATATAGATTTAATAGAGTATACTATATTTAATTTATTACCAAATTAAATACTATCTAATTACAAGCTGAATTTAATTTAAATTTTATTAAATAAAAATAACTTATTAAATTTAAAATATAAAGTAGAGGAGGTTTTTACTATAAAGAATATAAGAAAATAGAAAGAGTAATAGGTTTTTATAAAATAAAAAGAATATAATATTTTAATATAAAAGCTATTAGTAAGTATACAGAATATAGTAGTATTAAATAACTATAAAAAGAAATAGAATAAGATATAAATAGTAAATAGTTTAATATATATATAGAATATAAAGTAGAGAGATTTATTATTAATAAAGATTTTAAAATAGAATTAAACTATATAAATTAAAAAAGAAAAAAGTATAATAATTATAGCTTACTAATTAGTCTAATTACAGTAAATTAAGTCTATAATAATACTATTTCTATTTTAGAGAGGTTTTTATTATTATTCTACTTAAAGATAGTAATATAGCTATTAAAGTTAATTAAATATATTAAAGTAAGAAAGAAATAGTTATCTATAATAATATTATTTTTATTTAAATTATTATATAAAGAGGCTAAAATATAGTAAACTATACTGTATTTATATTAATATTTAGAAATTAAAATATATTTAAAAAAAAACTATTACTTTATTTATAAATATAAGTATATAGAAGTTTAAAAAGAATATAGCTAGTTTTATTAATATACTTATTATAGTATATTTAAGTAGTATTATAAAGAAGTATATATTTCTAATAGAAGATAAAAATAAAAATAAAATAAAAATAAAAATAAAATAAAAATAAAAATAAAATAAAAATAAAATAAAAATAAAATAAAAATAAAATAAAAATAAAATAAAAATAAAATAAAAATAAAATAAAAATAAAATAAAAAATAAAATAAAAATAAAATAAAAATAAAATAAAAATAAAATAAAAATAAAATAAAAATAAAATAAAAATAAAATAAAAATAAAATAAAAATAAAATAAAAATAAAATAAAAATAAAATAAAAATAAAAAATTAACTTACTATTTATTTATATAGTTATTAAAAGATATTACTTAATAACTACTTATAGTAATTTAATAACTTATATAAATTACTTAATATACTATTAAAGTTACTATTAAAAAGTATAAATAAAAGTATTTCTACTATAAATAGAAGTAATAAAAAAAGTAATAAAAATAAATATTTAGATATTAATATAAAAAAAAGTACTAAATAAAAAGAGGTAATTTATATATAGAATATATAGTAATAAGAAATATAGTAACAAAAGTTAAAATCTTATTTTAAATATAGATAATATTATTAAACTTCTAAATAAAAATAAACTTATATCTAAATATATTATTACTATAAATAATGTATTAAGTAATAATATATATACTATTAATAAAAAGAATAATAAGATTTTATATAGTATAATAAAGATAAAAGTTATTAATTAGTAACTATATACTCTAATTATACTTATTATAGCTATAACTATAAAAAAGATAATTTAAATTTTAATTCTATATATATATTGCTATTAACTATTATTAATTAATTACCTAATATAATTAAAATAGATAGTATAGTAATTTTTAAAGAGTTTAATCTATTTATTATTATTTAAATTACTTTTAATAAGAAATTTTTTAATAGTATAATAGGGATATTTTTAAAATAAGTAAGAAAGAAATATTAATATTAAAATAATATTAAGAGAGAAAAGTAAAATTAAAAGAGTATTATATAGAAGTATAGTTATTTTTATAACTAAAGAGAAATTAACTATTAAAATTAAAAAGAGAGAGTAAAGTACTTATAGTAAAAACTACTATAGAAGTAGTTAGTTTTTATTTTAATAAAAATAAAAAGTTAAAAAGATTACTATTTAGAGTTTTATTACTAATTATTAAAAGATATATAAAATATATATTAAAAAGAAAATAAATAGAGTATAACTATATTAAGGAAAAATTATAAGTTAAAAAAAAAGATTTATATATATAGAAAATATAAAAGGAGGTTTATTTAAACTTACTATAAAAATTCTACTAAAGGGAGTATAAAGTATATAAGTTTATTAAAATAGTAATATAAATTAATATACTGTTATTTTTCTTATATAATATAGAGTTAAAATAAAATAATATATTATTATATACTGCTATATTAAATTTAAAGTAGGAGGATATATTATAAGCTTAAGTTTAAAGTTTATATCTATAGTATAAAATAAACTATATAATTATATATTTAGTTTTGTTTTTAGCTCTACTCAATATTATCAGATAGATTAAAGCTATATAGTATTTTTAAATAATAGAGATAAACAGTTAGTACTATACCTAATAATAAAAGAGACAGTAGCTAAATAATAAGGATATAAATATATATATACTTAATAAATTTAAGTTAGACTTAAAGTAAATAAAAAAAGTTCTTTTTATATTTATTAATATTATTATATAGTATCTATTAAGTATTTATATTAAGATTAATCTTATTATATTAAATAGTATTAAAGATTTTTTTAAAGTTATTAACTTATAACTTAAAGTATTTATTATATAAATTAATTCTTAAAAGAATATTAATTTAAATAAATAAAAAATAACTTTTAAATTAATTTATAATTAATTTCTTTTAAAATTAAATTTTCTTTTTATAGATATTTATTTAATATAGTAATACTAATTAATTTAATAAAAACTATATATTATAATTCTACTTTTTAAGTTATTATTTCTTTTTAAATTAAATAGAATTTATTATATAAAAAAAGCTACTTTTTATATTTAAAAGATACTAGTTAATAAATTTAAATTAATAATATAAAAAAATATATTTAGTTTTCTTTTTAACTTTACTTAATATTATTAAAATATAAAATAAAAAATAAAATATACCAGCTTTAATTCCCTAGGAATACCCTCTATAGCCCTCTTTCTTTTTATCTAATAAACAGTCAGTTAATAGAATCTCTACAGACTTAATATAAAGCTATACTGAAATAACCAGTATTATTATTATTATTATTATTATTATTATTATTATTATTATTATTATTTAGTAAGAAGTTAGTATAAATAGCTATAATAGAACTACAGTAGGAATATACTATTATTATTATTGTTATTATTATTATTATTATTTAGTAAGAAGTTAGTATAGACAGCTATAATAGAACTACAGTAAGAATATACTATTATTATTATTGCTGCTACTATTCTTACTACAGGAAGTCAGAAAGCTGCACTTTAAAGCTAGAGGCAGAAAATACTAACTTATTAATAAAATTCTAATAATAATACAGTTAGGTTAGTAATATAAATCCAGATTGAAAATACTGCTAGTATAGTAGGAAGGGAGGGTAGAGGTTAACTTATAAGGCTCTAAAAAAGAAAGAAAAAGAGAAGGCTATAATAGTAGGGTATAAGATTTAAATACCTTTTTAGGCAGTTAATAATAGCCGGAATATTAATAGCTAGCTGGTATTAAGCTCTACTTATATAGCTGCAGGCAGCTAGTAGATTATTTTAATATATTAAGTCTGTATTAAAATATATAATCTGTCTATAGCAGCTATAAATAACTAATAATAATAATAATATATAGTAGGATTAAATAATATATTTAACTTAACTATATATAGATTTTACTATATATAGATTAATTTAAATATTTAAGTTATAGAATAATTTTAATTTTAATAGAAAAATTACTTTTTTAATTTATATAATATTAATAGAGTTTTAATTTAAGCTTAAAATATAAAATAGAGGTTTTCTTTTAGCTATTATAGTTTTATATTTTTATTTTTATAATATATAGAAATACTATTTATTTTTAATTAAATTTATAAAATATAATATTATTATTATTATTATTAATATTATTAAATAGATTAAAGCTATATAGTATTTTTAAATAATAAAAATTAATAATTAATATTATATTTAATAATAGAAAAAATAGTAATTAAATAATAAAGTTATTATATATTAGTTTTTATTTCAAGTTTTTATTTAATTTTTTTAATTTTAATTATTTAATTTTAATTTCTATTATATCTATAATTATCTATTAAATCCTATAATTTAATATTAATAGAAATTTAAAGTATATTAATTACTTTTTATATCTATATAATATTAAATATTAATATAATACTAAAAAGAAAATAGAAAAGAAATTCTATATATTACTAATTTCTTTAAAGCTATAAGCTTTTTTAATTTATTAAGATTTCTTTTAAATAGAGTCTATTTACTAAATATTTAATAGAAGATTATATTAGCTTTTTTTTTAGCTATAATATCTTTTTAAATAATATTAATAAATTAAATTTATAGAGAAATTAAATTATTTATATTAATTTATTATTTACTTAAATAGAAAAAATTACTCTATTAATATTAGCTAAAGCTTTTAAAATTAAATAGTTAATTTAAAAGTAAAAAAACTTTATTAATAATATTAATAAAGAGATATATAACTTTTAGTTTAAAAAGCTTTTATATTCTATAGAGGTAGTATAAATAATAGCTAGCTAAAGTAATAGCTAAAAAGTAAATTTAAATAACTTAAGTTAATATAGATATTAGAAATTTTACAGTATTTAATTAAGTTATAGAATTTATAAGTATTAAATATAAAAATTAAAATAGCTATAAAGTAAAAAGGTTAAATAGAATTTTAATAAATAGAAAAAAAGTAACTTAAAATTTAAATTTAAGCTTTAATAATTATAATATATATAATAAAAATATAGTAAATTTAAATATTAAATTCCCTTATTAAAAAGAACTATTTTAATATATAATTTAACTTTAAATTTAGTTTTCTATATCTTTTAAATAGTTATTAAAATATATTTAAATAATTTTTCTAGTTCGTAATCTTAATAAAAAATATATTAAAGTAATAGTTAAATTATAATACTACTTTCCTCTTACTCTATAGCTAAGTATAAAGCTTCTTTATTAATTTCCTATTATACTATATTCTAAAGCTTACCCCTACCTCTTCTATTTGTAACTAATTGCCTATTTTCTATTGCTTGAGCAACCTAAGCTTCAGTACGATCAGTCTCTGCTTTATCCCTGTCTAAATAAGCTATTACCTCTTCTTTAGTCCACTAATTTGAGAAGTCCGACAGCGGAGGCGCTATACTTATCGTAGTAACTGGGACGGGTACCCGTCCCCCTATTGATCGCCACCGCTTAGTGACCGTAGATGCCACCCGTCTATCAGATGGGCACTCTCCTACCCTCTGGCATCCGTAGCCCGCTACCTCTCTGTCATCCCCTCATCTCCTCTCAAGCTACTTGATCGCCTCTCCGCGTCCCCGGATCCGTCCCCGGCGCACGAAGCGCCACCCGCCCCTCATCGCCCCGGTATCTCAGGGATGCGCAGCGCTCCAGGCCGAGCGACTCGGCCACCGCCCATCGCTTCACCTCGCCGTCCTTCATGCCGTCCGCCACATCCAGGACTGGGGCCGTATCCTCGGACACGACCTGCGCGACGGCCTGCCACGCGTTCCCGATGAGCGAGCTGCGCGTGTGTCTCAGGAACAGGCCCGTGACGACAATCACCGTGGCGAAGTGCAGCGCGACTATCGCGGTGGCGGCTGCGAAGCCTATCCACCGGACCGGGATGGATGCCGCGGTCGCAAACACGGTCGACACCCCTTCCAGCCGCAAGTCTATCTCGGGCAGCTGCTCGTAGTACGCCATCTGGCTGACCCTCGCCAGCAGGGCCTGCATCGCCAGCGCAGGGCTCCTCGTCTCTTGGAAATGTGTGTTGGAATAGATGCATGTGCGTTTTGTGCGGGGCTTCCTTCTCGGTAACAAGGCCCTGCGTGAGCAGTATCCCCAGGTCCGGGGTTCCCTCGAGGTCGGGGGAGGCATCTGACCCGGATTGGGAAGATTGTCATTCATTGATATCATAAAGTACCACTGGGTATGGATGAGAGAGTCGCTCGTTTCAAAGGCTTCCCAGTCAGTCTTGGGTCCCAGCTCGAGCACGCCGCGGCTGGAGAGGCTCCCGGGTGTCCGTGATGCGCCGAGCTGGCGTCGCGAGGCCTCGGTGTCGAAGCTCTGGGACTTGCGGTCCCATGGCACCGTAGGCTCGGAAGCCCCCCAGGAGCTGCTGATGTCCACCGTGTAGGAGCTCGCGGCGAGGTTGGTTACGCACGCTGTGACCCGCAAAGATTCCTCTCCGTCAGTTCCGTTCGTCACCATTGACCAGGGGCCGTCACTGCGGGCCACCTCAACTCGCCGATTCTGGTGTTCCCCCTTAATGATGGTGTCGGCCGATACTACGTCCAGGATCATAAACATAGTCGACGACGAGTCAACCAGAAAATCGACCGGGGGGACCAAGGGATCCTCCAACAAGAACGGCCAGTCACGTCCATCGTTCGCTAAGCATATGCTCGTCTCTCCCTCGGTAGCATTCGACATCTGCCCCTGCGTTGGCAAAGCACACGTGAAGTTAATATATCGCTGTGATCCATCGTGTCGGAACATCGAGTAAGTTCCCTCCTCCTCTTCTAGGCCAATCTGCCCCGCCAAACGCGTGTAACTCTGGTGTGTTGTGTCAAGGGTCAGGTTGACTAAAGATGGGTTTGCGCAAACCACGCGCTGGTCCATAACGACTGCTGGACCGTGGAACTTGCGCAAGGTTTCGCGTTGCTCCTGCTTCTGGAATGGGAGGAAAGCACGGTAGGTGTGGCCCGTGTCGTGATGGTTTGGCCCCTCGGCAAAAAGGCTCCGAAAGCTCTGCAAAAGTCCAGCTCGATGTCGGTGGAAGCTGCCACCAGCTCGTCTTGGTCTGCTGCAGATCCTCAAATACCGGCACGTCGGTTGTGTTCGCCAGATTGTTGAAGCCCCCGCGCCCAAAGTCGGAGAGCAGGATGGTGGACAGGAACTGCGACGCCATCGTTAGGAGCACCTCGAGCACGACGAGCGCCCAGAGGAAGAACGAAAAGACGCCCCTCGGCCGGACGCTCGTCGTCGATAAGAGAGCAATGGGCGCAACGCTGACGGCGCGGAGAATGGAGAAGAACGGGGCGCCGAGCAGCGGGGTTCCAACTGCCTCGAGGATCAGGGCCGCGAACAGCGCGGTAGCAAGACTCGCCTGTAGCATAACGGCAGACCGCATGACTGCCGAGCACAGCGTGACGATCTGGGCGCTCCAGTCCTCGGCGATGATGTTGAACCACAGCTTTGGCGGGTCGCCCCAGGCGCCTGTGGCCATCATCGGGACATCCTCCAGAATAGGGCCAGGGCCACCAGCGGCAGGACGAGGACAGCGGAGCCGAGCGTGAGGGCCAGGATGCCCGTGGTGCCAACACGCTCTAGCGGGTTTCTCGCTCTGGGCTTTGGGCGGCAGCGGGGAGGGTCATCGTCGCTGGTCCCGGCGTGGGAACCTCGGGCGACGAGGGGGACATAGTCTGCGCCGGTACGAGGCGGCTGGCTGGTCGTGCGATTCATCGGGGCCTCACTGACGTCTCTGGTGCAGCCAGGGTTCCGATCAGTCCAGCGCGAGCCTGACGAGATCCAGCGAGGAGAGTTAAAGGCAAGGAAATGGGCCAGGCGGTCACGGAGGGGCTAAAAATTCAACTGCCATCCCTATTAATATATCATCATGTCGCCTTCAATGTGTAGTAAAGCGGGAGGAGACCTGCCTGTACGGTGCAACCTGTTGGCCCCTGTAGACAACATCCATCCCCTGGGGTTGGAGTCCAGCTACATGCCCAAGTATGCCACTGCGCCTCCTGATCCTTTGGTACGACCCTGCAGCTGCGCCTGGCGCCAATCGTGGCTGAGGACATCGACAGTGTTCGGGCTTCCTTGGGTACCTCCGGCAGGCCACGCTTCGGGCATGGATCCGCTGGCCGTGCATGCCCCCCTGTCGACGAGGCCAATGGACGTGGACAACGCCAATAGAGGCCAGGACAAACTCGTATCGGTGTTGGGGGCGAAGAGGATGAACATTCAAGGAACCACGGCGGGACGTGCCCCTTCAGCACCTCGCTCCCGCAGCGGGACAGGCGGGCGAAGAGTTCCTGCTCGACGGCATGTGCAACTGGCTCAACCGTACGAGCTTTAGAACGATGCTCATGTTATTAATAATAAGCCTATAGTTGGCACCGGAGAAACGTGACGACTTGTATTTGCGGTTCACCTTGTATGTTGCCAACACGCTATAAAAGCCTCACACTAAGGTCTATGCTTGTTTAAAGCTGTCTGCAACCTCACAAAGCTGACGTCTGGCCATAACGCGGTGAGTGCGCAGCTCTAACGTGTTCGTGTAATACTCTTTTTAAGCTTAAATATAGACTTTGCTACAATCTTAAATCTTAAATCTTGGAACTTTAGATCATAGATCTTATATCTCGGATCTCGGATCTTCTACTACATAACGGAGCTGTCGAAGTCGGCGAGCATGACGCGGCCGCGGGTCGGGCGGCTAATAGGCGGACGGGTACCCGTCCCAATTACTGTATTCGGTATCGGCTCCTCCGTTATCGGACCTTCCATCTCGTCGTGTTCAAAGTATGTGACTCAACTCATATCTAGTGTGCATGTCTGCCAATTCAAATAGAAACGTCCAAAATTTGTGAGGCTTTAGGCCCCTTGAATTGTGAGCTTATCAAAATTTCACTCCGATGGATTCGACACAAAGACGATTACCGGCTTCGTTCGCCAACGACTGCCTCCCACCTGAGGGCGAATATGAATCACGGGATGCCTTATTCCAAGCGGTCAACGCTTGGGCAGCGACAAGGGGCTACGCATTCATGACTGGAAGGTCAACCAAAGAGAAAACCGGCAGGCAAACGATTACATAATATGCGATCGTCGCCGCAACCATCCCATTGTTTCAAGAGAGCGTCGACGGAAAATAACGACTCGAACAACTGGTTGCGAATTCTCGGTATTAGGGAAGGAGTCTCGAGAAAAGAGTACCTGGATTCTACGGCATCATTTTGACAACCAGTTCTCACGGCATACCCATAAACCAAGTCAAGATACGACTGCCCACCCGATACTTCAAACACTCTCCAAAGAGAATGTATTCTGGTTGATAAGCCTTATAAATACTGGTATCGCCCCAAAAGAAATTAGAACGTACATACGCCAAAATACAGACACAATTGCAACACAGCAAGATATCTATAATTATATTGCAGACGTGCTCCATCGGGTCGCATCGACCAATTACAGGAGATAGCGTGCTGTCTCATGAGTAGACATGTGATTAACAAAGTAATAAGTCAATGCGAGTGGTGAATGTGCGAAAATGAGGACAGAAGTTACATTTCACTAATCGTGTCAACCGCATGAAACAATGCAAGAAAGAGCTTAGTAAAAGCATGACGTGTTCACCGGCTGCAAGACACCTCAATCCGCAGTTCAATATTGTTGGCAGCTGTTCAGTTACTCAGCAAGTTGCATTGTAAGTTAGTAGCTGGAACTTGGGCAAGAATCACTATAGGTAGTGGTTCAAATCCAGACGAACTGGCGCCAAACAGTCTTGACAAGTGCGAATTTTGTGTAATCTGCGCCATTCGACGTTAAATCATGGAAGAGCCTTGCGTCAATCATGTAAGACATCATTCACGATCCATATGTGAGCTTTCAACCTAATTGTTTGCAGAATGGCAATCAATTCCTTCGTGTCGAAGGCGTGGTGCATGCTTTGCACCCCGGTCTGGCAGATTTCAGAGCCGAAATTATCGGCCGCTTCAATGCTCTTGACACCAGATTGAATGATCGCTTCAACCAGATTGCGGGTGGCATAACTGACCAGCTCAGCCGAATCCAGGCAGAAATGACAGCTGTACGTCACTCTGATGAGAGGCTCGACCAAGTTCAGGAAGGCATAGCAGCAGTGCAAGGTCATCTTGAGAAAGGACTCGACCCATTCCTCGAGGGGATGCCGAATTCGCGAAATTACTTCGATGAGAGGCTCAGTCAGGTCCATACAAGTATGACGAGGGCGCAAACTAGTCTCAACGATAAACTCGTTCAAGTTCAGGGAGATCTTGGAAACAAACTTGACCAAATCCAAACAGAAATGGCGAATTCACAAGGTCATCTTAAGGATCGACTTGACCAAGCCGAAGCAGGGGTAACAACTTTACAAAACCACCTTAATGGCAGACTCGAACAAGTTCACAGAAATAACGATTTCACAAAACCATCTCGATGACCGACTGAACCAAGCCCAAGAAGGGGTAACAACTCCACAGAACCACCTTGACGGCAGATTTGAATAAATTCAGACAATAGCAACGACCACACAGAGCCACCTCGATAACAGGCTTAATGAATTCCACATAGGGTTGGCAGATGTACAAAACCACCTTAACGAAGGGTTCAATCAAGTCCATGGAGACCTGACCGTTCTGCGAGACCAGATTGATGGAGGAATCAGCCAAGTCCGGGGAGATGTAACAACATCACAAGACCATCTTGACCACAGATTCAATCAAGCTCAGGCAGACCTGGCAACTTTAGAAAACCAACTTGGCGGTAGATTCGACCAATTACACACGGCGGTGGCAGCGACAGAAGACCGCCTTGCTATAGCCGTGGGAGCTTCGCGGGGCCACCTTGAGGACAAGCTCGACCAAGTCCACACAGGCGTAACAGCTGCGCAAAACCACCTGTCTAATAGACTCAACGGAGTCCAGTCAGACATAATGGATTCACGAAATCACCTTGACAGCGGATTCGACCAAGCCCGGGAAAGTGTGTGACAACTTTACAGGACGACCTTAACGGCAGACTCGACCAAGTCCATATAGGAGTAGGAACCGCGCGAGACCACCTCGATGAGAGCCTCAACCAAGTTCAAATGAGGGTGACAGCTGCACAAAATCACCTTGGGGAGAGGCTGAACCAGGTCCAGGCGAGCATTACGGCTGCACGAACTAACCTAAATGACACAGTCGGTCAGGTCCAAGGAAGTATAATAGCCAGTGTACACCAACTTCGGCTGGAGATACGGGCAGGGTACGTCAACTTTCTCATATTACTGCAATGGTTAAGTTGTCGTAGGCATTTCAATAATGCTGCACGGCTTGCAAACAAACTTGCGAGCTGCTGCAACGACTTGATAACTCAATTTCGAGGCATTGACGGCCGGCGTATACCCGACTTCCCTGCGACTCTTACTGAATTTTATCAGCTTGGAGGTATGAATGTGTGCAACTTTTTGGCCATGTCCTGATAATGCATGCAGATAATATCAATGGCGTCCTAGAGAAATTAGGCATCAGTACTGGTGGACTATTTCGCAAGAGACAAAGGCGACTAAAAGTGTATCTAGGGCTAAGGAGGTGACACTGCAATTGAGGAAAGAGCCTAATGCCTTGAGGAACTTATTCCGAAAGGTTCTTTCTTCCGCGCCCCGCGGTTATGCCATTCTCAGCCCTACTCCAGTTCACCGTTTCCTTGAGAAATTTGTGTCTTTCCTCCGGTTGGGATTATTATACTAATCTATAATGTGTTGAGCCCGACGCTCTGCCGCAATTGTATTGTTGACCCGTTCTCTTTTTGTATTGTCTGCGCTCCTCCCTTAGGGTGGGTAATAGGTCTATCTCTTAGCCTATAGTTATGGATATATTAACTGCTAAGCCTGGGGTTTGGAATTTAGGTGTATTAATAGCAAGCTAATAGTTAAGGGGCAATTTATTTTTTGAATCTTAGAGTATAGCAATTAAAAGAATTAATATTAATATTCTAGTGGGTTTTATATATAGTGCTTTAAGTTATAAAGAGATATAATTTATACTATTTTAATATTATATAAAGTAAGTACTACTAGTTTAAATAGGCAGATAAAACTCTTTAATATTATTTATATTAATAATACTCTATAAAAAATTATAAATTTACTACTATAATAATTTCCTATAATACTTATAGATATATCTTTAATAACTATTATTTATTATATCTATATTTTAACTTAAATATTTATATCTTACTTACCTAAAAATATAAATATTTCTATAGCTATATTCTTAATATTCTAAAAGCTTTAACTTACCACTAAAGTATAATATCTTTTTACTATATTTTAAATCTTTATATATAATAGAATTTAAATTATAAAAAGAAAATCTTATATTATAAAAACTATAATTATAAATTTAATAATATTTAGTTTCTCTACTAATACCTGTAATATAATTTATATTACTATTTAGTAAAAAAGTAGCTTCTATTTTATAGATATAAAGAATAACTATTTTTTCAGTTTATTATAGAATTACTTATCTGCCTATAATTCCTAAAGGAGGAATAAAAGCAGTAGGAATAATAGCAGTAGGAATAATAACAGCTTATTTAAGATAAATACTCTTTATCTTATATTATACTACCTATCGAATAGATATCTAATACTAATAGCGCCTCTATCGCTTCACCTAGGTCCACATATAGCAGTTTTATATTATCCTTTAAGTTTCAGTTTAGTATACTTTAGAGTCTACTGGAGCCCTACTGGAGTACTGCTTCTGGTTCCGGTTTTGTCGTTCGAGCCGGCCCGAGCTCGCCAACTCCCGGCTTAGAGACGAATATACCAGTAGATACCGGACCAGACCACTTGAACCCCTGGGTGCAGAATCTTACATTGAATGACCCGACCACAACATCACAAACCCTTGATCCCATTATGAGGCAGGAGCCTGTGGGCTCTGAAGCAATCAGCCGCTCAACCAACAGTTTCTTCCCTCGTGCATCGGCGACCTTAGCACACCCCTCGCAGTCCTCTCAATCAATCAGATCTCCTTTTGACAATGAACCAATCCCCGCAGCAAAATTCACGTTCAAGTTGGAGAAAAACAAGCTCTTCGAGCATCGAAAGACTCTCATTCCTGCTTCTCCAGCCGAGCGCATGGCCAGGTCCCTTGCGAAACTGCCTGTGCCCACACTTCAACAAGAACTGGTGCCCATGTCGGCAAAGATGGCGGTCATGGAATTGGAACTCCAAGCGGCAAAGGATGCCCTGAAGTGCCAAGAGTCGCAACGCCAATGTGTAATGTGCTTTGAACGCGTTTCGATTCCGTGACTAAGTGCGGACACCAATTCTGCGGAGTCTGCATCGATTCTTGGCAGTCTCAGCATCGCAGCCCGTGGCAAACCCCATGCCCTATATGCAGAAAGGCAATGGGAAAGGCTATCAGAGTATACAATGAGTCATCTGTGTAGGCGTTTGACGACCCATGCACCTATTGTGTCAGTATGGATGATCCCTAAAGGTCATCTGCCGTCGCTCTGTGCCTAGCAACCTTATCAATGGGAGCTGTTTTGGACCCTTACATCTCCCGATTTTGGAGTCAAGGGAACCCTGGACCAATTGCTTTGGATTGATCTAAAGTTGATATTTTCTGATACCTTCATAAATTACATGTTAGACGCTATCCGAATCTCGACTTTGAGGGTTTTTTATCTCATGTAGGAGCCAGGACTGATACCGGTTTGATCTGAGCCGTGCCTGAGTGGCGCCTGACAAACTTTCCAGGTTTCATATTCACTAGTTGGAAACAATTCAGCCATCAGAGCAATATACGTACCTTGAATATCTCACGAAGGCAAGATTTCCGGCTCGGAATCCGTGGCCGTGTTTTTCTATCTTGAGTAATCGATAGTCATGAAAAGCGGCCGAATGTTTACTACCTGAGGAAGACTCAGAGATGAGGTCATGAAACGGGGTTAAACTGCAATCCTACTGAACGCGGGGGCTGAGCCGTAAGCTAGCGCCTGTGTGCATAAGGGAAGTGCGTTGCTTCTCAGGCTCGTTCCGAAAGGCATTGGCGGACCCCGTAGGGGACCGGTCTCCTGTGATAATCGCAGAAGGGACTTATGCCTTGAGGAACTTGTTCCGAAAGGTTCTTCCTTCCGTGGCCTCTTTCGCGGGGACTCATACCTGCACGACCGGTCGTGCAATAAGATCACGTGACTTACACGACCGGTCGTGCAAGTAAGATTCCTTATGTAAGCAGCAGCTATAGCACCTATAGCGCCCCGAGCCTCCAGCAGCTATAGTGCCTGCAGCACTTTAAGTCTCTAGTAGCTATAATAGCTATAATATCTATAATATAGCTTTATTTATATATTAATTTAATAGGTAATAATTTTTATTATATTAATTTAAAGCTTAGAGTGCTATAGATACTACAGCTACTAGAGGCTTAAAGCGCTATAGATACTATAGCTGCTGGAGGCTTAGGGCGCTGTAGGTGCTATAGCTGCTAGAGGCTCAGAGCGCTATAGGCACTATAGCTGCTGGAGGCTCAGGGCGCTATATAGGTGCTATAGCTGCTGCTTACATAAGGAATCTTACTTGCACGGCGAGCCATACCTACACCGCTAGCGGTGTAAATAACATCACGTGATAAATTGCACCGCTAGGGGTGTAAATAAGACTTGCTATATGTAAGCGGGATGTATGATATCTCTCTTGTATATATATATCACAGTATTTCTTTATATATTGGAAGAGAGAGATAATTTGTTGTATATATAGCTATTTAATATACCAGATTTGATATCTTAATAATATATCAGTCTGCCTAAGGCCGTAATGAATATATAATACCTTCTTATATTATTATAGCTATTACAGTAGAAATAAATTACTTTATATTGTATGATATATATAGAGTAGGGCTTCACCTCTTAGAAGAAGCTCTTTTTTCCTATATTAAATATTATCCTGAAGATATATAATTATAACTAAAGCTAGTATTAGAATGCTTTAGATATCTCTATCTAGGTGAATAATATAGCAATACTAATAGGGTCTTTTCTAATAAATAATAATAACTAGTTTATTTTACAGCCTATTGTAAATAATTAATAAGAGTAGTTACTAGTCTGCCTTTTTTATATATTAATAGGTCTATTTTCTATTAAGTTTTAAAGGTTTACTATAATCTTACTAATAGATTTAATCTTTCCTACTACACTCTATATAAACCTCTAAATACTTATAAGAGCTTAAGCTACTTAATATCCTTCTTAAGAATTACCTATTATTATAGAGTTATATCTATTTAGATATTAAATTAGGGGAGAGTAATATATTAAATATCTTAATAATATTATTTATAACTAGCAGTATTATATTTATCTTAATATAACTTCTATATAGACTTAAAGTTAATTTCAGACTCTTAATAATTTATATTATAATATAAATATTATAGTTTTAGGTATAGTATAGTTAATAGCTGCTATAGAGATAATCTTAAATTTATTTAATCTCTAGGTAATAGAGAGATTAGGAATTTATATTTAGAATATTAATTTAAATAGATATATTTAGTAGATATAGTAGGGAAATATAGTAATATTATTAAATAGTTTAATAAATTTACTATTATATTATTTTTTATAATATTTCTAGTTATTTTATAAGTAACTATTAAGCCTACTTAACTTTATATTAAAACTTAGCTATAGCTTTATTAAATTAAGCTATTAGATTACTATAACTATACTTAGAGATTCTCTTTTTCTTTCTTTTTTAAATAATATATACTAATTATATTTTCTATTACTCTTCTAACTATTAGTAGAAGGAATTTCTATTACTATATAATCTCTTCTATACTTAAAGATCTCTTTTAGCTATATTCTAAATATTTTATATATCTTACTGCTTTAAGAATAGCTATTTTACTATTTCTATCTCTATATCTTATTTAACTCTCTTATTTTTAGCTTTATCCTAATTAAAATAACTTATTATCTCCTTTTTAATTCAGTCTCTAATACTATTTCCTACTCTATAATAACTCTCTATTTACTTAAAGTTAAAATACCAGTTATAATCTACTTTGCTATAATATAGAGGTAGCCCTATAGTCTTTTAGTATTATTAATTAGTCTTATAGACTCTATAATATAATATAGTAAACCAGGATTTTTATACCTCTTTATATTATTAGAAGATAGTATAGAGGTTATTAGCTTGTAATATGGATATTGCTATTATATTTACTATTATAATAGTTATTAGTCTAGCTACTAAAGAGGGTATTATATAAGTTGTTATATATATTATTATATATATTATTATATAGACTACAGTTTTAGATACTATAGAGGATTCTACTGGGGATAATAGGAATAGTAAGTAGGTTATAGAATAAGTAGATATATATGTTATTATATATATTATTATAGTAGTTTAAGTAGGAGCTTACAATAGATATTTATAATATAAGAGGTATACTTTAGATCTTATTATATAGTCTTTTTTATAATATTTTTAAATATATTAGTAGAGTCTTTAGTTATACTGCTTTCTTAACCTATTTAAATATATAGAGCTTCTACTATATACTTATTAATAGTAATATTAAATAAGCTGCTAGACAATTAAACTGTATATAAAGCTTAATAATAAACTGAAGGATTCTTAAGTGTTAGAGATATTAATATAAATAGAAATAATATAGTTAAAGAAGCTAGTTTTACTCTAGTAAAAACTAAAGTAAATAAGTATAAAGTAAACTAAGAGTCTTAATAAAGACCTCTATATATATAGAATAATTAGTTAATAGTTATTTCTATTAATTCTTAACTTTTAGTAGGGCTTTATATAAAATCTAACTATAGATATTACTATATAATACCCTAAATAACTAAAAAGGTATACTAATATACTACTTAACTTAGCTTATCTTAAGTTTAATAAGCTAATTTAATAGAATAAACTTAATAATTCTTTAGGTCTTAAAGAGGTTAGCTTATAAGATTCTTAAATGAGATTTAATAAGCTAATAAATACCTTTACTCTATAATATAATATATTACTTAAAGTAGAGATATTAATTAACTTATATCTTAATAAACCTCTCTTTATAGAGATCTAGCTAGATATCTATAATATAGCTTACCTTATTAATATAGATAGAGATATAATATTTTTTAAACTTCTTAAGTCTCTTATTATAGATATCCTTAATTAGTAAGGCTATAATTTTATACTAAAAGCTATAGAACTCCTCCTACTCTTATATATTTTTAAGAATTATTCTTATCTTAAGTAAATACTAATAAATAATAGCTTAAAACTACTTTATTAATATAATATAAATATAATATTAAGATTAACTTAGGGAAATAAGAAAAAAAGAAAATAGTATTTATATAAATAAAATAGCAATCTATTAGTATTACTAATAAAAAAGCTACTTTATAAAGCTTATATATACTCTATAAATATTTAAGAGCTTAAATAAAGTTATTCTTTTTCTTACTACTTAGAAATATAAATATAATATAGAAGAATTATTAATAAATATTAATACTAACTATATTAAAAAGCAGTATTTTATACTTATTAGTCTTATATATACAGTCTAAAATAAATACTTTAAGATATAATTTAAAATATTTTAGTAACTTTAGATATATAAATAATACTACTACTATTCTGCTATTTATATTAAGATAAATTTAACTTTAAAAGCTTTTACTTTTAAGCTAGTTAGTAAGAATATATATATTATTTTAATTTTAAGTAAGCTTCTATTTACTCTATATAATATAATTATAAATATCTTATTTTATTATAAGTATATTAAAGTTTAAATATAAATAGAATTTAATCTTCTTTAATATAATATTAGTATTAGTAAGTTATTAAACTTTTAATCTCTTTAGGCTTAATAGGCAATAAAATATTAGATATATCTATTAACTAAAGCTTAATTTATAATTATATTAATTAAAACCAGCTTTAAAATAATACTTTAAACTCTATATAGTCTTATATAGACTTTTCTTTACTATAATAAAAAAAAGACATCCTATACAATATAATATAGTTTACTATTACTATTTCTATAGAGGGAGAAAAGAAATATACTCTACCCTACAATTACAGTTAAAAATAACTTTAATTCTTCTACTAAAGCTCTTCTAAGAGTATTTCACTACAAAGATATAGCCTCATAGTGCTACCCAAATATTAATTGCTATATATAGTTCCTTCTGTAAGTTAAATTCATCTTTAGGAGGAAGAATATCGTTAGGGAAGTAGCAGGAATCATCAATCGGGTTTATTGTAGCGGAAGAAAGGTGCAGCAAGTTGAATTGATCTTGTAGAAGCTGTCAATCGTTAAATTGGATGCCAATTTGCAGATATTACCCCTCTGCAAAGGCCGTAAATGCCTCACTTACACACATCCCGCTTACATATAGTAAATCTTATTTGCACTCCTAGCGGTGCAATTTATCATGTGATGTTATTTGCACCGCTAGCGGTGCAGGTATGGCTCGCCTACTTGCACGACCGGTCGTGTAAGTCACGTGATCTTATTTGCACGACCGGTCGTGCAGGTATGAGTCCCCCTCTTTCGCGCCTACCTTGGTAAGCTCGGCCCACCAGACGATCTGTGCTCACTGGCTGCACCACAATTCCCGCGCCACCTTGGCTTCGCCACGATGGAAAGCCACCTCAGCCATAGCAACAAGCCACAGCCCAATTTCGTTCGACACTGGTGCCGGGTCTTGCACGGACCACCACGATCAATTTCATGCGCTACGGAGCGTGGATTTGCTGAGCAAGTTTGCGGGTGTTTTTTGTAATCACGACCTCCACAACAGGATCTGGCAAGACGAGAGAGGCATGGAGTCTACATAATCCAACAATTATCGCCACTGTCACTGAGAAGCCCTTCTTGGAGCTCGAAGGTTTCGCGCGATAACGTCGTTCGCCTAGATAAGAGTTGCAACCAGGCGATCTGCAACCATGTCGCCCGCAACCCAGCCAGGTTGCGGTCCTTCTGGGGCTCTGATTTACCTCTCTCCTCATCTCCAACTTTCATTGTCCTAGTTGTATTCCGACCATACGCAAAGCGCTGCAGAAGTCATTTATCCGCCACATCAGCTGGATCTCGCCGAACCTTGTCACCTCGGTAGTCACCGTCGAGCATGGCGCGGTCGCCTCCAGCACCGATATGAAATCGGCGCTGGAAGAGTTCGGATTCGAAGTGTCTGCCATGGCCACCTCTCCTAGCACGCCTGCTGCAACGGGGCAGCAAGACCCTGGGGCGGCGGAAACCACAGAAGATGAATCCTGGCACACCTTCAACTTGGTCGCGTGGACTGCCTGCTCTGCTGCCTCCGGCCAGTCTGCGGCCGACCGGGAGCAGCGGGCCAAGGTTCATCTCCAGAGTTGCGAGAAGTGTCAGCTGTCGAAGCGGAACGGAGAGACGCCTGTGGTCGAGGTGGATATGTTAGCTGCACTACAGCCCTCGACCTCGACGGCCCTGAACAGGACTAGCGAGGCCGACGGAGCGGCAAAAGCCTCCTCGAAACACCTTGTCATCGCGGGGACCACCGGAGAGGTGATTCCAGAGGGCAGACGGAGAGCAACGCTCGCGGTCCGCGGTATGACATGCGCCGTCTGCGTCAATGCCATCACGGACGAGTTGGGCCGGCTGGAGGGGGTTCTGGACGCAGTGGTGAGCCTTGTGTCGAATAGCGCGACGGTCACGTTCGACGGCGGCAACGCTCGGGTGCCGCAGATTGTCGAGGCTATTGAAGACTTGGGCTACGAGGCGACCGTGGATAACGTCACCAACCTTGACGAGCAGGGAATCGTCGCCACCGAGGAGCGCATCGTCGATATCAAGCTAGACGGCATCTATTGTCCTAAATGTCCGTCCCGCGTGGCCCGCAGCCTAGCTGGATTCCGGCGGCAGCTTGCCATTATCGGTATGCCCACCTCAGTACAGAATCCTATCATACAAGTGCGCTACCTGCCCGATACACCGGGCTTTACAGTACGGCGCATCATCGAGGCCATCGAGGCAAGCGACGAGGCCATCAGAGCGTCCGTATACCATACGCCGACCATCGAGGAGCGCTCGCGGCAGATCAGACGCCACTACCAGCGGCAGCTGCTGTACCGTGTGATCTTAACAGCCGTTATCTGCATCCCGACCTTTGTGATCAGCATCGTGTACATAAACCTCCTGTCGGACTCCAACGCCGGGAAGAGCTACCTGATGGCGCCACTAGTATCGGGCATTAGCCGGGGGCAGTTCGCGCTCTTGGCTCTGGCGACGCCTGTGTACTTTTGCGCCGCAGACGTATTCCATGCCAAGGCCATCAAGGAGATTCGCGCTCTATGGCGGCGCGGAAGCCGCACACCGGTGCTTCAGCGCTTCTACCGCTTCGGTAGCATGAATACGCTTATGTCACTGGGAACCACCATCGCGTATGTAGCCTCCGTTGCTCAGTTGATCGCGGCCGGTGTGAATCACACGACTGAGCTCAGCAACGCGGATCTCTACTTCGACTCGGTCGTCTTCCTTACCTTCTTCATCCTGCTGGGGCGCGTGATCGAATCCCTTAGTAAGGCAAGGGCTGGTGACGCTGTTGAGATGCTGGGCAAGCTCCGCCCGACGACGGCGATGCTCGTTGAGCGGCTGAATGACGGCGAGGAAGGGGACGAGAAGGTCTCCGTCATCCAGGCTGACCTGCTCGACTTGGGCGACCTGGTCCGCGTGCCGCACGGCGGATCCCCGCCTGGTGACGGCACCCTTGTCCTCGGCGACAGCACCTTTGACGAGTCCTCGCTCACTGGCGAGTCGCGACCGGTGCGCAAACGGGCCCACGACCAGATCTTCTCCGGTACGGTCAACAAGGGTGCCCCTGTGCTCGTCCGCATTACCGGGGTTGCTGGCCGTTCGATGCTGGACCAGATCGTGGATGCTGTGCGAGAAGGGCAGACGAAGCGCGCTCCGGTGGAGCAGATTGCCGATGTCATGACAGCCTACTTTGTACCGGCTATTACGCTGACAGCCATCCTGACCTGGCTGACGTGGATGTCGCTCGGCTGGGCCGGCCGTCTGCCCGTCGACTGGCTCGATGTGACGTCTGGTGGCTGGGTGGCCTGGTCACTGCAGTTCGCCATAGCCGTGTTTGTTGTCGCTTGCCCGTGCGGCCTGGCCCTCGCGGCTCCTACGGCGGTTTTTGTGGGCGGTGGCCTGGCCGCACGCCATGGCATCCTCGCCAAAGGGGGCGGCGAGGCGTTCGAGAAGGCCAGCAAGGTCGATACTGTCATGTTCGACAAGACGGGTACGCTAACTCTCGGCGGTGAACCGAGCATTACGGACGCGGAGTTCTACGTTGACGGCGACGATGCTTGGAAGGCTACCCTGCTTGCGGCCGTCAAAGCCGTCGAGGAGAACAGCACCCATCCCATTGCTAAGGCTGTCGCAGTCTACAGTGCGTCGGAGGCTTTTGGCAGTGTGATCATTGACAATCTCAACGAGATCCCCGGCAAGGGCATGGCAGCAACCTGCTCGAGTTTAGCCGCTCCCGACACCCAGTTCGATATTCTCGTCGGCAGCGAGGCTCTCCTGGCAGATTTCAGCGTAGACATTCCGCAGGCCGTCAGCACAATACTGGAGAGGTGGAAAACGGAGGCAAAATCCATTGCCCTGGTCGCCTACAAGAGAATGCCCTCTCCGGGGACTGGTGACCCTCCGAATCACCCAACGCCACACGTGCTCGCTGCCGCCTTTGCCGTCTCCGACCCGATCCGCCCCGAGGCGCCCGCCATCGTGCGTGCGCTGCACGCGCGGGGCGTGGCCGTGTGGCTCCTGTCCGGAGACAACGTACTAACGGCGTCGGCCGTCGCGGCTCGCGTGGGCATCCGTGCCGATCGCGTCGTGGCCGGCATGCTGCCGACGCAAAAGGCGGCGGCGTTGGAGCAGCTCCGGCGAGGAACCGAGGCAGGGGGTGGTTGGACCGGGGCGCCGCGCCGCGTCCCTGTCATCGCCATGGTGGGCGACGGAGTTAACGACGCGCCCGCGCTGACGGCTGCCGACGTGGGCGTGGCTATGGAGTCCGGCGCCGACGTGGCGCTGGGCGCCGCCGACTTTGTGCTGCTGCTCGCGGACCTGCGCGGCGTGCTCAACCTCCTGGACCTCTCACGCGCCATCCTGGGACGCATCAAGGTCAACTTCGCCTGGGCCGTCGTGTACAACGTCATCGCCATCCCCATCGCCGCCGGATGCTTGTACCCCATTCCAAACAATGGTCAACACGTGCGCCTCGACCCCGTCTGGGCCAGCCTGGCGATGGCGCTTAGCAGCATCTCGGTCGTGACTAGCTCGCTGGCGCTGAGGAGCCCGATCCCAGGGCTGGGCTTTCGAGTAAAGAAGATTGCGGATGAGATTGCGGACATGGCTTGACGATTGTTCGACCTGCTCTGGTCTCTGGTTATGTTCAAACTTCGTCTTAGTCTACGTCGAGTCTAAGAAATATTAACCGGCCCCTAGTCCAATAGTACTACCCTGCGACTCCCAGAATAGTTTTTATAGAAATCAAGTCAAGACTGAACGGAATCAGCCCCTTGTTGCATTTCTAATTGACATTACAGCAGCAATGCGGGTAATTACAGGATGTTTCCCTCCGGCGGTCTAGGGTTTGATCTAATAGTTAAGTAGAGATCGGATTGAATAACCCTTGAGGAGGTCTTGATTGTCACGGCCCGGGTTGGGACCAGGCGGTCACAACCGGCAGAACCATGACGTACCCACTTTTTCACCTGACACAGATCCCGAGCTCACCCCGTATAAGTGAGCCAGGACAACCAACTCACTCATCCCCGATGAGCCACAAGAGCGGACTCACTCTCACCCAGTGAGCCCACCTAAACTTCCTTAGTATATAGGCACATTCATTTAGCACTTTCATAGACGGATAGCCTCACCAGCTATCAACACACTTGGTTACATTGAATCTACTATTCTACCATTACCAGACCGTGACCTACATTGCTCACTACGACGTCCTGATCCACTAGATCATACACCTCATGCCCGGACCTACCCTATACCCTTAGGTTAGACCCGACCGTCACATTGATCTTGTTTCACAGGACAAGTGCTTGGGTCAGGCCTGTTCCGAAAGGCATTGGCGGTCCCCTACGGGGACCGGTCTCCTGTTTCTGCCATTCTCCTGCTACTAGTCGCAACAGCCTGCCCCTCTTTCTGTCACCTCTCCAGCTACTAGTAGCAACAGCCTGCCCCTCTTTCTGTCATCTTCCCAGCTACTGGAAAGCTGGAAGACTAATAGCCGAATTAGGAGTATGCGAACTCCCAATGCAGGAACCCGGATACGCAGAGGGGTTGGCGTACGTCATTGGTGGAGTTATAATGTAACTCAGGTATTAAACCTTCTCGAACCTTCCACAGCCCCAGGGATCTATATAATTGGCTGCTCTCTGATATCTTATAGAGATAAACTGAGGCTTTTCGATATTCAGAGAGAATATTAAATAGCACTATCTGCTAAAGTTTGTCAGTATCTATTTAAGTAAACTATTATTTTAACTAAATAAATTAAATATATTTCTAAACCTTTTAGAATTAGATAAATTAATAAGATAGAATCTTTAAGTAATTAATAATATTAGTTTTACTTTTAAAGTCTACTTAATAGAGGGAATAGTAGGAGTAATTCTATTTATCTAATTAATAAGAGTAATAATAGTAATATAAGTTAACTAATAGAGAGACTTACTAGCTGGGATTTTCTAAGGTTTTTAAGTAAATTTAGTGAAATTTTACTAGCTAGAATTTTTTAAGATTCTTAAATAAATTCTATTAGTAAAATTTTCTAAATAAGGATTTTTTAATATACTTAAGTAGACTCCTTTAGTAAAATTTTACTACTTGGGATTTTTTAAGGTTTTTAAGTAGATTCTACTAGTAAAATATCCTAAGTAAGTTTATTAATAGTTTTAATATAGTTTAATTTTAATTTTTTTAAAACTGAAATTAGTATCTATTAAAGTTATAAGCTATATAGATTAATTTAGTATAATATAAATAAACTAAATTCACTTTAAGTATATTTACTTAGCCTATTAATACTTTCTAAAAGTTATACTAGCTAAGTATTGAAGTTTTACTATATATATACTATATATAGAGTATTATAGAAATAATTAAAGCTTTTAAGCTTTAATTTTAATATAATACCTATAGTACCTTTTATATTTATTTAGCTTTTTAAATAAAGAAACCTAATATTTAAATTTACTGTATTTTTATTATATATATATTATAATTACTGAAGTTTAAATTTCAATTCTAAGCTGCTTTTTTTCTATTTACTGAAATTCTATTTAACTTTTTTATCTTATAGCTATTTTAACTTTAATATTTAGAGTTATAAATTTAATAATCTAACCTTTAGAATATTTTTAAAAATTTTAATATTTATATTAACTCTTATTTAAATTTACTTTTTAGTTAGTATTCTAGCTGGCTATTATTTATACTACTTCTATATAATATAAAAGCTTTTTAAATTAAGAGTTATATATCTCTTTATTAATACTATTAATGAAGTTCTTTTACTTTTAAATTAGCTATTTAATTTTAAAGATTTTAGCTAATATTAATAAAGTAGCCTTTTTTATTTACATAAATAATAAATTAATAGAAGTAATTAATTTTTCTGTAAATTTAATCTATTAATATTATCTAAAAAGAGATTATAGCTAAAAATAGCTAATATAATCTTCTATTAAATATATATAATAAATAGGTTTTATTTAAAGAGAATTTTAATAGGCTAAAAAGCTTATAATTTTAAGGAAATTAATAATATATAGAGTATTTTATTTTTTTCTATTTTATTTTTAATATTATATAGATATAAGAGATAATTAATATATTTTAAGTTTCTATAAGTATTAATTTATAAGATTTAATAGATAATTATAGCTATTATAGAAATTAAAATTAAATAATTAAAATTAGAAAAATTAAATATTTATTAAAAAGAAAATTAGCTTTTTAATAATAGAAGATATTAATTCTTTTTATATTTTATTATTTTAAAATAAAATTACTATTTTAAAATTATTATTTTTAAATAGTAAAATTATTAATTATAAATAGTAAAATTATTAATTATAAATAGTAAAGTTATTAATTATAAATAATAAGATTTCTTTAATAAGAAAACTTAATATTTAAATTTACTATATTTTTATTATATATATTATAATTATTAAAGCTTAAATTTAAGTTTTAAGCTATTTCTTTTTCTATTTATTAAAATTCCATTTAACTTTTTTATTAAGTTATAGCTATTTTAACCTTAATATTTAAAGTTATAAATTTAATAACTTAACCTTTAAAATATCTTAAAATTCTTAATATTTATATTAATTTATTTTTATTTAAATTTACTCTTTAATTAGTATTTTAACTAGCTATTATTTATACTATCTCTATATAGTATAAAACCTCTTTAAATTAGAATTTAAAAGTCTTTTTACTTTTTTTATTAATAAACTTTTAGCTTTTATTATTTTAGTTACTATTTTTAAAAACTTTAACTAAATTTAATAAAGTAGCTTTTTCTATTTAAATAAAGCTAAAGTTAATATTAATAACTCTATTTTCCTATAAATTAACTTTATTATTATTATCTAAAAATAAATTATATTTAAAAATAGCTAATATAATCTATTAATTTATATTTAGTTATAATATATAGTAAAAGAAATAATTTAAAAGTTTATACTTTTTAAGGAATTTTTAATATACTCTAAAAACTTTTTTTATATTATCTTTAGAATTATAAAATATTTAATATTATATTAATATTTAGTTTTATATTATTAGAATATTAAATTAGTTTTATAAAATACTTTATAAATAATTACTATAATAAAAGTTAAAATTAAATAATAATTAAAAGGAAAGTTAGCTTTTTAATAATAAAAGATATCTTTTTTATATTTTATAATTTAAAATAAAGTTACTATTTTAAGATTATTATTTATAAATAGTAAAGTTATTAACTATAAATAGTAAAATTAAAATTATAAAAGTTAAATTAAAAATTAAAGTAAAAATTAATATATAATAATCTTATTATTTAGCTACTATTTATTATATTATTAAATATAATATTAACTATTTATTTTAATTATCTAAAAATACTATATAGTTTTAATCTATTTAATAATATTAAGTAAAATTAAAAAGAAAACTAAATAAATAGTACAATTATTAACTATAAAAAGTAAAATTAAAAATAAAAGAATTAAATTAAAACTTAATGTAAAAATTAATATATAATAATTTTATTATTTAGGGTTTTTCTTTTTAGCTTTACTTAATATTATTAAATAGATTAAAGCTATATAGTATTTTTAAATAATAGAGATAAATAGTTAGTATTATATTTAGTAATAAAAGAGATAGTAGCTAAATAATAAAATTACTATATATTAATCTTTACTTTAAGCTTTAATTTAATTTTTCTAACTTTAATTCTACTATTTATAATTAATAATCTTACTATTTGCAGTTAATAATTTTACTATCTATAAGTAATAATCTTAAAATAGTAATTTTATTTTAAATAATAAGATATAAGAGAGATATTTTCTATTATTAAAAGGCTAACTTTTCTTTTAATAATTATTTAATTTCTTTAATTTCTATTATAGCTATAATTATCTATTAAATCTTATAATTTAATACTAATAGAAAATTTAAAGTATATTAATTACCTTTTATATCTATATAATATTAAGTATTAATATAAGATTAAAAGAAATACTCTATATATTACTAATTCTTTTAAAGCTATAAGCCTTTTAGCCTATTAAGATTCCCTTTAAATAGAGTCTATTTATTAAGTATTTAATAAAAGATTATATTAACTATTTTTTTAGCTATAATTCCTTTTTAAATAATACTAATAGATTAAATTTACAGAGAAATTAGATTATTTATACTAATTTATTATTTATCTAAATAGAGAAAGTTACTCTATTAATATTAACTAAAATCTTTAAAATTAAAAAGCTAATTTAAAAGAAGAAAAACTTTATTAATAGTATTAATAGAGAGGTATTTAATTTTTAGTTTAAAAAGCTTTTATATTATATAAAGATAGTATAGATAATAGCTAGCTAGAGTATTAAAAAGAGTAAATTTAAATAATTTAAGTTAATATAGAAATTAGGGATTTTAAAGTGTTTTAAAAGTTAAATTATTATATTTATAACTTTCTTTCTTTTTTATAAGTATAGAAATATAATAAAAATAGTATATATTATTTAATAAGAGTTTATATATAGATATTAAAATTAAAATAAAGTAAAAAAGTTAGATAGAATTTTAATAAATAGAAAAAAAGCAGCTTAAAATTTAAACTTAAGTTTTAATAATTATAATATATATAATACAAATATAGTAAATTTAAATATTAAGTTTTCTTATTAAGAGAATAACTTTATTATTTAATTACTATTTTTTATTATTATTAAATATAATACTAACTATTTATTTTTATTATTTAAAAATACTATTTAGTTTTCTTTTTAACTTTATTTAATATTGTTAACTAAATTAAACTTATATAGTATTTTTAAATAATAAAGATAAATAGTTAATATTATATTTAGTAATAAATAAAATAATAGCTAAATATTAAAATTATTATATAATAATTTTTATTTTAAGTTTTAATTTAATTTTTCTAATTTTAATTTTACTATTTATAGTTAATAATTTTAGTATTTATAGTTAATAATTTTATTATTTATAGATAATTATTTTAAAATAGTAATTTTATTTAAATAATAAGATATAAAAAATAACTACTATTTTTTATTATTAAAAAACTAATTTTTCTTTAAATAATTATTTAATGTTTTTAATTTTTTATTATAGCTATAATTACTAATTAAATTTTATAATTTAATATTAATAAAAATTTAAAGTATATTAATTACCTTTTATATTTATATAATATTAAGTATTAATATAATACTAAATATATTAAACTTAATTTAAAAAATAGAAAACTTATTAATTTAATTTCTATAGAAATTTATTAAGCTATTCTTATATATTTATAAAATATATATAGAATAGAAAATAAAGTATATTAATTTTAACCTTCTAAAGGTACTTTTTATAGCTTTCTTTCTTTTTATTTAATAAATAAATAATTAATAAAACCTCTATAAACTTAATATAAAGCTATATTAAAGTAATTATTATTATTATTATTATTATTATTATTATTATTATTATTATTATTATTATTATTATTATTATTCTTATTCTTATTATTATTATTATTATTATTATTATTATTATTATTATTATTCTTATTCTTATTCTTATTCTTATTCTTATTCTTATTCTTATTTTTATTCTTACTATAGAAAGTTAAAAAGCTATATTTTAAAACTAAAAGTAAAAAGTATTAACTTATTAATAAAATGTTAATAATATAGGTAGATTATTAATATAAATTTAAATTAAAAAAACCTATTAGTATAATAAAGAAAAAAGAAAGAATTAACTTATAAAGCTTTAAAAAAAAGAAAAGAAAACTATAATAATTAAAATATAAAATTTATATACTATTTTAACTCTTAATAAAAAAACCTAATATTTAAATTTACTGTATTTTTATTATATATATTATAATTACTAAAGTTTAAATTTAAATTTTAAGCTACTTTATTTCTATTTATTAAAATTCTATCTAACTTTTTTATTAAGCTATAGCTATTTTAATCTTAATATTTAAAGTTATAAATTTAATAACTTAACTTAATACTTTAAAATTCTTAATATCTATATTAACTTTTATTTTAATTTACTTTCTAGCTAGCACTCTAGCTAGCTATTATTTATACCACCTCTATATAATATAATAGCTTTTTAAACTAAAGGTTATATATCTCTTTTATTAATACTATTAATAAAGTTCTTTTACTTTTATATTAGCTATTTAATTTTAAAAGTTTTAGTTAATATTAATAGAGTAGCTTTTTCTATTTAGATAAATAATAAATTAATATAAATAATTTAATTTCCCTATAAATTTAATCTATTAGTATTATTTAAAAAGAAATTATAGCTAAAAATAGCCAATATAATCTTTTATTAAATACTTAGTAATTAAGCTTTATTTAAAAGAAATCTTAATAGGCTAAAAAGCTTATAGCTCTAAAGAAATTAATAATATATAGAGTATTTTATTTTATTTATTTTACTTTTAATATTATATTAATACTTAATATTATATAGATATTTAGTTTTCTTTTTAGCTCTATTTAATATTATTAAATAGATTAAAGCTATATAGTATTTTTAAATAATAAAGATAAATAGTTAGTATTATATTTAGTAATAGAAGAGATAGTAACTAAATAATAAAATTATTATATATTAGTTTTTTATTTTAAGCTTTAATTTAACTCTTCTAACTTTAATTCTTTTAATTTTAATTTTACTATTTACAGTTAATAATCTTACTATTTACAGTTAATAATATTACTATCTATAGGTAATAATTTTAAGATAGTACTTTTATTTTAAGTAATAAGATATAAAAGAGACTAATATCTTCTATTATTAAAAGGCTAACTTTCCTTCTAATTATTATTTAATTTTAACTTCTATTATAGTAATTATCTATAAAGCTCTTTATAATCTTAATTTAATATTCTAATAATATAAAACTGAATATTAATATAGTATTAAATATTTTTATAATTCTAAAGATAATATAAAAAGAGTAAAATATAAAGTATATTAAAAATTCCTTAAAAAGTATAGACTTTCAAACTATTTATTTTACTATATATTATAACTAAATATAAGTTAATAGATTGTATTAGCTATATTTAGATATAATTTATTTCTGAATAATTATAATAGAGTTAATCTATAAGAAAATAGAATTATTAATATTAACTTTAACTTTATTTAGATAGAGAAGGCTATTCTATTAAATTTAGCTAGAGTTTTTAAAAATAGCAATTAAAATAATAAAAACTAAAGGTTTATTAATAAAATAAGTAGAAAAACTTTTAAACTTTAGTTTAAGAAGCTTTTATACTATATAGAGATAGTATAGATAATAGCTAGCTAGAATACTAATTAGAGAGTAAATTTAAATAAAAATAAATTAATATAGATATTAGAGATCTTAAGGTATTTTAAAAGTTAAGTTATTAAATTTAAAACTTCAGATATTAAGGTTAAAATAAAGTGAAAAAGTTAGATAGAATTTTAATAGATAGAAAAAAAGCAGCTTAAAATCTAAATTTAAGCCTTAATAATTATAATATATATAATAAAAATACAGTAAATTTAAATATTAAGTTTCCTTATTAAGAGATATTATATAGATATAAGAGGTAATTAGTATACTTTAAATTTCTATTAGTATGAAATTATATAATTTAACAGATAATTATAGCTATAATAGAAATTAAAATTAGATATTTATTAGAAGGGAAATTAGTTTTTTAATAATAGAAGATATTAGTTTTTTTTATATTTTATTACTGAAAATAAAATTACTATCTTAAGGTTATTATCTATAAATAGTAAGATTATTAACTGCAGATAATAAGATTATTAACTGTAAATAGTAAAATTAAAGTTAAAGAAATTAAATTAAAACTTAAAGTAAAAATTAATATATAATAATGTTTATTATTTAGCTACTATTCTTTTTTATTACTAAGTATAATACTAACTATTTATCTCTATTATTCAAAAATACTATATTGCTTTAATCTATTTAATAATATTAAGTAAAGCTAAAAAAAAAACTAAATATACTATTTTAAATAGTTAATAATAGTTAGAATATTAATAGCTAATTAATATTAAGTTTTATTTATATAGCTATAAGTAGCTAGTAAACTATTTTAATATATTAAACTTATATTAAAATATATAATTTATTTATAATAGCTATAAATAACTAATAATAATAATAATAATATATAATAAAATTAAATAGTATATTTAATTTAACTATATATAGTTTTTACTATATATAGATTAATTTAAATATTTAAATTATAAAATAATTTTAATTTTAATAAAATATTCTTTTTTAATTTATATAATATTAATAAAGCTTTAATTTAGACTTAAAAAATAAAATAAAAGTTTTCTTCTAGTAATTACAGTTTTTTATTTTTATAATATAAAAGTACTATTTATTTTTAATTAAATTTATAAAATATAAATATAATAATATAATATTAAAAATAAAATAGAGAAATTAAAATACTTTATATATTATTAATATCTTTAAAGTTATAAGCTTTTTAATCTATTAAGATTTATTCTAAATAGCGTTTATTTACTAAATATTTAATAGAAAATTATATTAACTATTTTTAATAATAATCTTTTTTTAAATAATATTAATAAATTAAATTTATAGAGAAATTAAATTTCTTATATTAATTTATTATTTATTTAACTGAATAAAACTATTTTATTAATATTAACTAAAATTCTTAAAATTAAATAGCTAATTTAAAAGTAAAAAAACTTATTAATAATATTAATAAAGAAATATATAACTTTTAATTTAAAAAGCTTTTATATTATATAAAAATAGTATAAATAATAGCTAATTAAAGTAATAATTAAAAAATAAATTTAAATAATTTAAGGTAATAAAAATCTTAAAAATCTTAAAATATTAAGTTAAATTATAAAATTTATAACTTTAAATATTAAAATTAATATAAAATAAAAAGGTTAAAGAGAATTTTAATAAATAGAAAAGAAAATAGCTTAAAATTTAAATTTAAATTTTAGTAATTATATATATATATAATAAAAATACAGTAAATTTAAATAGTAATTATTATTATTTATACCCTATATAAGCTAGCTAGCTATATAATTCTTTTTTTAAATTATTTAAATTAATTTATAGTAAAGGGAAAAATCTAATAGTAAGCTATAGAATAAAAACTTTCTACTATTTATATCTAAAGAGAAAATAGATTAAATTTAATATATATATATATAGTAATATAATTTATAGGCAGTTTACTTTATAAAAAAAAGCTAGTAATATATCTATTTATAAAAAAACCTTTTAGAGCTTAGCTTAAATAGTATTTTAAAATTTCTTTAATTTTAAAATAAGTTTAAATAGATTTTATTAGTCTTTATTTTTATCTTTTTAGTTATTATCCTTCTTATTATTATTTAGTAAGTTTAAAATACCTTTTTTTATTTTTATTAATATAAACCTTTTTATTTAATTAATTAGCCTAAATACTACTAAAGGCAGATTTAAGTTTAATTTAGCTTAAAGTTACTTTAAAAACTATTTAGGTTTCTTATAGATTAAATAGTTTAATATAGTAGTTAGTATTAGTATATTTACTGTATTCTACAGTAAGTATACTATATATCTATACTGCTTTTTTAGAATATTAAACTGTAAAAATCTTTTTAAATAGGTATTTTTTATTTATTTTTACTCTTTTTACATTATATAATATAAGTAGAATTATATTGAATACAGCTTATTATAATTATAGTATATTAAGGGGGTTTTATTTATAGAAGTAGAATAAACTATATTTTTTTATATAGTAAGCTTTTTTATAGTAGCTATATTTAGTATACTTTTAATAGTATTATATAATATATTTAAAGCAGTAATATTTAAAGTACTATTTAAGTTAAATATCCTCTAAATAGAGTTTAAATTAATAGATCTTTATAGCTATAATTATATTTTAATTATAGAGCTTATTTATATTTATTAATTTAGTTAATAATATAACTAGTAATTAGTAAGAGCTAGATATATAACAGCTTTATACTAGTTTAACAGTATATATTTTTAAATACTATTTACTTATTAGATATTTACTATAAGATCTTTAAATAAGCTTTTTATATAGCTAATTAAAATCCCTTTAGTAACTATTATAAACTGCCTTAAAACTTAATATATATCTATACTAAAAATAATAGAAATTTAAATATTACTCTTTAGGAGATTTATAATTAGTTTATAGAAAAATATATATAATATCTCTACTAAAAAAATAGTATAAAGCTACTATAAGTAAGAAGTAGCTCTTTAGAAAAATACAGTTAGTAGCTATTACTATATTTAATAGTATATAGACTGTAATATTAAAGGCTATACTTAATAATTTAATAATAATCTTCCTACTAAAGTAAAAGAGAATTATTTTAGATATTAATATTTAGAAAGATTAAGATATCTTCTTATTATAAGTAATTTAAGCTTAAATTAGAGTTTTATTAAATAGTTTCTAAAAGGTAGTAGATATTACCTTTTTAATAGTAATTATAATTATTTCTATAAGAAGCAGTAAGATTAAAATCTTACTATTAGTACTTTAGGTATAACTTATAGTAATATTAACTAAAACTGCTACTAGCCTCTATATTAAGAAGAAAGTAACTTTTAGAATAATTACTTTAAGTTTAAGTTTAATTTTATTAAATAGATCTTTAAGTTAATTATAAATTGTTTCTATATTAAGCTTAGTTTGCAGTAGGTATAAGTTTTTTTACTGTAAAAAACTTTCCTTGGGAAGAAAAGGGAGATAGTTTATAAACTTAATATTCTCTATTTTATTCAGTCTATATACTGTACTTAATATAGTAATAATATAAGAGAGAAAAAAAGATAAAAAAAATCTATAGAAGATATTATTAAAGTTAGAATTAATTTTAAGTGTAAGATTAAAGTCTAATAGGAGTAACTGTAAAATATTTACTATTAGTTAATATTTATATTTTAATTTATATAATTTTAATATTATTTATATATTTAATATTAATAATAAGTTTATTTATATTATTTAATATAGCTATAAGTTAAATTCTTTTTATTATTATTTTTAAATATTAAATAGATTAATATAGCTTTTTTACTATAAGCTATATCTATTTAGTTATTATTATATATAATTTTAACTTTATTTAATATTAAGAATATTAAAATAATATTTTTATTTAAAAAGTATTTTACTATAATAATATTATTATTACTTTAAGCTCTATTTATAATTACTATAGTATCTTTTAAAATTTTACTTTTTATATTTAAAAAGATATTATAAGTTTAAATTATAACTTTATATTTAATTTAACTTTAAATTAACTATTTATTAAAGTTAGTATCTATTAAAATTAAACTTTAAATAGCTATAAATATATAGAAGAATTAAAATAAATTACTTATACTAATAAGTATTATAATAAAAATAATTATAATAGCTATTATAACTATTTTAGTAATTTTTATAGTTATTTACTTTTTTATAGTAAAAGTTATACTATTAATATAAATATATATTTTATATATTTAGTTTTTTTTTTAGCTTTACTTAATATTATTAAATAAATTAAAACTATATAATATTTTTAAATAATAAAAATAAATAGTTAGTATTATATTTAGTAATAAAAAAGATAGTAATAAAAAAAAAAAATTATTATATATTAGTTTTTATTTTAAGCTTTAATTTAACCTTTTTAACTTTAACTCTCTTTTAATTTTAACTTTACTATTTACAGTTAATAATGTTACTATTTATAGTTAATAATCTTACTATCTATAAGTAATAACCTTAAAATAGTAATCTTATTTTAAGTAATAAAATATAAGAGAGATATTTTTTATTATTAAAAGGCTAACTTCTCTTTTAACCATTATTTAATTTTAACTTCTATTAGAGTAATTATCTATAAAGCTCTTTATAATATTAGTTTAATATTTTAATAATATAAAACTGAATATTAATATAGTATTAAATATCCTTATAATTCTAAAGATAATATAGAAAGAGTAATTACAGATATACTACTACTACTGCCAGTTTAACAGTATATCCATTTAGGCAAAACATACTTACTGCCTGCTATCTATACTATATCACATAATATATCCCTATATAAGTATTCTTCCTGCCGCTTAATATCTATCTACCTTTATAAACTTATATTCTTAACTTCTGCTTCTTCTCTTACTTCTTATTTCCTTATCAACCTAAGTTTTATTTCTATAAGTTAGATATATTATCCGCTTAGTTGTATAGGACTACTATTGCAACTTAGCAATAGTATTAGCTGTATTTCCTCTTTCCTATTAATTTAGAACGACTAATTTTATTATATAAATACTTTCTAAAGACCTCTTTCTTACTCACCTAGAGTATTTTTACACCTATATAAACCTTTCTTCCTTACTTATAGCTTTTTGCTATATACTAACTGATACCTAAAGCTGCTATTAAAGCTATCCTCTTAAGATAGATAATCTGACAGAATAGTAACCTTCTATTATCACGCTTTATTCTTAGGCAGCAGGTATCTAACTGGATTATTAGTCTTTATAAAGCCTCCTACAGAGAGCTAACCAGTTATAAAAATATTATAAAGGCTGACTGTATTTATACCTAAGGCAGACTGAAGGCAATATACTCTTAGTGTACACTTAATAGGGTAGAAATAGCTAGCTCTATCGGGCTAAAGTCTAGCCCCTCTTTCCCCCCTTTCTTTCCAATAGAGTAGTAACTGAGTTAGACCTATTGTAAGCAGTGAGAATATATTATATAAGTAGGTATAATTCGGGCAGCAAACTGGTGTCATTTCAGAGACACCTCTTCTATAGCTGCTAGCCCCTATTGCTAAGCCCCTTCACCCTCCGATTCATTATGAATAAGGCAAGAGCTAAGCGGCATAAAAGGAAAGAAGTATGCTGTATATACGAATGTATAGATAGATAATATAATAGCCTTTTGGGTTCTGCAGGTTAGAGGTTGGGTGATATTGTATAGGAGAAAGTAGAGGGGCGAAGTAAGGTGAGATAGAGCTTGTTTTACACTTAGTCTCAGCTTTAGCTACCTTCTTACTCTCAGCTATTTAGGCGATATACTGCAGGTATTAGAATTTCAGGTAGCTAGAGAACTTGCAAGCTAGGGATAATTAGTATCTAGTTAGCTAAGTTAGGCAATATTATTAGAGTTAGGTAGATAAGTAGAAACTGCTAGCTATTAGAAGCCAGACTCTACTTATCTAATATAAGAATATAATTTATATATAGAGACTATAAGTAGCTAATAGATATATTTTAGGGCTAACTTTAGAGGAGTTAAGAACTTTATCTTACTAATAAAAAAGTTAACTTTTTAATAAAAGATTAAGTAATAAAGCAGTAAGAGTTTTCTCTTTATATAACTATATTAGTCTGACTTAACAGTTATCTAATTAATAGAGATAATAGAAATAGGAATATAGTAGCCTCCTTTTAAGTACCCTTTTTATTTTAGATAGATAAATAGTAAAGAGAAGTTAGATAGTATCTAAAAGCAGTAAGAAGGCTATAATATATAGAGCAGCTTAAGTATTAAAGCTAGATAGTACCTACCTACTTAATAATACTATTTAAGTAAATCTTATATCTTTTACTTTTTTAATAGAAGTATATATAGCTTAACTATAATACTAGCTAACATTCTTAATATTAGCTAGCAGAAGTAGCAGTAAGCTATTGCTTCTTTTTCTTTATTAGTAGAAATCTTATCTCTATATAAAGACAAAAATAACTACCTATTAACTTTTAGAGTTAAAACTTCTAATAAGCTAATATAAATCCCCTTTAATATTAACTTTAATATAGAGGATAATAGAAATAGCAGCTAAGATTTTAATAACTTACAATTTAATACTATACTTTTATTAATTAACAGTCTTACTGTATAGTTTCAGCCTAAAAATATAATCTATATAGATAAGCTCTAAAGACTATTTACTCTCTAAAAATACTAAAGATCTAACAGCTAACTTAAATAGTTCTAACTAGAAATTTAATAATATTAAGATTTATTATATTAACTTAACTATGGCTTATATAATTAAGCTAGATACTATAACTAATATAGTTAGTAGATTCCTAAGATTTTTACTGTATATTACTATAAACCCTTCTATATCAGTATAGATATTATAGATACTTAATCTTATATATTTTACTCTAAATTAGACTTTTTATTAAGATACTAATATACCTATAAGTAATACTCTTATATACTATAATAGTATTTTTAAAACTCTCTATAAATACTCTTAAAGTTATCTATCTTAAGATATATCTAAAGAGTAAAGCCTTATTACACTTAATATAATAGAGCTAAATACTATTATAGGCAATACTATATACTTTATAATACTAATTCCTTTATTATATAACACTCTAAATCCCCTAATATCAGTATATATATTATAGCTGCTTACTCTTATACTACTTAATATAGATGATACTCTATATTAAAATAATAATATATCTATAAGTACTGCTTCTTTATACTATAACTATATTCCTGGAATATATAATATATCCCCCTAAAGATAACTATTATTTAAAATATCTTAAGAGTAAAACTATAAAATAAATAGTTATAAATCTAAAGATACTAAAGCCTATATATTGCCTAAAGATATATCTTAACTGTTATTAGTAGCCTGTATATTACTATCTCTACTATTAAGTCTAATAATATACTGCTATATCTATTGCCAGACTATATATAGATTAATCTAATATAATAATAATAATAGGAGTAATATAGATAGTAAGTTTTAAAAAAGTGAATTCTATTTTAATTAAGTGAATTTATAGTATAATAAGAACTATTATTTCTCTTATATAGAAGCTAAAAAGATAAACTTAGGCAATAAGTTTAATAATAAAAGTTAATATCTATATAAATACTATAAGATCTTAAGATTCTCTATTAATTTACTATATAATATAGTAGCTAGTATTAAGCTCTCTTATTAAAAAAGATTATCTTTAAGATCTAAAGGGAAGAATATTAAGATAAGTAGTATTTTAGCTTAATATTATCTCAGGTAATATTAGATAAAACTGAAGTTAGAATAGTTTTTATTAAATTTAAAAAATAGCTACTTAAAAATATTTTACTTAAGTATATAACTAAGAATAATAAAATAACTTTCTAGTTACAATTTAACTAAACTTCTTATATAAAGTATAAATATACTAATAGTACTATTTAAAATTAAATTAATTTACTCTTAATATAAATAAAAAGCAGAACTAAATATATTTTAACTTTAAAAGCTAAATATACCCTACAGAAAGATAATATTCTTATTAAGTTAAAAAAAAACAGAAAGATACTAATATAGCTTAAAATTTACTAGCAGTTTAATAAGGTCTATCTAAAGCAGTCTATTAAGAGTCTATAAATATATTACTCTATAAAGGTTAAGTATTATAAGAGATCTTAAAATACTTTTAGTAGATATTAAATATACTTAAAGCTTATTTAAAATAGAGTTTTATAGCTTAATAGACTTTAAAGCTATAAAGAATAGCTAAATATAGCTGTAATTAGAATATAATATCTTAATATATAATATCTATTCTCTTACTTATTAAATACTTAATAGTACCTACTAAATACTTAATATATTATTATTTTAGCTTTTAATCTTTTTTTTCTTTTAGAATATTATATACTTATAATACTATTCCTAAGATATCTAATATATATAATAAGAGATATCTATCTTTAGAAATACTAGAAAGATAAGACTCTAATATAAGTATTTATAGAATTAGAGAGGCTAAAGCTTTATTACTATTTAAGGGGGTATTTTAATTGTTATTAAGAGCTAGAATATTCTATTTTTAGTCTTTAAATTTAATAATATACTGTTATATCTATTATATAAATTAGAATAAAATAGTGTAAGACTGTAATATAAGCTGTAATACTAATAGTAAGTTTTAAAGCAGTAAGTAGTATTTTAGTTACAGTTTGCTATATAATAGAGACTACTATTTCTCTTTAGTAAAAGAAGAAAAAGAGATTAAAAAGCTAATATAATAGATAGTAAAGAGTATTTCCCCTCTAAATATTAGAAAATTAGCTCTTTTAGATATTTAAGGCCTAATTTTTATAAGTATATATTTCTACTTAATTAGATTATACTTAATTATTTAGTATTAATATCTAAAATTATTTTTAAACTTTTAATATTTAGATCTTAAAGTTATAAATATCTTTTATTTTATAATAACCTCTAAAAATAAAGGTAATAAAATAGTATATAATTAATAATCTTATAATTATAGTTTAGTATTTTAAGAAATACTAAATAGGAAATTTACTATAAGCTAAGATATTATTAAAGTTACCTACTTCCAGCTAATATTAATTACTAAAAGTTATATTATTAAAATACAATTTAAATAATAGCCTATAGTAACTATTAATTTTATTATAGTTAATTTTAATACTTAATACTTTAAAAGCAGCTAAAGTAGTCTCTTTCTATTTTTTATAATTTATATACTGTTAGTATTTATACTGTAGCTATAATAGCTACAGTTTAATAAGAAAGCTTCAGTTAGTTATACAGTATTAATAGAGAATAAATTTAAATTTAAAACTTTAATATCTATAGATAGCTAGAAATTAGTTATTAGATTAAATAAAAAATATATTATAACTCTACTAATATTAAGTATCTATAGATATACACTTAAATTAGTATTTTAAATCTTAATAGTTTTATTATATAAGCTTAATATAAGCTGTTAGCTATCTACTAAAAAAATAACTAAAGTTACTTAATTATTATAGCTTTTAAGTATCTATAGGTATATATCTAAATTAGTATTTTAAATTTTAATAGTTTTATTACTTAAGTATAATATAAGCTACTAGCAATTTACTAAAAAGATAATTAAGATTATTAAGTTATTATAGTCTTTAAGGATCTATAAGTATATATCTAAATTAGTATTTTAAATTTTAATAGTCTTATTATATAAGCTTAATATAAGCTACTAGCTATTTACTAAAAAGATAATTAAGATTATTTAATTATTATAGCCTTTAAGTATCTATAGGTATATATTTAAACTGGTATTTTAAATTTTAATAATCTTATTATTTAAGCTTAATATAAGCTGCTAGCTATCTATTAAAAAGACAGTTAAAGTTATTAAATTATTATAGCTCTTAAGTATCTATAGGTATATATTTAAATTAGTATTTTAAATTTTAATAGTTTTATTACTTAAGCTTAATATAAGCTGCTAGCTATCTACTAAAAAGACAGCTAAAGTTATTTAGTTATTATAGCTTTTAAATATCTATAGGTATATATTTAAACTAGTATTTTAAATCTTAATAGTCTTATTATTTAAGCTTAATATAAGCTGCTAGCTATCTACTAAAAAAATAGCTAAAATTATCCAGTTATTATAGTTTTTAAGTATCTATAGATATATATTTAAACTAATATTTTAAATCTTAATAGTTTTATTATTTAAACTTAATATAAGCTACTAGCTATCTATTAAAAAGATAACTAAAGTTATCTAATTATTATAGCTTTTAAGTATCTAAATATAAGTATTTTAATCTGCCTTTATAATTAGCTTTAATATAATTTAATTTAGCTCTTTTTCTATAAAGATCTATCTAACTAAATTATAAGTAAAACTAAATATAAATATTAATATATAAACCTATAATAAAGTAATCTCTATTATTTATTTATAGAAAAAAATAAATTAATATATATCTTAAAGTAGTTCTATTATTTATTATACCTCTATATTTCTCTATAAATATATATTAAACTATCTTCTCAGTATATAGATAAATTATAATAACCTATAACTAAAGCTTTAAGCTTCTATATTACTAATACTCTCTCTAATATACTGTATAATAAATTAAAAACTTCTAGCTAATATAGAAACTTCTTTTTAAGAAAGATATAAAAAATACTATTATTCTATAGGTCTCTTATTCTCTTTATAGAATTTAAGTTATTAAGATAGTCAGCCTAATAGATATAAGAATATCAAATTAAAGCTATTAGATTAAAATTAAGCAGTAAGACCTAATCGATAGGGAATCCTGGAATATATAGGCTGTAAATATTATATCGGAGCGTCCCTAATAGAGCCTCCAGCAACTTAAAGAAGACGGCACAGTGCTAATATACAATACCGGAAGGCAGGATTTAATCGGATGCCTTGTTGAGCAGGAAATCCTTTGCCGATTGATACACAAAGTAAATAACTCCCTCTCGAAGTGTCAGGAAGGAGCCGCAGGATTTAATGATTTCTTCTAAATCGTCGTCGTTGAAGTCCTCGGGCGACTCAATAAGAACCCTCAGCTCCTTCAAGGTAATAGGGCGGTATACAACCGAAGCAATAGCTAGAATCTGCTTGCAAAGGTCCGCATCATCCGAATCACAGATGTATTCCATCATTCGCTTGTAGAGAGGATCAAGTCCTGGTGGGAACAACTTCAACTTGGCGAGCATATGCCGTTTCTTAGAATCCGCGAGCTCTTCACAGACCAAGGCTACCCAGAGAAAAGTGCCGTTGGCATTAGAAATCAAGTGGCGTTAAACAGCATCCCGTATTTCGTCGTCGTATTTCTTGCCAAGTGTCAATTGATCCACCTTATACTCAATGTACGTGTAGACCGCACAGAAGATTGAGTCCTCGTTTAACTCGAGTCGTAGCTTGACTTTCTGCGTCGTTTGGTCCAGCTTCTCCTCGATGTCGGGCCAGTTGCGACTGGATACGATCCACTTAACGCGGGATGAAGACGACTTGGTAAGAAAGTTAAGAAGCTGTGATCGATTTATTGTGCACTCGTCGAGGGCATCAATAATTATAATAGCGTCTTCCAAGCTCGGATCATTTAGCATGGTCGTAAGTATCTCCGATAGGGCTTGCCAAGTATTCCCGTTGTTGAACAGCTCCTTGCCTGCGTAATCGTACTTCTCCCGAATACACGAGACGAGCGGCGGGTACTGGCGGGCAAGGTTGTAGATCAAGCCTCGTAACACGGCCGTCACATTATTCAGTCGGTCTACGGTGGCCTGGCAGAAGAAGTAGGATAGTCGATTTGCGGGCTCTTTCTCCAGTTCGTCAATGATTCCGCATAGGAGCATGGTCTTGCCCTTGCCAGGGTCGCCCTTAATCCAGAGTAGCCGGCTTTACGGATCGTCACGAAATCGCTGGAAGTCAGCGTGCTCGAGGATCCAGCGATATGAGCCCCAGAGCAGGCCGCCCTTTGCATCCTCGATGCGCTTCTTGTCGTCGCGGGGATCAGTAACGTGCAGATCCTTGAGGTATTGCTTGTCCTTATCGTCCTGGTGCCTCATCTCCTGTCGTTTAGTTTGGTCCTGGATAGCTAAATAGATATCTTAAAGCTTGACCTCTTGGGAGCATGCGGCGATAGCGAGATCACGGAGGGACGACTTAACCTGCTCAGTATTGTATTGTTCTGAGTCTCTTTGTACAGCAGCCTCAGCGTCTTAAACCTTATTGAGCTGGCCATCCCAGTCATCAAGTTTGAATATATCCCTCAAGAGGACGGCGGCCTGGTTTCGGGAGTAAAGACAGACGCTTTTTATTTGGAATAGGAGAAGCTTCTGGTAGAGCTGGATGATGTGTTTCTCCAGCTCTTCTCGCAGCGCTGCAGATTTCTCGGCTGTGTTCTCGTCGAGAAGGTGGTACACCAAGTTCCAGTACCACTCCATTCTCGATACAACATAGGCGATTCCTCGACGATTGATGCCTGCCTCGGTAACCGGGTTCGAGAGGATCTGTCAGTTGTCAGCGGGGCCACGGCCGTACATCTCTGTGGTTGAGGAAGTCGATCCCACCTCCAGCCCAAAGCAGACGCCGACCCAGGCGATGGCAGCTTCTGGGGCGGCCTGTACCGCCTTGTCCATTGCTCCCTTTACAGCGTGCACGGCTTGCAACCCGTCATCGATTCCTCGCTTGACGGCCGCTTCTTTCTGCGTCCGTTCCAGGCCGGCCTGGACTAGCTGCTTCATTTGGCCCCATCTCGCCTCACGACTCTGTCCTATCTCGGTTCCCCGAGATTCGAAGGCGGCAGAGGTCAGGTTGCCTCTATGAAGCTCTGCTGACAGAATCTTCTCGTACGCTTCGACTATTTTGGACTCGTCCACTTTAAGCTCGTCGTACGCCTGGTTCCAAAGTCGCTCTTGGAGGCTCAGTGACGAGGTTTCCGGGCCGGCAGAGGGGGTCGGAGAAGGTGTTGGCCGAGGTGATGGTTTCGATGTTGGCTCAGATGCTGGCTGAGAAGGTGTTGGCGAAGGTATTGGTGAAGGTGTTGGCGGAGCAGCCAAGGCAGGCTCGAGGGGAGGGGTCTGCCGCGTGCTTTTGAACTTGGACTCAAGCTTCCTGATAAAGCGAGGCGCCATTATCACTGCGGCGAGGACAGCCTGGCCTCCTTGCGTGTAATGGTGATCTCAGCGAAATGGCTTCTTCGATTGATCAGGGCGACGACGGATGATGACCATGGCTGATTGCTGGAGACGGCAACCTCTTTGCGGGATTTCCGTGCGGGAAGGCTCGAGTAGCTGAAATGGCCCTGGTTGCTAGGCGCATGTTGTGAGGCGCATGTTGTGAGGCGCATGTTGTGAGGCCAATAGGATTGCCGAAGGATGCGCATCTGCATGAGGCCAGCGGCTAGGGCTCTAAGTGTGGGAAGTTGAAAGGCAAACTCAGCGGTGGGTGAGAAATACCGAGACCGGACTCATGCCAGCTTTATGGATGTGCAGTTTACACATATTGAAGTTGTCCCCATCCACGCAGCTACATGAATCCACGCCCGTTAGAGGGGTTAAGACTCGGGAGGAGCCATAGCGCTGTTTTATTGACGTGCGAGGCGCCGGAGAATAGTTGACAATGCTGCCCCACCTGCGGAATCCCAGCAGGTGCCACTTGAGGGCGCGGACTCCGAAGCGGCGCATCGCCTTATGGGCCTTACCCTGGCTCAGCCTGTTCTGCAACCGCTCCAGCTCCAATGTACAGAGACGTCCCGAGCGCTTGACCATTTGGGCCACCAAGAAGATTCTGGACCCTTCGGAGTGTTGTGCCAAGGTCGTCCAGCCGGCTTCGGAGGCGTGTGATGTCGGCCCTAGCGTTCCCGACAGCGGTGGAGTACTGGAGGCAGAGGACGGCGACTTTGGCGGACAGGTCGATGATTGCGATGACGCTTGTAGCGAGTCCCACAGCCTCGGCCATGGTACGCGATAACGCACTGATGGTCAGGGAAGTAGTTTTCGAGGGAGTCAAGCTTGGGCTTCAACAGCCCGAAATGATGAGGAAGGGGATCTGGCAACGGTACTAAGGTGAGTGTCCAGCGAGGCTGTACCGTGGCTGAGTTGCGGCTTAGACTTCCGCCGAGGAGGCAGAAGTGCTTTCGTGCATTTCGCAATGATTGGCCCGACACAGTACATCGCTATTTAGGGAGAGAGGTAACGGCTGATAGTGAAAATCTGAAATCTAAGAATAGCCATAATAGCGGTAGTCTGCAGATCTCGACATCGGAGGGTCGTGATAATTGTATCCACCACCATAACCGCTAGCAGCCCGGAGTTCAAGCCCTCCTAGAACAGGGAGCACCAGGTATCTGTTTTCAAACGCATGCGTCAGATCAAACACCATTTGGACGAAGCTCTACTTAGACCAAGGCAAGTTCAAGGAGGCAGAGGAGATGTGTGAGCGGGCGCTAGAAGGCTACGAGAAGGCACTTGGACCTCATCATACATCAACTCTCGATACTGTCAACAATTTGGGGAACCTCTACTTGGACTAAGGTAAGTTCAAGGAGGCAGAGGAGATGTATAAGCGGGCGCTACATGGTTTCCAAACAGCCCTGGGACCCAACCATCCCAAATCATCTATAGTCATGCGCAACATGGAATCTTTACAACGCATCGAAGGTATCACAAGTCGTCACTTTCCATTAATTGCTAAGGGCGGCCTAACTGGATCAGCAGGTATTTCCATAAGCACGAACAAAGAGGCTAAGTCAACGGGCGGACCGAACGCATTAGGACGATTAGCAGCTAGGATCCGCGGAATCGTCAAACCTCGTCATGTAAAGAGACCGAACGAGTCGCCTCAATAGGGATGCCGAGGCATCTGCTCTCTTCAAGGCAAAGCTGCACATCCTACGTCAATCCATACCTTCAAGGGTGGGAGGGAGTTTGACCTCTTTTCCGACGATCAAGGGGAGGACGAGTAGTAGCAAGGCCGGATGCTGAGAGGGCATTCGTAGTCAGTGACTTCTGCGCCCTTGCCCGCTGAGGGGTCCCGGTGAGATCGTTGCGGCCGTCCGGAACGCGGTGCGGCTGCTGTGGGTGAACTTGATCATGGACTCCTTCACGGCCCTGGAGGCGCCGTGGATGCTGGAGAGACACTCGGACATCTGATTGCTGTTCTAGGTTGATGATGACATGAATACCATCAATTAACATCGCTTTGTAGGTCTACCGGGTTATTGGGCCTTTTTCGGGGCCCATCTATTGCCTACTTTGAAAGTGTTTCAATGGAGGCGGCAAGTAACCACCCCCCTCCGGTCCCAAAAAAAGGGAATAGACCTTAAAAAAGGAACAGGTGCAAACCAAGGTCCGTGTTCGGCCACTTTGCGGCGGAAGATGCAAACAGATCCCCAAAGCTATTTATAGTTGAGAACTGGCGTTCAGTAGCTCAGTGCTCTCAACAACCCTGCCCTCATTCATTGATTTTGGTGTTGTCTGATATGCTTTGGTTGCCATTCTCCTCGGCCAAGTTCTTGGCTGCATTGTTAAGGAGCGGTCGGTTGAGATCAATCTTCATTGGCCCCTCAATCCGCCCAAGCCTCACTGCTGACTACGATCGCACGTGATCCCCCACAGAAACAGAGGACCAGTCCGATGGAACTAGTACTAGCAGTGACGGCTAATGACGTCAGTGGCTTCTCCACTGAGTGGGCTTGAGCAAGCAAGAGGTGCACATGTCCAGGAACAGGGTCCACAATCGGACACCTCTTAAAATAGCGCTGTCATCCGCCTTTCAATACCGTGACATCGGGGGAGCAGAAAACGGCCACCGCCGCTCCTTCCTTTCCACTTCCAGTTGTTGACATTGTGAAGATCCTTCCCCCCAGATCGTCTGGCGTATTGCATCGTAAGAGAGGGCAGACCCTTTTTGCAGTTCGGAAAACACCTAAGGTTTTCCAAAGGTGAGGAATCTGCACATGCATAGGCAGCGCCACCAGGTAATCCTTTGGTAGATTAGAGTGAGGTTGAGCAAGCACTGAGAAATGAGACCGGGGCTACCAGACTCTTCTACAGATTGTCATTGAATAGCTCCGTACAAGAGCCCATGGAAATTTCGATTATGTCTTATCAATTCCCCCGCTTGTACGCAAACGATTTTGATTTCTTCTCCGCATAGTTTTACTGCCGTGAGGCCGACGTTCCCGGCCCAACCTGCCTGCCCTGTCCATTCCAGTTTGAGTGGCCCCTTTGTACAAATCATCCGCATGCCACCAGTGTGATCCCCGATTCAACCCGCTCGGTCGAGACAAAAAAAAAACAACCAAGCGAGCTCCAGCAAGACGGGCAAAGTATTCAGACGATGAAGATAACTTCCTCATACAACTGAAGGAAGAGGAGCAGCTTGGGTGGGCGGAGATTCGTCGGCGTTTTGCTCAACGTTTCCCCGAACGAGGCGGCTCGGGTCTGCAAGTGCACTACTGTACGAAACTCAAGGATCGTGGGAGAACTTAATAGCATCATGCTCTTCTGGGTCGGGTGACTTTGAGATAGATAGGATGTGCTACAATACATAATATTGTTCCTTCATGCCCCTGGTCACATGCGTGCACGATTGCTTGGAGTTATCAGCCGGGTGATCTGGAGGGCATGTATGCCTCGGTTCTACACCTGAGATCGTAGTCCGTAGCTTGATGCTCATAGTAGATGCTATTTTGTTTGGCCCAATAAGATATCGATGGGGTGTGATATAAGCACCGGAGCACCCCGATGAACTGCTCCGTCCCAGGAAGGTCTGGTGCAGGTACCTGTATGCGGATGGGCCCAACTATCGACTTCTTCAAAGACCAATATCTTGTCTTTCTTAAAGCTGGTCGACGTGCTTCTCCAACTCCTCATCAATTGAGGAGTTGATTTAATCATGAGTGTATCATATGCGGTCCATCTGGTAAGAGTCCCTTCATGTTGATAACTCAAAATTATTCCTCTCTTATAGCAGGGCGCTCACATTCTCCCACTAGGGCTACGCCATCTACCAAAACAAGAAGATTCTCAAAGCAGAGGCCGCCTAGGCACAGCCGAAGTTTTCGATGGCGAGGCTGAAGGGGCACGGTTGGTTGGTTTATTCCTACTCCGTCGTGGCCTCAGCAATAAGACAGCATCACAGTTGACATATGGGGACAGAAGCGCGCCTTCATGCGTGGATAAAAATTGATCCAAGCATGTCATACAATGACCCGAAGGCCGCAATCGGCCACCGGCCACCGGCCATCGGGGAATGCGGGTACAATCGATGCCGAGCCGGCCCGTAACATCCGGCGCGCCAACAACCGCTCTCCGCTCACGACCGAAATGGGCGCCCCGGACGGCCAGGAAACAGGAGCCGTCCGACAAGCAAGATTCATTTATCCGCAGCCGTCAGCCTCTGTCTCAACGTAAAATAAAGCATTAACCAAACGAAAACTCTATCCACAGAATGGCCGATGTTTTCCAGTGTAAAGGAAACCACAGATCATATGATTCCCGACGCTAGACAGTTCTCGTTTGGTCTAGAAGGCAAGAACGCCTCGGTCCCTTCTAATATAAATTTTGCTCGGCCCCTACGACCCTCCCAGATCAAAGCGAAAACTATTAAGGAGAAAGAAATAACGATGGTGTTTTCCTATAGCACACTTGAAGCTCAGCGAATACAGGGCTAGCTGGCTAAGGTAGGAAATAGTTGCTAGCCGGGCTTCCTGCTTCTGAAGCTATGTCTTCACGAGTAGAATCAGACACAACCAACTATGTAGATCGCTACTAAGAGGCGGGAAAAGGGCTGCTTGCAACCAAAGAGGTAATTATACCTGCCTCCGCTCTAAGAGAACTTCATCACCAGTACACGACCTGAACGACAGCCGATAGCGACCGTTGATCCCACCACAGCGGATTCCTCCACTCGATACTCCAGAGGTAGCCAAAGCATATTTTTTCCATCTTTTACAATCCATATACTGTCGGTGCTTATACCCCAACCAGAGTGGCGAACACCCCGTAAGGTTGCGTCAGTCGACTGATTATCGATAGCAGGCGGTAGAGCCGGGAGATCCAGGTTCAGAAGTCCAATGTCGGTAAAGAGACGAGTGTTGGTCATGGGATCGAATAAAAGGTGAGCTAACACTCTCCCGGCCTCGAATGTCTGCTTGCATTCACCCGTCTCCGCATCCCAGATCTTGACCGTACGATCGCCCGACCCCGATGCGATCCGCTGGCCATCCGCCGAGAACACGACCGACGTCACCGTGTTGCTATGGCCCTCGAGTGTCTGCTTGCATTCACCCGTCGCCGCATCCCAGATCTTGACCGTACGATCGCCCGACCCCGATGCGATCTGCTGGCCATCCGCCGAGAACACGACCGACGTCACCGTGTTGCTATGCCCCTCGAGTGTCTGCTTGCATTCACCCGTCACCGCATCCCAGAGCTTGACCGTACGATCGTTATCACCATCTCCGACCATCTCCGTTCGAAATATGAAAATGATAGATAGAGATGTAACATTTAATGCTTTACATAACTCATCACTGAAAGTAACTTCACGCCGTCGGTTACAGTGGCATCAACCGGAATCAAGCCAATGTACTCACTCCTAGTAAGCCTGAGCCTCCACCCATAAGCATTCTAGACGCAACCTTTGTGTAAGGTAGCAAAAACATTTGCTGGAGGTGGCATTTGGCGGCTTCATCACGAGGCGTAGTTGCTAGATTGGAGGTATCCCAGAAGTCCCGACCCCGCTCCTCTCGTCTCGTGTATCGTGATGCGATGCCCTTTCAGTGTGGCTCCTCTACGAGTGTCACATAGTGGGGACAAGGTCAGACACTCGACTCTACTTCGGCGGACCTTCGCTAATGTGAGACATTTTATCCGCAAATGCACCAAAGCCGATAGAGCCTATCAACTAAGCCGAGGCCGAGACGACACCACGCAGCGGCATTTTCATCACGCGCAAGTTGCACGCAAAGCCCAAGGTCGTTTGATACTACAGGACTTGGAACAATTACGAGTCAGCTAATCTCGGTAAAAGAACTGACACTTGCTAAGATCATGACTCCTAACCAACCCATCAATTTGCTGCTAGGATGGCCAACTCCAGCGCTTCATCCCGACCGCAGTCTACTCAACGCTGCCACTGCTGTTCTCGCCGACAATGAGACGGCTACGCCAGCGCTAAGATACGGACCACAGCTCGGCCGCGAAGCTTTGCGACAGGGCGTGGCATCTTGGCTCACTGATATATATCGCCCAACTGCCGGTGACATCAATCTCGATCGCATTGGTATCACGGGCGGGGCGTCCGTCAACTTGACCAACATCTTGCTGCGGTTTTTCAGACCCAGTCTATACGCAACGTGTGTAGATGGTCGAGCCAACCTACTTCATGGCATGCCCGATGATTGAGGATGCCGGCTTGACCGGAAAGCTACGAGGCGTTCCCGAGGATGAAGAAGGTCTGGACATTGACTATCTCAGGGATGCAATTTCTAAAGCCGACGCTGAGAGTGACTCGGAATCGAACCCAATCAAGAACTACCCCAAGCTTTTCAAACACATCATCTATGCCGTCCCAACCTTCTCGAATCCGAGCGGCAAAATCATGAGTTTGCGCCGCAGAGAAGAGCTGCTGCAGGTTGCACGCCAACACGACGCCCTGATCATTACAGACGATGTCTACGATGCTTTGCGGGTGGCCCATCGAGGAGGCTGCTGCCCTCGAAAGCATCGATTCTTTGTCTCCTCGAATTGTCGATATCGATAGAGCTCTCCCTGGCCACTCTGAATGGGGCAACAGCGTGAGCAATGGTTCATTCTCAAAGCTCATAGCATCTGGAATGCGCGTAGGGTGGTTTGAAGCCAGTCCGAAGTTCGCTGAGCAGATGGGCAAAGTGTAAGTCTTGGTCTACGCTCACAGCACGAACTAAGTATTTATGTGGCCAGTAGTGCGTCAAGCTCAGGCGGTTGTATCGGCCACTTTTCATCCTCCTTGATCTCTCAGATGATTACGGCTGGCGAGTTTACAAGCCACATCCAAAATGTGCTCATTCCAACTTACCGGAAAAGATACAACACCATGCTTACTGCCGTTAAAAAACACCTCATCCCACTCGGCGTGAAAGTCGACACTGGTTTGTCTTATCAATCCAACAAAGACTCGGAGAAGGTGGCGGGTGGCTACTTCTTATACATCATTTTCCCAGACGGATTGCCTTCTGCCAATGAGCTGGCAACATGGGCCAAGACATCGCAAGCTCTCACAATTGCACCAGGTTCCATTTTCACAGTACGCGGCGATGAGGAGAGTGACCGCCGTTCTCAGACGACTTTTGGACGCGGCGCACGTCTGTCTTGGGGATGGAACCCGGAAGACATCATCGTTGAGGGGATTCAGCGCCTTGCAGTGGTAGTCCAAGACGCATTGGATGGAAAGGTTCAGCGGTATGAAGGTGGTGAACAGGCATTTTGGTCCTCCACGTCCCGTATTGACATTGCAGACGCAGCATAAGTTGGGCTATCAACTGCGGCGTCAAAAGTTCATTAGCTAATAGCTCAAACTTCGCATCCGCCTACGATTTTTAGATGCTATCCAAACAGGGCTTGACAATATCCGTGCTCAGCCCATCTTCGAAAACACCAGGATAGAACGGAGGCATCCGCTTGACGCAGCCTGTTCCCAGAGATGTTCCTGCGTCGTACGCACTTCCCAGCCCACAATACCCCTCCCAAATTGACTTGAAGGGTCCGTCAAGTAATATTCCACTTTGACTTCATGAAGATCAGGAAACTGGCCACCCGTGATCAGCTCATACAGTTCCTGATGTCCGTGTTCATCGACGCGCTTCCCCGTATAATAATTGTCTTCAAAGTGTAGGTATAGTCTCTCCAACGATCGTGGCAAAGCGTCTTCCAAACTCAGTTTCTCAGGGTATGCCTCGGAAGTTCTTTCGTATGCAGAGCCAAGGAGGTCAACCTTGGTAACTCTAAGATGTTTCAGTGAACTCAACTCGCGAAGGGATCCGAGTCTTCCATCAGTAGAATTTGCGGCCTGGTATTCTTCAGTGTGCAGTTCCAACTCTATCAAGTTTCTCCCGTGCTCTCTCAACAGCTGGCCAAATCGATACAAGTCTACTTCCCAGCTGTCTTCAGGGCGGTCCCAGCCTTCTCTACGGGAATCGCCAAGCTCTATCGACAAGCGGACAAGCTTTCTGCAGCGTGTCAGGATCTGTTGCAGTCCCCGTTCATCAACGATGGATTCCTTTAGCTGCAGAGATTCCAAGTTGCACATCCGATCATTCCATTTCATTTGCAGTGCCTCGTGTCCGGTCCAATCAAATCCCAACAATCGAAGTGTTTCAAGATGAGGATGTAGCAGAATAGCCTCTATCCGGGACATGCCAGTAGTACCCTCAGTGGCATCACCGGTTCTCAAGCGGACATGTTTGAGGCACGGCAACCAAGTCTGTTCAGATGGTGCAGTCGCAAGGTTCTTCCATTCTGGGTCCTGGCCTTCCAGGGCGTCCAGGTATTCCGGGTCGTCTTCATCTTCGTCGGCAGCATATTCGTTTTCCAGGTTCCCACTCAATACCCATGGCAATAGCCCCGAATCGCAATGAATTGTACAATCAACAAACTGCACCTGAGGCATAAATGCGAGCATCAGAACAGCAAATCCCTCCTGAGTCCTCCGACTACTGAAGCCAAATCGCTGCAGATGCATGCCGAGTTTTGGTGGGAATGCTGGGGCATTTTTTGACAGTATTCAAGATCTCTTTTTTATCGAAGCCATGGTCCGGGAACGTATCATCCAGCGACACTACGCGTGTGACGTGCCCAAGAAGCGGAGCCTCAGTGAGCGTTCTCGCAAAGTGGTATTTTGTTTCCTGGCCCTCGAGGCTGTTCAGCGGAACTGTGCGGTATAAAACACTCTGGGCTATTCGACGAAAGTCTCGACAAACAAGGCAGAGAGATACAAGAGTCTTGAGGGTGGAGCAGTCGACTTCTGAGCCGTACAGCCACCAGTGGTCTGTGGGCAGTTTGCACTCCAAATGCGCGAATATGCGTGTCCATATCTCTTCTGGGAAGGACGGCATTGCTGAGGGTTGCATACTTGACAGGAAGTCAACGAATACTGCATGAGACAATCTGAGTGAGGGGAGAAATGGCGTGCGTAACCGATAGACCGCAAGGCGGTTGATGATCGAGATTTGTGGTTCTCTTTCTGACCTCTGGTCTCAGCCGAGCTTAATTAAGGGTGTAGTTTTAGCCGCATTGTGATTTCCCACCAATTTGGTACCCCGGAAGATCGAAAGATAGTTTTTCCGTTGGAAGCGTTACATTCGGCCTCAACTGCCGCGAGCATCCCTGTTCAGGCGCTGTAGCATTGCAACAGGCATCATCCAGAAATCGACGCAGCATACTGCCAAGATGTAGCTGCTGAAAAGGTAGCCGCCAATAGCTTCAGACTTTGTATCAGTTCTGTCAGCTCCTCCGAGTCTAACTAATCCCTTAGATTTAAAACCGTCCCTTTCCGGAGCTTTTTAATGAACTACACTGCCGCATACAACACCTCAACTCAAGTCCTACTTGGCACGATAAAAGCTCAGTGTAGAGTTTGAGGAGCTGTAAAAATGTTACCCGGAGCATGATTAATCTGTCCACGCCTGCAGTGGTTCGTTTTCCCACCAATAACATGAACGCATTGCCTCTGCACTCCTCTCTAACTGGAGGCGGGCACAGCTGTGTGTGCTGATACGTCTATTAGAAGTGTAACATTAACATATAAAGGTCATGGTGGATATGCTACCCAGAAGCGTTGTGATGTGCTGATTCTCAGTCCTTGGTAATACCTCTGCCGCAAGTATGGGCCTTGTTTTCGCATCTTTGCTCCTGATTTTGTTGGCGATGGCTCAACTAGTGTTATCACTATCCACCTCTGCCAGACATGCATTCAATTGGGATGAGACTAAACATATGTACGTTGGTCCCTTGAATACCATCTGCTCTTCTCACAAGATACTGTAGCATCGCGTTTGGCGACTCTTACACTTTTGTTCAAGGCACCCACACAGTTTAACGCACCGTAAGAGAGCGCATCTAGAATGTTGAGCAATAGACCAACAGCCACGGCGGGCAAGCATGAGACGGGAGTAACCACCGTTTTGTGCCATATTGCCTTGCCATCCCAACGGCGCGGATTGACGGCGACCGCAACGCTATGTGTCATTCGTTCTTCCACCTTGTGGCCTACTTCTACCAAACCGCTTATCCAAGGACGCTTTGCGCGAGATTTCTGACCGTCAAGATCCTCCGTGTAAGACCGTCTGCCGCCTGAAGTCACCCTCGACAGCAGTGGCGTGCGCTCCGAACTGGCATCGGTATGGAAACGCGGCTCGGGCTGGTTTCGGTCCCCATCGTCGTCTTCTTCATGTTCGGTCTCGGGAGGGTGATGTTGCGCCATCGACTGAGGAGGGGAGCCCTTGAGGAGGTTTGCAAGAACCGAGGGCCCGGCGGGCGCATGTGTGTCGCGCGCGGCCTCTGGCGACGGCGGCTCAGATACCTTTACAATCGTTGTCGAGTTGCGCGCATAGTCAGCTATGGAAGACTCGTCGCCGTAATCGGACACGGCGACTTCGTGGACGGATGATCGCGAGCGTAGGAATACGGGGCTTGGGGGAGCTTGTCCGTCTGAGAGGAGGTAGGTGGCAAGCTCCGCGGTGTCTTGACGAATGTTTCTCGCATTTTGAACACTATCTACCGGAACTAGTCCGCAGGAGTTAGCGATTTTGGATTGTCTTCAATTTTTTTATTTGGAAGCAAAAGCTGGGTGTAAGCAGGCGATGGTGTGGAGATGATAAGGGCGTTAAGCGCATTAACTAAACATACCCAGTAAGTCATCTCGCACAGAGCTGTGAATAAAGGATCGAATGGGCTCTCTATGGCTAGGCGCGGAGCTGATGGACGTTGGGCGAGCTTGCGTAGTAGTAGTAGAAGTTTGGTGGGAACCGTGCGAAGGGCTGGAGCTGAAGCCATCGGCAGGTTGGAGCTGCGGGGGATCGCGCTGCGAGGTCGAGCTCAATGCCCTCCTCCTCCACGGAGTGAAGCCGAGCGGCGAAGACATTGGATCAGCTCAAAGCTCGGAACTGGCCGATGAAGCTCCAGGAGACAGCCGGAAAGTGGGAGGGATTGGGCATAGTTATTAATATCGCATGGATGAGGACACGACAACGAGAAGAACGGAAAACATAGAGAGAAACTCAAACCACCACGAAAGGGAGAAGTAAAAGCATTCCAGGCCTCAGATAGCGGACAGACGGCGAGAGTTCGTGGGGAATGAAGTGACGAAACTCATTGACCGAGTCCTGGTGGGCCATGGCACCAGCGAGCGGGCGCAAGCTGTGGCAATAAGTTTGAATACGCCTATGGGTATCTTTTAATTTTGTTGTCATGCCGCTTTAAAATTCACTCTGAACCACTTAATGACAGTAAACCTACTCTGCGAGCAGAAGAGTTGAAACTTAAAAGCAGCATCATCACTCTTCCTAATTAAGCTAAAACAATACGGCGGTACCTGACAGGGATTCAAACTTATTGCCACCCACTGTACGTAGTACGTACGTGAGCGCGCATAAACTAGTCAACTCGAGAAAAACCTTGCTTTCAATTCAGCGCAAGCTTCCCTTGTCCGTTTTGCATGTGGGGTCTCGCCCCTCAACACTCAAAGACTGGGCACCGAACCCGCCCCTGCAGAGGCTCCGGAGTGGTTGCTATCCAGTGCTGTGCGCAGCCGTTTCATCGCACTCTATCCGAACTATGGGAAACAAAAATCCCCTAGACGTTGCTCGTTCACCCGTCCTCACAACCATGTCCAATTCCCCTTCGTCCAACGCAGCCGTTGGCAGCGTGCCCTCCGCAGCCGACTCTGGCTAGAAGCCGATCGTGCCAACCGCCTTGCCGCTTCCCGAGAGATCGACGTGTACGACACGATTCAGCTCCACAAGTCTGAACGAATGGGATGATTGCTGGCCGAGGTGGATCGTCAGTTGCCTTATGTGTCGCAAGGCTACCAATCACACTTCGACGAGATGGAGCGTAAAGACCTCAATTGACACTAATGCACGCCTCCGAAAAATTGCCATTAGTGGTCCCCGCCATATATCCAAAACAGGAGCCACGCGGTTTAGCTAGGGACGGCACGTTCGGTCTGGATCAACGCCACTTTTCTGATTGCCTGACCTGACAATGAAAGAAGTCCAAGAACGGACCCAGGATCTGCGATTATCTCTCCTCACAACCTCTTCCCATACAAAACCACTGCTAGAGTGGCTGTGGGATACCGTCAGTCGTCCAAGTCTAGAGGCACTCGGTTTTAACAACCCCGTCTCCGATGACAATTGGCCTCGAGTGTGGTGGATTCCTACCGGAGTGCTTAGCCTAACATTTTATGCGGCAGGATACTATGCGCGGGGATCCACTGAGACAGTCCTGGACAGAGTCATGTCGCCGTACGCCTCGTCAGTCAAGGCATTAAGATATGGGCGCCGACACGTTCTCAACGGTCTAAGACCCATGTCTAATCATGCTCTTTTGGTTGCTATGCGTGAGACACCAGGCTTGACCGCAAATGGAACCCTTCCATTTGCTGCCGCTGAAGTGGGAATACTGAACGACCTTTGCCGGTCGCTTGAGCTGACACCAATTAGACCTACTTTGCGCAAGAAGGACGTTCTTAAGCACCTGCAGGGGTGTAGGATATTCCATTTTGCCGGTCACGGGCAGTCGCATCCAACAAAGCCATCGGAAAGTTGTTTGCTTCTCGAGGATTGGAAAACCAACCCACTAACCGTGGGAGACCTCCGTGACCACAGGCTCCAAGAGAACCCTCCCTTTCTTGGTTATCTCTCTGCTTGTTCGACTGAGGCCAATGAGGCGGATAGACTCGCAGACGCGGACTTTGCAGACAGCCGGCACGAAGATTTTTTCCCGCGCACCTTCCCCAAGCTTTTCCCCTGGGTAGAGGTGGTCCAAAGGCGCTGCAAGGGTCAGACCGCGATCAACAAGATGCTTCGGAGGCTGCCGACCGCCATCCGAACCACTCGCTTACTACTGGGCCAGATACGTGCTGCAGCGGCATGGGGGCCGATTTGCCACGCATTCCAGCACGCAGGGTGATATCGCCGATATATGGCTCGGATATGAAGCTTCTCTCTGCCGCAGGTTGCATTTTCACGTGTCGAACGTACCCAGCCAATCGCAGGTGTGGCTCACCCCTGCTGGATTGACATTTTACCTAGTTCAGTTTGGGCTTAATTATGAAGCCAAGAGCAGTGTACTGGTGCAAAAGGAAGGGTGTGACGGGGGAGCGAGGCTTGATATATCAACACTAAAGTATGGAGTCGACGGGTGTCGCTCATATGCCTTGTTTAGACAAGTGATCGTGTCTTCTACAACAAGGCGGGTTGGACAGAGGGGGGGACTTGTCCCGGTTATGCTGCTTATGCGGAATGAGAATGAGGAGTGGTTCGTTATTTTCCCGTAGCTTTCTTGCACAACCGGAGTTCATAAATACACTTGCTTTCTGTATCTTAGAGGCTACAGCTCGGTCTTGGGTGTTGTACGACATAAGTCTTGATTTGAGGGGGAGGTTTCTAATTTTGCGTTGCGAATAACTAAGCACAGCCCTTCCACTTCACAAGGTGCCAAGTCGTTCCACCTCGTGTCCATTTGCCAAGCAGCATGTCGACTTCCCATATGTTTTCCTCAGCATCGTGAGGGCCTATCTGGCTTGCTATTTGGCTACCAGAAACTGGACCAGTCACCATATTCCCCATATATCCTGTCTCGGGGACAAATGCCTGGGAAGTGCCGTCGAGTGGAGACGGCAGAGAGGTATCAGTGGTAGAGCAGGAATCCCAAATGCTGCTTTCTTAGCTCCCAGGGTATAACGAGGAACTGCTGAGTCGTGTTGGCGTCCGCGTTGCGAAACCCTGTCCATAGCTTGGCATAATCATGCTAGGTGCCGACTCAGGACTCCAAAGTTCGTACCGTGGTAGGTTATGGGCGGCAAGGCCTCCGCCGCCGTGAATGTGTAGATGAAAGGAGAATCGCTCGGAATATGGAAAAGGGGCGAGCAAGCCGTCGGCTCGAAGTACGGTTGGAATACATATGGAGGACGTTCGAGATTCTGTGCTGGCAGAGGTGCCTCGACAGGAAGAAACGAAGTGCCCACAGCAAACATGGACTCTGTCAAGGGGCTGTGTTCTATCAGCTATTAGGCCACCTAAGGAGATTAAGCATTCCGCACCTTGCTGTGGCTGGTCCGGATATTGACAATGGTGTCGAAGCCGGCCTTATCTGGAAACAATCTGGTTCGATATGGAGCGGATGCAGAGTATTGCTTTGCCAAGTTTCAGACCGGACATCGAACAGCATCTTTTGATCATGGAGAGACGATGTATTCGGCTCTGGAGCCAAAGCACCGGGCCCTTCATGCTGGGGAAGCAGGTCTGGGCATCACGCAGAGAGGCTAGCCGGCCGATTCTGGGCAAGGAATATCTGTTGACTTGTTTTCATCGTGAAGAATGGTTCGAAAGCTCCCGTGTTCGCGCTGAAGAATTTGTTGTAAGTCGTTGAGAAGTCTGTATGTGGGAAGTGTTGAGATCGAGCAGAGAGATGGTTTGTCTTTGCAACTGAAGCACTTTGACACGGACGACGGCCATTTATAAGTCTGCTGGGACTGGGACACAGGTCGACATGTATTACTCCTGCCCATGGCCTCTTACTTTCAGGGCAAAATTTGGCCTGGCAATCTCTTGCCGGATTGCGGATCTAGGATGCCTTGGCTGCGCTTCGGAACCCTTGTAAAGCCGCAGACGCAGGAGATGCATGAGATCAGTGACGCTCATGATGCTTGGCAGATGGAGGTTTCCCTTGTCGCGCGCCTGACGAGATGGTTTATCAGCAAACCTGAAGGGTTTGTCCTGGCGTCCCGGGGCTTCTGGTAGCACCATGGAGAGGCCTGCTTTCCACCTCTGTTGGTATTGGCGAACGACGCCGACTGACGCGCAGCAGACCGGCTCCGAGGTGTATGGGTGCATCGGAGATAATCAGGCAAGGCAGACTTGAGGTGCGTTGCATGATCTCTATTGCTTAACGGGCAGTACATGGCGATGGATGAAACTCGGCAGGGCCGAGCCGACTCCAGCCTCTCTCGATATGCCACGGCATCACGTTCTTAAGGCAGATCCGTTTTATCCGAGCTTTACTGCCTTGCCACTCGTCTGACCCGGAAACTGTTCCCTCACTTTACCAATCACACTTCGCAGGAAACAGCGATACTTAAGGTGTTCACAAGCGACCGCCCTCTCATCAACTCCATCAACGCCATTAACCCCTGAGCTGAAGGGAGGCGGAGCGTGGGCATCTGCCATAGCCACTTAATATTCGGAAACCAAGGCTTCTTCAGGGGGCAAGACAGGAGGAACCCATGTCACACCATCCTCGTACGGGGTGGGCAATGCCACGGTGACCAACAACAGCCGTACCGTACTACAACGTCAGAATCTTGCCGAGATAGCCAGCATCAGATCTTGACGTGTCCACGAAAGCCTCCACTCCTAAAAGTTGGCGACATCCTGTAGCGCCATCCCGGGAACATGTTCCCTGTTTTGGCCCTCCGCCTTTAGGCCTTGTGTGGACGCTCCTCTTTTTCAGATTCTGTGGGAGGCCCCCGCAGCATTAAGTATCTAGTGTATCTTTTCGTTGAATCCGAGTGGCCATAAGCCACGGATTTCAGAGCGTGGGATGTGACACCACCTAGGAAGTGGACAGCTCCGAGGCGCCATCCAATATAGATGGATGTCGTCTGTCGTTGAAGAGCCGCGTTCGCGGTCAGGGATGTTCGCCGCTGCGGTCCTTTTGGCGCAGAGCTGTGTACAGCTCGAAATGCAATTGGCCCGCGGTAATTGGAAGCACAAAGGGTGCACACATGACAAGAAACTTGGTTCTTAACGCTGTAAGGTTGTCGGAGTACGACGTGGCATTCCAAACGGGGCTCGGATGATCCCGGAAGTTCCTCTCGGTGATCAAAGCATTGAACAGGCTTCTTACCAAGCCCTACGAGAGGAGGTAGATGAGGCTCCGTCGCAATGTTTTGGCCTCCCGGGTCAACATATAAAAAGCAGGACTGCGACTATCATAGCTCAAGTGTATCGTTAACCCTGCCGACGCCACCCCTCGACAAGCCGCTTTAAGTTGCCTCACATCGATTCTATCCCCACTTCATACTTGCTTGTCTTGAGACGTCAGGAATTGGTGGGTGCAGCCCCGGCCGCGTATATTGAGATGTTCCCTACACCACGCCAAGCTCCTTCATCCTCATTTCAGCCCAGTTTCCCAGATTACCAAAGTATCCCTCTGGATCTTCACCTCGCCACTCTCGCAACGCAAACCAGAGGTAGCGTGCGTCTTTCCCTGCCTGGATTGCACGCTCGTAGTTGGGCGCTTGATTGAAGAGAGCCTGAGCGGAGAATGGCAGTTAATATCCTGTTTATGCAGAGAAACGAAGGACGCACCTCGAAATAATGCCTTGTCCACTCTATGTACTGCATGTGGTCGCTTGGAGTTGCGTCACTGGGCACTCGCGTTATTGAAGGGTTAGCATTCTCGTCAGTCACAAGGTCGACAGCCACTGCCATTAAAGGATCGGATAAGATAGCCGGCACAATGCACCCAGTCTCCCAGTCGTACAGAGACGTCACGAGGGGGTCACCGTTCGCATCCATAATAATCGACATATTGTGGATACCAAAATCGCCGTGGTCGACAACGAGACGATATATAGAGAGGCTTGACTGCTGTCCGCGGGCATGATGTGTGGGATGAGGCGTAAGAGTGACTGCTTGGCCACTGCAGCAATGGGACCAACGGTGTTGTTGTCATCCTCCCATCCGATCATGTCACCGATGTTCCTGATTGTCGCTTCGATCTTGGCCGTGAAAAGGGCAATACAGAACTCGCGCGCGTGGGTGCAACGGGAATAGAAAGCGATCTGGGCTTCTGCTCGAAGAGGCGTTCGCGGAGCCAAACAGCGGCGAAGTCGAGCGGGAGTTGGAAGTTGAATAATGATGCGCGGATACGAGCAGATTGGGTAAGAAGGCAGGCCTAAAAGAGATTGGCAAAGAGCGAAACAGATAACGGACACAACTTACCCTCTGTTCTAGGCTGAGATGGCGCCATATATTTTTTCTCTCCTTCTGCTCTTTCAAACACCAACAACCGACGGCCCATGATATCCTTGGGACGGTCAGGTCTAGGACCAACATGCTGCAGTGGAATACGGTAGTAGAGCAGGCGGGAGGCAAAGATATTAGGCTCTGAGCGTAAGAGTTCGTACACGGCCACCTCGAACTTGACCTCGGGAATTTGCACGTGAATTGGGAAGCCGTCATAGTTAGGCATGTTGACATCGCCACGTGCTAAACGCGCCACGATATCTGGTCGATTCGCCAGCCTGACATGGAAACCCTTGTGCCATTCAACCTCGGTCTCAGCTAGAATCGGGCTGTGGAGATTGCAAATAACTCACGTAGTTTTTGGAGCCATTGTAGACGAACGGGATATCAGTCACCTGGGCGCCGAGATTCTCCTCAATCTCTCGAATAAGTAGGTTGACATTCCAAGCTTCGTCAAAGGGGCTCTTGCCACTGTGGACCAGGCTGAACAGCTGCTTTCCATCGAAAGTCGGTGCCATCTGGCATCTTGGGCCAAGAGTCTGCAAGGTATATAATGAGAGCGTGCAGAGACAGAAGGTATATGTCTGACTAAAATAGGTGAATGAGTGAAAGCCAAAGAGAAGAAGCCCCAAAATCCGTCCTACCCAGCTCATTTTTATCCCCGACTCATCGCCTAGGCCCGTGCGTGCCTACTACTTGCCATCGGGTTTGGAGGAATGCTTATGGTCCTTTCCACACCTGCCGTGCACCTTGAATTTGGGCGTCTCCTCATCGAACGCGAATGCGACGGGGATGAATTTGTCCTGGCCGTAGCCGTCGCTGTCGTTGCTGGGCACAACAACGCTCGCATCATGGAGTTTTGGCAACGGTGTCGATGCCGAACATACCATTACACCCATTCGAGGCAAGAACAGAGACGAATTCTGCGAGGAAGGCGGGCGTGGGGTTGGGCGTGGCAGTCCTGGTCAAAGGCAGTCCTGAGGTCAGAGGGATGACACGACGAGAAAACGCTGGAAGATGACGTACCCAGCAGGGACGACGGTGTACTCCATTGGGAGCACCTTGTCACTGGAGGTTATCTAAGTCGTTGGAAGGACCCCGTTCCCGAAGGAGACGATATCCTTCATAGCCTGCCCATCCAATAAGTGTGCGGTAGCTTTAACCTTGACGACAGCTTCGTCTGCGCCGACAGTGTGGTGGCGGTGCTGGAGGTAGAGGCAGAAGAGCGCATGGGCCCCGTGCTTCAAGAAGACATCGCGGATGGGGCTGTTGATGATGCCGTCGACGGACGGAGCCTGTGCAAATGTACGAAGGGTCAGCGCCACAGACGGGTGAAGGTGAATAAGTACAACCTGGCGAGAGGTGTTCGCCTCCCCAAGAGAGGGGAGATCGTTGTAGCGGACGTGGTCGGCGATGGCAGTCATGTTGGGAAGTCTAAGCTGTATGTTGCAAGGGAAGGATGAGGGAATGCAAGAGGAGGCGATTGCTTCCGGCTGTCCACACGTATAGTCTTTATACCGGAGCGTCCAGCCGTTCTGATGACAAGCAGTTGACTGGCACCGGCAGTGCTGGGTGTTGCGGCCCTGCGACTAACAATGCTCATTGCATATCGGTTTGAGGCTCTGCTGCCACAATTCTCACGCACATGCTCCCCGTTAAGGTTTCTTGTATCACTCGCGGGACCCGTCCTCATTCAAATGATACCACTTCTTACGACTGCTACTCCAAGCCCAGTAATCATCTGTGGCCGCCGTCGGCTGCTCTTCCGTTGATGCTGTGACGTATGAATCCCACGCGAAGTTTGCCGTTGGATCTGCGGCCGAATCAAGCGACACAAGTGCCTCGTCTTGGTTCCGGTCTTCTGGGAGGTACTCGGCAAGAGCAAGTCCCTCGTCTTGGTCTTGCTGGTCGACCTCCGGGTAATCTAATTCCCAATACGGCTCCTTTGTTCCCCCGCTGTGTGCTTGCGCGCTGTTGGATCTGCTGCTATTCCTGCGCGACGTTGAGGGCTTGTGCTTCTTACTGCTGGTCTCAGAACCATCAGATGGCGGTTGGCGGGACTTCGCCGCCTCGGAAACTCTCATCCTGCTCTCCTCCAGGAGGCTGTCCAGGGAATCCCGAATCTCTTTCAGCCGCTTGTCCTTGCCCCAGTCGATGATGTTCCGGACGTACTTGCGAAACTCGATGTAGTGCTCGGGCTCTTGAAGCAAGAAACTCTTGACATTTGCCATGTAGTACCCACCCGACCGAACCCTTTTTGCTAAACCCAACCCAGTTCCCTATGTCAGTCAGCAGGCGCGTGTCAGTATATTTTACATTACAGGGCACACATTTACGAGACTCTCCCTCCAGACTTGCGTAATTTTTCAGGGCCAAAAACGGGAAAAGTAGCATTTCCCAATTATATAAGCACAAGAGTACACCGAAGGACGTGCTAAGGCCAGCGGCCAGACGCGTGATATAGGGCTTCACCGACGGCTAGAGGTGTACTGTTGACTGCTCACCGCTGCCTGCTTTTCTTCTTTATTAACTACGTCCTTAGTCAAACATACCTACCTGCCACCTACACCCGTTTTCCTGTCGACTATCTTCAAAAGTACAGACGAAAATGACAGAGTACTCCGTAGACGAGGAGATCGCCCACTTCTTTCGCAAGACCACAGCGACCCGCGCAGAATGCGATGAGCACGCATTGGCGCTCGTTGGCGGCCCTGCCGTCATGCCCGTAGCAGTGCAGGGCGTCTGTAGCTACACCATCTACGCGGGGCCAGACCTCGGGTTCGTCGTTCAGTTCCGGCTCAAGTCGCTCGAGCTGCCGGTCCAGACGGCCAAGCTGGCGCGAACCATTTATGGACATTTCGCGCCCGAGGTCTCAGTGCATGGTCAGCTCGGAGCCGATGCTGATGGCGAGCGAGAGCCGCTGCTGGTCTATGTGATGAACCGTGTGAAGGGAATCAGCCACCTTGGTTTTATCCTAGCTCACGGGTATCCTGAGAATACCCCCGAGAACTTTGCCCGACGGAAGACGCTGATGGCCGACGTCGCACGGTGAGTCCCATCGAGATGACCCCATCGAGATGACACGGTCCGGGTCTTGCCTTTCGATGCAGTTCGCTCACTGTCCACAGCTTCTTTGCACTCTCATGGAAGTCCCCGCAGCCAGTCGACCAGGTATGGCGGGACTCTGCGCACAGCGAGTGTCGCCGCGAGCTTGAGCTGCTCCTTGGCGCTCTTCCGGAACGATTCCACACGAGCATCCAGCAGATGATCGAAGCGCTGCCGGCCATCATGTCGCTGCCCATCGTTCTTCTGCACAAAGATTTCGGCTCTAGCAACATCATCGTTGACGAGCCAGATTGCCACCTGGTCGGAGTCGTAGACTGGGCTGAGGCAGCACCCGGCACCTTCGGCACGACTCTGCACTCTCTCCTACCGCTGTCCGGGAAGGTGATGCTTAAACTTGGCCTCGTCCATTTTGAAGATCACGCTTCGCTGCAAGAGACATTTTGGAACCTTCTATCTACCGAGGTTGGAGGCTTGAGCGCTGAGGAGATCCGGGCTATTAAAGCGGCGAGAACCTTGGGTCTGCTTCGGTCGAAGGGATTCACTGGCAGGCTGAAAAATATGCCAGAGCCAGTGCCTATCGGTGGTGATGCCGCTGGGCTCTACAATATGCTGTACTTGGATGGGCTGCTCCTAAACCCGGCGACTAAGTTTAACTGAGCGGTTATGGCGGTTGGATGTCCGCAGACTCGTGCTCGCAGCACAGGACCTGGAGCCCAATGAGACCGGACAGGTTGTGGGTCGTGATGTAGCTGATGAACTCCGGGAGGAAGTTGGGGCTAACGCCAGACATGTCCGAGAGTGGACCCTCCTGGAACTCATGCGCGAGCACCCCCTCGCCGTCATCGACGAAGACGAAGATGTGCCCGTGAATGTTGGCCCCTTGAAGCGTGTGGAGGTTCGTGGCTCTGGTCCAGCGGCCGGTGGGGTTCTCGAAGTTAGTGCCGACGAGGACACGGTCCTGCGGAAGCTGGAAGTGGCCGTGGATGAGGTGGATCCCGAGGACCTTGTCGACTTTGTGCTGCAAAAACAGCGCACCGAGGTTTTTGATGTGCTCCTCTAGGACGGGAGGCTGGTCACTGCCATCTGGAAGGCAGTTGTACCTGCCCAACAGTTAGCTTGATTCCTGATGAGGAGTGGTCATGCTACTCACAAGACGCGGCATTTCTCCAAGTCATCTAGCCCCCAAGTCTTGCCGAGGGCGGCGTGGAGGGGATGAATGGCCTGAGGCGACAGAATTGTTAAGGTGGCCATGACTGGGTGCGTTATACGAGGTTTATTGCTGAAGTCTGAAAGTCTGATAGGTAGTGGTTTTCGTAGCGTGCGGACTAGGACAGGGCTGGAGAGAACCGTAAACAAGAGGTGCTCGAAATGACAGCAGCGCCACAAGGCACCTCAGTCAAGGAGGTTTGTTGGTCTGCTAGCCGACAACGCCGCTAAGGGCTTCCTTGCAGCGTGCTGCCTAGATGTAAATGATGCGTCCTGGCATATAAGATTCAAACCCGGAGCGGGGGCTCCGGTTGAATCCAGCCTTCCAGACGAACGGGAAGCTAAGACTCGTGCGGCGATCAGGATCAGAGCACTGTGCAGGTTCCAAGTAGCCCTGTAGCACGGAGCGGCGCATCGCCCAAGACCCCAGCCTGTGCCTAGTCCCGCCGGATATCACCTGGGAGCAGTTCTGCGATCACGTCAGTGGTCCTGAGCGGATTGCAGGTTGTTATATCAGTTGAGGAGAATGGCGGGGGCGGTCTGCTATTAACTTTTTCTACTGCTAAATTAATTAGAATAAATTTCATTTATTTAATTCTTATTAATTACTATAGGCAGTTCTATTATAATTAACTGCCTGCTATCTATAGAGTATTATAAGCTATACTGAGGCTGATTCTAATACCTCTATTAATTGAGATTATCAGATAGACCTTTACTTTAAATGTTCTAGGCTGGGGTTTAGCTGAGATTGTCAGATAGATATTTGCGTTAAGTATCCTAAGGCGGGGTCTATTCGAGACTTTCAGCTGGCTGCTTTTCTATTTTTAAAGATGTATTCTGATTGGCCTCATTAATGAAGGCCGTGGGAGGCCGAAGCAGAAAGTGGTCCGGAATAGGGTCCGTAAACTGGGTTCCCGCCACCAATTCCCATTTTTAGGCTGCAGTAACTCTACCTATAAGCGGCCAAATTAAGGACCTCAGGCTCAGCTAGCTTACTACAAAAGGACCCGAAAGCAGGACCCAGGCTTCAAACTCTTATGCTTGAGAAAAGTAAAAAGGGAGCAAAATATTTCTAAATTCTACAGTATGTACAGACATTTCTCTGCCGCCTAAAATAATCGAGGATGTACAGGGCACCGCGGGGCGGGCGTCACACGTCAACCATTCGCATAGTGGGAGCGATTCTGCAACGATCGCATGTTGATGGCAACATTTGGGATACACTTCTCTCCGACGAGGATTTCCCGCAGTCACGATGGAAGGAAGCGCGGAAAGAGTCGCCGAGGCATCGAAGGCGTACGAGTCGGGGTTCTGGCGGTGGAATCGGTTTGCTAACGGTTTCAGAAGAGATGGTTCCAGAGCCTCGTTATCTTTCTCACGGGAAATCTTCTGTCCAAATCTGTTCATCCCTCCACCTGTAAGAACTCGTACCAACACAAAACACTTGGTTTACCTCGCGATCCCGCACGGGTAGCCAACGTGACACTTCGTTGTTCAATCATGTTTTGCCGCGTGCATTATCCTTGCTGACATGGGATCATTGCCGTTAGGCAAGCCACGCAGTACCCCAATTCGCCAAGGACCAGCCATTCCGCCACAGCTGAAAGGTGACCGGAACAACGGCACAGTTCCCATCCAATCATGGCGGAGCAACAGAGACGGACACACAAAATCACAAAATACAGGCTAATAAGGTAGTAAGGACATCCATAACAACGCTAGCTTTGTCTTCTCTCGCTTCTCCGCGGGCACCTTCCTCAAGGAAACTTTAGGCGAGAGACCATCCTGGAAAATCATTCTGATCTCGGATCTGGAAACGAGTCCCCATCGTCTCCTCGTTCCAATAATGCGTATGGAACTTGACAATTTTGCCCCAGCGCACCCAGTTTGTTCCCTCGAGCGCCCAGTTTTCGTATCCACCATTGCCACGATTTTCAACGATCATGACTTGACCTTGAGGTGCGGCAAAAACGGTGAAGTCTATGCCTTCGAAATTTCGTTCTGTCATCTGCGTGTGACCCATGGCCTTCCACCCTCCTGCCACAACCACAGCATTATAGCCCTTCTCCGAGAGTGCTCTCACGGTCTCTTGCGTGAACTGTCTGCGCCTTTCAAGTGTGTCGGCATTCCTGTTTACAGCGCCATCAATCGCAGTGATAATGCTTGTTACAAGTGCAGCAATACCAATGGCAGTAGCAGGGTCCATGACCTTTGTTGTAATTTGCTGTCTGTCAAGTACGGCGAGGGCGAGGTGATAGAGTTGAAGGAACGATAGGATGAAGCCGGGATAAGAGTGACGAGAGTCGGCAGGGGGCCGTAGGGCCACTGAATATTGAATAAGGGGATTCGGGAGAGTTTCTTTGAGATCTCGGTGGCCAAAAGTGCTCGAGTCTTCTCATGTCGGTTTGGATGTGTTGGCACTATATATTCATGGTTTGTCCGTCGATGAGCCACCATAAGATATGAGGTCCAGGCTATGCTCATGGTGGCACTCATGCGCCTCAGCCATGGCGTAAATACAGCCTCAGGCCTAGACCTCAACATTTTCCGCCACGTATTGCAGAGTCATAGTGAGACACGAGGTCCAGGCTATGCTCATGGTGGCACTTATGCGCCTCAGCCACGGCGTAAATGCAGCTTCAGGCCTGGACCCAACATTTTCCGCCGTGTATTGCAGAGTCATAGTGAGACACGAGGTCTAGGCTATGCTCATAGTGGTACTCATGTTGCGCTTCAGCCATGGCGCAAATTCAGCCCCAGGCCTAGACCTCAACACTTTTCTCACTGTTGCGCGAGGAGGGTCGTAACTCGTTGCAAGGGAACATGTATTGGCCCTTTCTCCATTTCCCATACCAGCGCCCGCTCTCCAGGTACCATGCTTGATTTACGTTTATCTCAGCGGCAGGTGGGCCTTGAGTAAACACTGCTCGCGGGATTGCCACGGCGTCAGCTTTTAGGAAGGAGCCCGTGGTTCTCAACGGCGAAACACTTACCTGTCGAAAGACATGACTGCTGGACGTGATTCCGTTAATTCGTCATTAATTTGTTAGCCTGATAAGGGTCCTTTAATGTCTTTTTTTCTTTGTTCCAATGGAAGTACATACCACTCCATACATACTCATGGTCTGCGGCCCCCCCATAAATTCAGACCTCCGGTTTCATTCAACCGTACCCCACCTAATGAGAGGCGCATTGAGAAGCCCTCACGGAAAAATGCATATGATTGCAAGTCCTACTCAATAATGCACGATGGAAACGGGCCCCGTTTCCACTTTTCGGCCAATCACACCATCTAGATTCATCCCCTCGTTCTGCGCCCAGACAGTGGTTTGGGCTTTGGATAGCCATTCGCCGGTGCTGATGGACGACTCGGACCAAAACGAAGCTGGGCGGACAAGAGTGCGGAAGAGTTAGCAGAAGAAAACAGCGAGGACACAAGATGTGCTGGTGAACTACTGTTCAATGTTCATTTAAGCATCGAACAACGAAGTGGGATGTTGTTGGATTATGGACCTGATTAACACTAGGTAGCAATACTTAGGTACCTTATACTTTTGGCTCAGCTGGTTACCTAATCTAACAGATGTGCTGGGCACGTGCCAAGGCCAATGCTTAAATGATGCCACGTGCTTTACCTTGCTGAAGTGACAGCTGCGCCTTCCAAACTCAACAGAGCGACAACACGCAGCCAGGTGTTTCTCGACAGCATCTCTCTCAGTCAAGCTTTGAGCAACCGCACCCGCGGTGCAAGGAGAGAAGCGGCGCGAAGGTGGCAATCAGCTTTGCCGAGTCATGCAACGTACCGCGCTATCGAATCCCTCCATTTCCATTATTTCAGGTTCTCCTAGTCTCGTAGTCTCCTATGGACGCCCGTTACGCCCAAATATGCTCTTGGATACAAACAGGGAAGCACACCATCCTGGTGGATTACGACAAAGCGAACAGCGATCGAGTCGAGTCGAATACGAGCGAATTGGAACAACCGGATGCTGATGTTTTCTCCGATGACAGCACGTCTCTCACGTCAACCGGGTCTACCGGGTCAGCTTCGCCTGCGGTTGAGAAACTCCTAGGCGCGGATGACGATATTCTCATACCTACGCCAAGCGGGATCGATCGTGTTTTCCAGGAAGGCCGAGAAACTTGGAGGCGATTTGTCGTGTCAGCCCAGTCCCTTCCTCGGAATTCCTTATCAGCGGGACTCAACGACCCTTCCATCATCTTGAAGGACGTTCCCGCGTTACCCAAATCTCTGCCAAAGTATGGTGTGTTGGCTGGACGGCCATTATGGCACGTACCATGCGCCGAGCGTGACGGAGATGGTCATAAACATCATGAGGACTTGGATCTCGAACACCTGCATGGCACACAAAAATATTTCTGCCTTTCATTCTCCTCACCAATCGAGTGTCGTGCGTCCTTTCAATCCGGCCCATGTTATGACAAAAGCTCCGGGTCTAGCAGGTTCGCTTCAGCTACCCCACGAGGTCTGCTACTTTTGACATTATGCTGGTCATACATATTCTCAGTGCGATTCTGGGAACTTCAGGGGAAGAGAGCTATTTACACCCCACACGCACTGCGACTGAAACCAACTAAGGGTTCCCGCGCTCGACGAGGTAGTGTCAACCTTCATCTAGGAGACTCCGCGTCTCAAGCTCTTGTCAAGTGGCTGTGTGCTATCCTCGCACCCAAACCTGGCTGGTCAGTTGAAGGAGGAGGTTTCGCACCATGGGCAGCTTTCTGCTCTGGAAACACTCAATTTGCTATCTTTACTGATGGGGCTGTAACCTTCTCTCTGAATGAGTCACCACCCACCTCTGTTGAGGCTACGGAGCTTCTTATAGAGCTTTGCAGTCTATATAGATTTGAACCTAGTAGGCGCTATTGCGACAGCCGGGACCCATTATCCCCCGTTACAGCTGGGCTTTTTGGCGGCACTGGTACTGCCGTTTTACCGTTCCATTAACTTACAGTTAGAATTCTTTATTTCGACACTTTTAAAGAACCCAATCGGCAAAATGGAAACGGGTCCTATACGGCAATACGTCGCCGACCTTCGGTATTACATGACATTGAGCATGCACCCAGGGTCCGTAGGATCCATCATTTGGAGTATATTCTGGCAGCCAGATGTTGAGTGCAATACTGTTAGCCCGTGGTTGAGCTTCATCCTCAGTGTACTACGACCGATTATCGACAATGGAAATTTAGACGTCCTTTTGAAAACTTTCGCGCTCCGTCGGCCGCGGGTAGCGCTATGGTGGGTGGGTATTTTCCTTCTTGGGAGCCCGGCTATTCCTAGCTTTATTGTGCGTTACCTAGAGATGCTTGAAGAATGTTGGGGATATGCGTCGATAGCATCACCAGATACAACTGTCTCTGTCTGGACTGGATCACCTGAGTCTTTCCTAGATGCAGAACCATTACGTACTTACGTCGGCTTGAAATGCTTGGTAACAAGGGCTGACCTGCTGAAACATCGCTACAACTTCTGCTTGCGAGACACAGCCTCCGTTCCGTTGTCCTGGCGACCTTTTGGAGTTGTCCCAATGGAAGCGATAGAGCTTGAACTCTGGCCGTCGCTAGAGCATTGCCCTACTAGAACATACAAGCACTGGGTTTGGTGGATTAAAAAGGGACAACCGGTTATTAGTCGCAATATTCAGCTTGGATTCCGGAAGGACACCGGTAGATTTGTTCAGGATGTGGCTGACCACCTAGACATAGTCCATTTGGATGACGTTACGGAATGTAGCGACAGTGTGAACCTAGAACCATCACGCGAAGCTACCCTTCGAATGATAGACTACGGCATGGAGGATATAATGGGCGATCGAGATACAGAGATATCAACAGTCCCAGGTGCTAGGACGCACCCATGGCTCGAGGGCTGGAGGGGACTTGAATAATCACGGGATGTAATCCGCAAGTCAAATCACGGTTGCCAACGAAGTTGTACTTGAAAGTGGCACACTCTGAGGGAACAGCTGGTCAACGTCATCGAAGTTGGCGAAGTAGGGCACCTCGGATCAGTATTGATCCAAGATGCTTCGGCTATTCGCCGGACCCCGCTACACTGGCATAGTCGTTTTGACGACTACAACCGCGTAGGATAAAATCAAATCAAGTGAAATCAAAAACACATACTTCTGGACCTATTAAGGCACAGATTGGCGGCTGTCTGCCTTCTTTAGCCAAAAAAGAGGACAGTATATAAGAATTCGTCAATTTAATATATCTCCTTGTAAACATTGACCGCTGCAGATTCCCCTATACATACTATCAATGTCTCTTGCCCTTGTTGTCTCTGTTCCTTTTGTCTTCGTATTCATAGTCTTTATCGTCTTCGTCCCACCTGCTGTCCTCCTTGCTGTCCTTCTTGCTCTTGCTGGACTTCCCCAAAAGTGCTAGTTGTGGCACCTGCAACGTCCGCATACTCCGAATATTCCGTCACACCCGATACATCAGCAGTTTCGGTCGTTTCTTCCACTAAGGGGCGGTATCCTGGGTGGCTTGGAACGTATTCGTGAGGCTCAAGTGGTCTTGCTGCCTTGGCATTATTAGGGTAGTGCTGTGGCCTACAACCACATGGGATATAAGAAATCCTCCATCCTCTAGGATTTGTTTCACCCTCCTGGCCATGATACATAACCTGGCATATGTCGAAGGCCTTCTTGCACTTCCCGCATTTGGAGTCAGAAGATTTGGCATGCCCCTTCATTCGATGACCGCATCTTGTACAGGAGCCTTTGCGTCCAGATGTTGACGTAGGTATGATAACGAGCAAGTGACGTGAGATGTTCCGCGGACAATGCTATGAAAGGGTTTAACCGAGATATTGCGAAGGACTTCAGTCACTCTTATACTTGAAAATGCCTGCCTGGCGCGAGAAACTTGCGAGGCATCGTTATGCGCATCCCAACTAGATTCACCAGAGGCGGCAGATTAACAACTGGCTCGCATGTGGTGCCATGCCTATTCGGTGCTGCGAATTCAAATGGAGTCACCCCGCGGTGCAACCTCATTCTTACTGCATTAGCCTGCAGCAATTGTTAAAGATAGACTGAATCGATCACTCTGATTCCGTCAGGGGTAGGCCATAACGAGCGAACCATTGGCCATACAGAAGGTATTGACGCAGCCCAGGAGTTTTCATGAGCTCAGCTATGCCACGCTCCGCCCCTCTCAGCACAATGAGGCGCTGATAGCTCTGCAGGTGTCTTGGAGGAATTTCATTGCAAGGACGTTACTGAGCTATCTATGTGAACTTGTCTATTCTTAAACTTGTTAATAGAGCCAAGCATCTCTGCGAAACTTATCATCGGAGAAGGAGAGCAGCTGGAATTCTTGTGCTTACCCATTAGACTAGTGATCGATGAGTTTCGGACCGTCTTGGATCACACAGCGTACGTGAGTCACTGGCAATAAATCCACGAAGCAATCCCCTCAACTCCATACCCGCGAGCGCTCTACTCATCTGTTGCGTTACGTATAGGCCATATTTTACAACAGATCCATCGCCTCAATCGAACCTAAAGAGTCAAGCCGAAACTTGCTGAGGCCATGCCAGCGACGAACGACGGTCTTCGCGACTTGAGATCTTACATCCAGCGGAATCCCTCTTAGGAGCGTCCCCCTCGTCCAATCGCCTCCTTCCATATCACAATCATCTACGTCGCAAACATCCTCAACAAGAAAGTCAACACGCCGTTCAGCCAGTCCTGTGAAAACTTTCACCTTACAAATGCTCCGAAAGCCGGTCGAATTCGTCGAGTTGGCTGATAATCCCGACTCGCAGCTTCCTGTCGAGATCCAACAGCTCTACAGAGATATCTATGACTTGGCCGTCGATCAAGAAAGATTTATACCCAAGGGACTTAAGAAGGCTGTTTAAGGGCTTGTCCCAGGCGTTAAAGCACGTTACTTTTCCGAGCAAGACGAACCATACGATTCATCAACAGCCTCGCGTGAGCTCGAGACACTACTAGAGATTAAGGCCGACTCCCAGCTCTGCCGCTCGAGCAACGCATCAGAAGCGGCTTGGAATTCTGATGTGCACTCGCCCCTCCTCAAAACCGCCCTCAAGCCCTTCAAGCAACCTCTCCTCCGCCGTCATATCCTTACATCCTCCCGCATCAGCCCTGCCTTCATTCCCCCCATGCAAGAGGGTTCGTGCTACGACGTCGCCGGCTCTAAGATGGTCGACTACGGTATTGCTCTCCACCCAGAAGACGGTGATCCTCTGGACCTCTCTATTCGTCGTGCCCTCGCACACCTACCCGTCCATTCCCACCACCTCAATCAGACGGCCTACGACCCTATCCGTTTCGCTGCCAATGCCGTGTCCATTGAGACAAAAATAGGCGCCAATGGTCTACAGGAGGCGAGGCTACAAGTTGGCATCTGGATAGCTGCTTGGTATATGCAAATGCAGCAATTAGTGCGACGAACAACAGCACAACAAGAGGAGAGACAGGACAAGGAGAACGATCAAGAGGGTGGGGAATCCAGTGGCAAGATAGAACTACTCATTCCAGCTCCGATCGTCATAGTTATCGAGCATGAATGGAAGCTATTCTTTGCATGCGACCGCGGTAATAGGATTGTAAGTCCCCTGTCTTGCGACCTTTTGCATTGTGGAGTGGTTGGTGTGGCTTGACCCTATCAAAGTACTTACGCCATGGATATCAGGATATTATCAGACACATCAGTATCGGAGATACAATGAGCCTTGACGGTCTCTTCATTATCGTCGCCGGTATTCGCCGCCTGGCGACTTGGATTCAGGATGACTTTCGCACTTGGCTTGAGAAGGTTCTTATTTAAAAACTGCGAGTGAACTCTAATAAGTAGAAAACTACTAACGTACATAATAAGCGAGTCGGAAATACAAGCGAGTCGGAAAAAATCCCACACTATTAAGATAAAAACTTCAATAAAAACATAACAATATCTTAAATTAATTAAAACTAATTGCTATCCTCTTCTTCAGAAGTCTTAATTATAACCTAACAGATCCTTACATTATGACCGGCCTTTCCACAAGTTCTATAGTGCCTTTCCCTCAGTATTGCCAACCTTTATTGACTACTACTTCTTGACGATTTAACTACTACCTGCATATTAATATCTCTCTAATCTATTTTATCTCTCCCTTTATCTAGAGTTATCTTCTCTTCTTTATATAGGTAGATTCTTTTTGCTCTATATTATTTACTAAGAGTCTTATTTATCTGTTAAAGGATTTAGACTTTAGACTTTAATAGGGTATTCTAATATATTATTGTTTTTATTCTTTTTAAAAATAACTTAAGTGCCTTAAGAATTAATACTGAAGAGCTATTTTAATATCTTCTTATTTATCTTTTAAGGTATTTAAACTGAGAGCTAGCCTTAAGTATAGTCTTTAGGATCTTTAAGACCTAAAGGTTAAGAAGGCTAATCTCCTCTCTTACTGGTATTAAAGTCTATAGCTATATATTAAGCTTTAATATAATATTTTCTGGGTTTAAGGGAATAAGTCTAGCCTCTTAAAAATCTCTCTTAATATTACTTTTTATTATAGTAGCTTTATAGGTAGTATAGAAGGCTAAAAAGAACTTAATCTTTAAAATATAAGTTATAGAGTATCTAATTAATTACTTAATTACTTAACTATAGGCTATTTTAAGCAGCCTAAAGTACCTAATATTAAGAGGCTGAAATAGATAAAATAAATAAAATAGTATATATAGTATAATAATATAGTTCTCTTTATAATATTTCTTAAAGTTAATAGAGTAGTAACTTTTATACCTATTAAAAATTAAAAGATAATAGCAACTAGTTAATTAATTTTTTATATACTAATTAAAGTACTTAAGCTACTTAAGATCTATTTTATTATTAGTCTAGCTATTTAGAGTTATTATAATAGCCTAATTGCCTAAAAGATTACTTTTTTAATATTAGCTAGTAAGATAATATTAGCCTGTAACTATAATAAATAGCTAGATTGCTTAGCCTTCTATATTAATTACCTAAATAACTATAATCTATTTTTAGTTTTTAAATTAAATTAATTTTAGATTTCTATATCTATCTGTATCTATAATAACTATTCTACTTATAATTATATCTATTATAAAGCCAATCTTATTAAAATTATAGATATTAGCTAGATTAATACTATATTTTATAATTATATTCTCTATAAGCTAAAACTAATTACAAATAATAGTTAGAGGATCTTTATATTTAGCCCTCTAATAGTTATATTTACAAAAAAAATATATCTTAAGCTCTAATTATTACCTAATAAAGTTAGAAGCCCAGTACTTGCCGACCGGTAATATATTGCAGTCAGCAAGCAGCCAGTTAGCTATTTCTTTAATACCATACAGTCGCAGAGGAAATCCTCGCGAATCTAGATCGAGAATAAATTGAACAATAATCTGTTCCTCGAGATCGGTTAGTCGACGCAAATTAGGGATAATATCGCCTCGAGAAGGTTTACCATAATGTCGGTCATAGAGGGTACTAGGCGGAACTTTGTAAATCCTTGCGGTAGGGTAGACGCGTAATTTTGGATTATTTTGAAGAGCCTGAAGGGCAAGGAGGATATTTGCCTCTTTGCTTGACTGTGACATATTTGGTGGTTGAGAAATGATTGATTGAATAAAAAGAAGAAGAGTTAAGGGATTTTTTCCGACTTGCTTGTATTTCCGACTCGCTTATTATGTACGTTATATACTTACATTCTGCTGCTTAATAGAAATTATTATAGTATCCTTAGAATTTAAAGACCTATTCTATAAGAGTTTTAATAAGGTACTTACTTAAATACGCTAAGCCAATATAAAGTTAAAGATGCCACTTCAGGATGGAGGTTTAGTGGAATTCCATATTATTAGCTGCGTAGCGGAACAATAGAACAGGCAACATAGCAGAATGAGCCAAGGGAGTATCAGTTCAAAAGAAGGAACATGTGGGAGAAGGGGATATGAGATGAAGCTGAACAGAAGGGAAGAAGAGTGGTGGGAAGCTGCATCAACGACAGAGTATATTAATTCGGAAAATATTTTCGTATAGTTCTATTTCTATTACTAAGCTATAGATCTATTCCTTTGGAAACTTAATTTAAATTGTAAAAATATGCAGAAAGAGAGCGGGCGGAAAGACAGGTCGCGACCTTGACTAATAGATGCCCAACGTGGAATATGTTGCCGGGAAGGACAATCCTACCGACGGTTCGCTGCTTTAACGTGTGAAAACTCCTCATATCAGCTGATAGAACACTCCCATACCAACATTGCGTCTGACAGGACAAACTAATAACTGTTAATCAGCAGCTAATATTATGCAGGGGAGGACATGCATTCTTGCAGATGCCGTGCGGATTTTCGGGCGAGGCAACTTTAACGCTACTGGACCCTGGTTTAGAGGACACCTCACCACCTCCTACTATCAGACAGATACAAATTCATTCGCCGAGTTAATTGCCTCATTATATTACCCATGAAACAACATGCATCGGAGTTGAAGCCAAGCTCTCGCGCAGTAAGCAATTGGATGCATCTGGAACATGACGGTGGGTTCTGGCGCTTATCGTTGAGCCCTTTAAAGGACGCCTAGTTCGTGACGGAGCGCGGCATGGCACGTTCCGGACCAAAACCTATGTAGTAGTTCCCGACCCTTCCAGGAGCTTGACGTAGATCTGATGAACGCGTGCTTCGGGACGCTATGGCCGGTTTCCCACGTAACGCGTCCGTCTTATCACTTTAGAGGACCGAAGTTCTAGTATGTGTCTTCGGCTGTCGCATTATCATCTTTCAGCCTGGAATAGGTAGTTATAGGAAACAGCCAGCCACATGCTCGAGGCACTTTTCAGCTCGGAGTCCCCGGTGAACGCAAATGGCAAAACAACGGCACTTGACCTGATTGGTCATGATCGGGCTGCTTATCCCCTCGCGAGGTGCAGGGCTGCAGTAGACGCGCCTTAGGGCGAGCGGACTTCTGTGCGGCTGAACAAATTGCCTCGTGTAGGCCACAAGGATTGGCAAGGTTGATTCCAGCTGTGCTTGTATGAAGCCTCTACCAGAAAGCTCCCATGGGTTGAGTCGGGCTCAGGAGCCTTCTCTATTGGCAACTAGATACCTACCTTGTTGCTTGGGTAGGTATGCATGTACTTGCATGCGCTAAATGCGCTAAATGCTGTATATACTGGATACTTTTATTCTTGACTCTTTCACAGCAGTGTCAAAAGTACCTGTACGAGCGGGTTAAGTAGCGAATTAACCTTTCCAACTCTTGTGGCCTGTACAGCTGAATCAGCCTTTCCAACCCTTGTGGCCTTACTCCGTGGAAAGTGGAAGTGATTTAGGTATACCTAGTCAGCGAGTAATTAGAGCATCTCTTGTCATGTGGGGTTCTGCCCAGCTAATGCTTGTGCGCAAAGCAACTTGGGGTACCAAACGAAGAGCCACTTCCCTTTTCTTACAACCTGGTCAGCCGCAAAGAAATCCCTGCACCCTCCATGTAAGCAGCTAGAAATATTCACTATCGATTTATTGTCGACATGATTGGTTAAGCTGCGGTGACAAGCTGGCCTTTGGTCACCTGGTTGGATCTATTTGATTGCCACTGGTTGTCTTAAGCTTCGTCTTTCAACTGCCGAAGCGGTGTCCCAGTCATGATCCATTCCGCCAAGCGAAATGATCTGTCGCAGCCCAACTCCAGCCTGCTGGAGGGGAAGATAAAGATGCTCTAAGTCTTCACAAAAGCCATTCCTCACCTCGTCTCTGTCGTCTTTGCTTTGAGCGCAGGCATTGTTCAAGCTAGTTCTGGATACTGTTCTGGACACTGGCCCCCGCTTACGAGATGGGCACAGAACAAGACATTCTCGAGACAACCGCAGATCCGGAGACGCCTGTAAAAGCTAGCATACATGAGAAGCATGATATCCAACAAGGGGAGAACAATGTACCCGAAAATCGGGCCTCCACACTCCGGCCAAAAGTCAACGCCTGGAGCATCCTACTTGTGCACCTCGGTGTCTGTGTCGCCATCGCGCTGAGCATCGCCCTAGCGGTACACGGTTACGAAGCCCTCGACGACAAGTCTGCTACTCACGCATCCTACGTCGGGGGCAAGCTGATCCTACGTGTTGGCGACGTGACGACGCTCATCTCCGCTGCATTGGTCGTCGTGAAGCTGTTGGTGGGGTCATGGACGACACTCGCTGTGTGGGCTTGCGGCCACTTTATGCTGTCCAAGGCTTCTTCGTCAACGACTCAAGGAAACGAGGCCGTAACCACGCGAGAAAAACAGGTCAGATGGATGATGCGATGGAAGCTACCGCCATGGTTCCGTCCACCCGTCACCGTGCCGACAAACCCCCGCCAATGGGCCATCTCTCTCGCGCTCTTGATCATCACAGTCCAAACCTTCATCGCGCCCATCCTTACCGGGGCGGTCAACTGGACATCCAAGCCAGTAGCTGCCACGGATATAACAGTGTCCGTGCCAGCCGTCGACAGCAGGGCGGATTTCGGAGGCTGGAAGTGGTACAACTACCCCTTTGAGACCTTTGGCCTCGATCGGAAGCCGTACCTGCGCACCGCAGCCGGTTATGCGAGCATGGTGTGGAGCGATCCGAGCAATCTTTCGCCCAACGGAACCTCGCTGACAGGCAACGGGTGCCGGCATGTAGTGCCGGGTAACGATGCTCTGGGTCAAAACGCAACGCTCCTCAAGGCGGTGGTGCCCTGTATCCAGATTCACAGCATCGACTGGTTTAAGGCCGACGACGATGTTGGACGTGCAGAGTGGGTCTACGTCGCCGACTCGAGCAGCTTGAGTCTCGTCGATGACCCCCCGTCGACGTACTACCGCGACGGAGTAACCGTAGTGTTCGATACTGCCGTGGGGTGGAATGACTCGCAGGCTTGGTACAGCAAGCCAACTCCGACTGTATTCAGCAAGACACAGACTGTTGGAATGATGGTCAAGCGTGTGGCGAAGCAGACGCCGGCGTGCTCGGCGCTGGACCCGACCATCTTTGGGAGCGTGGATCACCTTGGTCGATATTTCCTCGAATGGGGCGATGCGACGAACAAGAACTGCTACTTCATCGGCACGGTCAACTTTACTGCGGGAGTGACGGTCAGCGCGCAGAGCAACTACATCTCTAGCCGCGTTGTCGAGGACCAGACACCGCTGGACGAGGTCGTGTTTGCAGAGAACCCGTGGGTCCAGGAAGCCGTCTGGTTGCTGCCGGACCTCATGACCATGATTGCCGTCATGAACTCTACGCTGCTGCCCACGTTCGACAACATTGATGGCTACGTCGAGTTGTTGATGCGTCAAGCGTACCTGGCCGCCTGGGACATGTACCATGACTCCTTTGACGAGGACCAGAAGGGTGATGTGTACTCAGCGATCCCCAGTGTGTCCAGGCAGCTGGCCGATGTGTCATTCGCAAGAGTCTTTGCGTGGCTGGCCATGTGTGCGCTCATGTCAGTCTCAGGGGCTTTGTTGCTCGTGGCAGTTTTAAGAGGCGATGACCTGAAGCCACCCGAGGAGGACCTCGGGGACGCAAGTGCGAAGAGGCGGCAAGAAGGATTTGGAGGGTTTACCTCGGGTTTGTGGTCTGGGTAGTTGGAGGAACTGTTTTCTTGTTCAGAGGGTCATATAGTGGCTCAACAACTACATCTGATGAGGCCGTCCTCGGTCGGCGAGCCTGGGAAGATGTTTCGGGGGTCGAATTGGACCTTCTCGTTAATGTATGCGCTGTTGAACGTGGCCCACTTCAGATTATGACGCATCATCTAATCGCGGACTGCATCTAGCGCGTTCCCTATAGATGCCTCCTCGTGAGCATCAAGACCACTGCAGTACCGAGAGAAGGGTAGAAATCTTACCAGTGCCGGCATTGGCCGCTCCTCAACAGCACTACCCTACAGTACCACAGCAGCTTTAAACAAATCCAACCCTCGACCAGAGACCATTCGTTCTGGTCTACGGCGATCTAGGGCCCCAGGATCCTATGGTCGACGACGGTCTGAGAATCACCGCCGTAATTAATTCGGGATGGAGTTATAGGGTAGGGCAAGCCAGTGGCTCCTGGTTATGTAGCCGGGTTGAGATGGCCTCCTTTTAGGTTTAAGGCATTATATATATGGTACGCCATCTTCATGCAGGCCGCTCTGCTTGACTTGGGGTATTTTCACGGGCTGAACTCCGCTCAGGAGAACATAAATTTACGCCTCCTCTCTGTTTCTTCTGATCCTCCTATCTTACCGCCTCCTGCACTTTATCTTCTAAGTTTTGTACCTATAAACAATATCTTCTCCTGTTCTAGGCGACAGCTCCTCTTTGTATGAGTGTTCTGGAGGGAAGAAAATAAACTTAAATTATATGCCTCTTAAAAAGCATAATATCAGTCTTCCAGTAAATACTCCCACCGATTCCCAATCCAGTCGATCCTGCCGACGGAGATAGTACAGGTTGGCTCTCTACTGGGTATTTACGAGAAAGCTTCTTACTGCAAGTGCAGGCGGCTATGGCACCAGTCTAACTCGGAAGCCTGGGGGAAGGCGTAAGGCGAAGAAGTCAAACCAACCTACCAGAACTATTCAGAAGTCAGAAAGAGTCAAAAAGAAACAGGTAACGATGCCGAAAAGGGATGACAATACCTTGAGAACTGCATCGGGGCGGCCAGTTCCACCAGGGATACAGAAGGAGATCGAGCTCTTTCGGGAACAACTAAGACTGCTAGAAGAGCAGAACAAGAGGCGGTTGGAGGCGAGCTAGGGAGAACTGTCTAAGAAGAGGATCTAGATATGCCAGAAATTATAAAACTAAAACCAGCTCTACCTTTATATCTGCCAGGCCAGATAGGTGTGGTATATTAGATTTTACTATTATATCATTCTTTTATTATATACCTCAAATAATACTTACTGAAATTCAAGCGTCTTTATAAAGATATCTTCATCTATTAAGAAAGTTCTTAAGAAAGATTCGAAATACAGACTTGAGGATGGGCTGCGAATATCGCGCTCTCCCAATCACGTCACCTCACAATAGCGAAGCACGCGACGAAGGAGAGTCTTTTAGTAGTTAGGCCGGTCAATTGAAATTTTTGTAACTCAGACAGTCGGACTACTTACTATCCTTTAACAGCCTAAGGTGGGAGGGAAGCCGACCTAGTCGGGGAGCCAATAGGTTCGCGGTACCTGCGAATTTAAATTCTTAATGCAAGCAATCTGATTGGCTTTTTGTGCCCCATAATTAACGAAACATCAAAGCATCGAAATACATGTACGGAGGGTACAACGGCACTAACTATTGCAATATCCTTAAGCTAACCATCCTATCTAGCTGCATATCCCTGGCGAGGATTTTTCGATAGGCAACCGCTCGGGAAGGGACTACCGACTACAAGGTCCAAGGGTTTCAGCAGGGAGCGGCGTTAATGCATCTACCAAGGATTCATCACGGCTTCTCACTATTGGTACATTGGAGCCCGGGTTGCTAATCTCCGTGAGTGCGCTTCTTGCCCTCCTGCAGGCACCGGCACGGTCACTTGCAGACAGGCGGCTCCCTGTGGCGCCTGGTCTCTGCCTTGAACAACCATGAACTAACTGATTTGCTAATCGAGTACAATCCAATGCTTCAATTTCACTGACGCTCAATACCCCCATTCCCGATTAACGAGAGGCTTTTCAACTATGCCCTGCCTCGAAACCTTCTTCTTGCCTGTCTTGGGTATACGAGGAGCTTAGCCGTCTTCCATATGGCCGTGGAATCCGAAATCCGGCTTGAGTTGGCCATTCATCAACTGGTGGTGGTATCGCAACCCTGTCCGGAGAACGAGAGGGTTCGTCAGGAATGATCGCCCAAGGAGCTGCCTCAGCGCTATTAATAGTGGCTATCGATGCTTTCTCAGACCTGCTTGGTGTCATGGCGGACATTTGCTCCGAATCCTCCGATGCCACCTGATCCTGTTTGGGGGGGTTGACGACGTTTCTGCGCTTGTGCAGGCTCTTCAGGCCCTGGAGTCCTGTCTCGAGGATCCCGCGTTTCGCTTCGAGGCGTTTTCTCTCGAGGGAAGTTTCTCGGGTCTCTCCTACGAGGCGGGATATGTCTTGGCCACTCATCTCCAGAACATTGCCCGATCTGAAAAGCGTCGAGAGCTTGCTAATGAGGCAGTCTTCAATCGCCAGGATGCTCACGTCATCGATGAACCTGCTCACCGCAACCTGGAAGCGGAGTGAACCTGTCAGTATCACCCAAATAGCTTTCGACTGAAGGAAATATCTTGCCTTATAGTAAGCCTCCATGTAGTCCACCGCCAACGCGCTTCCGAACCGCTCCATGTCCCGCTCGAATCCCTCTCCCACTAGGTCCACGAGCTCGATCGGATTCAGGCTGATCTTGCTGTCCGGTTTGTCGAAACGATGCGATCCGAACGTCTTGCGGACCAGCTTCTTGATATCACGTTTGTGCCGGGCCTGCTGGATCCGCTGAACGTTCTCGGTGAGCTGGGGATTGTACGTCATGGGATGCTGCGCGGTCGATGCAAGCAGCGCGTCGACTTGAGCGTCCAATTCGACCTTTAGCCTCTCGATTCCCTGGCGAACGAGTTTGAGAACCCCTTCGGCAACGTCGCTGGCGGTGATATGCTCGACTATCAATTGAGTCGTCAGGTGCGCAGCTTCCAGGATATCCTCGGCGGCGAGGAGCCTCGCGATCCTCCTCCAAGGCTCGCATTGCTCGACGAAGAGGTCGCTAACAATGAGCGGATTGAAGAGGCCCGGGAGCTCGCGACCCTTGCTGAACTTGAAGCGATTCGCAACATCCTCGACATATTCAGACCGGGAGATGTGAGGCAAGTCGCGGACCTCGCGGCCGCCCTCATCCTCACTCTCCGAATCGACGATGTACTGACTCTGGCCGCTCAGCCGCATCTCTTCCGCAAATTCGCGGAGTCGGCTCTGCACCACAGCCCTCAACCTTCTATGGAACTTGTCGATCTTCTTCCGGTTGCCGAAGAAACGGTCGGTGTATGTGCCCTCAACCGCCTGCGTCACCAGGGACGTGTACTCCTCGCTCACCCGCAGCAGGTAGCTCAACTGCTGCTGCGGGGTTCCTCGTACCGGGCCGAGTCGATCCAACCTGCCAGCGCAGTCGTGAATGCCGTCTTCCACGTCCTGTACAAGGCTTGGGAGCTGGGCAAGGATCTGGTCCCTCAGAACCGCGCTGAGCCTGAGCCTCAAGGCCGCCACTCCACAGTGCGAGGAGTCGATGGAATCCCACAAGCCCTGGGAGAAGAACTCGCCCTCAATGGCATCGCGTTGGGCCGAGGTAACATGGCGTTCCTCGAACTTGCGGTTTTTCAGGACGTGCCAGCCGAGACGAAGCTCTTCCTCAAGGTTCTGAGCCAGACGGACGAAGTAACTCTCCGAGTCGGAGCCGACGTCCAAGGTGTCGGGCTTTGTGATGAGACCCATGGTGCGTAGCCCTTCTGGATCGGCACGTTTGGCCATCAAAGTGACTTCCTGCAGGACATACTCGTACTTGGCCGACACCACTGTGAGGATGATGCTCCGAGGTCGCGCCATGTACCTCTCCACCATGCTGCGGACAATGCCGACGTCGGCGTCAGACTGCTCCTTGTTCCCCCTCCTGAAGAGGCCTGGGAGGTCCACCATGGTGAGGTGTGGCTGTCCCGGCCCGGTGAGCTCGATGCGGAGGATGTCTTCGTAGAACTCTCCTGTGCCGGTCGGGTCAGCCATGGCGCGCTTCGCCTCGTCCGTCACGGTGCCCAGGCCCTCCTTGTCGATGCTCGCTTTTGGTTGCCAGCTTTCGAGGCGTTCTTTGTCCTCTCCAAACCGGCTCTCGCCTGGAGTGATGGACACCTTGGTGTTCACCTCGCGGCCCCGGCGAAGGACCAGCTCAGTGGCGAAACGGGTGCAGAGACCGTCCTTGGTGGGGAACGGCATGCCGGAGATGGCCTCGAGGACGGAGCTCTTCCCCGCAGACTGGTCTCCGCAGACGATGATTTCGGGTAGGTCGACATAGTGGGAGACTCCCTGCGAACGGAGGTTGTCGATGATGTCGAGGAGGTCCCGGTGGTCTCCCACGGCGATGTTTGTGTCCGTCATGGTTGTCTCCATTGCTACTATGGGGTGATGACCTGAAGACGAGAGGCGGTTCGCAGGGCGACCGACACCGATGCGGCTTTAATAATTTCAGAGAGGAGGGGGGGGGGGGGGAGATCGAGCTCCAAATTCCTAACCTAGCCTGGGAGGCAGCCGCCATGATGATGTGGAAGGCCGCCCGCAGGGTTGTGGAAGGCCGCCCGCAGGGTTGGGCACCGAGGCATTGCAGCGTCTCTGCACCTCTGTCGGCCCCAAGATGCACCAACTGCATGAATGAGGTCTAGATCTGCCAGTTGGCAGCCTCGGTGAAGAGATTGGACAATGCTGCTGGCCATCAGTTGGCTGTTGGTGCGTCGACTCGGTTCTCGACAGGCCATTCGCGGAGCCCGCTCGCAGTGTTGCTGGGCTTGTTGGGGCGGGAGGGCGAAGCGGCAACATGCACTTGGAAAGGCCTGTATGGGCGTGTTTGGTGTACTCATGACATTGTATTACATTCTATGTACTGCAACCCTGCTCGTCAAAGCTCTGCACTCGCGTTTCACTCCAAATCCTCTGACAGGCTGCCGTCTTTGAGGGTGAACTGTGCTTTCGCCGGCTGTCGTGATCTCAGTTCCGTCGGAACGGTTGCCGTTATCGTCAAGGGGGGGCCGGCAGTCGAATCTTGATTCCTCGGCCGCCGGGGAGCAGTCAGTGCGGCCTTGAGCTCCCGCTTCGTCAATTGCTCGATGTTTTTGCTGAGTTTCACAAATGGCGTGCTTTTGAATCGTCCAGGAATTGGGTAGTATGGTGGTGGCATCCATGACGGGTAAATCTTCTGGTGACAAGCCGAAACCTGGAGTCTGAGTGGATGCTGGAGTAGATACTCGTAGCAGAGAAAGCAGGCCTTCTTGCTCGTCCCTATGAATGGCATCCGGGGAGCCGAGCTGGGATTACCTTCGTAAAACACGACGATTTGCATTTCGGCGTGGAGCGTCAGGTTCAAGCGGCATGTCCTACGCAGCTGCGCTTCAACATCCTGCGTGCCCAAGTGCTTTTCCAGTTGCTCCATTATCATCCCTGAATCTTCCCTGACAAGGCTCTTGATAGCTGCTAGAAGGGGAGCTTTCTCGTTGAAGAGAGAGAATGGACGCGAATTGGGAGCCTTGACCTCTCGGATGTGAATACCCGCCAAGGCCTCGGGCTGTTTCACTGCAAGCTTTACCATGGACTTAATGGCGGAGCGATAGCGAGCGATCTTGTGCAGACTGTCCAGCCAGGGCGGCTTTTGCGTATCATCAAGTCCGAGCAAACTTTGCAACTGCTCAGAATAGAGCCATCTGGCTTGCGACGCCCAGTCGATGAGCAAGGAAATAGTCGCGGGACTCCAGGTCTGGAGAGATGCGGCCGTGAAAGGGCAACTCTCCAGCCAAAGTCTGAGCCCGGGCTTTGCCCATAACTCTGGCTTCACCTGACCGGCAAGAAGCCCAGAGCGCGCCTCTTGTAGAAAGTTTCGAATCCCGCGCTTCTCAACCTTCTCGGCAATTGACAAGATCCGACCTCTGTCCAATTCGACAACCAGACGAAGAATCTCGGGGCTCGGCTTGCGTCGACGACTTTTCTGCATCGCAAGCTGCGTCAGCAGCCTTCCGAGGATTTCGGATAAAGTACGTACCCTTTCTGGCAACTACTCGAAGTATTTCCAACACCTTTTCAAGGCCAGTCAGGTCCTTCGGCGTCAAGCCGCGGTTGCGGGCCACGCGCAGGACGGCTCCAGCTGGGGCATGTTGTTCCAAGCAGACAGCCGAGGCTGTTTCCGCGCCCGAGCTCGACGTTGAACAGATGAGAGCGAATGAGTCGAGGAACTTTTGTTTGAGCTGCTGCCCGCCCGAAATGTCGCCATCGGGGTTCTCATCGAGTGAGGTTCTCGTCGGTTCCCCTCGAACAGGGTCAATCAAGCTTAGCAATGCTGACTGCACCACGAAGCGTTTGAGGTCCGCTCCGCCAATCTGAGCCAGTGCTGCCTTCTTTGCGGGTGCGGTCATCCTGAGATGATGGAAAGAGTCAATTTTGCCGACATGTCCGGCCCAGTGTGACCAAGAGGATTTCCTGTCGCAGGAAAGATGAGCGCTGGGGGGGGGGGGGAGACGATGAGCTCTTGATTCCGTATCACGTCGGGTGGCCGCACACATCTGGTTGGGCCACGTCGTGATGCAAAGGCGCATGCTTCTGCCACGTATCACATGCACCATGCGACCAATGGTGCATTAACAAGTTCCAACAGCGTCCCGAGGATCTTTCTCCAGCCAGCCCTCCTGCTCTCCGTAACGCTGCCTCACGACGTATTTGAGGCCTGGTCCTCCCTGCTGGTCCTTCGTTCTCCATTCTCATCCGCAGTAATCCTCCTTCAAGACTTGCGAGAACCTCCAGCTGCCCACCCCCCGTTTGGCCATGGCTTGTTCTCCAAGCCGGGCTTTTGCTTATGATGACGAGGCTAATCTGGCCCTTGCCGAGATCAGTTCCTCTGAAGAATGGGTCGCCTCTTATTCAGACCTTACTATGTCCAATCCGACTTCGTCGATGGACACACTTGCTGGCGGCTGGGGGGTTGACGCAACGATCGATCCAGCACTGCTGACCCAACGCTACGGCTCGAGCGACATTTCGGCCTGCGACGCGCCCATGCCGCAACCTTGAGGTGCTGGCATGTTGTCACCGCCCCTCTCAGGCACACCCGACGCCATCGAGAGAGCGGAACATACGGCGTGTGATCGTGTCGAGCGTGGAAGAGCGGTGGATGCGGGTTTCCCTATCCCCTCAGGACCTCCCTTGGTCGGAAGAAGATCTAAAGCCCGCGTACGGTGCACGTGGAAGGACTGTGACCATCGAGAACCCGACGCCGACGAGATGAAGTGAGTTGTTTTTCTCGCCCGCCCAGCGACCCATGTTGCTCAACTTTTGTCTCAGGAAACATGCCGCCACTCACCGACGCTGTCCCAAAGAGGACTGCAGTTGGGCTGACGCTCGGGATCGGAAGGAGAAGAGGCGTCACGTTTGGTACAACCACAAAGCATGGGCCGAGAGCACCAGGTACCCCCCCATGGGTGCCCAGTGCGATGAGTGCCCCGCGGTCTTCGCGCGCGAGGATGGTGTGAGTCGCCATAAGAAGGAGGTGCACGGGGCTATCAAACGTGTCAGGAAGTCGGGGGGCTGAAGAAGTCAAGACCCGGACTGAAGTGATTGGGATGTTCAATGATGCACTATGGATGACAGTGATTCTGATTAGAAGGAGTGCAGTCCGTCGGCTGGAAATCGATGCGCAATCATTGGATAAATCTATACCACTTTGCGGAATCGTCTTGACACCTTCTCGCCATTCCCCATGACATTGGTATCACCCTGTAGGTATCACCCTGTAACTAACTCCCAGCCATCCGGAAACGTGACGACTGCCCTGAACCTGTGCGGCACAAAGACAGCAACCTCACCTCTCAAACCTGTCCGCTTCCGATGTCACGGAAATCTGCACCCTGCCTGCAACCGAGTCCAGGGAACACTCCATGTAATCCAGATCGGCAAGAACAGGCTCAATGTCGATGACCCTCTAGCTAGGCGCCCGCGGGTACACGCCGGCGAGATACCGCGGCAGGAAAAACACGGGCCAGGTAGACCAGCTGTGCGTGAGAGAGACGCCGTGGTTGAACGGCCACCCATCCATCGCCTCCCAGTGCGTCCCGGAGTAGTCTGGGCCGCTCCGGTCCGCCATGGTTCCCCCCACCGCGCGGACCAGATCGGGGCGGAGCGGGCCTGGCCGGCGGAGAGGAGCGCCTCGACGGCGAAGCCTAATCCGTAGGGACTTGCTACGCCTGCGTTGTCCCAGTGCGCGAGGTCTTGGAAAGCTGGAGGTAGCTTCCCCGGGAACGAGGTCAGCTTGCTGATGGCCAGTTGAGACCACTCTCTGCTGACGTGCTGACGACGACGGGGAGGTTGCAGCGCTCGACAATCGCGGCGTGGGCGATCATGCACCTTGGAAATGGCTTGGGTCAAAGTCCTGGACGGCGGCAAACCTGGTTGTCAACGAGGAGGAGCAGCTGTGACACGCAGTGCTCTTCGACTGACCGCAAAAGTCCGCCTTCTCGCACGTCCTTCACTTGAACTTTTTACCCCAGTCTTCAACAAGCCCTTCAACCCGCTGCAATGCCTCCAACACCCCGCACCATCGACGCTCCTCTCATCCTCGCCGTTTCTGCCGTCCGGGTCGAATCTTCTAGCGCGAGGCAACCTAATTGCTGGCTCGGCCGAGCACAGATTCACTGAGGTGCGACGTCACTTGGTCAATGCAACGGCCTTGGTGCGGCAGCTGGTGGTGGTGGCATTCCCATCCTTGCTCTCAATCAACGAGCTTTCTTCGAGGAGGATTAGAGGCAAAAAAAAACAGCAACATGACCAAAAGCCACCAAAAAAAGATATGTGGACGAGTCCTATCCGCCAGACCTCCATCTCTCTCTCGCGCCCCTACACAACGTCGCCACCCCGGCGTAGCCCAACAGGAGTCGAGGCCGATAAGAGCCGAGTGTCTCATCCACTGATATATGACAACAAGTAGCGAAGTCCAAGTAGATAAACGCTGCGGTTTCAAAGTTTCATCCCTGCTTTGTGATCTGGTCGAGGTTGGACATCTCGGTGATACCCAGTGAGCTTCGGTGTGACCGACTTACCGGCGCATCACACCACCGTGACCGAGTCGCCAAGATGCAAGTCTCCCAACACAGCCCGGCTTGCAGACCTTCTGCTGTCCCCAGCAGAAGGGTCGGGCTGCGCTGCGCGAGGCCGCTGGGCTTCCCAGTCACAGCCTGATGGACCATCCAAAATCCTGCCGGCCATCCGAGGTCGGTATCTCTGACGGGCAGAGCCTAGAGCCTCCCACGAGTCTTGAGCTTCGTAGAGTAATGCACCTGTAGACTCTCGACGGATCGCCCTGGATATGCCTTACTGAATCGCTGGTGAATCTCGGGCCATACTAGCATCTTCCTGCCCTCCTTTAACTCGATGAGAAGATCATCTTCCTATGGGGTGTATTTGGCTCTTAGAGAAGCACACTTGGCCCTGCTCCTCATCCGTATTAAGAGTAAATTAACCTGATCCTAAGTGGTGCTACTAGTATGCCTATACTTTATATAAGGAGTTCAGTTAAATTGTATTAAGAAAGTTATTTTGCTGTTCTTAGTTATATACTTAAATAAAGTATTCTTAAGTAGCTATTTCTTAAAGCTAGTAAGAATTACTTTAACTTTAGTCTTATTGAATATTATTTAGGATAATATTAAGCTGAGAATACTACTTACTATAGTAGTATTTTTTTTCTCTATAGATTAACTAAATAGATTTTAATTTTAAAGATAGTTTAGTTTTCTACAATAGAAATACTTAATACTAGCTGCTATACTGTATAGTAAATTAGTAGAGGCTCTTAAGATCTTATAGTACTTATATAAATATTAATTTTTACTATTAGAGTTATTATCTTTTAGGTTTTAAATTACTTTAAAAAGTACCTAAAGGTAAAACTTATATTTATAATTATCAGTAGTTTAGCAGCAGAAAAGGTCAATAGCAACACCTAAATCATCTGCTATTCCTTAAGAGGGTACACAGAAAAGCGTCGCACAGGCATCTTACTTAATCAGCCTGAAGCCGCACCAGACTACACATATTGAGATGGTGCTGACTGGCACACTGGGGTTTAATGATAGCAGGTCTAGCCTGACCAGACTAGAGCCTACTTAAAGGAACAGCTCTTCCTGTAGTAGGAAGGGCACGCTTTTTCCCTTCTTCAATTTGAACTTTTCGAGACGCTCATTATTATCCCTTTGCCACTAGACCAGCTGTCGCAGCAGCTCTTATCCCTTCTTTATTGTCCTTTCCTATCTTACCTTGTGCAGAAGCATTTGATTAAGTGCTTGTCTTTCTTTCCTGGCCAAATCCCTCAGCCGGTCTCAGCTGCAAGACCCCCCTTTTAGCCTGAACTATAGGGTATCCCAGACTTTTGCTGTCGCAGGCCCGGTCTGCACTAAGTGCATCTCCCACCAACAAAATATGTAGTCAGATTAATCTGAGGCTTATATCTCCTAATAGGAAAGCATCTAATCGGATGCTCTATTGGGTCGGTCGCAGGAAATAAAGGTGGCAAGGCGTCGATAAGGCCTATAGCAGCCCGTCAATTGGCGAAGTGGAAGACTGATATCAGATAAGGATTGTAACTACAGTCAAAAATAGTCTCATAAAATCCCTTAAAATTAAGAGTAAAAAGTCTTTATTAACTCTAACAATAAGGTTGTTGAGATATATGTCTCTGTAACTAAAAAGAAAATTTAATAATAAAAGATGCAATAATAATTCCTTTCTCTATATGCAGCTTCCTCTCCTACTTATCCCTATTATATCCCTACTAGCAACCAGCTAGCCTAAAAGTTTCAAACTGCCTGCTACAGTAGGACTTTAAGAAAGAATCTACTATAAGCCTTTAAAAATTCTATTAAAATTTTATTATCTTTTAGTGCTTTTTATAATTAAATACTTATAAGTATTAAGTGGATTTTATTAATATCTATTTAGGCCTATATTAAATCTATAATATCTTTAAGTATAGTAAAGTATATAGATAGAGGTAGGATATTATTATTATTTATCCAAAGCTTAAAAAAGAATTTTAATATTAAAACTTTTACTTTATTTATATAAATAGTTATTAGTCTGCTATTATTAAGTTAGATTAAAAATAGAAGCTATAGTAAAATTAACTTAATTTTACTTTAGAGCTATATTTACTTCTTAAATTCCCAGAATAAAAAAATCCTCTATTTAGTTAATAATAGTAATATATCTCTCTATATAGCTTAATATATAGCTTTAATACTTCTATCTTATACTATATATATAGCTAATAGGTTATTTCAGTTAGTTTAATAATCTCTCTGCTAATATCTTTATTAAGCTTACTTAAGTTACTTTATTAAAATTACTGTAAGCGAGTTAATCGAGAAGTTTGTATCCAGCTTCGTTAATAGCATCGAGGAGTTAGTCTCGAACTGCATCTTCTTCATCCTCATCATCTTGGAGGCATACCGACAAATACTTGTCGATAAGTGAATTTTCCACTACGTTGGAAGAAAGATTTCGATCGATGTCGACTACCATTCTCGCGCCATTCCAGCGTACAAGAAGAGTGAGCTCATCATTGTTACAACCGTGTATGGTTTGTTCAACGTAGTATATCGCAGGCATCTTGGGGCTATCGCCCGGTGGCCTGGGGGAAGAAATTTCGGGGGGAAGAAAGTTGAGGGAGCTGGGTATAAAGGATGGCAGAGCGGGACAAATGTTTGTCAGGAGCTGATGGGGTTCCCGAAAATTTCCCGTGAAACAGCCCTTAGCTTGGACGGTTCTCGACATCTGCAGGACATTGGCTTAAATGCAATCGAGTCATTTGCGAGTCCGAAGGCCCGAGACTAACACACAAGACACAGCATCCCGTATCGGGACCGGAAAGTCAAGCTTCAGTCTGTCTGTCGCAGGCAGTTGTGGCCTGGACATCTACGTTCTGAGCCTTGCAAGCACCAACGGCAGTTGCCTCAGAAAGTTATGATCTCCCTCAGTGCGACATCATCCTGCTGGAGGACATTACCGCCGTCGGAGTCGTGCGCACACAGGAGTCTAGCAGTGAGGACTCCGACTCCGGCACCGATGTGTCTCGACGGGCTTCGAGACGACCGCAAGGAACTGTGTCATTTTCCAGTCTTCTGAACGTCCTCGATAGTGTAGCATCCCCCGAGGGACGAATTCTCATCATAACGACCAACCACACCGCCCGCCTAGATGACGCCCCTATACGCCCTTATACGCCCTGGTCGAGTGGACAAGAAGGTTAAATTCCACCTTGCCGACCAAAGGATGGCGTATCAGCTGTTCTCGATCGTTTTTCTGCAACCGGACGCGGAGGAGGCAGACCCCGAAGTACGGAGCGAGAACATTAAGGCAGCTCTTCAACTCGCAGAACAATTCGCAAACCAAGTCCCGGAGCTAGAGTTCAGTCCAGCCGACATCCTCTCCTTTCTGTTGGAGCACAGGGAATCGCCTTCCGATGCCGTGGCCCGTGTGGGGAGCTGGGTTTCCTCGAGCAGAGCGAGCAATACTCCAAGGGCGGAGGACCATTGGTACACTGGCTGAGTCTGCTATGAGTCGCTCCGTCGTACTTTTGATGGTGTGAAGACAGGTCTTGCAGAAAGACTCCCATGCCGTGCTTAGTCTGGCTGAAGACGCTGGTTGCTGGTGGGAAGTTGATGGTCACCTTCTACGGCAGTGGAGGACTGATAGTAATGTATGATAGGGAGGAAAGAAAGAGGAAGAAGGTAGATTCTCGAATGGTTTCCGAGGTTGAGCCCTAGTCGATTGAACTTGGAAATGTGTGTATTAGCTTGCCTTAGGCAAATTCCGCTACTAATGGCAATAAACCAACTGGATCTCTCTGCGTCAAACTTGGTCCTCCGTCTCCCACCTCCCACCATTTGGAAACACCACCTTTCGTAACCTGTTGACCCACGGTACCAATAGCTGGTAGAGGCGATGTCGGCGGACGGGTTGATCTTTAATTCTCCGGGGACGAGTATCTGCGACCAGCGACATCGAGAGTCGCTGATTGCCTGGGCGTCGTTCACGAACCCGATGTCCGGCTTGCTTTCTGCGGTGGAACCTTGGATTGGCTTGTTGGGCTGTGCTAGCGGTATTCGAAGGGCCAGACTGGGCCTGAATACTCTGTAAATGCCGCCAGCTTTTCGCAAATGTCTGCGAACCAGCTAAGCACGCCGTCTTGGTTTGGATCATTCGGCCATCCAGTCCACCCTTTACAAATGTAAGCTATGTAGACTCAAGCCATATTGCGAGAGTAAGCGAGCTTGGCGGGGTAGGATTCGCGCAGACAACAGCTCAAGATACCTTCTTTCACCTTGTTGTCGTGGAGGACGGACATGTCGTGGTCGGGAGATGCCCCCGTTCGAGCAAATCTGCCGTCCGGTGGCTCTCCTGAGAGGGGATCAGGTAGGGGCATTACCTGGCGACGTTTGTGTGGCGGGCGAATATCACCCTCGTCTTACTCGTCCTGTTTGCTGTCTCCAGGAGGATGGTACATGTCCTCATCATCTGCACCCCATACTGTCGTGCCGACGACGGCGCAGCTGTCGTCGAGGACTCTCTTGGCCGTCGGCTTGCTGCACAGCTTCAACCCCGTCCTCGTCGGAATCAATGCTGAGCGTGTCAAGGAACCGACGGATCCCGTGACGAACCGTAGTCTCCTCCGCCCTGGGTCTGGCCCGACCCGAGGCGGTTTGGCTTCGTCATCGTTGTCGCCGTTGCCTTCGCTTGCCGAGTCATGGCGCGGCGTGCTCTCTCGACGTGTGCGGTCGGCTGGACTTGGCGCATGTTGAGTCTCGACTCCTGACGGTGTAGAATGACGGCTTTGATGAAGAATCGCAGGTCTCGTCTCGGTCGCAAACGGCTCTGCGTTATTGTTGTCGTTAACGGTACCGGCTGCGGTGCTGAAACCCTCTCTACCTCGCCCTCGCCATGTTAGCTCAGCGGCGGTTTGGAGAAGGTGAATACATACCAACATTAGCAACACTGTCAAATTCGCCATCTTCGAGTCCAACAGGCCGACGAAGAAGCTCGTCAAGGAACAGGAGAGAAGTATCGGATGTGTCTATCTGGATTTCGGCTCGTGGGCTCTGGGCTTGCCGCTCAGGAGGAGCGAAAAAGATCTGGCGATCAAGGCAGACGTTCGTCTTTGTATCCCAGACGTTTAGGTGCGGCTGAGTTATACGAGAAGGATAATTCGGAAGAGTATTTAACGTGCTAGCGGCAAGTCTTTATGTATGTGGGCACGGGAATATCAGAGGAAATATATCTGTATATATGGCATGAGAGACTTTAACTATAACTTCAGTAAGAAGCTTATTTTAGTGGGTTTTTTTTGGGGGTTCTTTTTTAATTTACTAATTCTAATAGCTAGTAATAGAATATACTCTATTATAGCCTATTCTTTTTTATTAAAGTTAAGAATCTAAAGAGTATTAATTTAATCTGTTTTATATTTCTATTAATTATATAGCTATTAAAATATAAAACTGCTTAATATTATTTTTATAGAAAAGCTACTAATTAAACTGTAAATTATATTTTTAAATTAATAAGATATAGTATATAGTATCTTTAGAAATTAATTAAATAGCTTATTTAATATAATATAATAGTATTACTTTTTACTATTATTATCTTATTATTATATAATATAAATATTAAATTGAGTTTATAATAGATTTTACTCTATATTAAGCTACTATAAGCTATTTTTAATCTTTTTACTTAAAATATACACTCTTTAAAAAGTAACCTTTTTCTACTAAAAATCTAAAAAAAATTTACTTACTATAATTAAAACTCTAATTATTCAATAATAAAAAAATACAGCTTAATTAAAATAATATATTAAAAATATATATAGTTAAAGCTTATAAAATTATTAATTCTTACTTACTAAAACTATAAAAATAACTAGTTTCTTTCTATTTTTTTCTTCTATTAAATATAGTAATTACCAAATAGAAAGAATTATCTAAAGAGTATATTATACTTCTATCCCAAATAATAAGAATATACTATAAGAAGCTAGCTATCTACTATACTATTACAGTTAGCATTTAGAGCTTCTACTATATAAAAATATTCAACGAACGAAAGCTATATAGACACTATAGCTTATTATCCGCCCCCTTAGCGGTGGAAAGAGAGGAAACATTAGCCTGTCTCTACCGTTGCAAGACTTTTCTATTCAATGTACGCTAGGGTGGGTTGCTGCCCACCTCGCGATGTCGCGACCGGCATTTGAGCGAAGGGGGATTCCGCTCCCATAATTTATTGCGGTCGTTGAAGTCTCCTGCAAATATGCAATTGGGGGAGGTTTGAAATTGAGAAGAGTCTTGTCGTGCGACTTGTCGGCTTGCATGGCCATCGATAGGCGTTGATCGGATTGTATCCGTTCACGGTTACCCAGACAAGGTCTCTGCACTCCCACGGTCTCCGCTGTTGGGCTTCTAGGTGTTTTCCTTTCCGGATGTATGTGTTACTCGGGCTGGCCACGTTGGATTCTGAGATTTTGTTGTCTGAACTCTAGTTACGTCTTCATACGTGTACACCAAAGCTTCGTTGTTCCAGGCCTGACGTGTCCTGTATTCTCAATACGTTATCCTTGTTCGCTCAAACTTATGCACAGCACCGTGGAACAGAAAGTAGCCTTCTCTTCTATTGCACTCTTCCAGGCCCAGCTATACATAACAATGCTTATAGCAGTTACATCTGCGGGTTTGCGCAAGCATATACAGAGCCTGACTCCATCGCCCCCACCCCATACCTGGTATACTGCCATCCGACAATTACTCATACTTCCAAACTTCCCCGGGTCTCGAGGTAAATACATGAAGTGTGGGCCCGGGGGATTGACACCCGGAACTTGTCTTGGGTCCCATAAAACCTCAGATCCGAAAAAGTGCAGTCTCGGGTTGACACTCAGTGCCCGCACCTCTGATACCAGAGGTCGCAGACAGTCTCACGCCAATCGGTGCCGTATTCACCCTCCCAGAGGCCGGCAATCTCACTTGTAACTTCGTTGCTCACATCGCTCCACCCTACCTTATTGGTCTCGTCTTCGTGCCTCGCGAGTGTTGTGATGTCGAAGCAGCGCCCAGCCCATACTCCCTTTGAGACCACCGACGATGAACCCCTCACACTCAATTGTATCAAATACCAGAAGAACCATATCAACATTTACTATCACTCGATTCGAAGAAGCCACCCAGCAACAACATCTAGCACTTACAAGGATTAATTGAGCATGCAACTCGACCAAATTGAAGCCTGGGTGCAACAGGTTATTAATCCTCCATCTTGGCCATACGGCTCGTCCCCGAACCGTTATAAGCGTAAGTTTCCATATACTTATTGCAACTATATTGTTAGCCTCTTCTTCCTACCGTCCAGTACAAATTCTTCTACCTCTTTAGATGCCGACCTAGAGGCCACTCTTTATGCTTTATCTCCTTCTAAATGCTATAGGCTTATATTTAATATAGCTCTAAACCTATAATACCTAAGTGAATATTAGAATAGTGCCCTAATAACGCTAATGTGGTCTATAAAGATAAGTTTTATAGGCGCCAGTTTAGTTAAGAATATAGCTGATCTCGTACTTATTAAGAGGCTTATTTAATTTATATATCTTAAATTGTATAGAGTGTAAGGTGTTGGCCCTAGAGGGGCTAAAGCGGCAGCTAGCGCTACGACCTTCCAGCGTGGCAGCAGTTCTCTAGCTGCTGAGGCAAAAGGGAAAGTAATAACTTAACTGCAGGTTAAGTTATCTAGCTGCACCTATAGCTGGGACCGGGCACAGCTCGGGTCCGTAACTCAGGCTCAGCCTATAATATAGAGATCTTTTTGTAGATATTATAAGTCTATTAAATAATATTAAGGCAGTAGGATATAAATATAGTATTATATCTAAGTCTATAGTTAAGGCTATATAGGTCTTTTTAAAGCTTATAAATCTTAATATTATAGATAATAATATTTTCAAAAAGAATTTCTAGCTAGTTAGAGATAGAAATAATAAGATTATATAGAATATTAATAATAAATTTAAAACCCTATAAAAGGTTATATATAATATTAAAACTGTATATATTTAAAAATATATTAAAATCCTTTTAAAATATTTAAATTTATAATCTATTACTCAATATTACTTTAATATTCTTTTAAAACTCTATTTCTCATTAAAATATTATATAAGCTTCTATTATTAAAATATACCTTTTCTACTATAGTTTTTATAACAGTTAAGTCTAACCTAGGGGTATAGGGTAGGTCTAACATATATAGTTTATAATCAAGTAGATCAGAACATCATAATAAGTAATATAGATTACAGTCTAATAATAGTAGAATCGTAGATTCAATATAACTAAATGTATTAATAGCTAGTAAGGCTATCTGTCTATAAAAGTGCTAAATAAGTATCTATATACTGAATAGCAATCGGTAGTCTCAGTAGTTCTGTTGTGGTGCTTATTGATAAGACTGACGGTCTTATTGATGAGAGTCGTCAGTAGAGCACTGATACTTGATTTGTCTGTATAATGGGTTATATAAGTAGGCGTATAGGGCAAAGTGGGTACGGTCGTAAGACTGTGCTTTGTGATGAAAAGTGGGTCTATAGGGATTCTGCCAGTTGTGACTGTCTGGTTTTAACCCGGGCTGTAATATTAATCTTTATATCTAAAAAAGAGTTATAAATTTAATAACTTAACTTAATACTTTAAGATTTCTAATATCTATATTAACTCTTATTTAAATTTACTCTCTTTAGCACTCTAGCTAGCTATTATCTATATAACCTCTATATAATATAAAAGCTCTTTAAATTAAAGCTTAAAAGTTTTTCTGTCTATTTTATTAATAAACCTCTAGCTTTTACTATTTTAGTTGCTATTTTTAAAGGCTTTAGTTAACTTTAGTAGAGTGGTTTTTTTTTTATTTAAATAAAGCTAAAGTTAATATTAATAATTTTATTTTCGTATAACTTAATTTTTTTATTATTATTTAAAAATAAGTTATATTTAAAAATAGCTAATATAATCTATTAGTTTATATTTAGTTATAATATATAGTAAAATAAATAGTTTAAAAGTTTATATTTATAAAGAAACTTTTAATATATTTTATATTTAGTTTTTTTTATATTATTTTTAGAGTTATATAGATATTTAATATTATACTAATATTTAGTTTTATATTTTTAAAATATAAAGTTAATTTTATAAAAAGTTTTATAAATAATTACTATAGTAGTTATTTTAAAACTTTTAGGCTAGCTAGTTACTAATAGAAATATAATAGAAATAAGTAGGAAAAAAAGCTATATATAGAGAAAGAGAAAAAAAGAGTATTTTTTATTAAATTTTCTTTTTAGTTAGAGAGACTAATATCTTAAAGATCTTATTATTAGAGTTAATAAAGACTTTTACTTTTAACTTTTAAAAGATTTTTATAAAACTATTTTTAATTGCAGTTATAATATTAGAGGCTAGACTTAAAGTGAGGGATTAAGCTAGAGCCCAGCCTAGGGGAACTTATATTCAGCTATATAATAAGTGCGTAGAGTTTTTATAGCAATCTCTCAGTAAGGTTACTTCTCTCTTCTTTCTTTCTTTTTAGCTTAAAATACTCAATATATAGAACCCTACTGTTAGATAAACTCAGAGCGCACCCCTTATATATAATTCTTATTTAACTTCAGTTTTTTACTTTACTAATTAACAGACTGCTATAAGCTTTATTAATATCTTACTACTATTATTTTCTATAGCTAACCTAATAAAATATCTAATTAGATACTTTTTTATTAGAAGATATAAAACTTAAATTAATCTAACTATATATATATAGTCTAATATAGCTTTAAGCTAATTAAATAAGATATCTATATAATACTTTTCTATGTACTCTCTTAAGAAATAGTAGATAATTTAGATATTAGCTATTAACTTTTTCTACAGCTAAATTTAGAGGTTATAATAGAGTAGTAAATTAATTAATTTAACCTATTAAGAGATTAATAAATATACTTTTAAGCTGCTACTATTAAATAAAGAGAAAAGAATAAAAAAAAGAATAATAAAAAGTAAGAAAGAAAAGGAATTAAAATCTCTTTAAAAAGACTATAAATTTATAGAAATATTAAAAAGATATTAAATTAACCTAATAGAAATAGAGGTATAAAACTTAACTGAAGTTACTATATTAAGTAAGATAATAATAGATACTTAAACTCTAAATTATACTATTTATTACTATTCTAACTTTTTTACTTTAAAAGCTTTAAAGAAAAAAAAGAGTATACTTAAGCTTAAAAGTACCTTATAATATAATATTATTTAATTTTTATTACTATAGAAACTCTTTAAAAAATAAAAATACTATTTTTCTTTAGTAACCTATAAATAGAATAAAAAGAAGTAGGGAATAGCTAAATAGAAAAGTATTACTATAATAATTATAATATAGCTTCTTATAAAAAATTAATATTTAGTTATTTTAGTTTTATTAATTTTAAGTGGGATAAAAAGCTAGAACCTAAAGAATAAAAATATAAAAAAGAAAGACTTAATAAGAAAGAGAAAAGTAATAAAAATAAAAATATAAAAGAATTATTAAAAAGATAATTATTCTAATAAAAAAAAATACTACCTAAGAATATAAAAGAAAAAAAATTAAAAAGTAAGAGTATTAATTAAAACTCTTTTTAAATATTTCTTGCTGATTTTTAAGAGAATTCTATAACTATTATAATAACTATTTATTATAAGTAAATAAACTCTCCCTCTATTATTTTGTTACTTTATTTTTTAATTTATATTTACTATCTTTCTATCTACTTAAAAGAGATACTATTACAGCTAAATATTTATTTTAGTATAGTTAGCTAAAATAGTATTTAAAAGAAAATTACTCTCTAATAAATAAAAATTTTACTAATAATACTTATATCTTTAATACTACTATAAAAATAAAAATAAAAAAAATAAAATAAAAAGATATTTAGTTTAATATTAATAAGGCTAATAAACTAAAAACTATTTTAACTTAATAAGTATATAAAATCTCAGTTAGTACTTTTTATATTCTACTAGAAGGAATCTTTATTAAGTTAGATACTACTTAAGTTAATATCTAAAATTAAAAAGATAGATTTAAAACTAAAAGATCTAATAGAAAAAGAAAAAACAGCTAAAAAGCTAGATTTTTTTATTTCAATTTATATATTTAACTATATCTTTAAAGAGATTAATATTATAAGTTACCTATAGATATTTAAGAATTATATTAAAAGCTAGATTTATTTAAATAAAAAGAAGATATAACTAATAATATACTTTATCTATAGAGATATAAAAATAAATATACTAAAGGCTTATTAAAATAGTATTTAAAAAGCAATTAAAATAAAACTTCTTAAAGATTTTAAAAAAGAAAAGAAAAAATAATAAATTTAACTCCTTTAGAAGATCTTAAAAATAAACACTTAATCTATATTAAAGTCTAATAAATATATATAACTTCTATTAGCTAGAATTTAAGCTTAAATATAAGCTTAAAAATTCTAAATAAAATCTTATAATATAATATTAAAATACAGTACTAATAACACTATTTATACTATAAAATTAATCTATTTAAGTCAGCTTATTAATCTATCTGCACTTAGAAATTAAATATTTTAATTTATAAGTAATTACTTTTAATTCCTCTATAATTTTAAATTAGAATTACTTAGTAATTAGAGAATCTAAAGAGATATATTTAATACTATCTTAAAGCTAAATATCTAAACTTTTTCATAGTATTATCTTTATTTTAATATCTATATATCTACTAGTTGAATTTATCTATAAAAAAAGCTTTTTTTTTAAAGCTTATTTCTTTTTCTTTTATCTATATAGACTATCTATTAATATATATTATATTATACTATTTTATACACTATTATCTCTTATCTTTATATTCTTTATAAGTATGTTTCTTTATTTATAATTTATTTTATTTTCTACTATTTTATAACTTCTAATAGTTTATAAGAAATATATCTAACTTAAAAGTTCTATTTTAGCTTAAGACTTATTATAAGCTATATAAAGCTTTTAATAATAAAAGAAAATTAAAAAAGAGAATTTATATATTATTTTCTATATTTTACTCTATAAGATTATTATTTAAATATATTAATAGAAAAATATCCCAATTTAAAACTTACAATCTAAAATATATAATACTATAATTAATTTTATTATATACTTATTAAAATAGAATCAGTCTTTTAAAAACCTAATTAAAAAGCCTTAAGAGAGAGAATTTAGCTTAAATATTTTGTTGGTAGGAGATACACTTAGTGCAGATTGAGCCTGCAACAGCAAAAGTCTGAGATACCCTATAGTTCAGACAAAAGGGGGTCTTGTAGCAAAGACTAGTTGAGGAATTTTTAGTAAGAAAAGAAGGGTAAGCACTTAATTAGATACTTCTGCATAAAGTAAGATAGAAAAAGAACGACAAAGAAGGGATAAAAGCTGCTGTGACAGCTGGTCTAGTGGCAAAGGGATAATAATAAGCGTCTCGAAAAGTTCAAATTGAAGAAGGGAAAAAGCGTGCCCTTCTTACTATAGGAAGAGCTGTTTCTTTAAGTAGGCTTTAGTTTAGTTAGGCTAGGCCTGCTATTATTAAACTCTAGTATGTCAGTTAGTACTATCTTAATATAAAGTTAGTAAAAAAATATATAAAATAACTAACTATACTATTAAACTTACTAAAAACTAACTTAGTAATTAAGTTTCTTACTTACTTAATTTAAAATATAAATATTAATATTATAAAAAGATATAAAAACTTAAAAGCTAAAGTTACTACTATATTTTAAAATAGCCTTAAAAAGTAAAAGCTTTTTAATTAACTTATTATTAACTACTGGTCTATATTAAAAATATCTTTTAAAAGAAATAATTAAGACTTTTTTATTAATACTAACTATAGTTAAAAGCAGATAAAGTACTTCTATAATAGTATTTTTAGGTATTTTCTAAATTAATACTTTAAGCTGTAAAAAAATAGAAATACTAACTATTATAACTTTAACTTTAAAGTAGATATAGCTTAAGTAGGTTAAAAGAAAGCTAATCTTTCTTTTAAGCTAGTTTAAAAGATAGAATATCTTAAAGAAGTTAAAAAGCTTATAGTTATTAAAGTAACTCTAATTAAACTTTAGTTAAACTAGCTAAACTTAATTTATATTCAGTTTATAATTTAGTTAGACTTTAGTCTAATTTAGAAATAAAATATAAGAAGCTTTTAAGTAGCTAGCTAGCTAGTAGACCTTTTTATTATTTAATAACTAAAGACTATAGATAAAAAATATAAATTTTATCTCTTTTTAACTCTATTAATTATATTAATTCTTTAGTAAAATCTTACTATTTTCTATTTAAATTACTCTTATAGTCTTACTTACTAAACTTTTCTTATAATTTAAATAGCTAGTAGCTCTCTTATTAAGCTCTTATTAAGTTATTAATTTAAAGTTATTTTCTTTCTCTTTATCTCTTTTCCCTGTTAAATTATATAAATAAAGAAGTTTTTAAAATTTCCTACTATAAAGTATCTAAATAGGCTAACTGCTAGATTTACTATTGGAAATTAAAATTCTAGTTAAAAAGAGTAGAAATTAATAACTAATTTTATAAAAAAAAAGTTAGAATTTTTTATTTAAGAATCTAATTATTAATAGAATTAGTAGAAGAATAAAAAAGCTAATATAAAGTTATTAAAATAATCTAACTGCTAAATTTAATATTATTCTAATTAATAAAAAGGTTTATAATAAATTTATAATAGTTTTAAATAATAATATTACCTTTAATACTAAGGTTAATAAGAAATAAAAAGTAAAAAAAAAAAACTTAAAAATACTAAAAGAAACTAACTTATTTCTACTGTAATTCTTACAGTCTTTTAGTCTATTAAACTTAAAAACTAAAAGCTTATAAAAGCTATTATTAATAAGAAATCTAAAAGTAACTTATATTAAACTTTTTTAATTAAATATAAAGCTACTTTAAGGCAAAAAGTTTTAAGTATAAAAATTAAAGTTACTATTTCTTAAATTATTCTAAATAACTTAAAATTTAAAAAGTCTATAGTAAAAAAAATAAACTAATCTAACTAATAGAGTTACTAAAACTATTTAAGTTAACTTTACTTTAACTTATAAGAAAAAATAGACTAATAATATTAAAGTAAACTTTATTATAAAATAAAATAAACTAAACTTTATAGATTTTTATTATAATAACTTAGCTTAATATTATAGAGTACTTTCTATTATAATTAGCTAAAATAAATTTCTAATAATATCTTAAAATAACTTCTATTTTACTTTAAATAACTATTTAATATTAAATAGTAACTTAACAGCTAAAGTTTCTTATAAAAAGAAAGTTAAAATAGCTAATCTAAAAGTACTAATATAAAATACTTATAAAAATTAATTTAAGTTTAATTTAACTTATAGATATAAAACTGCTTTTTTTATATTAGAATCTTTTAAAGCTATAAGTAAGACTTAAATACTCTTATAGTTATACTTAAAAAGCTATTTTTAATATAGAAGTAAAAGAAAATATTATTTCTAATAATATTATTAAAGCTAGCAGACTAAAGATTCTACTTAATAATATTAAAACTATATTCTTTTTAAATAACTATATTACTATAATAGAAGTTATTTAAACTACAGTCTATTTAGATAATATCTATATTAACTAAAAGTATTATAATTAAAATAGTTTAATAAATAGTAAAAATAGATATTTATTAATATACCTATAAAATAACCTTTAAAATTAAAAATAATAACAGAAAATAATTTAGAAACTTTAATACTGCTTAAATATTAAAATAGCTTTAAAATAAAACTAAATAGTAAATATAAGCAGTAAAATAAAACCTTAGGGAATTACCTTATTATATTATATTTTAGTATTAAAACTATTAAATATTAACCTTATTTTAATAGAAATAAAATAAAATAAAAATAAAAATAATATAAAAAGATAATTAATAAAGTAAACTAACTTATACTTTTTCTTATTAGTTAAATTAAAAAGGTTATAATAAGATTAATTAATTTATATTAAAATTTAAGTTAATATTATAATATAACTATATTATAGCTAATAATTAAATAAGCTCTTTAATATATTAAAAGAAAACTAAAAAATCTATTAAACTTTAAGTTAAATTCTTTAATAGTATTAATATATATAATAAGTAAGTATTATAAATAAGTAAATATTACACTTTTCTTTTAATTTTTCTTTTTTCTATTTAATTAAATTCTTTTTAATAACTTAATATATTATAATTAAATACTAAGGTAAAAACTCTTTTTACTCTTTAAGCTTTTTAAAATAACTTAAAACTAAATCTCTAATATACTATAAGTATCTATAAGATTTTTAAGTATAAACTATATTATTAATAGAATAATACTTAATCTTAATATAATATTATTCTTAAGTTATAAAAGCTATTTAATTTAAAAGAATAAATTATTATTTAGTTTATTTTAAACTTAAATTTATAAGAATTTTCCCTATAACTATATAATATTAAAGAAATAGCTAACTAACTGCTTACTAACTGTAATATATTACCTATTACTAAATATTAAACTTTTAACTTTATTAAGTAATAATTAGAGCTTAAAATATATTTTTTATATAAATATAACTATTAAAAAGCTAAATCTAAAAATCTAAATATGATTTGTAATTAGTTTTAACTTATAGTAAATATAATTATAAAATATAGTAATATTCTAGCTAATATTTATAACTTTAATAAAACTGGCTTTATAATAGGTTTTATTATAAGTAAAATAATTATTATAGGTATAAATAAATATAGAAACTGAAAATTAGTTTAATTTAAAAAACTAAGAATAAATTATAGTTATTTAAGTAATTAATATAAAAAGCTGAGTAATTTAGCTATTTATTATAGTTATAGACTAATATTATCTTACTAGCTAATATTAAAAAAGTAATCTTTTAAGTAATTAGGCTATTATAATAACTTAGAATAGCTAGACTAATAATAAAATAAATTTTAAGTAGCTTAAGTATTTTAACTAATATATAAAGAATTAATTAACTATTTACTATTATCTTTTAATTTTTAATAGATATAAAAGTTACTACTTAATTAACTTTAAGAAATATTATAAATATAATAATATTATTATACTTTATATACTGCCTTATTTATTTTACCTAATTTAGCCTCTTAATATTAAGTACTTTAAGCTACTTAAAAAAGCTTATAGTTAAGAAATTAAATAATTAATTAAATACTTTATAATTTATATTTTAAAGATTAAGTTCTTTTTAGCTTTCTATACTACTTATTAAGCTACTATAATAAAAAGTAATATTAAAGGGAGTTTTTAAAAAGCTAAACTTGCTTTTTTAAATTTAAAAAATATTATATTAAGCTTAATATATAGCTACAGACTCTAATACTAGCTGAAAAAAAGAATAGTCTTTTTAACTTTTAAATCTTAAAAATTCTAAAGACTATACTTAAAGCTAACTTACAGTCTAAATACCTTAAAAGATAAGTTAGAAGGTATTAAAGTAGCTTTTTAATATTTATTCTTAAGATACTTATATTATTCTCTAAGAGAATAAAGATAATAATATATTAAATAGTATTATTAAAATCTAAAAACTAAATTCTCTAATAGATAAAGAGTATTACTATTTATATAATCCTATTTTACTAATTATATAACCTTTTATTATGTAACCCTATTTTTTCACTCTGTATTTTATATCTTCTCTATATTATATTAAACTTACAGTATAAGTTAGAGAACACCCCTAAATTACAAAGTAATATCCCCTATAGCTAGCTAACCTTTAGGCACTAGTACTAACTAAAAGCTTACTAATACTCATTAATATATACCAATATAACTATTACAGCTTTTAACACTATACTTTCTTTACTTTAGTACCTCCCTTTCTTCTATAATTGCTATAGCTAAGCCTCTAAAGGATCTTAATACTACTGGCGACAGTTTAATACTAGTTCCTCTACTATTAGCATTCTATAACTCATTTAACAACCTCTTTAGTTTCCTTCAGATATTCTGCTGTAATAACAGTACTGCCCTTATTAAGAAGTTAAGTACTAAAAAGCAGGAAGTCAATAGAGCTCTCATTCCAACCTATATTATCCTTATCTGCAACTGCAGAAACAGTCGCCCTTTTATTGCCACTGGCCTCTAATAGACAGCCACTATAAAGACTAACTGCCTATTTAAAATCATTAAAAAAACCTCTAAGAAGCTTAACTAGAAATAGATCTATAAAGTAGTCAACTGTCAGTATAATTACAGTCCCTCTAATAACCTATCAGTATATATTACACACTGTAAGCAGACCCTACAGCAATATCAGCTCGAAAAATCACTTTTTAAGTATCGATCCCTTACTGCCTATAAAATAGGCAAGATCCTTTAAGATATACCCAATTAGCTATCCTTCTTTAAATAAAAAGATATCTATAATAACTGTTAGAAGCTAAAGTAGTTATCTCTTAGAGGTCTAATAGTAACTCAGGCTTAAATCGGCTAGCTAAGGTTATATAACCTCAAGTATATTATTAAGTATAATACTAAGGATAAAATTGAAGCTATTTTTTAGACTTATCTATAGTATAAGCTAATATAGAAGTAATTTCCTTAGGTTTTTAATCTTAATAATATATATAAAACTAATAGATTTAAAATATATCTCTTCTAAATAACTAGTATTACAGATTAGAAGTCTATTATAAACTTCAGCTTTAGCCTTATTAATACTAAAAAGGAGAAAAACTTTCTGTAGCTCTATTAGCAACTTAACAGCTTCTAGCAGACTTTATATATTACAGCACCTTCTATTATTATTACTAACAAGAAAAAGCACTAAAAAACACCCTTTCTTATATTTTTCCAGATGTATAGTAGCAACTCTATATTTTTCATATTAATATTAATATTAGGATAAAAATTACAAGCTACTAAAAGGACCCTACCTCTACTAACAGTAATAATACTGATAATAATACTAACTAAGATAAGGTATCTACAGATAATAATATAATTACTGCCTAAACTGCTATATAATATAAGCTTAAGGGCAAGCGCAAAAATAAGAGTATCACTATACTATAGGCGCCACCCTTAGTAGAGGTATCCCACAATAGTATATTTTCTGCCTAATAGAGTGTTATTTTTACTGCTAAAGAAGATAACTTTTAAAGAGCCTAAATCTTAATAATCTGTATATACAATCTACAGTAAAATAAGATCCTACAGTATATTTCTAAAGAGTATATACCTTAGTGGAAATAATAAGTAAAATACTTTATTAGCTGCTATTATAACTTTAGCCAGTAGGTTAATAGTCCTATTAAGACTGCCTATAAGGATATAAAGTTATATTTAGTTATAGATACTAGAGATTTCTTCTATCTTCACTTAGCTATTATACTAATATTAAAGTAAAAAAAGTATAATTATAACTAAAAAGCAGCTAAAATAATAATAAGGCAGCAGTATAAGTATATTGGGTGGGAATAGCTTAGTGAGTTATTTATATAAATCTTCTATATTACTATCAATCTTCTTACTGGGCAGTATCAATTTGTAGCTATAGCTATTTCCTTAAGATTACAGTCTAAGCTGCTATATATATATATATAGATAACTTTATATAGTAATATAGGCTTCCCTGCAGTTATAATATCTTTAGAGCCTTAGTTGCTAAGAAGTTATTAAAGAAGAAAGCTATTTATCTATACTAATAGCTTTAAAAGCCCTTAGTAGAAATATCCTATATTTCTATATAATTTTTGCTAACTTTTACCTCTAGGACCTCAAAGAGCCACTACTATATATCTGTAACTCTAATATTATAGCCAACCTTTACGGCTGGCTCTAACTTTCTATCAATAAGAAGCTTACAATTCTGAATGCCCTTACTGCAACCCCTACTGTAACCTTAACTGCAGCTTCTATTGCAACCTTAACTGCAGCCTCTATTACGACCTCGACTGCAATCTCTATCTAAAGGCCCCTAAGGCAGCTCCATTAGAACCTGCAGTCAACCCGGCAATTGAACCTAAGTGTGCGCCGCACCCTCTCACAGGCAGAGATAGAGACGCAGAGCAGTCAGCCGTTCCGATGGCTGTCGACGCCGAGATCACAAGGCCCTACAAACAGCAGAGGCAGGGGAACCAGGGCAGGATGAGGTAGGGGTAGAGGAGGCAGGGCAGCGTCGGCAGTATTAGCGTCAGTAGTATTAGCAGCACCGCCGTTATCAGCCGTAGAGGAAGTCATTCCGGCTATACAGCTGGGGCCCTCATAACAGCCCTTACGGCAGCCCTTATAGCAGCTGGGGCCCTTATAGCAGCCCTTACAGCAGCCCGAGCCCTTGCAACAGCCCTCACAACAGCCCTCGCAGCCTCACACACAGCTGCAGTGGCAGCTGCAGTGGCAGCCGCCGGAATAACAGCCGGACTGGGCTTAAAGTTACGAACTTTTTGGGGAAACTACGGAGATGTGTTTTTTGAACGATTTGGCTGCCGCCGGGCTGAAGCCGGGCTTGAAGGTCGATATATTGTATTGATAGCTATAGAATTCACTTATTGTTTATTACGTTCCCTGACTTATACTGTAAATTTGGTGTGATAGGGGGAAGATATAAAATGCAGGGCGAAAAAAATAGAGTTATATGGGAAAGGTTATATAATTGGCAAAATAGAGTTATATAAATAGCAATACTCTAGATAAATAAAACTTTTAGTAAGTAGTATAAAGTAAAAAAAACCTACTTATAGAATAAAGAGAAAATAACTATAAAGAAGAAAAGAAAAGTAATTAATTAAATAGATATTAATATATAGATACAGACTGAATTATTAAAAAGTAGTAATTAAGAAAAGTTAGTATAATTAAAAAGAAAATATTATAGAGTATATAGTAAGACTAATTATAATATAAGAATATATTAGGTTATTATTAAAACTTCTAAAAAAGAGTATAGTATTTAGTTTTAATTAATTAGATATTTTATTATATTTTTATTTATATTCTTATTTTAAATATTAGAAAAAGTATAATACTTACTTATTTATAATACTTACTTATTATATATATTATTACTACTAACATTAAGTATATATAGTAGTATTTAAGTTTTAATTTAAAGCTATAAAGTAACTATTAAAATTTTAACTCTTTTTAAAAAAGCTAGCTAAAAGAATTAATGAGAAAGTAGTAATAGTAATTAATATACCGTATTCTCTCAATAAATTGGCACACCTTAGCGTGAGACGTAGGGCCTTGGCGCTCCACTTAAACGCCGATCACTTCCTCATACAATTAATGTGAGGGGTTGAACCGGATGAGCGAATATCAGAGTGCCGACATGTCCTTCACCGATTTTCTCGCTGTCTTCAAGCAAGTTAATCATTTTTCTTATGAAGTTATCATTAATTGAATTTTCTTATTATGCCTCCGCTTCAGGAAATTGATCCAAATGTCTCTACACCAGCCAAACGGTGTGGACCTAAGCGGAAGGCTTACATTGACCGCCAATTCACTCCAAGACCGCCAATTCAACGCATTGAGAGGATGTATTCGAAGGCCAAAAAAGAGGAAATCATCATCTGGATGACGCATCATCGCATTGAGCGTAACGGCGAGTGGAAGCAGCCATCCTTTCGCGACGCTGAGGCACATTGGAAAGTGCCGTTTAAGACTATTTCCAACTGGTAGAAGCTTTGTGATACACTTGTGCTATCTCGTCAGACTCGGCAGTATTCCCTATACTGGCCAGATCTTGAAAAGGAGCTCTATGCGATGTTCCTAGAGGCACGAGGGAGACATAAGGTTGTCACGACCTCATGGTTCCGTCATAAGGTGCGGTCAATTTTTGCTCGTATGAACCCCGATTTTCCTCACCTTTTTACCTTCTCCAACGGCTGGTGGCAGGGCTTCCTCTGGCGTCGCAATATCGTAAAGCGCCGAGTCACAAAGCAAGCCACAAAGCGACCAGAGGACTATATTGAGATCATCAATAAGTTCCTTCGATTCATTAGACGCGTCTCTACACGACGATATCAGTCTCCGCCTGTCATGATGATCCTAAGGTCGCCAAAAAGCCAGTTCAAAAAGCAACGAATACTCAACCTTAATGAAACGCCAATTTCTTTCGAGTATCTTAACGGAAATACGTGGGAGATAAAAGGAAGTAAGACTATTGCTGCCAAAAGTGACTGCAGCAGCTGGAATAAAAGGCAGGCAATTTTAATTCTTTATATCTTTGCAGATAGGACTTACAGCTTTAATCCCACTATTATTTTTATGGGAAACCCACTGAAGAAGGCAGTCAAATCCACGAAAAAGAAAGTCATCTCTACGCTGATGACGTTGACGTGGAGTTTAATGACACCGCTTACAACAATAAGGAGCTTTTCTCACGATGGATTAATACTGAGCTCTCCAAACTTAGAATAAAGGATAACTATGACACCCTCTTGGTAATAGACGCAGTTACGTTCCATAAGACTGAGGGATTAAGTAGGATCTTCGAAAATATAGTATCACTTTGGCTATGATTCCAGCTGGTTATATAAGTCTTGTGCAACCGCTTAATACAGCCATTAATAAGCTGTTTAAGCAGTGGTTGCAGGAGGTAACTGATAAGTATGTAGAGCAGGTGGAAAGCAGGGAAGGATTGGATTATAAGTGGTCTCTTAGTGATAAAAGAGTCATGATAACATATGTGGTTTCTGCTGCTTTACAGCAGCTCCGGGCACAGCCAGAAATAGTGAAAAAGGCGTTCCTGAACTGCGGAATAAGCATTATACCGGACGGCTCTAAGGATGACCTTATCTGCATTAAGGATATCTCAGGAGATCTAATTAATTTTACAGACTGGGAAATTGCTGAGGAAATTATCGTTCAATTAGAGGATCCAGTAGATGAATTCTTCAATAAGGATGAGTATATAACAGCTGATGACGATGAGCTATTGCTGATAACAAGATATCATAAAGAGCTTGTGGTATAGCTGAAAGAGAGACTAAGAAAAAGAGGACTTAAAGTCTTAGGTAGTAAGTCGGAACTTATTCGACATCTTCAACAATATAACTCACAAAAATCTCAGGAATAAGAAGTCCAATAGATTATTAGACTAGACTGGAAGAATCAGCAGCTTTACATATATCTATAATATCATCCTCTTGCCAAAATAATGCAGTTCCCTCTTGCCATTCCCTTTCAATCCCTAGCCGCCAGTCCATCTTACTCCATCTCTTACCGTAACGCTCCAACTTACCAACAACACTACTAGTCCTGCCTGCAAGATATCGTCAATAGGCTTTCTACTTCTCTCTCTAACCTAGCTATAATGCAACCCCTCTTTAGTAAGGGAAATGCCGGTTTTTTAACCCGGCGAGAAAGGCTGTCGGTACTTAAGGCAGTAAGTCTGTCTAACTTCGAAGTATGCTGTATGTGCGAAGTCATCTGTGACATCTAATTGGTCAGCCTGAGGACTATCATAATGCCTCTCAACACCATAAGACATACATATGATATCAATAAAGCCGGCAGCAGTCATTTTCATCAGAATCGGCTTCTTCAGTTGTGTGTGGAAGTCAGAACGGGCACTCGGCTAAATTTTGCGTGTGGCCGGATCGAGAGACCAGCCCCACTTGCCAAGAGCCGCTAAGCTGTGCCAATTTATTGAGAGAATACGGTAGTAACTTAAGCTATAAATAATTTAGCTATAAAATAACTTTTAAGTAGAAATTAAAATATTATTTTTAATATAAAGATAATAGCTAAAGAATATAAAGTAAATATTAGAAGATAAAAAGAAATAGTTTTTCCTACTAAAATAGTTTTATACTAATTTTAGTAGGTTATTACTTTAGGGTTTTTAAGTAGAAGAAATAATAAACTTAAAACTGAATATTTTAGTATAGATTCTATTAGTAGCTAACTAAAGTATATAAATTATAAGAGTAAAACTGCTAAAATATATTAAAAAGAATAAGCTTATTTTATATAAATATTAAAACTAAAGTAATTATAAACTAACTATATAAATAAAGCCTATTATAAAAAGAGAGCTACTATAAAAAGAGAGCTACTATAAATATATATTATTCTATAAAAAAGTAGATATTAAATAATACTATTAATATTATAAGTTTAAATACTTTACTTATTACTATATTAATAAGATAAAATATAAATAGTATAGCTTAATAAAGTATTAAAATAGCTATAAGATTAAGTATTTTGTAAAAAAGAAAAAAGTTAAAACTTACTACTATAAACTATAAAGAAAACTACTTAATAGAGTAAAAACTACTTTATAAAGCAGGCAATAAAATATATAGTAAAAAGAGTATATAATAAATACTTTTACTAATTTCTTAAGATAACTTTAACTAAAAACTACTTTAAGTCTTAAGGTAAATAGATAATAGTAAAGTATAAGTACTTTAATAGAATAATACTAAATAGTATGAAAAAAACTAAGTTAACCTTAAAGTTCTACTAAAGATATAAGTATAAACTATAATATTATCTATTAGCTTAAAAACTCTAACTTTTAATATATTACTTTAGCTTTTAATATTATATTAAATATCTAAATTATAAAAGAAAATAATATTATAATATTTAAGAAACTACTAACTAAAAATATAAAATTAATAAGACTTTTAGTAGAAGCTAAGTTAAAATTAATTCTTAATATATTTAAATATTAAAACTCTTTTAATAGAATATATACTGCTAAAATACTATATATAAAGCTCTACTTAAAAAAGATACTTAAGCTAATATTTTAATAATATAAAAGCTCTAAAAGGATAATATACTTATACTTTACTTAAGGTTAAATAAATATAAAATTATTTAAACTCTAAAATAAGTTTAATATATAGTACTATTTATTAAAAATAAAGTAAAAGTAATTAATAGTAAAGCTTATTTAAACTGGTATTAAGTTAATATTAATATAAAAAACTAAATAATTTCAGTATATTTAGTATACTTCTAGATACTACTAAATATAATATATACTAATTAAAATAGCTCTCTTAATAATTTTAATATAATTATACTATAATATCTAGCTATATTAATAGAGAAATTTCACTTTTACTATTTAATTTAAAGTAATAAGTAAACTTAATAATAAGGTATAAATAAATTACTTTATTTAATAAAAAGTTAAAACTTTAGTTTATTTATACTTCTTAAGATAATAATATAGTAAGGTAGAAATAATAGAAAATTAGTAATTAACTTTATTTAGACTTTATTTAAAGTCTATATAGTATATATAGAGCTTTTCTTAAATAGAGAATTAAACTACTTCTTACAATTTATATAATTTATTAATATCCAATACTAACTTAAGGGAAATTTAAAATTAAATTAAAAATTAATTAATAAGAATTAATATACTATTAATATTAAATACCTTTTAATATTAAGCCTTTTAAGTATTAAAAAGAAACTAAATAACTACTTTATAACTTTAATATAAGCTATAAATAAACTTAAGAAGTTTTATATACTGAATATAAAAAAAGATACCTTAAGAAGTAACTAGTAGAATAAAAAGATATAGAAGGCTATTATATAAAAATACTAAATATAGAAAGAGTAAGCTAAAAACTAAATAAAAACTACTTTAATAGTATTTTAGAATATAAGTAACTATAAGAGATAGACTATTTATAAAGTAAAAACCTCTATATAGAGAGAAGTAATCTATATAATATTAAAAAAGCTAAAAAAAGCTTTTAAGATAGTAAGATAGATTTAAACTAAAAGCTAAAAAACTTTAAATTTAAGGGTATTTTAGTACTTAAATAATTAGATAGAAGACTAATAATTATATAAAAGGAAAAAGTAAATATACTAGCAGTAAAATTCTTTCTAAAAGTAATAAAGCTTAAAAAAAGATACTAACTTACTTTTAAAACTACTCTAAATTAATAATATTCTAAGGATATTATCTATTAATAAGATAGCTTAAATACTATATAATATATAGAATTAAAAGGTCTTAAGCTTAAATAGAAACTCTAATAGACTTTTAAAGTTAAATTATATTAAGATTACTATAAGAATTATTATAATTATAAATATAAGCTGGTTTCTTATATAATTTCTAACAGCCTTTTAACACTTAAATATAGTAGTAGTTTCTAAAGTTAAATATAAAAAAGAGAAGAATAAAATAAACTTATATTAATCTATAGTCTTACTTTTAATATTAGGAAAAATCCTTAAGAAAATAATAGTAAACTAAATTAAAAAAGCAGCTAAAGTTAATAACCTATAGTAAAGACTTAATATAGTAATAAATAAAAAGAATCTTATAAAATAGCTATCTATATACTTTTAGACTAAATATATATAGCTTAAGTTATAAGTAATATTACTTTAGCTTTATATTTTAATATTAATAGAGCTTTTAATATCTCTCTATATATAAAAAGCTAATAGTAAAGTTAAAATAAATAGACTTCTCCTATTAAATAATAATATAACTAAAGTTATTACTATTAAATAGAATATCCTTAATAATTATAAATAGAAAATTAATACTATTAGTTTAAGTTTAAATTAAAATCTTTTAGAAATCCTTTTTATTACTAATACTTTTTATTCTCTATATATCTAACTTCTATTATAGACTGAAAAATATTAAAGAAATTATAGTAATTATTTTTATAGATAATATAAACTTTAGACTTTAAAACTATAGTTATAGTAATTTATATCTAACTTTAAAAAGCTTATAAGTTATTATAGTATCTAAGTTTATATATACAGCTTAAAGTTTAACTTATTAAAATACTAATTACTATACTTTAATAATAGTAAAAGCTTAATTTAAAGCTATTTTAACTTTAAAATAATATAGATTTATTTAATAAGTAAGATAAAAATACTTAAAATTAAAATCTATTAAAAGCTTATATAAATTAAGTATCTTATATTACTATAAAAAAAGCTAGTTATATAGAGATATACTATTAACTGTTTTATAGTAGCTATATAGAAACTCTGGCTTAATTATAGCTAAATAATATATCTAGCTATTATTAAAGTAGTAATTAGCTATAGAGTAATAATATAATATAAATTAATACTAAAAGATAATAAACTAAAGAGTTTAGCTTAAACTCTTACTAAAGTTAAGTAAATATATATTAAAAGAATTCTAAAAGTCTATAAATCTATATTAATTAGATATCTATATATAGAAGTTTTTATTTCTCTATTAAACTTATAGTTAAACTTAAAAGTAGTAAATTTCTATATAAAGTAAAAAGAAATAAATCTAATAGCTAAATTAATAAGTATATATTATAATATTTAGTATAAAATTATTAAAATATTAGAATAAAACTGCTATAGTTTTATACTAAAAATTATAAGAGACTCTAAATAACTTAAAGAATAGTAAAAAAGCTTAATAAAAACTTATAAGAGTAGTATATAGTTATATATCTATTTAGCTAGTCTATCTATTAGTTAGTTAGTAAGGTCTTTTTAAAAGACTATTTAGTAAGTATAAACTCTATACTTATTAAGTAAATACTTTATAATATAGAAATATCTACTCTTACTATTTACTGTATTACTTTAATAAAACTAACTTTTATAAAACTTTATTTAAAAGGTAAATTAAAAGGTAGTAAATTAAGTTTAAATATACAGTTAGAATAAAATTAAAATAGCTATTAAAAAAGAAAATTCTTAAGCTATATAAATTACTCTATAAAGTAAAATTAGTAGTATTAATATAGATATAGACTAAATATATTAAACTTAATATATACTTTCTAAAAAGATAAGTTCTTAAAGTAACTTTAATATAATATTAATATAGAGAAGATATAAATACCTTTTAGTATATAGTAGCTTTTTACTGAAATATAATAATATAGAGATTTTAACTCTATTAGAATATAGATATCTATTAGAATTTTAAGTAAACTATAAGTAAGTATAAGTTAGTAGTAATTTTTATAAAATAGTTTATTAAATTAAATAAACTTTAATAGTTTAGCCTAATAAAAAATTTAATATATAAATAGAAAGAAAATAAATTTATCAGTATAAAATAGTAATAATATTAAGTTAATCTATAAATAAAAAGAATAATACTAAAGTAAAACTAAACAATTATAACTTAAATATAATTATCTTAATATTACAGCTTACCCCTCTAAATTTAATAGTACCTACTGCCCTTCTATTTAATACCTTACTACTTTATCCCCTATTATAAAGTACTTCTTATCTATCTTTATATTTTATCTCTTTTTCTATCTCTTTCTATTCTATCTTACTTATTATTCCTACTAAAGTAACTTACTTAAGTGCATTCTTATAGTTATACTTCCCTCTTTTCTTTCTATCTCTTTTAGTTAGATATTATATTACCTAACCTAAATACTTCTATATCCAACTGTCCACTCTATAGTATCTAATTATAAGCTGAAATAGAAATAGACTGCTAATAAGCTATTATTAGTAAGTAAACTATTACTTTAATAAAGCTTATAAGACTTAAGTTAGATATATCTCTATAACTCAGCTTTACCTTTTAATTACCCTTATATACTAATAGTAATATAGTCTTAATACTACTAATATTTTCTTCTCCCTTTATAATAACTTAATTAGGTGTATATCTTAAAAGCCTTCTTACTCTATTAATACTAAGCTTACTTATAACTTTCTATAGTATAGTAAGCTTAATCTAGCTCTACTCCCTTTTCTTAAAATATAACTTTATATATATAATTTTATTCAGCTTAATATTAAATTAATTAGAGTAAAAAGAAAGTATTTAGCTGTCTAAATATATATACTATTTAGGATAAGATCTACTTATAGCTCTACTTAATATTAGTAATAGATAATTCTACTTAAAGTAAGAAAATACTTTATTTTAATTATACTACTTACTCTCTACTAATACTATTTTTAGATATCCTCTAGCTAAAAGAGTATACCTTAAAAATAGATACTATAAGTTAAGATAATTTACAGTTAACTAAATATAAACTTCTATTATACTACTGCTAAGTTTATTATATTAATTTACACTCTACTTAATTAAAGTTAAAGATAGTAAATTTTAAAGTTTTAATTAGAAGCTTAATAAGTTTAAATCTTAATATAATATAGGTAATAAAAATATAGTAATAAGAATCTTAAGTAATAGAGTTAGAGAAAACTCTTGAGCTTAAATAATTAGAAAAACAAACTAATATAAAATTTACTAAATTACTTTAATCTTAATAGCTTATTACTAATACTAAAAAAAGTAAATTACCTACTAAATAGAGAATATATAAGCTAAGAAATCCTTTTAGAAATAATAAGTAAAGACTAGATATATATTATAAGCATCCAGCTTATATAAAGATAACTAATATAACCTACTAATATACAGCCTATATAATAGTAGTATTTCAGTAAAGCTTTCTCTTGTCAGTTTAGTTATCAATTAATAGCTACCTTATTATATTTTATAATTAGTTATATAGGCCTTTCATTATATATAATAGAGGCTTGCTTAGAACTGAAAGCCTTAAGAGGTCAGAAGCAGAATGGTGCAGTTCCTAGATGGAGGCATAGAGGTAAAGAGCCAGGGGCGGAGAGGGGGCAGAGAGAGGATGTTTGCCTTTTGGATCGGGCATTTCTGCAGCCGCACTCTCCTCTTCTGATAATTGTTATATAATAGATAGATAATATCCGAAGTCCTACAGTAATACCCGTGGCGTGTAATGAAGAGCCAAGCCGGCAAGACAGCTACGCAAGGATGCGAAGGATAAGACGGGTCCCTGACACCAGGTGGAGGAGCTAATAATAGCTGGAGAGGGCACTCCGCACGGCTATTGCTCAAACTGGCTTAGAACATAAGGAGATATCCCTCCGCTAAGGTCTTATGCAGCTTTCAGTAACGCCGAGGATGTCGCATTATAACCGATGGAGAAAGGCCCCACACACACCTTTCAATTGCATGGCATAGTCAAGCCGAACGATCCATCAACTAGCAGAAAGATCTGAGTCCAGCAGAAACGAGATTGGGCATTAAGGCAAGTATCTCTTAAAATAGCATCTAAGGACAGACAGCACACACCGGCTTGATAGGACTAATAGGTTGGCTTTAGGGTGCAGCAGATTTGCCTATATAATATTATATATGCCTGCACTCTAGAGAATAAAAGTTAAGTAATTTTCTGCTATTACTTTAAGTATAATATTACCTGATTTTATTGCAATATATCTACTGCTTAAGTAATACCTTTTATCAGCCTTAACAGTACAGTATTTTAGCGTCCTCAAATAGTATAGATACTATAAAGCAGGTAAATATAGCCGCTATAACCACTATTACTCCCTTAAGCATTATTGCTCCCTCCTCCACTATTACTTCCTCCCCCACTACTATTACTTCCTCCCCCACTATAACTATTTCTCTCTCTACTAATATTGCTCCCTCCTCTACCACTATCACTCCCTTAAGCATTATCGCTCCCTCTTCTACTACTATTACTACTATTACTGCTATTACTGCCTCTACTGCTATTATTATACACCCTTTCGCCGCTATTACAAACTCAAGCTACACTTTAACTTCAGCAAGAAATCCTATTTAAATATAAATTTTAAGAAGCTTATATATCAGCCGCCAGTAGTAGAACTCTAAAAGACCCAATTATAACTCCTTTTAATACTATACTCTCTATATTCAATATAGATAAAAATAAGGATAGAATTGTTAATAACTTACAGTCAGTTTTAACTTTTCTGTTAATTGAGATAGAAATATTTAATCTCACCTATTTAACTCCAGATTAAGCTCCTTATTAAGGTAATAATTTGCCTAATAATATTATTTCTAAAACCCTCTGCAAATACCCTTAAAAATACCTATCTCAAGATATATCTGAAGGGCAGGGCCTTACGACAATCAACGCAACAGAATCAAGCTCTATTACAGGCGATACTATACATATCGGAACACCAAATCCTCTATTACAGAGCACTCCAGATCCCCCAACGTCAGCATATATATAGCAGCCGCTCCCTGCGCCGCTTAATACGGACGATACTCTGTATCTAGGCGATAATATATATATAAGTGTTGCTCCTTCGAACTGCTACAGTAGTTATACGACACATAATACATCCCCCCAAAAACAACTGGCATTCGAAACGCCACAAGGGCAGGACGATTAAGCGAGCAACCGCAATTCCGAAGACACCAAGACCCATACATTATCTCAAAGCGCACCTAAATCGTCATCAGGAGCCCGGGTGTCCCCTTTTCGACCTCTAGGTCCAACAACACGCTACCACACCCGTCGTCAGGCTGTGTATTGATTAGTCCAAAATGATGATAGCAGCAGCGACGCAGGCAGCGAGTTCCAAGGAAGTGAATTCCATCTTAGTCGAGCGAATTTGCAGTGTGATAATGACTATTACCCCTCTGACACAAAAGTCGAAGAGATAGGCCCAGAAGGCGACAACTCTGACAGCAAAGATTAACGCTCACCCAAGCGTCGTAAGGTCTTAAGGTCCTCTGCCGGTCCGCTGCACAATGCAACAGCTAGTATTAAGCGTCACCATTAGAGAAGACTATCTTTGAGATTGAGACCTACCCAGTCAACCTACGGGGGAAAGAATGCCCTGGCAAGCGGTATTCTCAGCCCAGCGTCATCCCGAGCGACGTCGGATGAGACTGAAGCCAGGGCGGTTCTCGCCAAATTTGAGGAATGGCCGCTTAAGAATACTTCGCTTAAATATATAACTAAGAATAGCAAAATAACTTTCCAATTACAGTTCGAGTGGACTCCTTATGCAAGACATACTAGCAGCACCATTCAGAACTAAGTTAATTCACCCTCAACACAGAGGAAGGATAAGACTAAGCAAGCTTTAGCTCTAAAAGCCAAATACACCCCACAGGAAGATAACATTCTCATCGAGTTGAAGGAGAGGAGGAAGCTTATGTAGCCTGAGATTCACCAGCAGTTCAGCAAAACATACCCAGAGCGGTCCGTCGAGAGTCTACAGGTATATTACTCTACGAAACTCAAGCGTCGTAAGAGATACTAGTATGTTATAGGTGGTGGATGTCGAATCTGTCCAGAGACCGATTGAACTCGGGCCTTAGGTCTCAATGGAGTTTAGGGCCGCAGAGGATGGCCTTTGGCCGGAAGGAGAATTGGGGACGAGTTTATGCAGTTGTTGCTGGGACGGAGTGATGGAGTTTTTTAGGTGTGCTTTTATATTAAGTTAATAAGGAAGAAGGAAAATTAATATTAGACCACTAACTCTAGTAGGCTGAGCTTGGCTGCAATTAGAATACAGTATCTTTATATACAATCTTTATCTGCTTGCTTATCAAATACTTTATAGTACCAGCTGAGTACTTAATATATTATCTATTTAACTATTAGTTTTCTTTCCCTCCTGACAAAGACCTAAGCTCACTAAATAACTTAAGATATACAGCAAATATACTGGCAACAACTGAGAAGTAGTTATAATTAATACTAGAGGCTGCATCTAACAAGTGCCCCTTCGATTAGAATCCCTTTAGTTTAACAGAAAGGGATCAACGTGGCGCGGGGTATTCAGTGACCTTAATGCCTAGCCGTCGAGTTTGCCAATTCATTCGGCAAATAACGTCGGACACTCCGGACGCGAAAGTCACAACATCGGGATGCTTCACTTGGGCTTCTTGTGGACTCGAAGTTCGGAGAGATTGGGGAAGGGACAACGCCATCACACTTCGTGTATACTATGTTTTTAACCTTAGACATGTTCCAGAGTGGTCTGGCAAGTATGCATCAAGAAATCCGCATGGCTCTTAATCAGCCACACTAGGTTTGCATGTGACTCCCTGCACATCACCCGCCGCAAAAATTAGCCCGACGGTTTGCCACATTAAATTTTAGAATCGACTTCAGGGTGCACACGTGAAGCCAACAGATCACAAGACGGCGGGTCCGGTCAGACGCCGCTATCGCGGGCCGCTGAGAACGGGCACGAGGCCACCGTCAAGCTGCTGCTCGAGAAGGGCGCCGACGTCGACTCCAAGGGCCGCGGGTCCGATCGGACGCCGCTACCGAGGGCCGCCGAGAACGGGCACGAGGCCATCGTCAAGCTGCTGCAACCAAAATCTCGATAGCTACGAGACCGTACACTTCCTCCCTTACGGAAAAATGGTACCTACATACCCTATCACGAGCAATAAGGGCATTCAATACCTTGATCTCGGTTTCCCGAGCCCCATCCGGGCTTAGACTCCGCAGCATGGGACAGTCGTAACCGCACCCCTAAGTTTTAATACCTTTTCAGCGGTGGATCGAAGGGGTCCAGGTTTATACCTTCTTCCTTAATCAACCGGCCCACGGATATTTCCCCTCCGAAACCACATGTACAAGGTAAAGGCTGAGTGACCTAAAGACCTAAAACCTGCTTGTCTACCATCAGCCTTGCCGTTAGCTTCTTACGGTCAACATCCTGTATCTTCACGCCTTGCTCAATCGCCATTACCGCTGCTGTCGCGGCGCTCTGCCCCAAGATCATGTATGTTGGCTCCATGCGGATGGCCGAATGTGCAATGTGCGTGCTGCTCATTGTCACTGGATTGAGGAAATTGGTCGCATAGCTTGCTTTAGGGACGATAGCGTTGAATGGGATGGCAAACGGCGCATCGGTCACCACATGTACGAGTCCCTCATCGTAGATGCGGTCATCAACAACTACGCGCTCCACCTGGTGCACGTCTAGGTAATATGAGCCCATGCCAATAACAGTATCGTTCAGGAATTTCTTCGGCTGCTGGACATCGCTCTGCTTCATGGTGTACATGCCGGCCATACGCCGTCCCTCGCGGATATAGATCTCGTATGGCCAGTTGCCGTTGTTGATATACTCATCTCTGGCGTAGCCCCAAGCGCCGATAGCCGTTCGGATGGATTGCGGTACACGTGGGTGGTTCGCCAGCGTCCAGAGGAAGCCCTGCGTGTAGATTTTATGCGCAAGCATCGTAGCTTCCCGTTGCTGGTATGAGTACTCTGCGTAGTTGGACTTATCATCGTAGTTTCCCCCGATAAGGTCTGTACTGACCTGGCCAGCTGCGTTAGAGTCCGTCTTGATGTTTGGCATGAGTTGGCTTGTGAAAAATGGGCCCTTGTAGCCTGACTCAATATAGCGGAAGAGAATTTCGTAGGTCGACTCATTGTAGCCAGAGGGCTTAAAGAATGGTATAATCTTGTTGCTACCCACTTTGGTAAGGCTCAATCGGTAGTTGTAAGACTGTAGGCGGTAAGGATCTAGCTTGCCATTGACCGACTCATTATCGCTGATGACTCGCTGGATGCCTGGGATCAGGCTGCTGCTGGAGTTCCCCTTTTCAACATATGGGTCGATATTCGAGAGTTGGTTGGGGCCATTGATGGAAACTCCAGCCAGCGGTTCATTGAATTCATCCCGACCCTCACGCCCTGTGTGATACGGAACCCCTGCCGTCTCCATAAGGTCACCCTCATAGCTAGCATCAATGAAAACTTTTGCCTTAAAGACTGACCCAGACTGTGTTCTGAAGGATGTGATGTTCGCCCCGTCTTTGATTAAACCACTCCCAGAACGGTCAATCGCTTCATTTCGGAAAATGGGTATTTTCCCATCCTTCATCCACTTCTCCCAGATATACTCTGCGACTTTAGGCTCGAAAGTCCACTGCACTTTCTTGCTGTCCTCGATAGCCGGGCCTGGCTGGGCACGAATGTTCCTCGATAGGTAAGCCGATCGTGTCTCGTATCTCCACACGCTAGTGCTCTGGTAGTAGGCGAAGATTTTGCCGTAGAATTCTCTAGCGATACCGCCGATGGAATTGCCGTTTTTGTTATCCGTCCAACCAAGACCCGACGTCGTGAGGCCGCCGAGTGTATTTCCAGGAATAACGATTGCAACGGACTTTTTCATGCGCTTTGTCTGGACAGCAGCCGCCAATGCGGCGACCGTGTTGCCGTAAATAATGACGTCATATTTGTATACAACTGTGACGCGCTCGGAGGGAGCGAAGGATACAGTGAGTATAATTGCAGAAATTAGACAAAACAGTAAAAAGAAGAGAAAGTAAACGGTCCTTGATGAAGCCATCAGGATTGCTGCGGCAAGGACTGACTTACTACTCTACCGGACTTGGGAAAGAAGGAGACCTGGTAAGACTAATACTAGGTATACGCTGGATGCTGTTAGGAATATGGTTTGATTTAGTGATAAATCGTTCGTATAATCTTCATTCAATCGATCAACCCTTATGAGCTAAGAAACATTCTGACCTTTATACTTCAGGACTTTCCGACAGGTGATGCAACTGCAGGAGTGAGCTGCAGGAGAATCCCCAACACCACAGACCTGCAAGGCCAACACCCAATCATATTTACCATGACTTAAATTTGCCCTAGCTACAATGCTAACTGCCGAAACCTTAAGCTCATGCGAGAGGCTGGAACAAGCCGACACCCGGCTAGGGAATCCCGACTTGGCAGCCCTACGTAGCGGATGCTCCTGCCCTCCTGCCCCGGACTATGAACCAGGCCATCCCAGAGCTAATTGCTCAAATGGCGGCCCAACCTTTTGATATTGATGAGCCATCGTTTGTAGAGAGACATTTTCTCACTCTTAGCTTCATATGACGTCGAGTTTCCGCCGGCGCTCTTGTAACTTCGAGTTCACCAAGGATGGGTTTAATGCGGACGAGTACCACCTTGTGTCGCGCCGGAGTTTGCCGAAGCTCGTGTATGCAGGGCATCGAGCCAGTGCAGCCGCTCATCAATTTTGGTACCACCTACCTAATCAGCCACACGCATGAGCTCTCCCAGTAGAGGTTAGGGGGGTTTAGCTGTTCATCATTTGGTATGTTTGGCATGTGAGCGACCTGCTATCAGCTGTTCTGCTGCCCGATTACTTGCAGGCGCGCTCGTGACTGCCAAGGACGGCTGTCTGTACACATCACATGGGAGAAAGGGCGTTGGGAGTTTAGGAGAGAGTGTATTCTATACTATAAGGAGCTACAAGAGCGGACACCTCAGACTTCTATAACTGCGAGGAAAAGGGCGGGGAACAAGGCTGGTGTGACGGTCGGGTGGTCTATCCTGAGGTATAGGGTAGGCGATCGTTCAAGGGGGCTGCCGATCGTCAGGTGGGGAGGGCTGCCGAACATGCCGAGAACAGTCGACACGGTGCACCGACCTAGCCCCAGCCCTTCCAAAAGGTCGTCTCAGTGGTGTCAATAACCGCCGCGATATCCCAACTTTTGTCTTTGTTTCTTAGCTCGTCGGAATCTGTAGTGTGACGGGATGCTGTGACGTGTGATAGCCGTGCACGAGTCAGTCGGGGTAACTTCAAAAAGCGAAAATCAGGGATAGGCTCGGACCACTTGTGCCCCGCCTGCGCCTCATGAACCGGCGGGACGCACTGCAGATCGTTTCAGGTCAAGGGTGTCAGATCCCCGTAGGGAGCGACGAAAAAAATGGGGGCAGGCTAGGATTTATTAAGATTTTACGGTACATGGGCTCAGTGTACTGTGGGGCGGGAATACATTTCTGCAGACCCACTTCACTTGCTTGAACATGCTTTGACCCACTGCCATAGGCAGCGCCGCTCATCATTCCCGCAGCCGTTGATTGGCCGGCCCCTGGGGCGAGACACATCACGGTCGGATCTCGGCACGAGGGTTGGATCAAACATTTGTCCCCATACTAGGCCAGCCTGAACGAGACGCGGCCAGGGACTAGGGGCACGCCGAGACTTGCTCCAGATGACCTAGTGCCTGACCGGCCGCATTGCTTAATGCCACAGACTCTCTATCTTTCCGGCACCGAACTAGAGACATAGTTGCCACTTTACGAGCAGACAGATCACCTCGTATTATAATTGCTTATCTGTTTGATAATTGAGACCTTTCCAGCTTGTATTAAGGCACTTGATAATGATCTTTGTGCCGCGTTCAGTTTTGTGTGTCTCTTGTGAACCACTGTCATCCCTTCGATCGTTTTTTTATATTTATTGTGCTTGTACCTTCGACGAGGGTTGCAAGGGTGTGAGCGCCAACGACGAATCGTTCTTGCTTGGCTGCGTGGCGTTCTCCCTCGCGATCCTGACTTCGTCGACCGACCCAATATTATGGCGTGGATGGGGGAGCAATATACAGGGCCCCGTCGGTCACATGGCCCTCGTTGGCATGGGCGGATTCGGGTACGAGCCGGAGTGGCTAACGGGCTTGTGCAGACCATCATCACGCTGACTGGCCGTAGTAAATCGCAGGTCGCTATTCAATTTGCGCATCACATCCGCGACACGTCATCGCAAGCCAGCGTCTTCTGGGTACACGCGAGTTCGAAGGCAAGGTTGAAGAGGCATACCAGTCCATTGCAGACAATTTACGGCTACCTAGGCGAAACGATCCCAGCGTCGACGTGCTCGGGCTAGGCTGCCCTTCTTATCACTTTCCCGGAAGGCGTCCAGGTATGTCTTTACCGATATGCGGGGGGGCGCGACGGTTGATGTACGCCACCGCTTGGGTAATGGCCAACGGGATATAATCCAGAGTACGAAGAAGACTAGCAGCGGCATTCTCGTCAAAGTCTCCCTACAGCTTGTTGCGGAAAAGCTGAAGGACTTGGGCGTCATCCATGGCTGAGATCTTGTAGACAGCCTTATGACTACCTGTTAGCTTCTCAGCGGCGTCCATGCTGCGTGATGTGACGAGGATGATTCCATTACGGCGCTTCGGTAGGAAGACTGCGAGTGGCCGCTACACGCTCAGTGCAGCAGGGTTCTCGTCCGCTGGATGGCATACTGTCCTATCTCTTCCAGCGCTGGAGCTGGGGTAGAAGAGGTTGACGTCATCAACATTGTCCAAGACCATCAACCAGGGGCCAACTTCCTCTCGACATTCGTAAGACTTGGCATCGATTGAATCTATCGATTCGATTCCCGTTTGTAAGATGTCCAACCCTGCTCCTCACTTCTTTTGCATCGCACTTTCTACTTTGAACACGGCAGAGCTTTGCGATTGACTTGGCGCAGCTGCACATTTTATTACTTGGTAATCTTATTGTGCTCACAAGCTGGGCCTTGCTACAGGGGCCCTTTTCAGCTGCTGAGGCCTCCCCGCACGCAAACCCCGCAAATATGTTGCTGTCCCACGTCGTCAGTGATGACAATCCGTTTGTCGTCCTGACTCATCGATCCGAGCAGAAGCCATCTCGCTGATACCGCCATATCGCACAACAAGGCCAAGGTGTCCCCTTCAAAGTGAAGATGGCGCCTCGCTGGCTTGAGAAAGTCGAATCCAAGGCCAAAAGGCTGTTGCTGGCCCCTGCATCCCAACCAGCTACTCGACCGATATCTCAGCCAAAGCCTCCTCCACCTACCTCGACGGATTCCGACACCCCGCCGCTGCCGAGTCTACAAGAGCGACTTTGGAACCAGGCCTACGACGAGCTCAAAGCCGGCGAGCCTAAACTGGTCGAAGCGTACGAGAGGATCTTATCAGCTGAACTTTGCCGAAACGACTCGACCTCCGGTGCCTCTCGACCAACGGAAAACGAGATAGGAAGGAGTCGGGACACACGACACCACCAAATGCAGCAGCTGGTTCAGGCTGGGCTAGACCGGACGCAGAAGCAAGCGTCCATCAAGCGAGGCATCGATGAAGGCTTGCAAGCGGTGCAAGCAGTGAGGGGAATAGTGGACAAGGCGGTTCATGCTGCTCCGGAAGCCGCCGTCGCCTGGGTCGGCGTCTGTCTTGGGATAGAGGTTTGTGTGATCAGCTTTCCCAACCGAAGAGAGAGCGGTGGATGATCCCCAGCTGACAGATAATAGATCCTTTCGAACCCCGTCACCGAGGCACACGACAATCGCAAAGGCATCACCTACATCCTGTCAAAAATAGAGTGGTACTAGAACTTGGTGTCCCTGCTTCTCGACAAAAATAAGACCGAATAATCTTCCGCAGGACTGCAAGTCTAACTAAAAAAGCACATCATATAGCTCTACAAGAAACTTCTATCATATCAGATGAAGAGCATCTGCCTTTATCACCATAACTGGGCTGCTATCATCAGAAGGGATATAGTTAAAATCGATAACTGAGCTGGCCAGCTCAGTGAGATTCAGGAAGCTGAGGCTGCTATACAAAGAGATATAGAATAATATAATACTGAAGAAAGTAAGATGCAATTTCGGTAACTTACTGACGCTGCAAGCGCTCTAGAGATGAATCTCCAAGACATCCATTCGGCCATCCGGGATCAAACCAGATAACAAAACAAAAGGCATAAAGACGACAAGTACGAGAAATATATACAGGATCTGCATGTGACTGACCCCCGCGAGGATAAGAAGCGAATCCAAGACACAAAGGGCGGCCTGCTTAGGGACTTGTATCGCTGGATTCTTGGCCATGCCGACTTCCAGCGATTTCGTGACGATCTGCAGAGCCGGCTGCTCTAGATCAAGGGCGACCCTGGTAAGGGCAAGACCATGCTCCTGTGCGGCATCATCGACGAGCTAGAGAAGGGACCCAACAGTCTCCTGTCCTATTTCTTCTGTCAGGCCACTGAGACTCAACTGAGTAATGCGGCGTCTGTGCTGCGTGGCCTCGTCTACCTCCTCATCATCTAGCAACCATCACTTATTTCGTACGTCCGGTCTAAGCACGATGTTACGGGCGAGAAACTCTTCCAGGGCATCAATGTCTGGGTGTCTCTGGTTGAGATACTCACGGGCATGCTGAAAGACCCGACTTTGAAAGACGCGGTCTTAGTCGTTGACGCCCTTGACGAGTGCATTACCGATCGACCCCAGCTTCTTGATTTCATCATTCAATCGTCGTCGACATCTTTATCCCGCGTCAAGTGGATCATATCCAGTCGCAACTGGCCAGACATTGAGGATAAACTTGACAGGGCGAAGCAGAAGGTCAGGTTGCACCTAGAGTTGAACAAGGACTCAATCTCTAAAGCTGTTGACACTTACATTGGATATAAGGTGGATCAACTGGCACGTGATAAGGAATACGACAAGGAAACAAGGCACGCTGTCGAGAATCACTTAACTTTCAATGCCGACGGCACTTTCCTCTGGGTAGCCTTAGTTTGTCAGAAGCTTGCCCTTCCTAAAGCCAGAGCAAGGAACGCTTCGGCTACGGTGAAAGAGTTTCCGCCAGGGCTGAATCCTCTCTACACGCGAATGATGGAATATATTCATGACTTGGAAGGAAACGACTCCGACCGCTGCAAGAAGATCTTGGCTACTGCCTCCCTCGTCTACCGCCCTGTTGGCTTGGAGGAATTGAGGGTTCTTGATAAGTCGGTCGAGGACTTAAGCGACAATGACTTGGAAGAAATTATCGCGCTCTGCGGATCTTTCTTGACTCTTCGACAAGGTGTGGTATATATTTTGTACATCAATCAGCTAAGGATTTCCTGCTCAAAAATGCGCCCGAGCAAATCCTACCTTCTGGTATTGCGCACCAGCACCATGCCATCTTCTTGAGGTCGCGAGGGGCTCTGTCGGAAACCCTTCGACGCGATATTTACAACTTAAGCATCCCAGGATTTCCCATCGATCAGGTCTCGCCGCCCGACTCTGGCCCATTGTCTTCGATTCGATATTCTTGCGTCTACTGGGTTGACCATCTCGATGACTCGGAACCGGAGGCGAAGATGAACGATCACGACCTACAAGACGGCGGCGTCGTCTACGACTTCTTCAAGAAGAAGTATCTGTATTGGCTAGAGTCTCTCAGTCTCTTGTGCAGTTTATCAGAGGGAGTTATAGCAGTGCAGAAGCTTGAAGCTTTTATAGTAAGTTGCTAGGAATTAATACGTATATCTGAGACGGCCTAATATACCCACAGGAAAATATAGAAGCACAGCAACTATCAAGGCTACTTTAAGATGCACGCCGCTTTATTCTTTCTCACAAGCGGGCCATCGAGATTGCTCCATTACAGGTCTATGCATCAGCACTCGTGTTTAGTCCCACCCACAGCCTGATCAGAGGGCTCTTCGAAAACGAAGAGCCGAACTGGATTACGCTAAAGCCGAGCGTGGAATCAGACTGGAATGCATGCCTGCAGACGCTCGAGGGCCATAGCGGTCCGGTGTGGTCGGTGGCCTTCTCGGCGGATGGCCAGCGTCTCGCCTCGGGCTCGTTTGATAATACGGTTAAGGTATGGGATGCGGCAACGGGCGCATGCGTACAGACGCTTGAGGGCCATGGCGATATAGTGCGGTCAGTGGCCTTCTCAGCGGATAGCCGGCGTTACGCCTCGGGCTCGGACGATAACACAATTAAGATGTGGGATGCAGCAATAGCGCGCGTGTGTGCAGACGCTCGAGGGCCATGGCGGTCCGGTGCAGTCAGTAGCCTTCTCGGCGGATAGCCAGCATCTCGCCTCGGGCTCAGACGATAACACAATTAAGATGTGGGATGCAGCGACGGGCGCATGCGTGCAAACGCTCGAGGGCCATGGCGGTCCGGTACAGTCAGTAGCCTTCTCGGCGGATAGTCAGCATCTCGCCTCGGGCTCATTTGATAATACGGTTAAGGTGTGGGATGCAGCGACAGGCGCGTGCGTGCTGACGCTCGAGGGCCATGGCGTTCCAGTGTGGTCGGTTGCCTTCTCGGCGGATAGCCAGTATCTCGCCTCAGGCTCGGACGATAATACGGTTAAGGTGTGGGATGCAGTAACAGACATATGCGTGCAGACGCTCGAGGGCCATGGCAGTCCGGTGCAGTCAGTAGTCTTTTCAGCGGATAGCCAGTATCTCACCTCGGGCTCGTTTGATAATATGGTTAAGTGTGTGGGATGCAGCAACGGGCGCATGCGTACAGACACTCAAGGGCCATAGCGGTCCGGTGCAGTCAGTGGCCTTCTCAGCGGATGGCCAGCATCTCGCCTTGGGCTCAGTCGATAACACAATTAAGGTGTGGGATGCAGCAACGGGCGCATGCGTGCAGACGCTCGAGGGCCATGACCGTCCGGCGCAGTTAGTGGCCCTCTCAGCAGATGGCCAGCGTCTCGCCTCGGGCTCAGACGGTAACACAATCAAGGTGTGGGATACAGCAACGGGAGCGTGTGTGCAGACGCTCGAGATTGACCGGGTGATTACCCACTTTTCATTCGATCCGATGACAAACTCTCGCCTCTCTACGGACATTGGACTTCTGAACTTAGACCTACCGGCTATACCGCCTGCTATCGATATTCAGCCGACTGAGGCTGTTTCACGAGGTGCTAGCCACTCTGGTTACAGTATAAGCACTGACGGTGCATGGATTGTGAAAGATGAAAAGGGATGCTTTGGCTACCTGCAGAGTGTCGTGGGCCTGCATCGGCTGTAGTGGGATCAACGGTCGCTATCGGCTGCGTCTCAGGCCGTGTACTGGTGATGAAGTTCTCTTAGAGCAGAGGCAGGTATAATTACCTCTTTGGTTATAAGCAGCCTTTTTCCGGTTCTCAGTAGCGATCTACGTAGTCGTGCCTGATTCTACTCGCGAAGATGTGGCTAGCACTATTTCCCACCTTAGCCCGCTAGCCCTGTATTCCCTGAGCTTCAAGTGTGATATCGGAAAATGTCATCGTTATTTCTTTCTCTTTAATTTTCTTTTCGCTTTGATCTCGGAGGGGCCGAGCAAAAATTTATATTGGAAGGGACTCGGGCGTTCTTGCCTTCTAGACTTAACGAGAACACTGTAGCGTCGGGCATCTTGTGATCTGTGGCTACATTGGAAAACATCGGCCATTGTGTTGATGGAGTTTTCGTTTGGTCAATGCCTTATTTTACATTGAGACTGAGGGCGATGGCTACGGATAAATCTTGCTTGTCGGACAGCTCCTGATTCCTGGTCGCCCATTTCGGTCGCCAGCGGAGAGCGGTTGCCTCGACTCGACCGTGTCAGCCGGGTTCCGCTGATGACCAAGGCGCGCCGGATGTTGCGGGCCGGCTCGGCATCGATTGTGCCCACATTACGATTGCGACCTTTGGGTCATTGTATCTCATATAGCGGCAATTTGCGTAATCGACTTGCCGCCTCCGCATTTCAGAAATACAGATCGTCATCGCATAGAAAAGGCGCAAGAAAGCACCTCCTGTTAACGTCAACAGCAAGATGTACAAGGCGCCCGTCGGTCGTGGCCCAAGAACAAGGGGCTCCACAAGGCGGGGCTGTATAATAAGGCCATCATACTCGACTTCTTCTTGGCTGTCATGGCCCCCTTCACCCGCGGCCTTGGATGGTCCGCTGAGTAGGTCGAGGTCTTCCTTATCGATGTAAGGAAGTCCATCCGTAATACTAATATATAAGCGTATTACACCCTTCACATGGTCATTAGATAAATGCCGTTGGATGTGGCATAGGCGTTTTCTGCGAAGCAGTGCAGCTCCGGAGACGTAGTCTTTTATGACGCCATCCTGAAGTTACGGTTCACGATCCTAAGTTTGGAAATCTCCCTTTTACGGTGATCGAGGATGGCATTGAAGTACCCAAGTAAGCTATCATGACGTGACTTCACCGTTCTACCCTAGGTAAATTTATGGATGTACACCGGAGACAATTCCCGCCAGAGTTCATCGGAGATTGTGACGAATTCGCCTCTGTTATCTCTAGATAGGCTATAGAAGCCGATGCTGCAACAAGTAATCTATTCAGAGAACAAAGATAGAAAAATTATATAAGAGTGTCGTATAAGGTATGTTATGTACAGTGCAGTAACGTCAATAATACTTTTGACCTAACGGATAATAAGCATATTTTATTGATTACTTAGATGTAACTAGTCTAGTAGGCAGAGATCAGCAAATCTCATAACAATTACTCTCCCCGAGTTACAGCCAATAATAATAGACAATCCAGATACCTTTGAACAGTGAGGACGAAATGGCGCTGGTAACCAAAGTAATCTCTTCTTCTGCCACATAATCCAGCAATTATCTCCACTAATCCCAATGCCAGAGAGGCAGTTAGTAAAAGGTATAGTGATGTGTTTAGGTGATAAAACAGAGCTCTTAATAGAAATAGCGCCAGTATCAGTCAAGAGGCATGAATTCTTAGGGTCAAATTGCAGTGTAGAGAAGGAAATGTCAGCTACTTCTTGGATGCATATACCATCATCAACGCGCCAGAGCCGGATAGTCTTATCGTACGAGACGGAGGCCACAAGGGTCGAGTCGTGCGAAGTCTACTGATGTTACAAAGTTCGTATAGCCCTTGAACTCTTGGATATATGTGCCATCATCAACGCTCCATAGCCGGATGGTCTCATCGCGCGAGGCCAACATGGCGGTCGCTGCCTCCAACTGTGCCGGCCAGACACAGATCCAGGCAACTGTGGGCGCAATATTTGCCATGGCTTCAGAATGATGCAGCAAAGTATCATACGCCTTTGAATGAAGACAAAGGCGTGGAGTGAGCGCACGTGCCTTTGAGGGAGTCCATGAATGAATGAAATTTATTCCGCAAGGGAGGACTAACCTCATAGGGCCAGGTGCGCTAGGCTATTTACAGTTCTAAGTTTATCGTTCGCATCTCGCAGAGGCCCCACTTTCTTCCTCGTCCACTGATCGGTCTCGCCTCGCTTGACTCTGCGGAGGACCGGCAGGATCCAGGGCCTCGCAAGGCACCCAATCTTGCGAGAGCCTGGAACCGGCTGGTTTGTTTGGTGCCAGGACAGTATCTCCTGGCTGTCGCTGCAGCTCACAAGAAGGTGAACTCAACTCTCCTAATCCCTTCGGATTGTGGCCTGCTAAGAGCCTGTTAGGTCCTAGCTGCAAAGCTGCGGGTGTTGGCCTGCAAAAATAATCCCTGCCCTAACGCAGTGCTAACAGCCGCTACGAGGGGAAAATTTTTACAAGGGAGAGTTGTAGAAAGCGTAAGGATTGACTTACCGGGGTACTATAGGGTGACTGGGAAGGGACCCAAATGATTAGGCGACACATTTTAATGTTTCGAAATATTAAACTGAGCTAAGTGCTGCCGGGAATTTCTTAACATTCGATTGAGAAGTCTGCTACCTCCTCAGCCCTATTTTAGATGCGTCACCGATCCAGAGCCTTGCCCCTCTTGCTGTCCTCTTTTCAGCGACTAGCGACAGCGGCAGCAAACCCTACATAATCGCATAGTTGAAGTCGAGCGTTCCGGACCTTATGTAGGAACAAGGTGCTTCTACCGAACGATTCCATAAAGGAGACCCACTTATGATTTTATAAGCCCAGCCATAATTGCCCCCCAAAGTAAAGTTCCTCATCTCCCTCGGGCCAGCCGTCGGTGGATACCCCGGCGTGTGCCATGGCAGCATTGTGGCAACCATCCTCGACGAGGTCACCTCAATGCTCTTCCCCATCAACAAGGCGCACGGGGCCATCCCCGAGGGCGCAGCCATGACGGGGTACCTAAACACGAGGTTCCTCAGGCCGGTCAAGGTTCCGGCGAGCTACCTGTGCCGGGCGTCGAGGGGCGCAAGTATTTCCTGCAGGGGACGATCGAGGATGGGGATGGGACGGTTGTGGCGAGGCTGGAGGCGTTGTATATTGTCCTGGAGGAAATGTTGTGACCTGCGATAATAGGGGATGCTTGGATAGAATGGAGCCATGACCATTAAGGATGTTTCGAGCAGTTCTACGGACGTTCTCGCCTTATTAGCTGCAATTCTCCTTTTTGGCAATTAGAGTAGGCCCTAGTGTAGCTATCTGCCTAGTCTCTGGGGTACTTTGGGATAGATACTAGAGGAGTCTTCAGGTGGATTTAGAATTTTCAGTATAGCTTATAGTATTTTAATTTATTTATGAGAAAGAGAAGGATATTATTATATATATAATAGAATAACTAGACTTAAATACTTTTAGTAATAAAGCTTAAGCTTAAGAAGGGATTAATTCTGCTAGAGATTTAGAATTTAGAGGAGTATAAAAGCTAGTTAATATTTCTTATTGAGATTTATTATTTAAGTTATTTTTTTTTAACTCTACTTAATATTATTAAATAGATTAAAGCTATATAGTATTTTTAAATAATAAAAATAAACAGTTAGTACTATATCTAGTAATAGAAAAGATAGTAGCTAAATAATAAAATTATTATATATTAATCTTTACTTTGAGTTTTAATTTAAATTCTTTTAACTTTAATTCTATTATTTATAGTTAATAATTTTACTATCTATAGTTAATAATCTTACTATCTATAGTTAATAATCTTACTATCTGTAGTTAATAATCTTACTATCTATAGTTAATAATCTTACTATCTATAGATAATAATCTTACTATCTATAGTTAATAATCTTACTATCTATAGTTAATAATCTTACTATCTATAGATAATAATCTTAAGATAGTAACTTTATTTTAAATAATAAAATATAAAAAAAATTAATATCTTTTATTATTAAAAGATTAATTTTTCTTTTAATAAATATCTAATTTTTTTTAATTTTAATTATTTAATCTTAATTTCTATTATAGTAATTATTTATTAAATTTTATAAGTTAATACTTATAAAACCTAAAATATATTAATTATCTCTTATATTTATATAATATTAAATATTAATATAATATTAATAATAAAATAGAAAAAAATAAAATACTCTATATATTACTAATTTCTTTAAAACTATAGGCTTTTTAATCTATTAAAATTCCCTTTAAATAGAACTTATTATCTAAATATTTAATAGAAGATTATATTAGCTATTTTTAGCTATAATTCTTTTCTAAATAATACTAATAGATTAAATTTATAGAAAAATTAAATTACTTATATTAATCTATTATTTATCTAAATAGAGAAGGCTGCTCTATTAATATTAGCTGAAATCTTTAAAATTAAATAGCTGACTCTAAAGTAAAAGGACTTTATTAACAGTATCAGTAGAGAGGTATATAACTTTTAGTTTAAAGAGCTTTTATATTATATAGAGGTAGTGCAGATAATAGCCAGCTAGAGCGCTAGCTAAAGAGTGGATTTAGATAGCTTGAGTTAATATAGGCATTAGAGATCTTAGGGTGTTTTAGAGGTTAGATTATAGAATTTATAATTCTTCTTTAGATATAAAGGTTAAAATAGCTGCAGTTTAGTAAAAAAGTTAAATAGAATTCTAGTAGATAGAAAAAAAGCAGTTTAAAACTTAAATTTAGGTTTTAGTAATTATAATATATATAATGAAAATATAGTAAATTTAAATATTAAGTTTTCTTATTAAGGGGTATATTAAGTTATATTTTATTAAAATTAAAAAGTTTATAGAATATAGATTTTATTCTATTTTTTAATATAACTTTATAGTTCTATTAACTAAATTCTAATAGTTTTATTTTAAGTTCTTCTATAAAGAGTTTTTTATAGATATAGTATTATATTAATATATTCTTAAGTTAAATTTTTTTAGGTATTTTCTTATATTCTTTAAGATTTTTATTTATCTATATAAAGTATTATTAAATATATCTAATAGCTTTTTAAAGCTAGTATTATTTTTCTTATTAGTATTTATATTATATTCCCTTTAGAAGTTATAAAGTTTCTATTATATCTTTATTATATAACTTATTTTTATTATTAGAAATTAAATATTAAGATTTTATATTTAAGTTATTATTATTATTACTAAAAAGTATATTATTATAGTTAATTTATACTTAGCTAGTTCTCTAGTTTAAATATAGGTTGTATTTCTATAACTATAAGTATCTAAAAAGAATATTATAATAATTTATTAGTATAATATTAAAGTTAATTCTCTAATTTCTTTCTTTAATAAAAAACCTTAAGATAATTAACTCTTTAACTTATAGATTTATTATTATAAAAGAATAAGCTTTCTTTAAGATTTATAACTAAATAGAAATTCTTCTTCTTCTTTTATAGTAGCTATAGGTTATTAACTATATAAAAATTAATATAGTTCTACTTTACTTTACTATTTACTAATATATTAAGCTATACTCTTTTAATTTAAATTTTAATATTTAAGATTCTTTATTCTTTTATTTAATTTTATATTATATTTAGTATTCTACTAGAGGTTATTTCTTTATAGCTACTTTTAAAGTATACTTTATTTAAGTACTTATTATATTTAAATCTAAATATCTCTTTTTAGAGTTATTAATACTAAATTTAATTTTCTTTATTAAGTTTAATTTAAGTTAGAAAATTAAATTCTTTCTTATATATTCTATTAATATATACTTAAATCCTTTGTAATTTTAAAACTATATAGAGAGTATTTAAGTTCTTTATAGATTATTATATTTATTACTAAATAAGGCTAAATATTCTAAATAAATTTCTTATTTTTACAGTTAGAAGTTATTTTCTTATATTTTTAATCTTCTATTTTATTCTTTTAAATTTAGTTAAAGCTATTAGTTTCTCTATAGTTAGAAAAGTTATAGTTCTTATATATTGTATACTTAATATACTAGAATTTATTTTAGATTTTCTAACTGTATTTTTTATAATTCTTATTATTATATTATACTGCTTTTATAGCAGTATAATTAGTAATATCTTTATTTTTATATTTATACTATTTTCTTATCTTTTATTATTTATATATATAATATTCTTTAATTTTACAGTTTTTAATAATATTAGTATAGCTAGTAATATATATAATAAGTAAGTAGGTTAAATAAATAAATAAGCTAAAAATCCCTTAATCTCTTATTTTTTTAATTAATTAATTAATTCTTAACTACTAAAGATATCATAATTAAATAAAGAGGGAAATATCTTTCTTACTCTTTAAGCTCTTTAAAATAACTTAAAATTAAATATTTAGAATACTATAGAGATCTATAATATATATTATAATACCTTATATTATCAGTAAAAAGATATACTGTTTTAATATAATACTATTTCTAAATTATATAGACTATTTAATTTAGAGGAATAAATTATTATTTAATTTATTCTTAATTTAGATTTATAAGAGTTTTCTCTATAACTATATAGTATTAAAGAAATAGCTAACTAACTGCTTATTAACTGTAATATATTATCTATTAGCTAGTATTAAACTTCTAACTTTATTAAGTAATAACTAAAGCTTAAAATTCTTTTTATAAATATAACTATTAAAGGGCTAAATATAAAGATCTAATTATTATTTGTAATTAGTTTTAACTTATAGAGAATATAATTGTAAAATATAGTATTAATCTAGCTAATATTTATAACTTTAAATAAAATTAGCTTTATAATAGACATAATTATAAGTAGAATAGTTATTATAGATATAAATAGATATAGAAATCTAAAATTAGTTCAGTCTGAAAACTAAAAATAGATTATAGTTATTTAAGTAATTAATATAGAAGGCTAAGTAATCTAGCTGTTTATTATAGTTACAGGCTAATATTACCTTATTAGTTAGTATTAAAAAAGTAATCTTTTAGGCAATTAGACTATTATAATAACTTAAAATAGCTAGACTAATAATAAGATAGATTTTAAGTAGTTTAAGTATTTTAACTAATATATAAAATATTAATTAACTAGTTACTATTATCTTTTAACTTTTAATAGGTATAAAAGTTACTATTTTATTAACTTTAAGAAATATTATAAAGAGAATAATATTATTATACTTTATATACTATCTTATTTATCTTATTTACTTTAGCCTTTTAATATTAAATACTTTAAGCTACTTAAAATAGTCTATAGTTAAGTAATTAAGTAATTAATTAGATACTTTATAACTTATATTTTAAAGACTAAATTCTTCCCAGCCTTTTATACTATTTATAAAGCTGCCATAATAAGAAATAATATTAAGAGAGGTTTTTGAGAGGCTAGACTTATTCTTTTAAATCCAGAAAATATTATATTAAAGCTTAATATATAGCTATAGACTTTAATACTAGCTGTAAAAAAAGTCAGCCTTTTTAACCTTTAGGTCTTAAAGACTCTAAAGATAGTACTTAAGGCTAATTTACAGTTTAAATACCTTAAAAGATAAATAAAAAGATATTAAAGTAGCTCTTTAATATCTATTCTTAAGGTACTTAAGTTATTTTCTAAAGAAATAAAAGTAATAATATATTAAATAGTATTATTAAAGTCTGAAAATTAGATTTTTTAATAGATAAATAAGACTTTTAGTAAGTAGTATAAAGTAAAAAGAACCTACTTATAGAATAGAGAGAAGATAACTATAAATAAAAAAAAGGGATAAAATAGATTAAAGAGATATTAATATATAAATAGTAGCTAAATTATTAAGAAGTAGTAGTTAAGGGAGGTTAGTAATACTAAGAGAAAGATATTATAGAACTTATAAAAAGGCTAGTTATAATATAAAAATCTATTAGGCTGTTATTAAGACCTCTAAAGAAAAATATAGCAATTAGTTTTAATTAATTTAAGGTATTATTACTTTTTTATTAAAGTTTTAATTTTAAAAGTTTTAATTTTTAGCTTATTTATTTATTTAGCTTACTTACTTATATATATATATTATATTTAAATAGAAAAAGATCTTTTTTATTCTCTAGCTATATAATATCTATATTTATATACTATTTAGTAACTTAAAAATACTTAAGTTTCTTTTTATAAGTATAGTTTTTAAATAGATTTATTATTAACTTATATAGAGTAATAATTATAATAGATTTTATCTTTTTTATATATTAAGTATATATATAAATAATATATAATATCTATAAGATCTTCTTATAGTTAAAGTATATTACTACTATTTTTAAGTTATTATCTTTTTATTTCTTTAAAGCTATATAGTATAAGTTATATTTTAGTTATATATTATAAGTATAAATATAGATATTAGTATTTTTATTAAATTCTTATTATTTATTTATAAGGTTATTATATATTTTTATTAGTTTTTTCTATATTTAGCTACTAGAGTTATTAAGTATTTAGTATTTTTTACAGCTTAATTTAGAGTTTTACTTATTCTCTATTTTAAAATACTTATTAGTAGAAATAATAATATTCTAGTTATCTACTAGAAGTTCTATTTTCTTTACTAAATATACTTCTTATTTTAAGTATATATATATAAAGTATTTTCTTTTTTAATATAGAAGTATTATTAAAGCTTACCTTTTTCCTTATATTTCTTAGATATCTTTACTTTTTATTTCTTATTAATTAAGAGTAATATAATAGATTTAAGCTATCTATTAGAAATTAAATCCCCTTATTATACTATACTGATAATATATAAAATATTATTAGTATTTTTTAAGAGTTTTAGCTTATTTTAGAAACTAACTTCTAGTTATTTTAAAAAGCTTATTCTTTTTTTACTTTAATATAGCTCTAACTAGTGTTTTTTTTTATTTACTTTTATTTATTATTTATAACAGTTATATTCTTTAGGCTACTATATATATAGTATAGAGTAAATAAAAAACTGAATACTAATAGATAAACTGTAAATTTATATTAATAAAGTAGTTAGAGTATTACTTACTAAGTAAATATTATATTTAATAATAGTTAAATATAATAATATATAGTAAGTTAAAATAATTAAGATAACTAAGTTATATTAATAGCTAAATAGCTACTTATAGTAAATATATACTACTTAATTATCTATATACTAGTATAATTAAATATAATTACTTATATAGTAATTAAAGGTAATTATAGAGTAATTATATATAGCTAAACTATATTCTATTTTAAAAAGCTGAGAAAAAGTAAAGCTATATCTAAAGCTTAATATAGATTATAATTAGACTGTAATATTATTTTAATAAGATCTCTTTATCTATTTTTCAGTATTAATAGGCTTATTTATTAGCTTTTTCCTTTATATTATTATTAATTAGCATTTTTAGTTTTTAAACTTAAGGCTGTAATTTATTAGTATTTTCAGTAAAATATTCTTCTTTTTAGCTAGAGTGTTTATATACTTTATTAAATTCTCTATTAGAACTACTTTACGTTATTATAATAGTTTAAGCTTATATTATATAGATTGCTATTTATAGTAAGTCATTTCTATTAGGAAATTGTATATTCTTACCTTTAGGTATTAATCTGTATTTCTAATTAATTTTAAAAATATAGTACTTACTTTTAAAGTAGTCTATTCTTTTTACAGTTTTAATACTTAATCTTTAAGTAGTTTTTTTTAAAATAGCTTTTAGTACTATAGAATCTAATAAAGTTCTATAAAAGGTATAACTTTAGTATTTCTTTTTAAAGTTAGAATTTCTTTTTTTATTCTTTTAAATATAAGTATATATTTCTTCTATCTTTTTAGCTTTGTTTTTTTATTATCTTTTAAATTATTAGTTATTAATCTCTATAGTAAGTAGTATTTATATTAGGTAAATATACTCTATTTAAAATACTAAATATACTTTTAATATAATTTATTCTTTTTTTTCTTATTTTTAATATTAAAGTATTAGTAAAAAGATCTATATTATATATAACAGATTTTAAATTATATTCTATCTTTAAGTTAGACTAAAGTCTAATTAAGTTATAAACTAAATATAAACTGAGTTTAGCTAGTTTAACTAGAGTTTAATTAAAGCTACTTTATATATATATATATATATATATTAAAATTAAAATAATACTATTAGAAGGCCTAGAAATTTAGCTTTAAAATAGTATTAAATATATCTCTTTAGGTTCTCTAATTACTAAGTAATCTTAATTTTAAATTATAGAGAAATTAAAAGCTTATACTTATAAAATTAAAATACTTAATTTCTAAGCTTAAATAGATTAATAAGCTGAATTAAATAGATTAGCTATATAGTATAAATAGTGTTATTAGTACTGTATTTTAATATTATATTATAAGGTTTTATCTATAATTTTTAAGCTTAAAAATAAGCTTAAATTCTAGCTAATAGAAGTTATATATATATATATATATTTGTCCCTTAATAAGAGAATCTAATATTTAAATTTACTGTATTTTTATTATATATATTATAATTACTAAAGCTTAAGTTTAAATTTTAAGCTGCTTTTTTTCTATCTACTAAAATTCTATCTAACCTTTTTAATAGTAGAGTTAAAATTAGAAGAATTAAATTAAAGCTTAAAGTAAAAACTAATATATAATAACTTTATTATTTAGCTACTGTTTCTTCTGTTACTGAATATAGTACTAACTGTTTATCTCTATTATTTAAAAATACTATATAGCTTTAATCTATCTAATAATATTAAGTAAAGCTAAAAAGAAAATCCTAAACATATATATTTATATATTTATTAGACTTTAATAGTATTAATATACTATATAGTATTTAAAGTATCTTAAAATTATAATCTTAATAAAAGAAGTAATTTAAAAGTAAAGTTAATAGTATTATACTGCTTTTTCTATATTTAATAAAATTAAAAAATAAATACTTTATAAAGCTATTAATAACTAAAAGCTACTATATCTTTTTATTATTAGAATAATAATTAGATAGCTAGTTAATATAGACTTTAATAATATTATTAATATATTTTTACTTATTATATTTAAACTAATTATTTATAGTAACTTTAAAACTTAAAGTTTTTACTAATCTTAATTAAAAAACTCAGTTAAATTTATAAAGTCAGTTAAATATAATATTTATATTACTAAAAACAGTATTAATTTATATAAACTATATATTATTATTAGCTTTAATAGAAATAAAGTTTTCTATAGAAAAAAACTTAAAAATAAATTAAAAAGAAATAAAGTCTCCTATTATATTTTCTATATTAATAAAAATATAAGATTTATAATTAGCTAGATTTAAAACCTTAGGATATAAAGCTTATATTATATATATTATAAGAATTTATATAGTTTTTTAAAAATAACTAAAATAAATACTAACTTTATCTTTATTATAAATCTCTAAGATACTTATTTAGTATATTTTAATAAGATCTTTAAGTTTCTTATGGAAGATAGTAATATCAGCAATATTAAATAATTTAAATAACTTCTATAACTTCTTTACAGTCTTAAGAAATATACTGTAAAGCTCTAAGTAGTCTTTATAAAACTGGGGATATTAGGCGTATAAGAGAGGACTTAATTCCAGGTCTCTTTAGAGCTGGAAGCTATTTGCAGCTTTCTCAACTTACAGCTTGAAGGCAGGAAATCCTATGCGTTCCATCTACATAACATATGCCGCAATAGTATCGTCTTCGGCAAGCATCAACGCACGCGGGCGGCCCTAAGGCTGGGGTGTATCGGAAGAGCTGCTTTCTAGCTTCTTCAACTGCCGGAAAACTTCACTTATACTGATATTGTATATACGTGAGGCCTGACGGCAAGAGAGGGTTTTAGTGATGCTGCGAAGTGAGCTTTTTTGGGCTTGGGAGTCGAGAATAGCTCAGGCGGCCTTTTTGCCTTAGATTTACTTAATAGTATCGGCAGAAATTATCATAAACGACTTTAGCATGAATTTGACGAAGTGGTATCGATAAAATGATTGATTTTACGTATTGAAGACCTGAAATTTACGACAGCTAAGCGTAGTGGGGTATTTTTGACTGTTCTAAGTTTTTCTGCCCTACTAAGTGGCTTGCCCACTTAGTCAGACCCTACGGGTAAATGCGATCTAAACTCTCCGATGAGGTCAGAATGATCCCCACCCCGGCGGCGCCCTTCCCTTCGCGCCCTTCCCTTCGCGCCCTTCAATGATCAAACTCCATCGTCGGGCAGACTGCAAATCGCGTTTGAAGCTTTGTATTCTCAAGTGTGGCGCCTGGGAACATCTGACCCATGTATTCTTTGTGAGCAAGGTTTTTCGAGTAACGTGAAGAGCTTGCAAGGAGCAGTCGCAGCATCGAGAGGCATCTGCCCAGAACAACCCTTCTCTGGAGACGATGCTTGGTGACTGGAGTTCATTGGAGAATCTGCATGAGACGCAGTCGAACCGCGCTCGATATTCCCACGTAGACGGCCGATATGAACATCACTGCTGTATCCCAGAAGCACTTGATTAACTTTGATATTAGGTGCACATTCTGGCCCCGGCGCAGGTTCTGCTTAATAGTAGGCAGGTGGCGAGCTGTCTTCAGCGAATCCTCCACTGACACCCAAATGTCTCAAGCAGCCTGGCCTGATAGGAATCAGATCCAGAGCGCCCTCTTCGCATTCCGCGCGAGGGCCCGGCAGTATTCGGTCCAGATCTCGCTCGACACCGGAATATATCTCCACGTTAATTTCGAGTTTGACCAGCTAGAGTCAGAAATAACAATCAGCACCGAAATTCCTGTCCTGGGAAAGAGGTATGGAGCGTACTCTTAATTTGGCATGATTCTCAAGTGAGAATCCGCTAGTGACATCAAGCGAGTGTTCGTGCCGGACGGTACAGGTGGTGAAGCTCGGAGTGATGTTCGGAATGGTTACGTTGTGCAGCATACTGCTGTTAAGGTCCGATAACACGTCCTTCTTCTGAGAGTTGGCCACAGTCCTTCTCAGGTCCGTGAGATGCAACAGGTTTCGGGATGATTTCCATGAAGTGTGGTCAATACCGACGTTGACGGTTGTCGTGCTCTGGAGGCTGATTGCTACGCTTCGCAGTTGGATGGGAAAGGCGTTATCCGGCGTGGCGGGGAACGTGTGGAGTAAGAGAGTTAGGGGAACCTTGTCACCCGCGTAGAGGACTGCGGGCGAAGGGAGCCTTGCCTCGAGCAGCAGTGTGGGATCTTGGCCAGCCGAATGCTGTGCAGGTGCCGTCCGTTGCCGAGTGGGAACAATGTCATGAAGGTAAAGTTCTCTCGACGTTGCTGTGCCGTGCCCTGGACCCAAGGGGATCGAAGATAACGGTGGATCCAAGGGGATAAACAAGAGCTCCTGTTGCGTTAAAATGTCCCAGTGGAATATGCCTGGTCTCTTAACCTTGGCTTTCAAGATGTAATCTATCTTGGCTGAGCCACGGCCGCCAGGAGCGTGACTGTCAAAGGATGGAGGAAGGGCTGTCGCGAGATGTCTCACGAGGGACTGGGATCGGTCGCAGGCAGAGAGCAGAGGAAAGCTGATAGCGAAGGGGAATGAATGAGACCCCTTGGGCAATGTGTACCCTCCAGGGATGATGGGGATGTCGGAGGATGGAAACAAGACTTTGGATAGCTCGAAGATCTAGAGGTTGGACGCCATTAGCAAGCTGATTGATGTGAGGTATCAGACCTCGGCAGGATCAGGCATATCGCTCAGACCTTATGGTCGTCGCGAGCCCAGTGATTTATATCTTGCGCCAGAGTAAAGGCGGTGGCATTCTTGGGCAAAGACGTGCTAAGCCTGCCTGGCAACACAGCGTCAGTAAAGTTACGCAGCAAGCAAAAGACAGTTCATCAGGGCCGCGATAGAACCAGACCTTTGAGAGAGAAAACGAGGCTTGATATGGCCGTAGAATGGTCTAACTCCAAGCTCACCGAGCCTCGCACGGTATCTAGGGAGGTAAATACCTTTCCGACATCTAGCCGCTGGATCTTCAGACGGATTCCCATTGCGGCCGAGCTGGAATCTGGTTCGGGTTGCTTTTGGAGTGTATGGGGATTGATCGAAGCTTCTTTCGGAGGAGGGATAGTAAGCTCGGTGATTTTGGGCGCGGGCGCCGTGGTGGTTGCAGCGGTATCGACGGTTCGCTTGTAGTTTCGATCAATATCAATATCGCGGATGATATCGCGGCTGATGCTGCTATGTGTTTCTGCCTTCGTTCATTTTCTTCGCTCACATGACGGGATCTATTGCCAAGGCACTGATCCAGACTCGAGAGCCAAGAGCAAGGTCCAGCTGCAGGCACAGCTTGCCCCACCCCCCGGGGGGGGGGAGGGGCGTGTGATTTGCTGCCAAGCTAAGCCAGTTAGCACAGGATGAAGCGTGGATTGGTCCATGGTATTGGGGGTTAGAGCATGAAGATATTTGTGGCTGAGATTGCGACATCAAGGCATGTGAAGGTGGAGGGTGGATGAGCTGGGAAGGGTACGACAGACCGCCCCAGTCCGTCAGTCTGCTACTACTCGTCAGTGGATCTCACAGCACAGCTCTCTGCTGCAATCGGCCCGCTTTAGATGAGTGTTCTGATGTCTGAAGAGGACGGAAGTTGGACTTGGGGATCTAGACAACGGTGATCGTCACTTTTTTTTTGTATCTTCATCACACATGCCTGATTACTCCTCTGCGAGATATCCCCATTATTCGCCTTCCACATCCCTTCATCGCCAAGGATCTGCCGTCTCACCTCATTACACTCTGTATTTGGCCATCCTGCGGAACTCGGCAAAATCCGAGAGCACACCGATGATTCCGGCGCTAATGACATGTCTCTGGGGCAAACCGAGCCGGGCCCACAGAATAAAGCCTAGAAGCGGCGGTTAAGCTTTACTTAGTTGCAGCCCCCAACTTGCTTGTACCCTTATGCGAGTCGACCAGGAGAATCAACATGAATGGTGGAAACTCGAAAATATGACAGAATGTATTTATACGGCTTATGTTTCAGGAAGTTTGGACGAGGGCTGATCCCAGTAGGCCATAGTTCATGACGCCTCTTACGACGACGCGTCTCCCGCCGGGCCCTCGCCACCCCTACCTAACGGGGAGTCCCAGAGCCGGCATTGGCTTCGCTGCGGGGAGTACACCACCAGGATCGATTACCATTGGGAGATTCAATCAGGTGAGAGATCTTCTCCTCACATTCCCACATTAAATCGGAGGCGCTGATGGCGAAAACGGGTACAGTCTTGGCTATTGGATAAAGCTGACGCTAAGCATTCAGTACATCTTCATATCGTCATATTATGACCATCGCGATGATAGTCGTTGATGGCGTGCTCGTGTTTTCGTAGGTTACTATGGCTAGACCGTATAGGACTGCGTACTAGGTGTCTTGCCAGTGCTTTTGGGGCAACTAGGCAATGCTGCGGATGCCCTTAAGTGAACATGTGCGCCCGCTGTGAATAAGAACTTTTCCAGCCAGAGCCTTCAAGTCCAACGCATCTTTGAAGTAAGCGACCATGTCGACGCTAGAGACTACATCGAGCGACCCCAACCAGTTTGGCCCGCCGAGGGACGATGAGGAGGCCCTCACGCGGCAGGTCGATTGGAGCAGAGTGGAGGAGCTGAAGGCTAAGAGAAAGTAGGGCTGAGCCGTCCATTTCGAGAGGATCGCTAGCTAACGAACCCAAGGCTGGACCTGATCATCATGCCCCTCTTGACCTTAGGATTCTTTTGCTTGCGTAAGTTTACCCTACCATCTATGTTTCTGACTTGAACTCTTATATCTAACTTGTGGTTTGACAGAACTCGATCGAGGTAACATTGCGAACGCCATTACGGATAACTTTGAGGAAGATGTTGGAATCAGCCAAGATCAATTCAACGTCGGCCAACAGATGCTGTCGCTCGGTATTGTTCTTTTCGAAATCCCTTCCAATATGATTCTCTATCGAGTCGGCCCTGGCAAGTGGCTTACACTCCAGCTGTTCCTCTTTGGCACCGTTAGTACGTTTCAGGCCTTCCAGAAAAACTATGGCTCCTTTATTGCCACCCGATTCCTTCTCGGAATAACTGAGTCTGGGTACATCCCGGGAGGCCTTTGGACGCTTTCGACTTGGTATACGCGCAAGGAAACAGCAAAGAGAGTTATGATCTTCTACTTTGGCAATCAGTTTGGTCAAGCTTCATCTAAGCTGCTGGCATACGGCATTCTCCATATGCGTGGGGTTGATGGCCATGCTGGCTGGTTTTGGCTGTTTATTATTATGGGTTCCTTTACTATTGCTAGTGCTTTAGTTTTAGGTTTCTTTCTTCCAGACTCTTTTAGGAATCCTTATAGTACTTTCCTTCCAAACCTCTGCCTCTTTACTGAAAGGGAGTTACATATCCTTCAAACTCGTGTTCTTCTGGATGACCCTATGAAGGGCAAGAAGAAGAGGCGCATTGGATCAGATGCATTCAAGAAAGCCGTATGTCAACCGCTGGCCTCGTGTGCGATCTCGTCCCGGTTCTGTTGCTAATTGTTTGATATTCTTAGTTCTCTAACTGGCGTCTTTGGGCTCACTTGTTCATTACTCTCGGAAATAATGGACCCCAGCGTGCTTTCGATACCTACTCCCCATCTCTCGTTAGGAGCTTTGGCTTTGGCCAGCTTACGAGTAATGCTATGGCATCTGTTGGTCTCTTCCTTCAGATTCCAGTGTCATTCGCGTTCAGTTATGTTTCGGATCATTTGTGAGTCTGGACGACTGAAGCCAATCTTATGACTGGGCTAATTGAATTTATCTTGTTTAGCAATAAGCGTGGAGAGACGGTTATTGCTGCTCTGAGCATGCATCTGCTTGGTTACGTTTTCAACCGCATCTTCGCCGAGCTTTCTCTCAGAGGTTTGCGTTACTTCGGTGTTGTCTGGACACAGACATTTGGAACCTTCTCGCATCCCCTCAACATCGCTTGGATGTCACTTACATGCGATGACTCTGAGGAACGGGCACTCGCTATGGCCATGTGAGTATTCTTAATCTTTGGGTTATAATCTTACAAACTAATTCGACTAGGGTTATTATGGGCGCCAATATTGCCGGTATCTATGGCGCTCAGATCTTCCGAGCCGATGATAAGCCCCTTTACCGTCGTGGTTTTAGTATCGCAATCGGTGTGCTCACGTTCGGCCTTGCCGTGGCTATTGTTAGATACATTGATGATCGACTGCGGGGCAGACGCAATGCTGGCCGACTCCAGGCTGAAACGGAGAAGGGCGGCTCTAAGACGATCCCTCAGACCGCCGTCCACCTTCAGCAATCACCGTCTATTTTGAGGGATTTGAACGCAGATTTTGAGGAAATCGGGCGATGCGACAACGCAAATTGGGATTCGTGTGCTTGATCGCGAAGAGTTTGCCAAACTACTACAACTTCATGAAGCAAGGCGGTTATTGAAATGGTGCAATTGATCAGGGTGTACTTTCGATGAGGCGCGCAGATCTTTGTGCAGTTTGAATTGAGTGTCGTACCCTACTATTACTTCGTACTAATGGCCTTGATCCGTTGTGATTTGATGTGCCTCTTCTAATGCGATACCTTCAATAATTGTCTGAATTTCGTTGTATGTGGTCTTTAATAAGTTCAGACGTCACCTCTCGTTTTAATGTCATCGCCTGTCAGCGGGACTCAGGGACAGTGCTGCATAATTTTTTTCACCAATCAGAAAGAATTCTCTCACGCACCGCTGCCTCTACTACCGCAGTCCATAATCTCCAGTAACCAAGTTGTAGCTCGTAGTTGGGTGTCGTGGCAGCCGGGAAAACCCTTCGGAAGGGATCAGAGGTCGATGCTGCGGCTTGCCTTCAAAGGGAGAGGGTTAGGAGCGGAGTGCCCCCGGCCCCCCGATTTGGACGGCCCGGCCGCAATGACTAAGGAAATGAGGGGTCGGGCATCGCAGCCTTGAGACAGAGACATCATCATCATGACGAACAGAGTCAGTCATAGCAGCCGCATTAGGGCTGTATCTATCATCAATTGCAATAGCCTATTTGGCCCCTCAATATCATCATTTTCTCTATGTTGTAACGCACAGCAACTAGGGCCGAGACCGTTCAATTACTGGGTCACGTGTCCGACAACTGCCGGCATCACGTGTTGCGGCCGAAACTGACATCTGCTTGAAAAGGTGCGGATGACTGATCAACATCAACAGCGAGCACAAAATTTTGAAATCACAAGCAAAACAGTACCACAACAATCCCGCCCCTGGCCGCAACGGCCTCTGTGAATGGTATTTGTAAGTTTGGGCTATTGACATGACATGGTAGACTCCCGGCTGCACTGGCGGCGTGGACCTGCGGGCTACCGATATATTGCCACCGCTTGCCCACGGCCTTCGGCACGTGCTGTTTATCGCTATCGTCTATGGCAAGCGCCGTGGCAATTGCCTATTCCTGAAACCCAAGCCCTAGTGCTGGAGGAAGACGGCATCATGACGGGGGAGGACTGGACATCGTGGAGCACGTATCCGGTTGCCATTGATAGTAGGCAGGTGTATGCGATGTATTAGCTACCTCTACCTTATGAGTACCTGGTACTGTAAATGAAACCGTGGGTAATCCCTCAGCGTCATATAATTAATTGCCTTTGTGAACGTTCTGAATCATGACATAAAGCCAGATCGGGCGCATGGCGTGGGATAGACGGGCCAGAATAACCCTTACGTTGCTGTAGACAGGGCGCGGGGCCTCGTTTGCTAAGAGGTACTCGCAACACATGCCCAGTCTGGCTGAAGACGCTGGTTGCTGCTAGGAAGTTGGTGGTGCCTTTCTTCCGGAGGCGGTGTGGGACATGGCCGAATCAGCAATACGGATTCTGTCGGATTGCTGCGTATTGCATGCGGTCAAGTGCCATTCTGACCAGGGGGCCGATTGACTGTCATTCCTACGACGGGCTCAGATCCAAGGACCGTGGATACAAATTGCAGCCCGTCGTGGCTAATGTCAAACTGTTCAGATGCAATCCCTCCAAGCCGGTCAAGGTTGCTCTTTAACTCTCCGGGGACGAGTATCTGCGACCAGCGACATCGAGAGTCGCTTATTGCCTGGGCGTCGTTCACGAACCCGATGTCCAGCTTGCGTTCTGCGGCAGAACCCTGGATCGGCCAGAGTTGACTCTAATCCTGGCGGGTGACGGAGTACTATGTAGAATCAAGCCACACTGCGGTAGCAAGCGAGCCTGGCGGGGTAGGATTCGCGCAGACAACAGCTCAAGATACCTTCTTTCACCTTGTTGTCGTGGAGGACGGAGATGCCGTGGTCGGGAGACGCCGCCGTTCGAGCGAATCCGCCGTCCGGTGGCTCTCCTTAGAGGGGACGAGGCACGGGAAATTACCTGGTGATCAAGGCAGACGTTCGTCATTGTATTCCGGACGTTTAGATGCAGCTGAGTTATGCGAGAAGGACGATTCGGAAGAGCATTTGATGTGCGAGAGGCGAGTCTTCACGCTTGTGGGCACGGGGACATCAGAGGAGATATATCCGCACGTGCGGCATGGGAGACCTCGACCACAACCCCAGCGAGGAGCTCGTCCTGGTCCTCCTTTGCTCCCTTCCCAATTCGCCAACCCGAACGGCTGGTGATGGAACATGCTCTGTCGCAGACTGCTCCTCGCTTTGAAGCCAAGAATCCGGAGAGTGCCGATTCAGCCTGTCTCGTACCTCTACCAATCATGCAACTACTGAGACAGAAACGAGACCGCCCAACGTCGCTCTCGCAGAAAAACCGCCGACCAGGCTGCGAATCATGTCCCTGAATTAACGAAACATGGCGCACGGCGTCTCCGGAGATCGGCTAAAGCGGCTTACCCAATATAATACGGGCGCGTTGGTCTCCGTCACCGTCGGCTTTTCATCACCGCGATGCAAACGCCAGACTGAGTCTGCTATGGACTTCACCCTCCGCCAAGTTACCCTGAGCTGCTCCTGATCCCTCCGCCCAGGATGTGCACCCTCTGGAGAGTAAGCTTCTCTTGCCGAAGGCCTGACCACCAAGAATTCGTCACCCGCTGCGACCGAGGCCCTGATTGCCCAGTAAAGAAAAACAAGGCGCAGCCTGATCGGAGCGACACATTAGAAGTGTGTATGGTCGAAACCCATAAAATTGTTGATCCTCACCTACCAAGGCCGCAAAAGTGACCGGCCTCTCCCTGCTCTCTTCTCTTATCAAATGCGGCAATTACCAAGCGAAGAAGATTGTCTAGGGAATATATTGCACTTCCATCCCGGACGACAGGGATATACTACGAGAAGCTGGCTATCTACTGTGCCGTCGCATTTAGCATTCGGAGCTTCTACCATGCAGAAATATTCAAGGAACAAAAGCTGTACGGATGCTATAGCTCGTTATCCGCTACCTTAGCGGTGGAAAGAAAAGAATCATTGGCTTGTCTCTACGCCCAGAGTGTCGCATCCCATGCTTTGATTCCACCATCCATGCCTCCAATGCGGACATGATCAAAACGATCGTCCCAAAACCAGTATTCCTCGTTGGCGTCCTGGGTGTAGAACCACACGTTGTCAGGTACTTCACTGTGTTGTATGGCCACTAGATCTGTCCCGAAAACTGTGGCATCCGGGTTGGCGTCTGCCACGACCCTACCCGAAGTCACATCTAGAACATCCGGCGCATTCATACAGCACCCAGTCACCCGTACCCGTACCAGCGTTCAGCATGTATCTAGCGTTTCTGGCCTCCCTAGGTAAGAGCCTCCCTTTGTCGATATTTTTGTGGAGGGCGTGTCTACGAATATGGTTAGCTGATGTCACAACATCAGTTCTCATGCACACCAACATTGCCCTCATGTGTTGCTGCATCTCTGGGTCTATGCGAAACCTACATACGCGTTAGATTTCGCTTTCATCCGAGTAGAAAACTCTGTGGCTTACACGTTGTGCTTGTCTTCCGGGAACTGCATCCACCCGACCGTGTGGCGATCATACACAAGAGAAGCAGCTGTCGTCAATGTGCCTGGACCGCTCTGCCTGGCTAGCTCCGGCAGCATCGAGTCCGCGCGTCTTCCTCGCTTGTGCAAGAGCCTGCCCCGAGTAGCTCAATAACGGGAGGCAAAAGACCATCACACACGAGTGTCGCCGACGTTGCATGGCCCAAGAAACGATCGAAACCCAGGCAGACGGTCGAGCAAGTCATCAGCGGTCTAATCTCAACAATCTCAAGAAAGTGGGCGATATGATTAAGCGAGCATACTCTGTAGATATTAATTAAAGCACTGTATTATTTCCAAGTCTTCTCGGACTCGGGAATCGCCCAATTCCTCATCCAAGCCGTCTTCAGCACTTGATCGGCGCTCGGCCGATCGCCAGGGCGGAAGGCGAGCATCCACCGTATCATTTCGCAAAGAGCATGCCTCTCCTTCTCATCGAGCGTCTCCATGCCCTTCTCACGTCTGGGCTGCTGGATGCTGTCTTCAAAACGCTGATCCCATGACCAGGGAGATCTGTCCCCTTGGGCCTCCCATCTTCAGTGAAACTCTTGGACCGTGCTTCCCACTTCTCCCACCATTCGGGCGGTAAACGGCTAAGAGCATCGACCTGGTCACTCGTGGCGTCGTCTTGGCTCGGCAGGAAGCTATCAAGAAACGACCTCTGGCCAATGATGGCCCAGATCGTGCACGCAAGGCTCCAAATATCGGATGCGAAAGAGAGCGGCGTTGTCGGCTCAAACCGGGCCTCCGGTGGCCGTATCTCGAGGGGCGTGTAGGACTGTAGCCTTGATTCTTGGGCGGGATAGAAAGCTGTCCCGAAATCTGTGAGAAGCAGCTTCGATTCAGAGAGTGGAATTTTTTCGCTTGCATCACCAAGCCAGACTGGAGAGAAGACATGATGGGGGACACCGGATGCGAGCGGCTTTCCGTCAGCTCGGCGGACAGACTCAGGATCTGGCGGGTCGAATTGATCGTATAGTTGCTTCTCTGAAAGCTGATCGAGGGTGGACGATAACCGAAGAAGTATGTTTCCCAAATGAAGGTCTAAGGAACCATGTCAAGCTCAGACACAGTGCAGAGAAGGAACCAAGACTCACCTCCATGGACCAATCCTCGCCTGTGAGTGTATGCTACCGCTATTGCGAGTTGAGCGGCAAGGGATCGAGCCACTGGGAGCTGAAATAGGCGACAGCTTGAAGCCTCCTTCGTGTCGGCAAGACTGCATCGCGCAGGAGAGGTAACGAAGCAAGGATGGGTCCCGTTTGGGCCATGGACGCTGAAGCGGTCAAGCATCGGAAGAATCAATTCCTTGCCACGGTTTCCATCTTGGAGAGTAGGGTTGGAAAGGCGGGTCAGGATATCGACTTCTTTTTGACCCGAGTCTGCTGCGCCCACTTTGACGACAACATATTTCGATAGCGTCTTGTCCTGGGCAAGCCAAGTCGTCGAGAAAGTGCCATAGCCGAGCTTATGTACCACACGGTATCGCTTATGAAGATGGTCACCGATTTCGATTGGGTGGTACCCTCCGGCTGATAGCATTCGAGCCTTTCAACGTCGTCGATATGCTCATAGAGAACGCGTGGGGACGGTGTGGTGCACATCATTGAGCAGGGAACACTTGGATGTGGGAAAACACCTAGATGGAATTGGAAAGATGATTGATATTGAAAAGGTCGCCACCTCAAATCGCGAAAAATTACGCCGCGCATGGCGAGATGAAGTGATTTAGATACCCGCATGAGTTTGAAGTGCTTCAACTTGGGGCGGGCGTGTAAACAAAGGCCCCGCACTAGAGCAGCATAGCTGAGGGCGGTGATACATAGATAATTCTTCTGATGGGGCCTTGACACGCTTGTTCTTTGAATCACGTGTCTACAAGGATCCTCCTTGAAGCCGCACTGACTGATGTCCGATAGCGAGCCCCCGGATCACCGGCAAGAACGACACGGAGCTGTTTATATGGGTTCTACCTCTAGCAGCACTAGTAGAAAATATATCCTGTTTCGGTAGTCCTTTGCCTTGGGTCCTTTCTCCATAAAGCACAGCACTTCACCTGGCTTCCATGTTACCTCTTCGTTGTCTGGGACAATAATCATGTCCAACTCGCGACTGCATAAGAGCAGAGCGAGCCCGAGATACCCATCTGGAGCCCACAGAGAACCGCTTGGGTCAAGTCGAAATGTCTCTGGTGGATAGTCATCAGGTCCCTCCACGTTCACAATCCTCATCCCGTTCCTTTCAGCGATTAGTGCGATATCCCTTGACTGCATAGTATTAGTGGGAGTAATATCTGAAAAGGCTGGTATGCATACCTGTCTCTGCACAAAATCACGTAGTTGTGGATATGGATCAGGTAATCCATAGCATTCCAGTCGATCGATTTTCTGTATTGGTGCCAAGCACACGATCTCCCTACTTGCCATTTGTGGAAGCTCCTCGAAGCTTCCATCTAAGGTGAAAAAAGTGTAAAATGGAGTCAGAGGTAACATGCCGCGCATCTTAAAGGCATCTTCAATTTCCTCACGACTGGCTAGGTTAGCTGTGAACACAGAAGCTCTTGATGTACATACCTGAATCGCCCTGCGTAAAGTTCGTAGACAAGATTTGGAATACGGAGATAGGTGGAATCCAATAGTGAAAGGGCTGTGATGTAGACGAAGACACTTATATACAAGGAGGCAAGTTTCCCCTGATCATAGTGGTCGGTGAGGTGGCATCAGTCACGTCACCTCCGCCCTTGGTTGCCCGGTAGCCCCAAGCCTCACCAACCAGCATGGCCAAGGGCAACCTGCCTCCTCGTGTGCAACAGCAAGATTAGTTCTAGTAGTGGATCCCTTTGCCGAGCGCTCCTTGGCCCCTGCCTGCAGGACTTCAATGGAGTAGAACTTCAATGGAGTAGACGGATCGGCAATGTGAAAGAGAACAAACCGCGGCTAGCGGCGGGCGCGGCTTAAGACGTGTGGTCCGATTGGCCTTTTCTTTTTTGCCCAAAAAGCGCCTGGCGTTTATCCTGGACGACCCGCTAGTAGCATAGGCCTCGATAGTCGCTACTAAATGCAGAAATGTATTGATGTCTTGGGAAAGCCGCAAATGTAAATAAATCAAAACACACATTATTCGTTAATCTCTTTATACTGCTATATTATTCAACCTTATAAACGACTGAACTGCAGCTGCTAACTAAGTTAAAGCTATAATACTACAGTAGATTACAGATGTGTATTCTTTCCAGAAGTAATACTTCTTTAATATTAACTACTAAAGCTAAAAATATAGTAGTTTCTCTATTTTTTTTTATTTTTTTTTAGCTATATTTAATATTATTAAATAAATTAAAACTATATAAACAATAGAAATAAATAGTTAGTATTATATTTAGTAATAGAAAAAATAGCAAGTAAATAATAAAATTATTATATATTAATTTTTATTTTAAATTTTTATTTAATATTTCTAATTTTAATCTTACTATTTATAGTTAATAATCTTACTATTTATAATTAATAATCTTACTATTTATAGTTAATAATCTTATAATTTATAAATAATAATCTTAAAATAGTAATTTTATTTTAAATAATAATAAAAAAATAAAAAATAAAAAATTATTAAAAAGCTAACTTTTTTTTTAAATAATTATTTAATTTTTTTAATTTTAATTATTATAAGAGTAATATACTATTATATATCTATTTAGTTAGTTTATTTATTAATTAGCTAGTAAAATCTCTTTAAAAAAGCTATTTAATAAGTATAAACTTTATACTTATTAAATAAATACTTTATAATAAAGTTATACTTACTTTATTCTTTTTACTATATTACTTTAATAAAATTAACTTTTATAACTATTTAATTTTAATTTTTGTTATAGCTATAATTATCTATTAAATATTATAAATTAATATTAATAGAAACTTAAAATATACTGATTACTTTTTATATATATATATAATATTAAATATTAATATAATATTTATAAAAAAAGTACTCTATATATTATTAATTTCTTTAAAATTATAAGCTTTTTAATTTATTAAAATTCTTTTTAAATAGAATATATTTATTAAACATTTAATGGAAAATTATATTAACTATATTTAATTATAATATCTTTTTAAATAATATTAATATATTAGATTTATAGAGAAATTAAATTATTTATATTAATTTATTATTTATTTAAATAGAAAAAGCTATTTTATTATTATTAACCAAAAATTTAAAAATTAAATAGTTAATTTAAAAATAAAAAAACTTCATTAATAGTATTAATATAGAAGTATTTAATATTTAGTTAAAGAACTCTTGTATTATATAGAGGTAATATAGATAATAGCTAGCTAGAGTGCTAGCTAAAAGGCAGATTTAAATAAAAATAAGTTAATATAGGCGTTAGAAATCTTAGGATGTTAGGTTAAGTCGTTAGATTTATAACTCTTAGATATAAAGGTAGAATAGAGTAAAAAAGTTAGATAGGATTCCAGCAGATAGAAAAAAAGCAGCTTGAAACCCAAACTTAGGCCGTAGCAATTGTGACGTGCATAACGAAAATGCAGTAAATTCAAATGTTAGGTTCCCTCATCGAGGGACAGTAGTTTCTATAATATATCTAATTATACGTCAGACAGCCTGATAGGAAAAGTCAGCTTTGCATAGGACCGGATCCGTACCGTGGTTTCCTTTGACTCTAGATAGAGACTTCAAACCTAGATTGTCCTCAACAGCCTAGATAGTCGGCTATTGACGGCGTCATCGGATCAAGGGCATCTGGATCAGTCAGATCCCTAGGTATAAATAGCTAGCTTTCTTCCTTCCTAGACCAAAAGACAAGATCATCCATCGTCACCAAGCTGTCTCAACCAATCCACCCTTCCTCTGATAAGACGACTTTTGCCCACCTGCGGAAGCAGAGGACGAGAAGCCAGCGGCAGAAGAGTGCTATAAAGGGCAAGACTGGGCGCATAAGTGTGTTATTACTAGGAGCTGCCTCTTCTCTTGTCTGTGTGACGATACTCGTGTGACTTACTTACAAAGCCAGGCAGCTTCCTGTACATATATCTCGTTATTTCGCACACAGGATTCATTTAACAAGTCGCCTGCCACCGGCGTGGTCATTGGATCACCAAGATCTGCGCCCTTCGGCGCCGTGGATCCCCCAACCTCAGGACATGAATTACAGGCATCCAATCTCGCGCATCCTGAACTAGATGAAGCTCCTTGGCAAGTTGATGATGTGCATTGCGGGCGGTATTCCACATTGATTACTGATATAACTATCATTGATTTACCGATAACTTATTTTGGTGGGTTTACATTAGATAGCATTGAATCATTACTTTCTCTTCCGCCCTGTTCATTCCCCGCAGAGTTCCGGCATTCCCCGGACCCTGTTTCTGTAGCTCCCGGATGTTGAAAGCCGTCGATTGATTTCTCGGAGGGACTGCAGGACCTTCACCCGTCTAGCTCAGAGAGGAAACAGGATGAGCTTTGCTGAAGCACTGAGCGAATCTGACCAGACGGCGGATTGGAGTAAAGGTTAGGAAACAAAAACTGGAGAGCTGAGTCGCAGCATCGGAAACTGAACACGCCTGGGCCAGCGAGAGTCGATACTGAAGAAGGGCAACCTCGTAAGCCTTCTGGGCGTAAACCGCTGATATGACCCCGGTAACGAAGCTGATGATGGTCAAGAGCCCGACGGCTATTGCGATCCAGAACGTGGCGAACTGGAGGGCGTTCTTGCCATTCTTCTCGAGGGCAAACTGGTGAGATCCCATTGGCACCTCGCCCAGAACATTATTAAGCATCTCGATTTGTCCTCGCCAGTAGTGATATTTGTTCAAGTCCAGATTCCTTGCCCGACCGCAGGTGGCTAAGTCGTAGAACGTCTTCTTGTGTTCGAGAAGAAGCGATTTTGTTGGACGATGGCCATCTGGGAAGAGAAGATTAAGCGTATCGAGCGCCTCCTCCAGTATAGACTGAGGTAGTGCCGTCTCGTCGATGAATTGCAGATGATTTCGCAGACAAATTTTATGCTCGTATACCGTGAGAACTCGATGCCTTGAACCGGGCTGTTCGTTCAACGACAGATGTTCGGCGATGTTGCTCGTCCAATCCAGAATGAAGTCGTGGCTGCTGACGAGGGTCGCCATTGTCAGTTCGACCCTAAGGTTTGCATCCTTGGCAGGCGTCGTGCTGGCCGAGGTCTGGAAACCCGAACTGAGCTGGACCGCAAGGGTCTGGTTATTATTGTCCCATTGAATCACCCCCCGAAGCGGAGCGACAGCCTCCGACGATTGCGTAGCCATAGTCACAGTCACCCACAAGCTGGCGGCTACATCGACTGATCTTGAGACTGCATCGTCCGAAGGATTCTTGTGAGACAACTTTTCTTTGATTTGGTGCACTACCCCCGCCTTGTCCACGTTTCTCAGACGCCTGACTTCCCCGATTATCCAAATGATGTCGTCTGACGTGATGGGCCGAGGAACGTTCGGAGTTCTGTCGACCGTTGCGAGTATGGTGTTGATGTGCTCCAAGACTCTGGTGTAGTCTTTGGGCTTATATTGCTCTGGCGAGATACCGGGCCATAACATCTTCACCACCTGCAAGCCAGTCCCGTCGGGGTACCATTGAGGGCTAGTTGTGAGACGTCTTTGGGAGGCCCGCACGTGCCATGAGCTTTGGGGATGCTGCCTTGGCAACTCTTTAAGAAGTTGGCGGTGGGCCGCCAAATCCCCCCCATGGCGTTGTTCCGAGTTCCGACTTCTTGATAGGAGGCGCTGGGATCTGATAGGATCAAATATTACTCCGCAGGGTGACGAGCTGTGGGAGCGCCGTGATAGGCAGCCCTGAAATTCAACCAAAGGGCATGAACAAATCCAGATGACATTCTGCTGCATGGACGCTGACGTGTCTTGCAGCAGAGGTAATACGTGGATTTCTCCGCCATTCGTCCGCCATGGTTCGCCCGAGGGGTTGAACCGGCGTTCGAATGGGACTGGTGCCCCTTTTAAGCCGTCAAACTCTCCAGTCGTTATCATATAAGGACAAATCCCACGTCGTTCACGACGCCAAGGTCGGCTACTAGAGCGTACCCTAAGACTCTTGAAGGTAGCTGTCTCCCTCGCAACAGAGAGGCCAGCGCCACCCCGACGCCGCCTTGCGCCAATACCGCTGACCCAACAAACACACTGTCAGCTTGAAGCATGATGTTTGCTATATTTAATAAGTCCGGGAATGGGTAGCGACGCACTGAGTCGTCTCTACGGCGCGCGCCATGCTACCAAGGAAGTCCAAGCAGTCCCTCCCCACAAGACTGTCGATACCCGTGATTTCGTCGCTGACCCTAAAACTCTCCCTATCCCGCAGCCGGCGTCACCCACTCCTCCGAGCGGCAGCCAACACGACTCTGGATACTCTTCCAGTTCTCCGTCCCGGTCTCAGAACTATGTTGGGACCGAGAATTGCGAACCAGTGCCTGGCAGTGTCGGCATTTGCCCGTCTCAAGTGTCGCACAAGCACGTCCAAGAGAGCGACAATCCCAGAACTTCGAATACTGTCCCGGAAGGGAAGGCAGCAGCACAGAATCCGCTGATACTGTATGGCGGCGAGAGTACACAGTTCGTATCATTCACGGGTCAGTGGGAGGAGATGATATACTCCTATTGGGACGACCCCGATGTGTACTGCGCATATCCATCCAAAATCCCCCCTCCAGAAGGCGCACTAGAACACTGGAATACAAACTAACTACAGCGAGAGGTGGACCAGAATCTCAAGAGGGTTCGCTTCAAGGCCGTCAAAAAATGCAAGCCAGCCAATACGAAAGACGCCAAAATTGAGCGTCCCGAGTTGCGCATGTCAGGACGCAGACATGGTGACAAGGCGAAGCTGTCGGTTACCATCTGGATACTGTGCGGCAGTAGGTGGTGCAGAGACAAGGTGAAGAGTTGGCTGAAAGACTTAGAGTGGGTTCGCCGCCTCGATTATGGAATTGAAGTCCAGCATGGCGCATCCGAATTCGCAGCTATTAGAGATACCGTGCCTCTGCAGCATCTCGACTTTGGCTACCCAATCCAGTTGAACAACGACACTCAGCTGCATCTTCACGTCGAAATCCCTGACGAGGGCGGGTCTGCTTGCGGAAGACTTGTTTGCTCCACTATTATGACCCAGGGTATCATCAACGAGCAGCGATTTTCAAGGATTGGCGGCCGGATAGACATCGCCTCTGACCGACTCGTCGTTACGACCGCCCATGGCATGCTTGAACACTTCATGGCTGTTTCCCAGTTGTCTCCAAGCACCTCAGAGGCTTCTGACTCTTCTCAAAGTGACCAATCCGATGAGTCAGATACGGAGGATGAATGCAACGAGGACGGCGGCGATAGTTACCACGATTGCGTCGAACCCCACGTGCCTCACCGAGGCCAAGTGGGATACAAGGACCCAAGACACGTATCATCCTGGAAGCCGGTCAGACTTGGAGGCCCCATTAACTTTCTCGGAGTGGGAACTGACGCCCTAGGCTCTTCTGAACACGGAGGCTGGTCCCGGCTGATTCTGTCAGACACCGACTTTGCTCTCTTGGAGGTGCCAGAGATGACTATCGCAAAGAATACATACAGCACAGATAGCAGTGGCAAACACTCAAATACAACGTTGGTGAGACGCTTCCCACGGGAGGACGACATGGTTGATGACCCGGTCCAAGTTCTGGTCGACGATGAGCAACCGGAGCCCTGCTTCCTCCTTCCCCAGACCTCTAGTATATTTATGCGAGGAATCACAGTGGAAACCCAGAAAGTTGAGCTAAGCAAACCCCTAGGTACGCGATGCATCATTTTGGAGTGCCAAGTACGAGGTAGAAGCTGACGACCATCTCAGCTAGTGGCACTTCGGGATCATGGGTCGTCCGAGGTCAAACGCTCTGCGGCATGATCATTGCCATCTATGAACACGAGCCTTTTGCCCAGATGATCACGGCTGAAAAGCTGCGCACTGACATAAAGAGCTCGTATTCTCGAGCGGCGAACATCACGGACATCACATTGCCCGACCCGGATGCCCAGACCATGCAACGGACCGCGATTGATGACTTCTATGGCCAGCTTCACGCCTGCCCCCCAACCCAAGTCATGGTGAAGGAAAAGAATATTGCTCATACCGGAACCGATAGCTCGGCGACTAGTGAGACACAACCTAGTCAGACCTACGCAATGCCAATTCGACTCCCAGAAAACCCGGGCAACTCTAGCGATACTAAAGTGCATCAGGTAACGCCAATTATCTTTGATGAGGACGAAATTCGGCCGTACTGTCACCATCAGCCCGCCTTCTAGAGAAGAACGTGGTCCTCCGTCCTTCCTGCGGGACGATGCTCGTCGATCTGAAGCAGGTCCCATGGTTCTTCGCCAGAGACAGGTTGAGACTGTCGACCGACACCACCACAGAAGCCCCAGTCCTGTACGGGTCCGAGAAGAGCGTATTATTCGGAGGCCCCGGAGCGTCTCCCCAACCATCCATAACCATGAGCAGGAGCGTTCTCGCACTAGGGTGGTTGAGCGCGAACGTATCAGGGAGCCCTCCCGCAAGCGATCTCCCTCCCCACGCGTCGTGAGATACGTCGGGAGACCTCGACGATCGCCGCCTCCAGTCGAACACGAGCGTGAGCGCATCCGCACTCGGATCGTGGAGCGTGATAATGTCCCTTCACCTCCGCCCAAGCCTGAACTTACCCCCCCTCCTCCCTCCCCACAGGTCATCCGCGGACCGACCATCGAGAGAGAAGTCATCACAAACTGTTGAGATGTTGATCATGGTAAGAACAATCAACCGAGACTGCCCCTTTGAACCAGAAACTAATGACCCAACAGGAGTCGTCAGGGCCATGCCGCCAACTCCGCCCCCAGCGCCCCGCGCACCTTCGCGGGTGAGAGAGCGTGAGACAGATATCGACATTTCCTTGTCCAAGAACAAGACTGAGGTGGATATCCAGCGGACGACTCGTACTCGATCCAAGAGCTGCGAGCGACGCTCTCATTACCACGATGACGACCTAGTGATTCGACGAGACACCGAACGCCTGACGCTGGATGACCAGCCCACTCGGCGCCGGGCACACTCAGTAGCCCCGATTCCCACGCCCAACGCGGCTAATATTCCACATGACGACCCAATCTCAGCAACTGCCGCCGGCATAAAGACCATCAAGCTTTGCTTGGAGCTTGTGCACCGGGTTTCCACGGCAATAGATCTCCAGATGACAGGAAACTCGAAGCTTGAGACCATATGCGACGACCTCAACAGCGTCAGGGATGTCGTCAAGCTCGTCGATGCGCAAGAGCAGCTGAAGACAAAGGGCGTCCTGAAAGCAGCGACCAACATCCTGAAAATCACAATCAATGTCGACAAGCATGTTGAACGCGTCAGAGGAAAGTCAACCGCAGGATCCAAGGGTCGACAGATCACTCACCAGTTCATGAAAGGTCCTGGCGAATGGGAAATCCTCCGCGTCATGATGATCAACCTCACTGCAGCCAAGGCCACGTTGATTTTGCATATCCAATTGGCCCACGTTGGATTGATGGTTGCTCAAGGCCATGGAAACGGGAATGTCGTGAACATCAACGTCCTGAGAGATACCAATCAGAATGTCGAGAAGTTCCTGGGCAAAGGGAAAGGACTTATCATCGCCGAGGTTTTCAAGGACAAACAGCCAGATGGTACGAATGAAAAATTCCACATGGTGCATATCAATGACTAACTCGTATCAGAAAAAGGGATGATATACCTCACAAGTGAAGAATGCGATGCGCTTCCGTTCGCGGATATAGATCCAAGCGATGGAAGTGGCCAATCTAGTATGTCTCAGACTCCCAGCTGTTGCATAAACAACGAATTAATATCTCCAATCAAACTTGAAGGAACTCTTGAAGTTCTCAACAACAGAACTTTCGGTCAGGCTCTTCAGATCAACGGCTTGGTTGGCCAGAAGGAATGGAGTAAATTCACGTCAAACCTCATCATCGAGAACAACGAGGCCAGAGGTTTCAGCACCCATATCAACATGCCCAGCAAGGACACGTACAGTGATGCCCTCCAAAACCGGCTGGAGCTGGCAAATATTATCACAGCAGCAGGGGCAGGAGGCAGCATGTGGCAACCTCCGCCTTATCCGCCTTACCGTCAAATGGGATATTATCAAGCTCCACCTCCAATGCCCGGCACGCAATGGCATGGTCAACAGCAAAATCCATGGGCGCACCCGTATCCAGCCGCTATGCAGGGTGGAGCAAAGCTGGAGGATGTACTCAGGACTTTAGGCGCACCACAAGGACAAGAGCCACTGCTTCCCGATTATGAAATGTACCCAGTGAGCCCGTCTGGAGTTGACCCGTCATCTCATCAGGTGAACCCAAGCACCAAGATGGACACAGCGGGTTAGTCCCTTGGATATTCAAGTTGGTACGTATGGCTTTTTAGTACAGTAGTCGCCTCTAGATAGGTGATTGTGGTAATATAGGATTATATTGACCTTGTTTTTCTTGGTTATCCGCATGCTCCTGGAGAAACGGTAATGACTATCTCACAAGGGAGTAGGATGGCATGTCTAGCTTCCCTTCCCGCGCGTCTCAAGGCGCACCGTGATGTTACGTTGAGCGTATTCCACTCTCTTCCGGATGTGCTTGCGAAGCTCTGCGGCTGTGGGGAAGTCCTTTCCAGAGTACATGCATATTTTCATGCAGACAGCTGTGGTCTTGGGACAGCCACGGTCCTGGGACGGGCGTGGTCTTGGGACAGCTGCGGTCCTGTGACAGTCGCAGACCAAGGGCACATTTGGACGATGGCAAGAAGTGGACGAGAGGACTGGCTTTCCTCGGAAGCATGGCTGGGCTCACGGAATCATGAGTCGGTCTCCTTTACGGGATTGTTCGGTAGGAGTGAATTAGGAAAAGGTGGAGCAGAGCAAACAAAAACGGACGTGGACTTGGGCAAGGAGTGGACTGAGGGCAAAAAGTGGGCCTGGGCAAGAACTGGACTTTAGCCCATTATCTAGATGTAAATAAAAGCTCCTCCCCAAGATCCTCGTCGGAGGTCAGTCACCGGACTCTGGCCCGTGCCCTTCACAAGCAGGAGCTCTGCCAAGCTCTGCCGTGTGGGTTAGTGCCAGAGACCTAGAGCCTTACGACGCGTCTGCCCAAAGCCTTATCGATCACAGTCATCAGGTTCTGGATTTTCTAGAATCTCGCGATGTCTAAAGAAGCATTGAACAGCCTCGGGTATCGTTGAGCAATAGCTGACACCGCTGAGTTGGGATTCGGCTGAGGATACTCCACAGGAGGCTACGCGGCTTGCCTGGCGATCAGTCCGCAGCTATATATCGTGCGCAGAAAGCGCTCGGGGGGATAAGACACCAAACGCGGTCCGAGCGCACCCGACTACGAGAGGAAGCAATCCCGGCACAAGCTGGGCGACGCCCTGTTCCCTTATGATACAATGTTTGTCATTGTATCTAATACCCGCTCGTTATGACCAATGCACACGAGAATTCCAACCCCAGGCGACATGACACAGGCAACAAATCCCAAGGAATCGACCAGTTTTTTTTTGGGGTGTTGAATAATTATGATAATTGTCTTCCTCCTGCCCGTTGGATACAGACTCCCTAACAGATTGGCCTTGTCAAGGGGGCGGGTCTCCGCAATGGCGACGCGATCTGACACCCTTTTGTCTCCAGCTTAATTCGTAGGCGTGTAATCTAAACTAAAGAGATACCAGTCCCGCGTTCGGGGTACGATCGAGCCCCAACGGTGAGCTCTATGACGGACTTTCCTAACTTAACAGCGAAGTGAATGTAGCATAAGTGTTCTTGCAGAACCGTTCGGCAAGCGACGCTCACTATAACACCCTAAAGTTAGACCGGGAAAAGCTGAGAGGAGGTTAGCGGGGTCGTGTCTCCACTAATAAACCGGAGCAATGCTAGGGACCTACCACGGCAATGGTAGTCGCCTTGATGTGTGGAGTCGCCTGGTTTGTGGCCCACTCCAACTTCTGATATTATTGGTTGTGGGCTACCCAAAGTGGAGGAACACAGCCTCACTCTGCGTATTACCCCGCACTACGAAAACCGCTTGCTGCCTATCTCAGCCTGCCTTATCACGCGCTGCGGCGACTTTGGACAACTGAGCCCTGTCTAGCTTTGAAGTGCAAAACAAGCACAGAAGGGGCAAACCAAAAAGAGACGCCCAAGAGTAATGCTGTGGAGGCTTATTTTGATGTCGAAGTCTTGGCTCGTTGGGCGGTAGACTCGGCCCGCTCCTGCTGTGCCGAGAAAACAAAGACGGTAGACAATTCATGAAGTTGGAGTCGACGGTGGACGGACCTCGCACTAATTGGGTTAGTGTAGGAATCATCCTGTGGCTGTACACGGACCGGGTGCCTTAGCTCTAAGTTGGTGACAGCGGGCTGATAGCTAACCTTGCATCCGCTAAAACCTTGGCGCCATGCGACACCCGCGCTGTGAATCCGGCCTCATTTAAGTATTGAGAATTGTTGCATGGAGAGAACGTGGAGATGCGACAGGTAGAGATACTTGAGTGTAGATTGTCCCCTGCATCTTTCTTTCGTATCATGCGTGAATCCTAAATCCAGCAAGATTTTCTGTTAATAAATGTGTCAGCAAAATACATACATACACTAACACCTAACAAGGGGTTAGGGCTGGATATCGGGATTACTTTCAGCGGGCGACTTGGGCATTGCGAAATTAGATAGTCTACAATGAAGCTACAAAACCTTTGTTGGCGGCTAATGCGAGGTTGCAACAGGTGAGGTGCTCTCTTGGTCACATACTACGAAGCCTGTGAATGAACGTATGGCTAGTCTTCGTCTACGCGAGATACCACCCTTCGCCGTGCTCTAAACGGCATCCTCTGAACGTCCTAGACCTTTGAGAGCCTGGCCATTGGCGATGGCACACGAATTTTTCACTGCAAAGCCCACTTCTTGTCTTCGCGCTTCGCCCGTAGGTCATCATATTGTACAAGTTGACCCTCAAACTCCGTGGCGTCAGTCTGCCAACCAGTAATCCTCGAGCACCAGTCACGGAACTCCACCACTGTGAAGCGGTAGCCTTTCCCATCCGGCTGTTTGTACTCGGCGGGATAGCCTGGTGCTAGACCAACTTGGCGGCCAAATATGACACTGCCTGGTTTCGCTAGGGGAACCAAATTGTGGAAGAAAATTGCCTGGGCTTCGACGTCGAAAAGATGCAGCAAGTTTGCGGTGTGAACCAAATCAAACTTGCGAATCAAACCGGGATATTCCTCGGCGAACCTTGGGTGAAGCATATCTGCCTGCTGAAGTCGAAGGCCCCTAGGATCTCGGCCCTCGTTGTAAAGAGCGCGGCCAAGACCGAAGAAACCTGAGTGTCAACATAATCAGCATGACAGTAGAAAATTTAGCGCCGCGAAACTTACGACTCTCGATATCCAATCCTACGACACGCTGGTTCGTAACATCTCAGCAAACATCATGACCACGGTAGGCTCAGGTTTCATACCTCTGGCGGATAACCGTCCATAATCAATTTCCGGATATCGGTGTCCATACAACAGCCAACATCTACAAGGAATCCCGCGGGATGCGTTGACTTTACAAGACCGCTGTACGCGAAATGCTGCTCGATGCGAGATTCCGCGAAGATGCTCTCCCGTATGCAGGTATGAGGAGCAATCTATCAAGATTAGCAGGTGACATCGCATGCACACTCGGGGACGCCTACCTGCATCCCTTGACGTCTTGCATCCCCAATTCGTTGAAGTATTACGCCATCACTCTCACATCCGGCTTTGGAGAACTACCGATGAAGCCCGAACGTGTCGCCTGCGTCTGGGATGAGGACAAGCGCTTAGGCGTATGGGTATATTTACTTTGAACTTCGCTTCAGGAGCTACAACGTGGACAAAGATATCGGCCACCTCTCTAACTCAAGATGCCTATAATCAGCCTTGACAACCAGATCTTTTTCAATTCCAACAAGACGAAAACCCCACCGGCTCGACGGCAGGAGCTTGAAGTACTAGTCACTGATGCACTCCTTCGTCATCCTGAGCTCCAACTTCCAACGGGTCCTCATAAGGACCCGATTATGATCTCGAGCGATGATGAGTCAGATTATAATGATTCGACCAGTCAGACTCCGATATGTTGGTGAGGTCGGTCCATTATTCGTCAGCAGGTAATTTGATGACAAATTAGAAGAAGTCATATTCAGCTGCACATTGTTTATGGGAGCATATTCAGCCGCTTCAGAACCATAGTGGCATCTGGAATCTCACCTCCAAACGTGGGCATAAGAGGTCAGTTAAGGTGTGTACGAATATGGCATGGGCTGGATAGGTAGTCATTTATGGAAACTTTCAATAATCGCAAAGCTTGACATGCTAGCAGATGTAATTGTTCGTTTGAGGTTGACAACGTAGTAGAAAAAGATGCAATTAGTGAGTGTTTTTCCTAGGTGCCGAACAATGAACAATGCATTGTAGTCACATGATCAGAAGCAACCTAACAATAGGTAATAGAAGACGCTCGTCCGCCACTCTTTTCTTCAGACGAGACAGTATCAATTCACCGCGTAACTTCATCCAGGTCTCGACTCCTGCGTACGTTCCCGATGCCAGTCGAGGTGTCTGATACATCTGAAAATTTGGTACGGGGTACGCCGTCCTGAGCAATCATTTCGTCTCGTCCAATCAAGGTGGAGGGTTTAACCGTCCTTGACCCCTCCATTGGAAGTCTCGTTCCGTCTCGAGGTACCTTCAAGTATTCCTTTGGCTGGACAATTGGTTTGTACACAGGGTGTTTGCTCGTTGGATTTTTTTTTCTTTTCTTGGTATGACGGATGAATTTGTACACCTGAAAAAAAAAAAAATTTAACTCGTTTCGAAAGAGTTTGCGAGTAAAAGAAAGTTTTGATGGTTGAAAATTCTGTATTTTTGACTTTTGGGGCAATTGCGCTTGTACTTGAGGAACCTAGGCTGCTTGCGCTTGGTGACGCATCTGTCAAACTTCGACTCCGAAACCGCGTCTTTTATTCCTCCCAGACCAGTCATACGAATCCCTCTCGTCCTCTCGCCCAACACCACAGCCAATTATCCCCGGTCGCACATCATGCCTATCAGGGTTGTCTTGGGAGCCCAATGGGGTTTGTCATATTCCTTTCCCATGTTTGGTGCCCCGCGCGGGGTGTGACGACGACGTCTTGTCGCTAACTCGATTGCGCTTCCCTAGGAGATGAGGAGTACGTCTACCCCCCCTCCGATCTATCATATCGAGGCTCTCAACTGACCTATTAAACGTCAGAAGGGCAAATTAGTAGACATTCTCGCGCCCGAAGCTCAACTCTGGTACGTTCTTTACGGGGAAGAAGGGTTGTTGTTTCTGGATATGGTTGGGAGTCAACAGAGGGCGGATATGGCTAGGAGTCGAACATTGTGCTAGCAGCATGGTATCACCCTGGACCAAAATTCGCCCTCTGTTAATATCCTTCTCCTATATCCAGGAACCTACCCCCTCCCGGCAGGTTCAATTTCACGACTAGTAGACGCTGACTTGATGATAGCGCGAGAGCCGCCGTAAGCCCAACATCCTCTGCGACGTCGTATACAAAAAATACTGAAACGAGATAACAGGGAGGACACAATGCGGGTCTCAAATTTGTGAGTCTGGTCTGCCCGTGCTATTCTGCCACGAGTTATGCACCATGTCGCTGACCACCATTGCCACAGCGCCAACGGTGTCTCGTACAGGTATGCAGACGCCGAATCAAAGCCCCGGTTGTCGACTAAGCGAATAATTGACCAACAATAGCTTTCACCTGCTCCCTTCCGGTCTCATCAACCCGAACTGGTACGTTGTCCACAATTGCTCACCTTTGACGAGCAGACGCTGACTTGACGGTAGCATGAACTTCATCGGCTCCGACGTGTAAGTTGCTCGAATTCCCTTCTCGGCAAGACGAGTCAGTGGTGAGCAAGCATTTGACCGGTACTAATGGCATTCACCTGCAACAGGAGCTTCCACGTGTAAGTCTCACAAATCCAGTGTTCTGCGCTTCCATACGAGTCTCTCGTATCGCCACCCAGCTCAACACACAATCCGTTCGGCGTATCAAGACATAGCTACAATGCTGACCATTTCTAGCCCTTCGTTTTTCTCAGAATTGAAGCAACTTGACGAGGTAATTCCTACTCTGGCAGCTATCAAGAGATCGTTGCTGAAATCAGAGATAGAAAGGACTCCCCAATGTCTATAATCGGATCCTTGTGTCTGACAGAGTCAGTGACCTACGCAACGCTGGGCCGCCGCGTCATGTCATACACTTGCTGACTCGTTACACCTAGGTTCATATCAACTTTGACCTTCACGCCGCCGTCGATGGTCTCGAGGAGATCGAGCTAGGAGGTAAGCGATCTATAATCAGGGCTTTTATTCATGTCTAACTTGACCAGAGCGCAAGATCGGCATCACTGGCCGCGGAATTATAAGTCCAGCGTGTTTATATCCTTGACAACATAAGCTAACTTTATTGTGAACGGACCCTCATACAGTGTAAGCACATATTCGCATTGTCGTCCGTCAAAGTTATACGTTTATACTGACACTGAACTTGATAGACCAAGGCTGCTGTAAGCATTCAGAAATCCCAGAGCACCAACCATCTCACTAAACCCGGGATTAGAGAAGCGGAATCCGTTTAGCCGACGTGTTCGACCAAGAACTCTTCGAAACGAAACTGCGTCGACTAGCACATGGCTACAAGGCCCGATACGGCGATCTGCTCAAGTACAATGTCGAGGAAGAGATTGAGAGATTCCGAGGATACCGTAAGGAGCTCACAGAGTATGCCATTGATGGTTTGAGCTTTATGCATTCTGCGTAAGTAACCTTCGCGGCGCGGTATCGAGAGGAGCAGAGGAATGGATCAATATCCAGGATAGTTCCTTGGTCTTCCCACAAAGCTTTCCCCCGTAAATATGATAAGAAGCTAATCTTTCTAGACAAACGAGCAACATGAACGTGATTATTGAGGGTGCAAATGTTCGTGCTCAACTCCCAGCAAGTTGGTTATTTACTGACCTGACCGGGCTGGTAACCTGCCTGTCGTCATGTACTTGAAGCTCTTAAATTCTGGCATCAGCGAGGAGACAATATCATGTGGACGTGGCTAAAAAAGCCCGCTCTATTTTGACTAAAATGGTCACCCCAGTGGCTAGTGGTGTGGCTATATAGGGGTGGCCTTGGCCACGTCCTATCACGTCAACCGCTGCTCTGTCCACGGTTAAGGCTTGGGAGTACGTGACCAGGTGGTTTACTTGTCCTGGTACCAACAGGCCGTAATGCTCGACGTTTCGATGGGATCATACCCCTATGTCACTTCATCTAACACCACAATTTCTGGCATCATTGCCGGCTTGACGCTCAACCCTAAGAACATTACAGAGACCATCGGAGTGGTAAAAGCCTGTAAGTAACATGAGTAATCACTGGACCTTTTGGCTAGTAACCATATCGAAACCAACCCCCCACCCCTAACCATCCGCAATGGTTTGTAGCAGATGCTGACGACTATAGACACCACACGTGTTGGCGCTGGCGCTTTCAAGACAGAAGATCTCGGAGAGTACTGTCACCCTACTCACTACTCAGCTTTGGAAACGAAGCAGACTGACCATGTGCGCAACAGGGTCGGAACGAAACTCCAGGAGGTTGGCCGAGAATGGGGAACATCCACAGGCCGAAGACGTCGCTGTGGCTGGTAAGTCTCTCTCCCTGAAGAATTTTGGGTGCATAGCTAACAGTGTAGGCTCGGTTTGTGAACACCTCGCGTTATTTTCAATATCAAAATTGGCCGTTACTTACTCGGACTTATAGATCTCGTTGTTGTGAAGCATGGCCACATGGTCAACTACTACACGTCGTTGAACTTGACCAAGGTAAAGCCTTGCAAGAACTGCTCCGAGGGGATTAAAAAAGTTAACTCTTTATGCAGCTCGATGTACTCGATTCCTTCGAGACAATCAAGGTAGCCATTGCGTACAAAGATAAGAGCACAGGCAAGGTAGGAAGCTGTCATGGTCCGAGGTCTTGAGGCATAGCTAAAAGTATTAGGAGCTTGAATCTTATCCGGCGGACCATAACATACTAGATAACGCCGAAGTCGTTTACCACGAAATGCCTGGGTGGAAGAAGCCGACAACCAACGCCCGGACCTACTACGATCTTCCCAAGCAGGCCCGGGATTATGTCGAGGTACATTTATTTTCAACTGCAGGATGGATCTGATCTTATTTACTGACTGTCTCTTTAGTACATTGAGAAGCTCGTTGGAGTCAAGGTTAGTTGGTTGCTTCGCCTAAAATGGCTTCGCTTGAACTGGCTTCGAAGAACCATGCACTAACTTTGACCAGATAAAATGGATCGGCACTGGTCCTGACCGCGAAGCTATGATCACGCGTGGCTAGGTGATCTGGTGACTTGCTTTATGCTTGTTACCGGTGACGAAGCGCCCTCCGAAAGCTTTCGGATCCAGACGGTGTTTCTTTTCCAGTAGAAGAAGACCCCATACCCTCCGATGATCAAGGGAACTCGGACGGTCAAGAAGACCAGGCTAGTCCGCCATCAAAAATGAGAACGGACGACTTCAACGCCATCTACCGTGAGCTTGAACTCCTCGGCCAACCTTTGATAGAGGGAAGAATAGCAAGAGCTTCTCACACATATAATTATTTCCATCTGCTAGATGCAACAGCGCACATCAGTACTCGATTAACGTCAACTATCTATCCTGCGTCGTAAAGAAACATCGACATCCATCATCTACTTCGACTTGCCAGCATAAGCGTTCCAAGCCGGCTTCTTGTCTATCTTGGCTGCGGACATAGTTCGCACAAGCGGCGAACCGATCGACTGAGTGATTTTGAGCTTGTCTTTTCCGCAATTGCATTCCTTCAGCTTCAAATTTTTGACGGTGTCCTGGAGAGCGGCAATGCTTTCTTTGACAGAGGTGAGCTGCTCAGCGAGAGTCTCATCGGCCTTCTTTAGCGACTTGACTTTCTCCGCCATGTTGGGACGTTCGTTAAGTTGAGTCTTGAGGGTTCTCTGAGCCTCGTCCATGCGTGCGAAATTGTCTCGCAGCCCCCCAATACTTAAGAACTTGTTAGTTCAAGTGCACTCAGAAAGCTGAGCGGACGGCAGACGTACGTTTTTTCAAGACCTGGAACTTTCTCGGCAAGACGAGTGGCGACGCGCAAATCTTCGCCAATCGCATCGAGCCTTGCCTTCACCGTGTCCATCTCTTTAGACTGGTTGTCTTTCGTCTTCTTCTCCCTATCGGCGCGCCGCCAGTCCTCATGCTTCGAATACCAAGCCCAACACTGGGCCCAAATGCCGAGGCCCAAGGTGATGGCGGCAAGCGTCCAGGTTGCGGCGGTAAAGCCCATAGTAAATGGGTGAATGGGCGCAGGCCCTGCGACAAGACCCATTGGGATAGGCGCCATTGTGACAGTAGAGGGACGGTCTTGATGGGAGCGGAAGAATGGTCTGGAAAATTATTGGATTGCTAGAGTTGCGGTGGTGAATTTAAGGGAGAGTCAGGTTGGTAGGGTGAGTTTGGAGAATCGAAGTATGACCAAATTTTTCATACCAGCTGAGAATTCATAGGTGCCTACCTATGTGAGGATAGATTGCCAGGTGGTGGCTCCTGCCGCAGTTGCTGCCAGGTGGTGGCTCCTGCCGAAGTTGCTGCCAGATGGTGGCTCCTGCTGCAGTTGCTGCCAGGTGATGGCTTCTGCTGCAGTTGCTGCTAACTAGGAGCTTCCGCTGCATTTATTGCTTACTATACAATGAAACAGCTTCCTAAGTGAAGATAACATAGTTATTAAAGATGCGTACTATCTCTTGCTGAAGACAGATGAAAGCGCATATGGCCTCGGTATATACAGCCTTACCCGTTCTGTCGTTATGCCACACATGGACGGAATCTCATGCGGGTTGAGTGGTCTGAAGGCACAACGGTTTTTTTAGTCTTATTCCTGATGTGGTTTAGATACTATAGCACTGCGACTAAGAATGACAGCGCTGTCATACCTAATACTGCATACTGCTATATTTTCTAGTATGTGATGTATGAATAGTCTCTGGAACTCTGACTTGGAGATGGCTACCAGACTGAAAGCTCCGCTGCTCTTAGGAGACTGTGCAAGAACCAAAGTTATATATATGGTGAGTGAAATGGGACATCATTGGATCAAAGGAAACTACTGGCATAGTGAGGTCGGGCTGAGTAGTCTAATGAGAAAACTGACATGGCCATATATTTAATCCCGAATGTTTCATAATCACATACGTGGTTCACAATGGGCACTAAATAGATGAGGGTCGAGGATATACTTTCCGGCATCTCAAACTCCAAGTCTCCAGAGATCATCATATGGTCATCTCCCTTAGTTACTGAAAATCCCATTCTGGTCACCAGATTAGCAATGCCTCCCCTATTGCGCTGCGGGCCCGAGGATCAGTATCCTTGCTTCAGTTCGTGGTACCCTAGATAGGATGTACAATCCATTTAGATGGGCGACAATAACGGGCAATTCGACGTCTTTTATCGGACTCTACTAAGCAAATTCTTCAGGGATTCCTTCCGCTGGTTATATAAAGAGGCGCTATTACGGACGCATGAAGATTTTGGTATCATTCCCTTCATCCGGCGGTAGGAAAGTCGAGGCTTAATTTTATGTCGTACATTGTGTTGCTCAGTTGCTGACCTCCCGGTGCCTATTCATGGTTCTTCTACTATTTTTCGCAGTATATTTGGGCAGATGGACCTAGCAGCTCGGGCAGATGCATGCATCACTGACTGCCGGACTACTAGATGGCTGTCCACTCTATCAAGGGCGATTTGTTGCTGCCTGCCGGTCGGGCACTTACATATGGCGGCAGATACCAATCCAGGGAGCACTTATAGTTCTATTGTGTTGATTCTCAATGACGAGACACCGCTCTGGTAGCTAGACTTCGACAATTACACCAATCTTTCCACTCCAAACCGCGTTATCGCTCCTATTCAGGAGCCCAATATCTGACATTTCCCGAGAACAAATACCGCATGAATCGCATATAACTAAAATGCATCTGCTCATCACTCAGCCTAAGGCCACTGAGCCGCAGACCAATTTCTCTTCACTGTCACCTGAGCTGAGTAAGGCGTGTCTCCCAAGGTGTAACCTACCTAAAAATACCAGTCTAGATTTAAGTTTTCTGGCCTGAAAGAGCTGGAAAATCTTGATATTGGTCATCATATAGTATTAAGTTTTTTAAAATGCTTACATTGTATATCTAAATGTGTTATTTTGACAGAGTGGAAGTAACTTGCATGCCTTGATGGCGCAGACCGCATTACACATGTAACCTACCTGGATCATTTGTGTACCCTCCTTTTAAAAACTTAATCGACAACCATAGCTCAAAATGCCAAGGTTAGCAAGGTAACAAGTGACCTTCTAGACCCTCAAGGTGAGCAAGTTGATTGCACAAAACCAAAAAGAAAAAACACAGGTTCATTCCACTATTCAAGCTTTTCCAGACCCAAATGCTTCCACAGTCACTAAGATGAAGCTTTTCTTGCTTTTCCAAGATGGGAAACTCAAAATTACTATGAGTATATAAGCTGCTACTCTGCCCAAGGAACCAAATGTTCAAGGTTACCTTCAGTGATCATTTTCCAAGCTCTTCGACCTTTGAACCACAGAACCCCCCCCTACACCGAGTCACTGGCTACGACTTCCAGATACATTGGGCTTTGATATAGGTGAGCCTGCCATGTTTCGGGAATTTCTACGACGGGGATTGCGCCGGCGCTGGGCTCGAATCCCAGAGACCAACGAAGACGATTTCGGAACATATTTATTAGCCGAGTCTCAGACTGTCGATGACACGCATGGATTGTCATCCAGCTACGAATCTTTCTCGCCATATGGCAGCATGACGCCGCCTACTCAAACGACCGAAACCCATTCAGTGTTTCCAACAGAAGTCCTCTCGGAAGGTTGCGTCTCACACGGCTCGTCCTCGACTGGGAGCTCCGACGCCCGTAGTGCCGATTCTGAGAGGGCAGATGCCGATTCTGAAAAGCCAGATGCCGATGCCGATTCTAAAAACCCAGATGCCGATTCTGAAAAGCCAGATGCCGATGCCGATTCTAAAAACCCAGATGCCGATTCTGAAAAGCCAGATGGTGTTTGCTTCGCCAAGTACTGCGACTCATGCCAAGAGGCTCGCATGTCCTCTGACTATGCCGACCGAATCATCAATCTCATGAAACCGCTCTATTGCATAGCATGCCAAAAAGAACGACCCTCGATCCTATTTTCCTACTCGGCACGGAGAGAATCATCGGCAACACGGGTCTGCATCGGTCACCAAGGATACCGGCCTATTTGTCCCCATCTAAAAGTCTCGTTCGCAGATATTGAAAGGTGGATGATAGAAGGCAAGGAGATTAAAATCACCTGTCATGAGGGAAATTGTCCAGCTGCCACAGCTACTGTTTGTTATAGGAGCTCAAGTCAAAAAACCACAATCAAGTGGACTGTCACACTAGACCGACGCTTCTCAAGGGCCATGGTCTGGGACAACTGCCGGACTAAACTGAAAGAATTGCACCAGTCTTTCCCTGCTTTTCTTTGTCCCCATTTAAAAACCACGCCAGACCGTCTCTTCTACCCGGAACACTTCGAACGAAGCTCGTTAGCTGGGTGTGGCGCGTGCCAGAATCTCATTTCTCTTCGCCAGGAGGCCGAAGTAGACCGGATCGAGAGCGACTGGTTTCTAGGTTTCGGCGCAAGCTCAATGGATGCAGTGTTTAAGGAGTGGATTGAGGCACTTGATCCAGAGAGCTATGGGCATTTTGATGATCAGGATACCAAGTGCCTTACCTGGTGTGATGATCGCTATTGCATTACAACCTGCGAGCTGCTGCACTTCTCTGTGTTGACCTCAGTTTCAGCAATACACAGCGTATCCGATTGTCATGAAGCAGAAGGTAGAAGAATAGTAAGCTTTCTTAACTGGAAGGGTAAACGTGTGATGCAGAAACACCGATCTTGAGCCTCATAATTAGAGTCAGGCCTGAGGTATTAGGCCTTATGCAGTTATATAGGCTGGGACTCTTACAGTCTCAAGCTCTTAACTGTAATATAGCTAAATTAACCTTCTTTATATATCTTTATAATACCCTTATATATCCCTTAATAAGGAAACTTAATATTTAAATTTACTGTATTTTTATTATATATATTATAATTATTAAAGCTTAAGTTTAAGTTTTAAGTTGCTTTTTTTCTATTTACTAAAATTCTATTTAGCTTTTTCACCTTATTTTAATCTTTATATCTAGTTATAAATTTAATAACTTAACTTAATATTTTAAGATTTAAGTTATTTAAATTTACTCTTTAGTTAGTACTCTAGCTAGCTATTATTTATACTACTTTTATATAATATAAAAGCTCTTTAAATTAAGAGTTATATATCTTTCTATTAGTGTTATTAATAAAGTTTTTTTACTTTTAAATTAGCTTTTTAATTTTAAAAGTTTTAAGTAATATTAATAGAGTAGGTTTTTCTATTTAAATAAATAATAAATTAATATAGGTAATTTAATTTCTTTATAAATTTAATTTATTAGTATTATTTAAAAAGAGATTATAGCTAATAATAGCTAATATAATCTTCTATTAAATATTTAAAGAATAAACTTAATTTAAAGAGAATTTTAATATATTAAAAGGTTTATAGTTTTAAAGAAATTAATAATATAAAGAGTATTTTACTTTTTCTAGTTTATTTTTAGTATTGTCTAAAAGTTAAGAGCTTTTAGTATTATATATATCTAAAGAAGAAACTAAAAGCTAAAATAGTATTAAAAAAACTAATAGTAAGAATAATAATATAATAGGCTTAATATTTAAGTTTAAAGTAATAATAACTTAAAAAGACTAAGGTTTTTATAGTAGTAATATTAAGATATAAAATTTATAGCTCTAACTAACTCTTTATAATATCTTAATTTATTAGAAAAGTTAGATTTTAAAAAAGGCTAAATTCCTATAGAATAAAAACCTAATCTAACTTATCTCTTTATATTCTAATTAACCTTCTATATAATATAACTAACTATATAAAATATCTACTTTCTTTTAAACTATATTATAATTTAGTAAGTTCTTATTAATTTTTAAATATAAAAATAGCCTTTTATATAATTTAATAAAACTTAAGTAAATTAAAGTTTTATTGTAAATTATAACTTAATAGTCTAACTTAAAATATATAGTAAAGACTAAAATTAATCTATTTAGCTATAAGAGGCTAGTTTAATTAGCAGTCTTTAGCTATTATACTTTACTTTTTTATAACTTATATTTTAATATAATATTAACTTAATAGATTACTATAAAATAAATCTATTTAAAGGTATTAACTGTAAGATTAAAAAGAAATACTAAAGCTATTTTAATAGAAAATAGATTTTTTAACAGTCTATATAGCTCTAGCTATTAGATTATATAGCTAATAACTAATACTATACTAATTAACTTATAACTAAGAAATTAATAACTAAATTAGAAATTAAAAGAATTCTACTATTTAACTTTAGTTAGTATATAATAGCTAGTTTACTTTAAACTTATATAAACTAACTATTTTTAATATTAGCTATAAAGCTAAATACAGAGATTAAATAGAAAGATTTTAAAAAAGTTTAATAGTTAGTCTAAAAGTTAATAGATAGATACTAGTAGAAAAAAGAGAAAATATAACTAAATTTAAATCTAAAAATATATTTCTTTATTATACTCTTAAGTACAGTAAATATATATAATATAGAATATAAAACTATAGATAAATAGAAATAGTAGTTTAAATAGTAATTTTAATAGTAATTTTTAGTATTATATTAATACTTAATATTATATAAATATAAAAAGTAATTAATATATTTTAAGTTTTTATTAGTATTAAATTATAAAATTTTAATTTAATTTCTTTATAAATTCAATTTATTAGTATTATTTAAAAAGAGATTAAAGATAAAAATAGCTAATATAATCTTCTATTAAATACTTAAATAATAGGTTTTATTTAAAGAGAATTTTAATAAGTTAAAAAGCTTATAAATTTAAAGAAATTAGAAATATATAGAGTATCTTAATTTCTCTATTTTATTTTTAGTATTATATTAATATTTAATATTATATAGATATAAGAAGTAATTAGTATATTAAGTAGTAAGTAGAAATAAAAAATACTAAAAATATACAATTTATCTAAAGGGCAGTTTTTATATTAACTAAAAGTATAATATATCTACTATAGTAAATAGAGATTAAAACTAAAAGTAGAAAAAATAAATTAAATAAATAGAATTAATAGCTACTATATTTAGTACTATTTAATTAAATAGTTTACTAAAAGAAACTAAAGAAAATAAACTAAAAAGACTGTAAATTAAGTTAAAACCTAATTATAATTAAAAATATAGCTAAATAGCTATTTTAATAATAATTTTATAAGAGAAATACTTCTTACTTACTTCTATCTATATATTTAAAGCTCTTTTATAGACTCTAATAAATTAAGCTACTAATTTTTATACTATATAGTTTTTTTTCTATTAAAGAAAGCTATAATAGTTTTAACTCTAGCTGTAATAAGAATTTAATTAAATAATTAATATCTCTAAAAATAGTAAATTTCCTACTTAATACTTTAAGTTTCTATTAGTATTAATTTATAAAAATTTAATAGATAATTATGGCTATAATAAAAGTTAAAATTAAAGAAGTATTAAAAAAAAAGTTAGTCTTTTAATAATAGAAGATATCTTTTTTATATCTTATTACTTAAAGTAAAATTACTATTTTAAGATTATTAACTGTAAATAGTAAGATTATTAACTATAAATAGTAAAATTAAAGTTAGAAAAGTTAAATTAAAGCTTAAAATAAAAACTAATATATAGTAACTTTATTATTTAGCTACTATTTTTTCTATTACTAGATATAGTACTAACTATTTATCTTTATTATTTAAAAATACTATATAGCTTTAATCTATTTAATAATATTAAGTAAAGTTAAAAAGAAATTAAATTTATACTATATATTATTAATAATAATAGTTTAATAATTAATATTATTTTAATCTTTACAATTTATAGTAATTAATTATAATAACTTAAATATATATTTAAAATATACTAAATAGTAAAATAAGATATAGTAAATATCTATATTAAGTAACTTTAATAATATTAAAAATAGAGTAAAAAGTTATAAAAACTATAGTATTATTACATTGTTTAGATATAAGCTTAAGCCTAACTAAATATTAAGAAGTTAATATATAGTAGATTGAAATTAATTTCCTAATTCACAGGATAAATCATTATTATCACTCTATTATATTAGACCCTTACCTTAGATCGTATAACTGTCTCGCCGCTTGTCACATGTCTGACACCACTAATCCATTTAGTGACAGCGGCAACAAGGGTGATGAAGATAGCCCGTGGGATATCCAAGCAGGGCACAGATCCTTGGTCGCAGGCTTAGTCTATGGGCAGCTTATTACAGAAGGCTGCTTTGAGACGAATGAACGGCTCGTCAACTTCCGGTTTATCAGCCAGGAGTGGCACCGGCTTCTCGGGTTCCCATCCGCTGTTGATGGGTTTGGAGAGGTTCTAAAGCCGGGGCGCAAGCGGAAGAATCCATCACTACACTACGAAGCGATGCAGGAACTTCAGCTCAGGCGATGGAAGGTTCTGCGGCGGATTGTTGTCCGAACCAAATCTCGTACCTTCATTCCTCTACCACCATGTCGACCCCACCGGTGGACGGTTTGCAGTCCGAAATCAATGCCGAAATCGCCGGGACTGGTTCGTCACAGAGGAATTCGACGGCAACTACAAGGAAACAGCACTCGTAGGAGACACCACAATGGAATTTGAGGGACTCGGCACTGCAGAAATACGTGTAAAATGCCCCGGCTTCCCAAAAGGACGTCTCTTACAGCTTGTGAACGCTCGCTACGCTCCCGGGATGCATCTGAACGTGGTGTCCGCAGGCAAGCTGATCAACAACGGCATCCTGTGGGACCAAGAGAGGCATTTCCTATTCCAACGGAACACCCGAGCACCCGTAGGAGTCGTGGAGTCAAAATATGGTCAATGGGTGCTGGCTGAAGGTGAACACCTAGACCCTCCTACAGTGTTTCCGGTCTCTAGACCCCCGAACCCTCCTACAGCTACAGACGCGGACGTATGGTACCGACGATGTGGTCAAATTGGGGTTGAAGCCCTTGCTCAACTCACAAATGCTGCCCTTGGAGTCACAATCACAGGACCAACAGCCGTGGAATGCGAAGTATGCGCCACCGGGAAAGCTCGAAGAGAGGTATCACGAGAGGTCCCTGACCGTATTCCTCGTGGGCCCGAGAGAGCCATGAGCTGTGACCTACACTACAGACCGGGATATTCCTATGACGGATACCGGTATTGGGTCCTTTTCACCTGCATTGACACAAAGATGCGATTCTTCTATCCATTGCGAGACAAAAAGGAAGTCAGACTAGCCTTCCGGAAGCTACGGGCCTGGTTGAAAGCACACTTCGGGATTGAAGTTCTCCTTATGTGGTGTGACGGCGAGCCGGCCCTGTGGACAACGGAGGTTATCAACGAAATGGCCTTCGCTGGAACGACGGTCTACGTCAGCGCTGCCTTTACCCTAACGCAAAATGAGGGTGCAGAAGTGTTAGGAAACATAATCAAAGACAAGGCGCGACTTCTCCACCTTGTATCCGGCCTGCCGGAGGAGCTCTGGAGCGAGATCAACCGACATGCGGTCTATGAGGCCAATCGAACCCCTTTTCAACGAGACAACAAGTGGTTAACGCCATATGAGTTGTGGGGGACTTGGATAAGGAAAAAATGTTTCCACATATGGCTATATAGCAGAGAAGCAGCGGCCTGACCTCTCCCGGCTACGAGCCTACGGATGTGTGGCATATCCTATGACAACAGAGGCGCTTGCTCACATTAAGTCGCATGCCCCTATGAGCCCGTACACAAAAAAAGCACACATTGGATACCTCATAGGATACAGGGGTAACTCACAATATGTTATTTGGGTCCCTTCTATCCGTTCAAAGCAAGCTGTGGTCTCATCAAATGTGCGCTTTGATGAGAAGGCTCGTTACAGCCACGCTCGAGAACAAGACGCAATGGCACACCGGGAATACGGCTACGGCATAATCCAGCGAATGGAAGGGCAAGATCTGCCGTTTGAAGAAGAGCAAAATGAGATATTTGACTCGATTCAACCTCCCCAACAACCACAACCAATTACTTCATTTGGGGTGTGGGAGGCGTCGGCCTCCTTACATCGCGCCGGGGGTAACCCTGAAGACACTCGTCCGCAGAGAGGCGACCAAGTCACTGTGCAGAGAAACAAGTATACCCCTGAAATGCAGGAAAGCAGTGCATCAAGTGAGTATATCTATTTGACGCCTCCGCCTGCTGTGGGAGGTGAGGGAGACTCAGAAGGAACAGCCGAGGCGCAGCAGCAGGTGGTGGCACCGACGAGTGATACCCTACTCTCAGAACAGGAGAACCCTCCACTCTCCCCAGAGACCACACAAGAACACCACAGCACAATCGAGGCCGCAGAGAAGCCCCCTCAAGCCACACCAACGATCTCACGCTATGAGAACGAGATTCCTGACCGATCACCAGCCGATGAAGATGAGTCTACGACAGACACGACCCCACCAAACAAAGAGGCGGCGGCGCCAGAGAGAGACGAACCGGCCGGAGATAACGCCGGCCCTCCTGACTCCTTCGCACCAAGAGAGGAGTTAGCGGGGGCCGCAACAGAAGAGCGGGAGGACCGACCAGCTAAGAAAACGCGAAATAGAGACCAAGGGATCGATTCCTCTAACATTGTCACGGAAAGACGAACAAGAAAGCCGTCATCGAAGACACAGGTCCGAACGACACAACCGCTACGACCCCAACGCCCCATTATCAACACCGTGATGATACGAGCCTCCAAGATTCGATATCATATCGACCATCTACCAGCCGCTCCAGAGCACCACCAGCAAGCCATGAACACGCCGTATAAGTACGAGTGGCATAAGGCTATGGGAAGGGAGATGAACAAGCTGCAGGAACGAAGGTCTTGGGAGGAGGTCACCTCGGAAGAGACCGGGGGTGAACAGGTCATCGATGTAAAGTGGGTATCCACATGCAAGCTTGATGAACAAGGATATGTCACACGTTTCAAAGCAAGACTTGTGGTTCGTGGGGACCAGCAGGAGGAAACGGACGAGAATGTGTATGCCGCTACACTAGCAGCACGATCATTCGGTATCCTCATGGCCCTCTGTTGCAAGAGAGACTGGGAGACCCGCCAGTATGACGTGGAAAATGCCTTTGTGTATAGCACGCTGCCCTCCCCAGTGTTTTGCCAGATGCCACAAGGATTTCGGAGGCAAGGCATGCTACCGAAGCTGATAAAGGCTCTCTACGGGCTTCGAATATCTCCAAAACTGTGGTTTGAACAGCTAGGAGCATTCTTCAAAGAGCGAGGCTTCACCCAATGTGCCGAAGACCCTTGCATTTTCCTACGGAATGACCTAGTGGTCTTCTTCTATGTGGATGACGTCGTTATGATGTTCCCAAAAGAAGCAGAGGCAGCATGGAAGGAGGTCTATGACGCATTCCTTTCTCGATATAACGTCAAGGACCTAGGAGAGCTCAAATGGTTCCTAGGTATCGAAGTCATAAGGAACAGGGAGGCCCAGAAGCTGTGGTTTTCACAGGAGTCATATATCGCGAATACGGCCTTTAAATACGGTCTCACGGATGAAGAGACATAGTCCTCGATGCCGTATGCACCCATGCCAGCCGAGATTCTCGAGAGATACGAAGGAGCGGCCCAAGATAACGGCGTTTAAGGATTCCAAGCTTGCGTTGGAAGCCTGCAATACGGATCCATGATAGCTCGACCAGATATCTGTTATTGCGCAGGGAAATTGGCACAATTCAACCACAATCCGGGCCCAAAGCACATACGAGTCGCTGAGCAGTGCATCCGCTATGCCTTCAAGACCAGAGAGCTCAGCACCTGCTATTCTGGGAGCCCTGAAGACAGCAGTATCTATACAGCGAGTGACGCCGCATTCGGGGACTGCCCTGAGAGCAGGAAATCCTCATATGGCCACGTCACAATCATGTTCGGCGGCCTAGTGGCCTGGAAGTCTGCAAAGCACGTTGGAATTTCTATCCTGGCCATTGGTTTGACCTTTCTTGGCCGTATGTCGGCGATTCTCTAGTACTTGGATGAGGACGCCGCAGTCAAGACCGCTCTGATCTGAGACCATGAATGAATGAGAAACTTGGGAACTCGAGTCCTCGGGGGGGTTCATGGTGGCGCCTCTGGGCGGCTGAACTTTCAGGCTGGACACCTGGGCAGACATCAGGGTGGAGGAGATGGGGGAGACGGGGAAGGGTGACAGGGAGACGGGAGGAGGGGGGAGACGGGATGCGCCTACTCAAGCCACTAGAAGTAGCGAAGTCAGCTCATAATTCGCTGTTTGTGTATCTTTCTAATCTTGACAATTGTGTTATGGATGGTAGATCTACAAGTCCTGTTTATCCTCTTCATCAAGAGCGACAACTTCCACAGGCACATACTCATCACCACATTCGTATCATTTCCCAACACCTTGAATATGCCAGCCTATGTCTGGTTTCCAAAGCCTTCTACCATCGTACTCTCTCGCCTTTGCGGTTCCTTAACTCGCTTTCGTCAGAAAGATCCGTAGCCTCCACTTCTGCCGGGTCATTCGTTGCCCACACCCTCTCGATACACAGCTCAAACGGTCCTTCTGTGCGGTCAGTCAAGCCAATCCCTACGCTCAGGACCTTCTGCCGCAGCATCTCGGTCTGCGGCTCGACGACAAAGCCGTGGTTTGTGCGCACGAAGTCGTTCCATTTGATCAGTATGGTCTCCCACTGCCCTGGCCGCTTCGGGAACAGCCGGTGCTGGTGAAGGTCTGAGGGCTCGACGCTTTCGGTCTGGAGGTTGATGAAGTAGGCACGGCCGTCCGACTTGACGCGCATGGCTAGGTAGATGTACGGGTCGATGTCCCACATGGCGCGGCCGAAGAGGGTTGGGCGCTGGTCCGGCGTGCGGAAGCCGGCGAATCCGGTTCGCTCGATGTTCGGGCGGTCGGTGGGGAGGCGGGTTGAGATGCTGCCGTAGAAGCGGGCGAAGGACGGAGGAGTGCTGGAGGATTCGTGGGAGGGCGAGGTAACGGACGTGGAGGTATTCGATACGTCTGAGGTTTTGTATTCGAAATTGCTCTCGGAGTAGCCGCCGATGGATCTATCGGACATGACGATGCAGTCTCGGACTGCACTGGCGTTGTTGAAGTCGTACAGAGGCCGAGGGGCAGTGGCGCCTTTGATGGCTTCGAAGGACATTGCTAAGCTGGTTAGCCACAAGACCAAGAGGCACACAACCAAAGCAGCACATACCAATCTGTGTTTTCCGTCTCAGCTCATCCATGCTCCGACCGAAGAGGCCTTTGGAGAGGAGGAATTGCGTGGCCCTCATGGTGGGCAAGTTGGTGCAAAGACCGAGGATGTGAGGGTGGAGGGTGTGAAGACGGGCACAAGCTTGTCGCAGAGCCCAATTGGCTCACCGTGATTCGAAGAACATGAGCTATGGATGAGAACGCGGCCGATCGAGTTTTGCGCTTGCGCCTTTGTCCGTATCAAAAGCGAGTTGGGCGTTGGGTATATCGTGATGTCGATGACGGACCGCAACCGCAACGATTTCAAGAAGTTGACAATTCGCACGTGCCAGCCTGTGCGGAACTCAAACTGTTCACACCCCGCCATCGCACCAAAGCTGGCTGATTCCCACATGGGACCCGGTGCGCGAACGGCCGGAACATACTTAATCCGCGCATCGGACCAGATCCAAGAAATTCTTCCCGCAGCCATGCCACCACGAACCAAGATCCAGCTGCGAGCTCGATAATGACCCTGCGCCGCCGGTAACGCCGGGTCCTGAACTTCCTCACACGGTTACCTCGGAACGATTGTCGATTCTTCGCCGCCCACCAGTCGCAATGCCCTCCTCCGCCGCAATGGGCCCCGCCACAGCCCGCCTGTTGCGCCCCGGCGCTCTCTCGGCCTTGACCCTCCGCAAGGGCGTTCTTGGAACCGCGGGCCTCCAATTCACTCGCTCTGCCTCTATGCCCTCAAGGGAGCGCATGGTTCGTGAGATGGAGAAGACGGCCCGTGAGGGAGCCAAGAAGACCGACATGGAGACCATGTCGCAGATCCAGAAGAGGGCCAACGACGAGTACTTCAAGTCTGGAGGCGGACCTCTGTTCCCTGGTAAGTGGTGTCAATTCTCCCCGTCGATGTAGTTGGCGAGGAGCCCATGGCTTTGTCGGTATGGAGAAGAGTCAACTAACGCATTGCCGTGTTTAGGTACCTTCGTGCCTCTCCCCGTCTCTCGATACCCTCGCAACCCCCGCGACTTCCTCCGCTACCAGTGGTACCGCATATTCCAGTGGGGAATCGAGACCATCTCTCTGCTCAACTTCAAGCTCACGTCCATGCCCAACTGGACGACCCGACCCAAGTGGAAGGCCGCCCGCGGCAAGATCGCCCCCACCGCAAAGGTCATGTACACCGAGATGCTCACGGCCTTTGCGGCGGGCGACAAGGCCACCATTAATAACATGTGCTTGGGAAACTTCGCCAAGAAGTTGACCGCCGCCATCGACCGCCGCAAGGCCAACGAGCGTACCGTCTTTGAGCTCGTCAGTTTCAACAAGGGGCTCTTCTACCCTCGCGTGGTGGCGCACCAGGTCCACAACGTGAACCCCCACGACAAGGACATGTACACTGAGCAGGCCGTCGTGGCCATTTGCTCTACGCAAAAGGCCTCCCGCCACAACGCCTCCAACGGCTTGCTGATCCCCGCAGCACCAAGGTGCAGCAAAAGGTAGAGCACGTGGTTCTGTCCCGACAGGTTAGCGAGACCACGTACCAGTCTGGACCCTGGCGGATATGGGGTACTGTGCCCGTGACGACGATGGAGTCCTACAACCAGGAGCAGGACTGGATCCGCCGAGAGCAGGCCAAGCGTGCCGGATGGGAGGGCCCCGCAGAGAAGAAGCACTGAGTTATGTCTGGTCTGAGGCGGGAGCAAAACGAAGGCCACCTCTGTACTACGACAGTCACGCACTTGGTGGAAGAACAATGTAAAACGAGAGTGTATATTGTACGACGATTATATCTGTACTATAGAATAGCATGGAGGCCGGCGAACGGAAATCAGTACAAATTAGTACTTCTCTCCAAATCAATCTGAGTATTTGCCTTTTAGCAAAGAGCCAAGCCTCCACGAGAGAGGAAGAAACCAATTTGGGTCATTGGTGTGATTAGGTGTCCAAAAACATCTCCATATCCTTCGATTTGGTGGACCAAAACGACCAAGTTGTTGCAAGAAACATCGAGGTAGGGCACTACTTGGCTAGGACTGGCCTAGAAGAACTTGCCAGGGGTAGTAGAAATGAAGTTCTCGGTGGGAATATCCGTGTCTCTGCTAGGAGTGCGCTCAATAGGGCGGTCAAGCGCGGTGAAACGGTGGCCTCGGACCTTGGCCAACATCCATTGAACGGAGAGACGGAGAACCAGAGCACCGCAGCCCCAGAGGAGTCCGCCAACAGGAGCAGCGACGAAGGCGCCAAAGGCACTCCAGTCATTGCCGTAGAGACCCTGCTCGATAAGGAGGAGCTGGGCACCCTGCTTGGCATTGCCGTAGTAGATGGTGCCGAAGATGAAGACAGTCATCAGACCACCGAGACCGCCGACGACGACCTCGAAGCCGCGCCACCAGTAGCACTTCTGGATAAGACCGATGACAAGAACGGGGATGGTGGCGGCAGAGACCAAATCCGTGATCAAGTAGATCTGGAGGATGGAGGGCGCCTTCAGGGCGAGGACGACAGTGGGGATGATGACCAACACGACCAGGCCGCGGATGAACCAGATGTTGATGCGGTTGCGGAACAGATCGTTGGACGCAGACGACACCATGGCGGACTGCAGACTGTCAAAGGCGGCAGTGCTGAGAGTCACGACCATGACCAGGACGATGCCGATGACCCAGGTGGGGAGCGTTTCGAGGAGGATGAAGAAGGCGATAGAGCCGGACGCGGCGATATCATCCTGCGCCAGAGCGCCGGACCAGACAGCGATGAGACCAGTGGCACCGACCAGAGTGAGGATGCACAGGATAACCACAGTGGCCATGGCGGTGCCCAGTCGAAGATCCTTGTCTGTCTTGGACGAGAAGGTGCGCAGCCAGAAGTTGGACAGGAAGAAATCGTTGGTCAAGATCGCGACAGGCAGGATGTACAGGAGCTGCCATCCAAGCAGGTTCGCCTTGGTGAGATCCGAGCCTTCGACCAACTCCCTCTTGATCTCCGTCTTGACACCAATGGTGATGGTGGCGATGAGGACAAGGCCAATAACCATGCCTCCCTGGATGACATCCGTGAAAAATGAGATCTTGAAGCCACCCATGGCTGCGGTCGCGGTTAGTAGATGTCCCGATACATCGGAGAGGAGAGAAGCCTACAGGTGTAGATGGTTGTGATGACACACTGAACAATAACGACAGGAAGTCCGTCGAGGCCGGTCAGGGCTGTGACAACCTGGCCGATGGCCGACAGCTCAGCGACCATGTACAGAAACAGGGTCACGAGGGTCATGAAGCTGAGATACAGCATGGTCACGGTGCCGTAGCGCTGTCTGGTCCACTCGGTGAGGACGAACCCTTCGGGGCATCGGCTGCGGATGATGGGGCCCAGGAAGCCGAAGATGAGAATGGGCAGCGCCGACGCGAGCGCGTACACGACCATGCCTTGGACACCCGAGATGGTGGCGAGCTGCGGGTAAGCAAAGAGGATACCGGATCCGAGAGCTACACGAGTCAGTATTCCATCTCGCGGAAGGGGGAGAGAATCAAGGGGTTCTGGAGCGGCAACACTTTTCCCACGCAAGCATTAACTTGATCGAGTATTACGGTACAATCTCAGCTTCGTCGCCGCGCCGGTGACATCTCCTCAGAGCCGTTCAACAGAACTCCTGAGGTTGGATGCCATGGCCACGTCGACTCCGCGCCCGTAGTGAGCCGCATCCCCTCCCCCTCCCGAGATGCATCTCTGAGCGGAGTTGGTTCTGCGCCAGCGCGAGGCTGGTTGGTCAGTAGCATCAGAGAGTTGAGGGCATCTCGAGGAGGGGGAGAAGATAGGATGGTTTGGGTACGAACCTGCTCGTTCAGTTCCGCCGCTGCTCGTGTCATACTCGACGGGAAGTTGGTTGAGATTGGTGCCCTCATGGCCACACCTTCATTGCTGCGCTGCTGCGAAAGATGATGCTACCGCTCCGGGACGCTGGGTCACGGGAGCAAGATGCTCTACTCACCAGACGCGATGAAGTTCAAGGCCAGCGGGAAGGCTGTAGATGCAGTTAGCCACAGGTGCGCAGGACGGGGGATGGATTGATGTCGAGGCCGCCCATGATGTGAGGCAGACCAATCCCATCTGCTCAATCTCCATGGGCGAGTCGACGGGAGAAGAGTTCTGACCCGTCTGGGTTCCATTGCCAGCGAGGAAATCCTCCTTGCTCTGGTTCCGCATTTTCCAGGCGACGCCTGTTCCGAGCAGCCTGCATCGCCATCGTTAGCCCACTGTCAACGTGACGGGGTCTGCGAACGCATCACGCACAGAAAAGCGCCATAAGTGAGGTAGATGATGGCGTTGGACGCCGCAAACGATGGCTGGCCCATGGTGGACAGTTGCGACGTGTCGAGATTTCTGGCGATAGTTGAGTCCGGATTGTCGTCAAGATCAAGTGCTTGCAGGTGCGATGAGATGAATGATGCAAAAAATCACGAGTAAGGAAGAGATTGATGAAAAGGGTGGGGGTGAAAAATCAGATGTTGCTACACGGAGATTAATCCAAGCGACAAGCGATGAGGGAAAAAAAGACGCGGCCGCTCGTTGATGCTGGTTAGAGCTAGACCTCCCGCCAAGCTAGGCCCGGCCACAATTGCGTGGTCGAAGCAACGTCCTCCGAGCTAGTCGGGCATTTAACTGATTCCCTTTTACGACAACTGGTCATAATAACTTACGAGGCGGTTTTCCACTACAGTTTAAGAAGCATGCGATGTGGAGACCTAGAGGTTAATGTGAGAAGTTCCACCTTAGCACTTTCTCTAAAAGATGAGAAGATGCTGTTTTCTATATTCCTACTAAACTCTTTTAAATAATATACTATTATAAATTTATTATCTATTAAAGAAAATAATATTAAATATTTAGTACTAAGTATTTAAGTATTAAAAGATTAAATATATTTTAATAAATATATTAAATTATAATAGTAAATTAATATATTAAATATAAACTAAAAGTAGTTAAATTAAATTTTATTTATAAAAAATATAATAAAAGAGAAAAATAGTATATAAAAGAAATATTTTATTTTAATACTTAAAATTTTAGTTAGATTATTAATAATAACTTAAATAAAATAGTTATTATTTAAAGTTAGTTTATTATTAAAGTTAACTAAAAGAAGTTTTAAGAAAAGAATTATATAGTAAGTAATTTTTTAATAAACTTAAACTGCTTTTTAAAAAAGATATTAATATTATAAATAACTTTTTTTTTTTTACTTTTTTAATTAAATTAAATAAAAAGTAAGTAATATAAAAATATAAATATCTATTAATATTTAAAACTTAAATATATATTAATATAAAAGATTATATAATACTATATTAATATTTAGTTATTTTTAACTTTATTTAATATTATTAAATAAATTAAAATTATATAGTATTTTTAAATAATAAAAATAAATAGTTAGTATTATATTTAGTAATAAAAAAAACTAATAACTAAACAATAAAATTATTATATATTAATCTTTACTTTAATTTTAATAGTTAAATTTTTTTTTTAATTTTACTTAATATTATTAAATAAATTAAAATTATATAGTATTTTTAAATAATAGAAATAAATAGTTAGTATTATATTTAATAATAGAAAAAATAATAATTAAATAATAAAATTAGTACATATTAATTTTTACTTTAAGCTTTAATTTAATTCTTTTAATTTTAATTTTACTATTTATAGTTAATAATTTTACTATTTATAGTTAATAATTTTACTATTTATAGTTAATAATTTTACTATTTATAGTTAATAATCTTATTATTTATAAGTAATAACCTTAAGATAGTAATTTTATTTTAAGTAATAAAATATATAAAAAAACTAATATTTTCTATTATTAAAAAACTAATTTTCTTTTTAATAATTATTTAATTTCTTTAACTTTTATTATAACTATAATTATTTATTAAATTTTATAATTTAATACTAATAGAAATTTAAAATATATTACTTACCTTTTATATCTATATAGTATTAAGTATTAATATAATATTAAAAATAAAATAAATAAAATAAAATACTCTATATATTATAAATTTCTTTAGAGTTATAAACTTTTTAATCTATTAAAATTCCTTTTAAATAAAATCTATTTATTAAGTATTTAATCGAACTAGTCAGAAAGAATTTTTACAGGAGAGAGTTGCATTTGTAAGCATATAGTATTTGCATCAAGTTCCCACCACCTCTCGCTATCTTCCATACGTGCCTGATCGTCCGTATTACCGGTCAGGGGTGAATGTTTTCGTAAAACTCGGTCACCTGGAGCCATGACAAATGCGTGCACGACTCTTGGTTCGTCCGTGCCGGTCGGGGGTAACGCGCTAAGCCGCTCGCCGTGATTACCAATGTGGGATGCAACTCAGTTCATCCGTGTACTCGGAACTCCATGTCGAGAAGCCTGAGTTTACGGTGGTTACGCCTGGACTATTACTAAGACGCTTAAAAATGGGAGCGATACACATGGCTTGAGCGTCTGCCCATTGAGAGAGCAATTAATTATAAAATCCACGGCAGGCCCAAAGTTTACGATCCATGATCAACCATACATTCTCATTCATTGCCACCATTACCATTACGTTACTTTTTCCTTTGCGAGGATCAATCTCAAAGACGACTCTCAGTACGAAAGCAACAAGCCATCGAAATTGCAATGTCATCCGTTCAACAGACCGCCGATAAGATCGCCGTGGTCGAGGCACTCTACCGCTTTGCCGCCGGTATTGATCTGCGCGACCAAACCCTTCTCTTATCCGCGCTCGCAGAAAACGCCGTGTCTGATTTCAGACCCGCGGCTGCTAAAGCCGGCTTCGATTATCCTGTGGTAGAAGGCAGGGATACCATCGTCGCCGCCCTGTCCGCCTCACTCATCTCGCTCGACACTACCCACTCCGTGACCAACCCGCGGGTGACTCTTGATGGCGACAAGGCACACCTAGAAGCCTTGGTAGAGGCGCAACACGTGCCCCGGACTGATCCCTCTCGCCATTATCTTATGAAAAACCGGTACAATGTTGAATTGGAGAGGAAGGGCGATGTTTGGGTCATTCTGCGCAATGTCGTTGATAATGTCTGGCGCGATGGCGATCAAGCTGTCCTCTCAGTAGTTTAGAAAGTCACAGACAATAGAACGTATCTGGTTTTATGAACAGGGGCAAACAGGTATACAGAGTTCTAGATAGAACGAGGGAGGTATTTTTGTTGTAGGGATATACTTAGTAATACATACTGAGCCTATCTTATAAGAAGAGACAGATGAAGTAAAAGCAATTTAAGACTTGTACGTGAAGAGAAATGAGAAATTCATCATGACTTCTGGTTCGTGAAATCTGAAGGTGGTTAAAGTAGAACAAATACATGCATAAATCGCAAATGTACCAGGGACTAAACTTCTATCTAGCTACATCATCAGATCTCATGTCAGGACGCAGTAGCAGGTAAGACTGGTGTGGGAATAAGCTACTCATCATGAGCAACTGACAGGCAACAATAGGCCTCATCACCCATCAATCCGACGGGGACGTTACTGCAAGCCACACAGCCTTTTGCAATCAAATTTTGGTTAGAGGTAAAAGGCTAAATAACTCTAAGCTAGCAGTTGCTGAACGTACTCGCCAGAGATATCGGAGATGAAATTAGAAAATACAGAGAAGAGACTTGGGATAAGGTGTTCCTCCGCCACGAAAACACTAATTTATTATAAGTCCATCAATGAATACTTACGAAATCTTTTAGCTATGCAATTACTTCTAGATGTCCGCTTTTAGAATTTATGTGAACCGTAGCATCCCCTGACTAACCGTGTGGTCATGGCCTTCCCGATCCGTTCTGAGACTTAAGTATCTAAGTTAAATTACATCTTGCTTGATTTGGACAGTTTCAGGTTGGCCGAGGCTCGAATGCAGTCATCAATAAGCGCCACAACTACTAAACTCCGAAACGCCGGGAATTTCTTGTGCATCCAGCCACAAGACAGGCCGCAGTCATCCTTTGGTGGAGCTGACGGCAACAACCAGAGCTCCGAAATCCGAAACCTGCCTGATTTCTCAGCAGTACATTCTACCACACAGAGATACCAATCGCAAATCTGCACCCAGCGCATTTCGCCGAGAGAACGAGGGAAAAATTAACGGGAAGTCAATCACAACGTTGTGCCAACCAGTGCCAGCTCATTTAAATGGCTCCAGAGGCTGGCTCGCTCACCTGCCGCCGCTGTTTGAAGCGTTACAAGCATCGTAAGTCTCCCCCACCCAGGCCAGAAAGAATTGATACCCAGACAGCATCTAGAGTCATCCCTGGTAAGACACTGCAAGCGTTGCCTTCGGAATGTCAAAGCGCCATCCAAGCAAAGAGCCTGCCGACAATGCTCACATTCCAAAGTACGTTGCGACTGGCAACATCCAACATGTGGTAGATGTCGAGTCCACGGCTTAGCGTGCGAGTTTATATCTAGGGAAAGGACCAGTACACCGCTTCCTATCGTCCAAGCTAGTCATGAGATCTTAACCCGGGGTACTTCACAATGGGGTGGCGATGAAAATGCGTTGGTGATTGGAGGCGAGCGTCTGGAATCATCTTCTCCACCAAATATCTATCTGGACGTATCATTTGGTCAAGATGCATCTCACGACATGGCCTCACCGACAGGTATACCTGAAGTCAATCCTCAGGCTCCCGGGCAAAGCCCTCACCTCCTGGCACAAAGGGTCACTCCACAATTGACAATATCCGCCAGCCGGCGGCAAGTGCTGCTTGGCACTGCACCGGAAACTCCGAGCTCCGGTGGCGTTACTAGGCATACAATGCACTTCGTCATCCGGGTTTTAAAGTCATGGCCACGACTAATAGCCATGCATGGCACTACTCATTTGCCATCAATACTTCACAGGCTTCAGTTGCTTGATGGCATTCCAACCCCATTGGCAAACTGCTATACCCTTATCAAGATGTGGGCTAGCCATACGGATGGTAGTCATACTCTGGTTCAGAATACGATTCTTCAAGAGGTCTATAGGCTGCTTGACGAGGTGTGTATAAATCCTATACGTTACTCTAGGAACCGAACTGACTCAACCTCATTACTATGGAGTTACAGTTCGTATCATACGACGAGAGCAACCTTCTCGCAACCTCACAGTCCCTTCTTCTGCTCCTCATCATTCTCTTCTTTGGACTAGGAGAAGAGTCAGGTGTTAGTCACCCAAAGGACGCACAGCTTCTAATTGGAGTGTGGGATGTAAAACACCGTCTGGCAGCGACAGGCCTCTTTCTAGATCAGGAGCTTAACCACACAACCCCTCTATGGGAGCAATGGGCCGTAGTCTCCGCGAAGCGTCGAACGATCCTTGGTCTCCATCATCTCGAGTGGGCTTGGTCACTTTTACATGGCTACCCTATACTCACATGCTTTGAGCTGGGGCCTTTGCCAGCCCCTGCGCCAGGATATCTTTGGCGGGAGACTGATCGAACAACATGGGAAAATCTTTACAGGGAATGGCTTTTACATTGGAAAGATGGAAGTTATAAAACAGCAGAGCTCTTCGAGATCAATCCTGGTGCCAGCCTTGACGCGAGATCCGAGATGTGGCTCTCAGAGGCGGATGAATTTGGCACGATGTTGATGGCGGAAGGTAATTCCCTGACAGCGTCATAATTTGTCCAACATGCTAATTTCCGAAGTGAATACGGCTGACGAGGGAAACTAATTGTAATTCTTTTCTCACTCGAGCTTTTCTAAAACACTACATGGAGGGTTGACCAGATCGCGATAGACTCTTGTATGTCGTTTATACGTCTTTGATGCTACTGCCCGGAATAGTTCGAATAAAATCGTTACCAAAAATCAACGCAGGTGTCTGAAAGCCTCCCTGGGCCTCTTTAGCCAGGACCCTCTTCGCTGCCTCAATTGATGCTAGAGACGCAAACGTATACCCGTTCACCGTATGCAGCACTGCACGACTTGTGTCTCCATTAGACGCGGTGACAGTAACAGCAGCGTGATAGGGATTTGCCTCTCGTTCCTCAAACATGGGACCATCCGGCAAAGTACTGAGAGCTTGGGTTGGAAAGGCGTTTTCGGATGCGTGAACAAAGACCCTAATATTGGCGACATTGGTTGATTTCCATATAGTGATGAGATCCGGTAATGTGATAGGCAGGCTCGTTACATGACCTTGACCGTCTTGAAAATCGAACAGGCCTGTATTGGCGATATCCTGCTCCACCAACTCGCCATCAACGCGCTGAAGACATTCTGTTGTCATATTTTCTGCAGCGCTGACTGCTGAACCTCGCGACATGGATCCAGCGACGTGCAAGGCAATGTCAATTCTGGATGCATCTTGGACGCGGTCCACGACATGGCCGGCCAGACAGCCAAGCATGGCGACACTACCACCGCACCCTGGCATGAGCATGACATTTGCTTCCTTTGCCTTCTGGTCCAATCCATCGGCGAGCCGATAACTATCCAACTCTGCGGCGATGTCGAGATAATGCACTCCGTTTCGTATGCATGCTTCCATCAACGGCTTGGCGGTGCGCTTGAATGGCCCAGCGCAGTTGAGAAGAACCGAGATGCCAGCGATGGCCGAGTCGACAAGGTGCGAGCAATTGACGTCGAACACACGGCACGGGAGGTTTAAAGATGATGCAAATTCGTTGACCTTGTCGCCTGATCTTCCAGCCACAATGAAGTTCATGCCAATGCTTTTCGCATACAGGCTTGCCAGGCGACCAGTGTATCCGTTTGCTCCGTATAACATCAATTCCGACATGGTGAATGAATTTCAAGAGGGATGTAATTGAATACATGCATCATTAAAGGTGACACGGGTTTCAGCTTTATAATGTCTTTGATGATTACTTTTTCCAATGCCGCTTGTGAAGACACTCGGAGTTCCGTGTTGCTTCTGTGCTCGGAGCTCCGCCTTCGCTAGTATTGGCTATGGCAAGAGGATTCTTGATCGACATACTCCATTTTATTGCTGAATAATTTGCATGATTGGAAATCAAGTACGATACCTCGCGCAGGGGGCTTCCTCTTTCTGACGGGTTCTCCAGAAATGTTCTACGATAACACAGACCTGCCTATTCCGTTTCGCCAGCGAAGAGCGTTTATGTACCTAACTGGTGTTACTATTCCCGATTGCCACCTGGTCTATGAAATCGGCAATGCACGCTTGACACTCTTTATCCCACCCGTCGACCCCGAAAGCATTCTTTGGTCTGGCATGCCCTTGACGACTGAGGAAGCCCTTGCCAAGTACGACGTCGACGCCGTCTTGCCGAATACAGACCTTCAAGCAACACTAGACTTGATTGGAAGTCAAACGCATCGAGTTGAGGGTGCAATATTTACTATCGCCGGTCATGTGGGACATCAGATCAATTTGCCAGAGGGAATGACAGTGGACTCGACCAACCTCGAAGAAGCAATTGACGAGTGTCGGGTGGTCAAGGATGAATACGAGATTGCCTTGATCAAAAAGGCAAACATCATCAGCTCTGCTGCACAACGAGCTGTGGTCGAATCTGTCAAGAAATGCAAGAATGAGTCAGAGATCGATGGGGTGTTTCTGGGAGAATGTACCAAAAGAGGAACGAAAATCCAAGCCTATCCAAGCATTGTTGCAAGTGGACGTACTGCTGCGACGATGCACTACGAGAGCAACAACCAAGATCTCTATCTGGACGGCAAGGCCAAGGACTTAGTGGTAGCGGATGCCGGAGCCGAGTGGAACTGCTTTGGTGCAGATATCGTGAGCTTGCCCTTCGTCATGTCTGTGTTGAACTCGAGTAACATGAAGCAGACTCGAACTCTGCCGATTTCTGGGAAATTTACGCACAAATCCCGTGCCATTTACGACATCGTCCTGAACATGCAAGAAAGTTGCGTTGCGACGTTGAAGGAGGGAGCTTTATGGGATGATCTTCATGTGTTGGCACACAAGATTGCGATTGATGGTCTTCTGGCACTTGGGATCTTGAAAGGGGACAAGGATGAGATCCTGGCAGAAAGAATCAGCACTGCTTTCATGCCACATGGTCTTGGTCATTTCTTGGGCATGGATACGCATGATACTGGTGGTCACCCTAACGAGGCCGATCCAGATCCCTTATTCAGATATCTGAGAGTCAGGAGACGTCTCCCTGCGGGATGTGTAGTGACGGTTGAGCCGGGCGTAAGTTTGATTAATGGCTATCTTTAAGACACACGCGAGCCCTGAAATATTCGATTCTCATCTAACATCCTTAGATTCACTTTTGTGCACATACAATCCGCCCTTATCTCAACGACCAAAGACTCTCGAAATATATTGATGAGAAGGTGCTTGACCAGTATTGGGATGTTGGTGGCGTGTGGTGAGTTGACAGTATTCAATTGTCGGTTTTCTATCACCAACATCGCTTTCAAGCATTGAGGATGATCTTCTGGTTACTCAAGATGGCAGCGTGAATCTTACTGACGTGACAAAAGATCCAGACGAGTTGGAAGATATTATGTCAGAAGCGAACATGATTCGTAGCAGGTGTCCTACCCTACATCATGTGTTGGTAAAAGACAGGCGAATTGGCAATGCCAAGCAATAAATAAAACGAAAGAACGGCCTTGAATCGTGGTCGTGGGTGATGGAGCGAGCAGCTGCTGAGAGCGGAGTAGGTTGAGCTCGTAGCCTCACTATCTGCCTGTACGCAACATTGCCATTTCAGGGCGGCCACAGGGGGTCTGCAAAATGGAGAGAATAAAAAGTCGGGATTTGAAACTTTAAATCTTAATCTCCACGGCATTAAACAAAAAAGGGCAACCTGTCTTCTCTGTGCAGTTATATTACTAAATAAGCCTCTTCTTTATAACTGAGTCTTCTATAATACTTAAGATATTTTAGCAGTACTGCTATTAGCATAAAATTCTTATAAACTTAAATATAGCTAGTATTTTAATATTTTATATTAAATAAATAATTCTATTATATTAAGTAAAATTAAAGTCTAAAGTAAAATCTAAAGTTAACTCCTACTATCTATATTAGTAGAGTAACTATATTTTAAAAAAGAAGATGTTTAAACTTAAATTAAATAAGCTGCTATTAAATCTTAAGATTATTTATAATAAGATATATTAAGTAGATATTAATATAGATTAAGTGTAAATATAGATCTATTAATATAACTCTTAAAAAGATTTAAAAAGACTATATTAAGAAAGTCTATATAAGATATAAGTCTACTACTATAAGTTTATATACAGCTATTTTTAGTACAGTTTAATTCCAGCTTATATTGCTATTTTTAGTATAGTTTAACTTCAGTCTATCTTGCTATATTTTCTATATAGAAACTGTAAAGTCTAAAGGCTAGCTTCTATATATAGATATTTAGTATAGATAAAATAGTAAGCTAAAAGTAAACTTACTTTTAAGTTATACTTATTCTAACTCTATTATTACTTATAAGTTTTATATTTTGAAAACTAATACTATATTTAGTAGTAAAGTTCAGCTTAATAATATTTAGTACTCTAGCTATATTAAAGACTTTTAAGTAGGTAAGTAATTTTAAGTCTATATTAGTAGCTACTCTCTTAAAGCTAAATTACTTAATATATAAACACAATATATATATCTTTCTTATAGAAGCTTTTTATCTATTAACCTAACTAACTATTTATAAACTTTAAGATACTATCTTTAAGTTTTATTTTCAAGCTATAGATAGTTCTATATAAAATTAAACTAATTTTTATATAGATATTAACTTAATATAAATTATTATACTTATTTATAGTATTAATAATTAAATACTTTAATAGAGTTATATTAATAAATAAATTCCAAAATAAATCTAAAAGTTAAATAGAGGTATATATTAAAGAATAATTATATTTACTATAATATAATATTTATTAGTTCTCTTTATAAATTTAATCTATATATATACTAAAGTTAATTTATTTAGACTAAGTTGAAATTTATAAGATTAATTTAATTTATTAATTATAGACTTTCTACTAATTTTCTATATTAGTTAAATTACTATATTATATTATTACAGTATTAAACTATTTATATAAATCAATCTTTAGGTAATTTATATAATTATTTTTAAGTGCTATTTTTCTTTTTACTTATTAAAGAGCTTATTTAGCTTATTTATAGCTATATAAACTAAATATATCTACTTATAGTTAACTAAAGTTTAATAATTAAAGCTAATTAAATTATACTGAGAAAATATAACTAAGAAAATAATTTTAAAAGAGAGATAAAAGTATTAATTTTTAAGTATAGCTCTAAAAATATTTATTTTAATAATACTTATAATAAGATATTAATTTTAGTTTAAAGAGAGAATATCATTATATTTTTAAAACTTTAAGTAGTATTATAGTAAAAATAAATCTCTATTGTTCCTACTATATATAAGGAAAATTATATTTTTAATTAAATTCTTTTTTCTGTAGTATCTTTACAATTTAAAGTATATTTATTTAACTAATAGCTATTTTTTAAAACAGTATATAAACTAATTTATCTTTTAAGTAGTTATAGAGTTAAAGAAAAAAATAGATTAAATAGCTAGAGCTATAATTCTAACTGTTTTAATACTTAACTATAGTATTAATAATAGTTTTATTAAATACTTACTTAATAATTACAAACTTCTATAGCTAACTTAAACTAGAAGAATACTTATTATTTAATATAATAAAATTAAAAATTAAACTGTATTTCTTATTAAATTTTATCTATTTAATAGAGTATAATATTATATAAAAATAGAAAAGTTTATTACTTTTAATATAAGGAATTAAAAATTATTTAATACTTATTATTAAAATAAATAGATATCTTATAGTATTTAATAATACTATATATTAATAACTCTCTTTTTATTTTAAAGTGTTTATATAAGTTCTATTAAAAATAATAAGCTTTTTTATTAAGATAATTAATTAACTTTATTATCTTATATAGCTATTAAAGCTATTATATACTATTAAAAGCTACTATATAAAGTTAGAATTTATTACTAAAGAATTAAATTTAAAGTATAATTAAATTAAGTTTAAATAATTATTAGTAAACTCTTAAAGTAGAATAATTCTATTAGTAGGATATAAATAGTAATTAACTACTTAAAAAAAGCTTAATTTAAAATAGAATTAAATCTTGATAATCTATAATAAATTTCTTATTTTTAAGTTTATATATTTTAGTTTTTATTTATATTTTAAGCCTCTTAAGTATAATTTCTATAAATAAAATAATTAATACTATTTAATAATAGTAAATTAAAAAGAAAAGTTTAAATTAAATATCTTATATATTTAGTTTTTTTTTAGCTTTACTTAATATTATAAAATAAATTAAAGCTATATAGTATTTTTAAATAATAAAAATAAACAGTTAGTACTATATTTAGTAATAAAAGAAATAGTAGCTAAATTATAAAATTATTATTATATACTTATTTTTACTTTAAGCTTTAATTTAACTTTTTTAACTTTAACTTTACTATTTATAGTTAATAATCTTACTATCTATAAGTAATAACCTTAAGATAGTAATCTTATTTTAAGTAGGAAGATATAAGAGAGATTAATATCTTCTATTATTAAAAAGCTAACTTTTCTTTTAATAATTATTTAATTTCTTTAACTTCTATTATAGCTATTAAATAGAAGTTAATAGAAGTATTAGGAATTTTAAGATATTAAGTTAAGTTATTAAATTTATAACTCTAAATATTAAAGTTAAAATAAAGTGAAAAGGTTAAATAGAATTTTAATAGATAGATAAAAAGCAGCTTAAAACTTATATTTAAGCTTTAGTAATTATAATATATACAATAAAAATACAGTAAATTTAAATGTTAAATTTTCTTATTAAAAAAGATATCTTATATATTAAAATATAGCTTTTTAAATTTTCTATTTTTATATAGTTTTATTACTTTTTATAATAATAATCTTAAAGTATTAAATATCTTAAAGTAGTTTTTAATTTATATAATAAGTTAAAAGCTTATTATTATTATTTTTAAAAACTTTATAGAGATAGTTAATTAAATAAGGAATTTTAATATCTATAAAAGTATTATTAATATTTAAAGAAAAAACAGTTTAAGTTAATATTCTATATATTTTTTTTTAAATTTAAAATAAAAAATACTACTTATTATTACAGCTAAAAATATTATTAAAACTAGTTATAATAATAAGAGAAATTTATTTTACTAAAGTTAATATTATAGCTTACTTTTTAAAGCTTTTTACATTAAAGTTATAATTATTAATAGAAATAGTACTTAATTTAATAATTTTATTAAGATTTAAATTATAATTCTCTATATATACTTTAGCTATTTATTTTTTATTTAGTTACTAATAGATAAACTTTTCTATTTAATATTTAGTAATTACAGTTTTAATTTTAAAAAAGAAAAATCTATTAAATTTAAATAGATACTATTAGTATTTAACTAATTTTAGTTAAATTAAATATTAAAAAATCTATTAGTATATTTTATATAAATTATTATTTAGAATTTTTATATATATAAATAGAATCTTCTTTTTAAGCTTTTTAAAAAAACTTAAAAGAAATATTAATTAACTTTTTTTTAACTATAATTAATAGCTTAATAGTAAAGTTACTATTAATATTTTTAATAATATTAATTATACTATTTATTTTAAAAAGAAGTTTATTAAAACTATTTATAATAGTAGTAACTTTATTAATAGTAAGATTATTAGTTTTCTTATTAATAATAACTTTTTTCATATTTTTAAACTTTTAATATTAATTTAAATTAGTAATTTTCTTTTAAATTATACTAGTTATAATTACTTTAAGTAAGTTAAAATAAGCTTTTATTTTTATATAAAAGTTAAAATATCTAATAAAATTCTAGTTACTAATTAAAATAGCTATTTTTTTATCTATAAGTAAATTAACTTTAAGCTTAATATAAACTATATAGCTAAAAAGTAAAATTCTAATTTTAATTAATTTAAATATCTATTAGTTACTAGCTTTTTTAGCAGTTTTCTATTTAACTTTAAAAGTAGCTATAAAATAAAACTCAATATTAAAATAAATTTTAATAGATTTTTTATTTTTAAAAGCTTTATAAAATATATATACTATATTTATAATATTTAAAGTATAAAAGTTTATATAAAATATAAAACTTAAATAACTCTTTATTAATTAAAAGTTTCTCTATAAGCTTTAATAGAAACTATTATTTATAAATATACTATATTTTTTAAATTTTAATATTTTATAATTTAAACTTATTTAATAAATTAGTAATTTTAATAGTATTAAAATTAAAAATTAAAAAACTTAAAGTAAACTTAAGTTAGTTAGTAAGTAAATAAATTAAAAATAGTATAATAAAATATAACTTTATAGATTTATATATAAAGCTTTTTAATATAAATAGTATTAAAATTAACTACTAACTTATTTTTCTCTATTTTTATTAATATACTTATAGTTAATATACTTATTTACAAAAAGATTTATTATAGTTATAATAGTAGCTTTAATATAATATAAAAAATAAACTTTTTATTAATAGAGAAAATCCTTATAATATCTATTAAAAACTAAAAGATTAATACTATAAAGTTATAAATTTATTATTAAAAGCTTTATACTTTATAATTATATTTAATATACTTAAATAGCTATTAATAAATATACTTATTAATATTTATTTAAAGTTTTTAAACTTTATAATAAAGTTTAAAATAGTATTTTTAAATAATTTATAAATTAATTTATAACTATATAAATAATATATATACTTAAAAAAGATAAAATATAAAGCTTATATAATTATATCTTTTTTAATTTAAAAGTCTATTAGTAATTATACTTATTATATTTATAAAAAGATATATTACTTATTTTATTATATTAAAAAAGAGAATTTTAATAAATATCTAAATAGAAGTTAGTTATTATAACTATAAATTAGTTAATTTATAGTATTTCTTATAATTTAAATAGTTAGTAATATAAACTATTAAATTTTAAATATAGTTAAAATTATAATAGTATTTATATAAACTATAAAGGTTTTTAAATAATTAATATCTTTTATTTTATAATTATATTATTAGTAATTATTATTATTTAAAAAGAGTATATAAATTATTAATACTATAGTAATTAAAATATAAATTACTAGTAATATAAAGAATTTCTAATTAAATAAAGCTTTTTTTAATAATAATTCAATATTTAATACTATATTTAAATAGTAAATATTAAATACTATATTTATAAGTAAACCTTTAAATCTTTATATATTTTACAAGGCTTATTTTAAACTTATTTTATATATTATAATTTATTATAAATATATTAGAAAAGTTAGATATATATAATATAAACTAATTTTATATTAAATTTATATTTAGTTAAAATTATTAACTTTAATACTATTTATTTCTTTTAAATATAAATTTCTTAATAGTAATAGTAAAATTATTATAAATTATACTTTTATATAGCTTTTTAAAAATATCTATTTAGTTTTAATTTATTATAAAATTTTAAGTTGGATATTATATATATTATACTTACTATAATATAATATAGTTTTCTATTTTAATAATTCTATTAAAAGTTGATTTATCTATTTACTTTTAAATAATCTTTTTAATTAGAATCTATAGTTTTATTAAAGTAATAAGTATTTAAAAAATTTAAACAGTATTAATATTAAAGGGATTTTTAAGCTAAAAGTAAAAATATAATATTATTATTAAAAAGTAGAAAAATTAAAATAGAATTAACTTATAGTAGTAATTATAAATACTAAAAGTAATTAAAAGTAAGCTATTAAAATATTATTATTATATTTATACTCTATAGATTTAATTAAAAATAAATAGTATTTCTATATTATAGAAATAAAGAAAAAACTATAGTAGCTAAAAAAAACCTCTATTCTATATTTTAAGTCTATATTAAGACTCTATTAATATTATATAAATTAAGAAAGTAATTCTTCTATTAAAACTGAAATTATTTTATAATTTAAAATATTTAAATTAATATATATACAGTAGGAGTTATATACAGTTAAATTAGATATATTATCTAACTTTACTATATATTATTATTATTAGTAATTTATAGCTGCTATAGATAGATTATATATCTTAATATAAGTTTAATATATTATAATAATCTGCTAGCTGCCTATAGTTATATAAGTAAAGTTTAATACTAACTAGCTATTAATATTCTAGCTGTTATTAACTGCCTAAAGAAGTATTTAAATCTTATATTCTAGCTGTTATAGCCTTTTTTCTTTCTTTTTTTTTTTAAAGCTTTATAAGTTAACTTTTACTCTCTTTTTTTACTATACTAGCAGTATTTTCAATTTGGATTTATATTACTAATTCAGTTATATTATTAGAATTTTATTAATAAGTTAGTATTTTCTACTTTTAACTTTAAAGTATAGCTTTTTAACCTTCTATAGTAAGAATAATAGTAGTAATAATAATAATAGTATATTCTTACTGTAATTCTATTATAGCTATCTATACTAACTTCTTATTAAATAATAATAATAATAATAATAATATTAATTACTTTAGTATAACTTTATATTAAGTTTATAGAGGTTCTATTAACTAACTATTTATTAAATAAAGAAAAGAAAAGCTATAGAAAGTACCTTTAAAAAATTAAAGTTAGTATATTTTATTCTTTATTCTATATATATTATATAGAAATATAAAAATAGCTTAATAGATTTCTACAGAGATTAAGTTAGTAAATTTTCTATTTTTAAGTTAGGTTTAATATACTAATAATATATAAATATAGCAGTAGGTAGCTATATAGCTTATATATATATATATATATAATATATATACTTTTAATATTTACTATAGTTATTAATACTTAAGTATTAGTAGTTATTTATTTATATAAAAATAAAAAGATTAATATAAGTTTAAATTACTTTTAATTTAAGTATACTATTAATACTATCTATTTAAAAAGTAAACTTTTAAAAGCTTAAAAATAAAATCTTAAAAGCTAAAAGTTAAATACCTTTAGTATACTTATATACTTCTATAGTTATTACTGTAGGATTATTATCTAACTTACTTATTAAGTTAGCTAGTAGAGTAATTTATATTACTAAAATACTTAAGTATTTTAAAGCTATTATAAATTTAATTCTAACTGCTTTAGTTAAGTTCTTATAGTAAGAAAAAACTACTAAAGCTGAAAAAGAAATAGAGAATATAGAAAAAAAGAAAGAAAATAAAATAAGTTTAATAGAAAGATAGATAGTAATAAAAAAAAGAGAATTAATAAGTAAATAGAGAGTATAATTAATATAGGCCTAATAAGTTAGTATTATAAGCTTAATATATAATATTATATATATATAGACTGGTTTTTCCCTATTAGAAGTTTTTTAAAATATATTAAGTATTCTTTTTAAAAAAGTTTTAAAGTATTATTATTAGTTATACTATAAGTTTATTAGTTTTATATTAAGCTTATTATAGTATATCTTATAGAGCTATATTATATATTAAAAGTAGGAAATTAGTTAAAGCTATAAAAATTAATAGGTAAAAGTATAAACTGTATCTAACTTTAAAAGTTAGATAGTAAGTTTATATTAATTTTAAGGTAAATGTAAAATAAATCTATATTACTCTATATATAGTAAGCAGTAAAAAAAAGATATAATTTAGAGTTTTATTTATATTTCTATACTAATACTATAGTAAGACTATATTAAGTATATATCTATTAAAAAGAAAGCTTTATAAACTTAATCTTTCTATATATAGTTAGATAAATATTAAATTCTTATAATTTTTCAGTTTATTATAAAGTTAGATAACTTTCTTTCTATTAAATAGTAAGCTTAACTTAGTTAGTTTAATTCTATTTTAAGTTTATCTCTTATATAATATAAAATAGACTTAATTCTATTTTTTCTACTATTTACAGAATATATATTTTTAAATTTAAGCTTATTTAGGCTGTTTATTATAATTAAATAGCCAGTTAGTAAGTTAGTCTTTATACTTCTATATTAAGTAATATTATAGAACTTTTTATTCTTTTTATTAAATTTATTTTATAGCTACTATAACTGCAGTTTATATAAGGATTTCTATTTCTAATTATTTAAGGTAGCTATAGAATCTAACAATATATCTATTAAAGTAAATATTAAGTAGTAATATATTTAATTTACTTTTAAAAAGCTATATTAAAGTAGCTTTATAAGCTTTTTCTATTATAAATAGAGCTTAAATTTACTTTACTATAAGAATTCTTACTAGCTTCTATAGATTTCTACTTAAAAAGGTAAACTTATAAAATATATTAATACTATAGCTAATAGTAGCTTTAATAACTTAAGTATATATTTATCTTACTACTATAAGATTAATACTCTATATACTTATAGTAATTATAATAAGAGTTTACTTTTAATATTTCAGTTTATTTTTAAATTTAGAGATATAAAATCTCTATAGTAGTTTTTTTAGTTAATTTAAAAGCCTAAAAATCAAATTATTTAAACTGATATTATTAGGTTATTATTAAGTTAAACTTAAGTTTAATCTATTTAATAGCCTTATATAAAATAGAATAATTTAGCTTTATTTTACTTAAAGGTTATTCTATTATATTAAGTTTAATTAGTATAAATCTTCTATATAGCCTTAAGTTATATCTATATGTTTACTGTTAAAATTCTAAAAATAAGTAGATTTATATTATTTATAAATTTAATAATAATTACTTTTTAAGTTTTTTTAAAATTCTTATAGAAGCTTATAATAAATAGAATAAAGAGTATTAATAATAGTAGTAATTTCTATAGTATTCTAACTTTAATTTTAAATAGCTTAAATACTATACTATTAAATTAAATTTATACTATATATACTATAAAATAGCTTATAAGTTAGTATAATAGCTATAGTAAGATATCTATTTTCTATAAAGCTATAATAAGCTTTCTATAGTTAATTAAGTTAAAAACTACAGTAAAGTCAGCTTAAAGTAATAAGGCTATTTTATATTAATTTTATACTATTTATACTACTTTAATTATAACTATAAGAGTTAGCTCTATAAATTTCTTTATATAGTTACTTATTTAACCTTTAAGTAGAAGCCTTCTAACTTCTATTTTAGCTGTAATATACTTTTTAACTACTGTTTTTATAATTTTATTTATTATATTAAGTAGGAAAATAAACTTTTAGCTAGTAGCTATATATTATTACTGAAGTATTTTATTTAGCTTTAAAATTACTATAATAAATATACTGTAAAATTAAGTTAAAAAATACCTAAGAGTAAAGCTTATATTTATAATTATCTATAAAACCTTTAAAAAGAATTTTCTATAAACTTTTAGAAATTCTATTAAAATATTATTCTTATTTAGTATCTTTTAAAATTAAATACTTATAAGAACTTTATAGATTTTATTAATTTCTATATAGACTTATATTAAGCCTATAGTATTATCTAGTAGAAAGAGGTTATTTAAAATAGATAGAGTATTACTATTATCTGCCTATAGTATTAAAAAGAATATTTTTACTAATATAGTTACTTTATCTATATAACTAATTACTAGCTTAATATTATTTAGTTAGTTTAAAGATAAAAGCTATAATAAAGCCAGTTTAATCCAGCTTTTAAAATATAAAATAATAGTAATAAAAAAGTAATAAAATTAAATAATATAGCTTTTTACTAAAGAATGAAAAATATCAGTTTAATATATTCTTTAATAAAACTTAAGTTTTTATTTAAAGTAAGAAAATAAATATATATATTTTATTAACTAATTAAGTTAGTAAATAAAATAAAAAGTTTTTATTTAATTGTAAGTATATACACTAGCCCGAGAGCTTGCTGAGGACTCGCCGCGCTGCGGCTCGGGACCTCCCTTATAACATGTTGTGCGGCACGATTGAGTAACGCTAGCTTACTCGAATTGGTTGATCTTTTTGGTGCAGCCGGGAGATCTATTGCAAGGTTGGGCATGCCGCCCCAACCCTTACATTAATATAATACAGTGTATAATTATAGCTATAAGAAATAGTTATACCTAAAAGAAATTAATTTATAAGAGTTTTTAATTTTAAGTTTTATAGTAATAAGTATTTTAATAGCTTAACTTCTATAATAAATATTATAATATTAAAGTTAAAATTAAAAAGAAATATAAAATTAAATTTATTAACAGATTATAATACTAGCTAGTTTAAAGTTATATAGTAAATCTTTTTATATAAATTCTATATTCTTTTTTTTATAATAGTATAATAAAAGTATTATAATTAGTTAATTAAAAGTTATAAATAATAAACTATATCTTTAAATATAAAAATACTTATAAAGTACTTATAGCTCTATTAAAATAGTATAAATTATAAATATAGCTTTATATAGTAAGAATTACTATATAAATTAATTTACTATAAAGTTTATATTACTTTATATTTTTAATTAAAATACTTTAATTTATAACTAATTATATTACTTAATATAAGGCTTTTTACTTAATAATATAACTTTTATTTTAAATTTTATAAATTTTAAATTTATAATCTTATTATAATAAAAGGTTTTAAAAGACTTTATTAAGCTATTTTAACTCTTTTTTTTAAAAAAAGAGTTTAAAAATAAAGATTCTTTAAATAAATAAAAAAGTTATATATTAACTTACTTAGAAAAATATAAATTGTTTAATAAGAAAACTTAATATTTAAATTTACTATATTTCTATTATAAATATTATAATTATTAACATTTAAATTTAAATTTTAAGCTATTTTTTTCTATTTATTAAAAATTCTATTTAACTTTTTTACTTTATAGCTATTTTAATTTTTATATTTAAAAGTTATAAATTTTATAATTTAATTTAATACTTTAAAATTCTTAATACTTATATTAATTTATTTTTATTTAAATTTACTTTTTAATTAATATTCTAACTAGTTATTATTTATACTACTTTTATATAATATAAAAGCTTTTTAAATTAAAAGTTATATATCTTTTTACTAATACTATTAATAAAGCTTTTTTACTTTTAAATTAGCTATTTAATTTTTAAAGATTTTAACTAATATTAATAAAATAGCTTCTTTTATTTAAATAAATAATAAATTAATATAAGTAATTTAATCTTTCTACAAATTTAATTTATTAATAGTATTTAAAACTTTTAATAAGAAAACTTAATATTTAAATTTACTATATTTTTATTATATATATATTATAATTAGTAAAGCCTAAATTTAAATTTCAAGCTGCGTTTTTTCTATTTAACTTTTTCACTCTATTTTAACCTTAATATCTAAAGTTATAAATCTAATAACTTAATCTAACACTTTAAAATTCCTAATACTTATATTAACCTTTATTTAAATTTACTCTCTTTAATATATTAACTAGCTATTATTTATACTATCTCTATATAATATAAAAGCTCTTTAACTAATACTTAAAAGTCTTTTTACTTACTTTATTAATAAATTTTTAGTCTCTATTATTTTAATTACTATCTTTAAAGATTCTAGCTAAATTTAGTAGAATAGCTTTTTCTATTTAAATAAAGCTAAAATTAATATTAATAACTCTGTTTTCTTATAAATTAACTTTATTTTTATTATCTAAAAATAAATTACATCTAAAAATAGCTAATATAATCTATTAATTTATATTTAGTTATAATATATAGTAAAATAAATAGTTTAAAACTCTATACTTTTTAAGGAATTTTTAATATACTCTATATTTTATTCTTTATATTATTTTTAGAATGATAAAGATGTTTAATATTATATTAATATTTAGTTTTATATTATTAAGATATTAAACTAGTTTTGTAAAAAGTTTTATAAATAATTACTATAATAAAAGTTAAAGTTAAATAATAGTTAGAAGAGAAGTTAGATTTTTAAATAATAGCAGATATTAGTCTTCTTATATTTTATTATTTAAAATAAGATTACTATCTTAAGATTATTATCTATAGATAGTAAGATTATTAACTATAAATAGTAAAATTTAAGTTAGAAAAGTTAAATGAAAACTTAAAGTAAAAACTAATATATAATAATCTTATTATTTAGCTACTATTTTTTTATTACTAAATATAGTACTAACTATTTATTTCTATTATTTTAAAAATACTATATTGCTTTAATTTATTAATAATATTAAGTAAAGTTTAAAAAAACACTAAATAGTATTTAAAAAGAAGTTATAGCTAGAAATAGCTAATATAATTTTCTATTAAATACTTAGTAAATAGACTCTATTTAAAAAGTATTTTAATAAACTAAAAAGCTTATAATTCTAAAGAAATTAATAATATATAGAGTATTTTATTTTTTCTATTTTATATTTAGTATTATATTAATATTTAATATTATATAAATATAAAAAGTAATCAGTATATATTAAGTTTTTTATTAATATTAAATTATAAAAATTAATAAATAATTATAGCTATTATAAAAATTAATAAAAATTAAATAATTATGAAAAAAACAGTTAGCTTTTTAATAATAAAAAATATTAATTCTTTTTATATTTTATTATTTAAAATAAGATTACTATCTTAAGATTATTATTTATAGATAGTAAGATTATTAACTATAAATAGTAAAATTATTAACTATAAATAGTAAGATTATTAACTATAAATAGTAAGATTATTAACTATAAATAGTAAGATTATTAACTATAAATAATAAAATTAAAGTTAGAAGAATTAAATTAAAGCTTAAAATAAAAACTAATATATAATAATCTTATTATTTAGCTACTATCTCTTTTATTACTAAATATAGTATTAACTATTTATTTCTATTATTTAAAAATACGATATAACTTTAATCTATTTAATAATCTTTAATAAAGCTAAAAAGAAAACCTAAATATTATAACTATATAGAGTTTTTATAGTAACTTTATGAAAAGATTTTACTTTTTCTTTTTTTTTCTTCTTTTTTTAGCTTTAAATATTTAATATACAGAACTCTATTATTATATAAACTCAGAGTATACCTCTTATATAGTTTTATTTAATTTTACTTAATATTATTAAATAAATTAAAGCTCTAGTAATATATACAGCTAGAATAGCAACTCAGACAGGCTTAAGTTCCCTGAATACAATATGGTGATATTCTTGCGAAGCGACAGTAGGATCGCCGTCTCGTTCGTGTCGGATACGCTCTCTCCGCGCCTCATAAACTCCGTCCTCCAGTTGCCGCCTCTTCCATTCCCAAGCCGGCAGCATGACCCGTAGAGCCCCGTCTCCTAGATCTATGTTACGAAAATATGTCTCGACTACGGCGTGTGAATTTTTATTAACCGGGTGAGACGAGACCTCAGCGGCTGAGTCCCCAAATCCACTGCCAATGCGGTTGCATGGCCATGCGTCCATATCAATAGCGAAGTTCGCAACTTAATCAGCCAGAGAAGGCGTTTCAATGTATGCGACGATGAGTGGATACAAAGAGTCGATATCTCCCTGCGTGATGATGCGGATGCTTTCGAATGAGAGGGTATTCTCAGTCCGAGGCTTTTTGGCAGACGCTCTGAGACTTCATCGGAACTTGACTTTGGGTGTGACTTCATCTCAACAATATCAGTCATCGAGGGCTTAGTGATACCAAATTGGAGTGGCGAATAAATGTGGTTCAAGCCCTTAACAACGGAAAACTAGTTGAGAATATTGGGTGATGACAGGAGGTCGAATGGATCTATCCCAACTGTCCAAGCCGCAGACCCAACCCCCTTGTCGAACTAGACCGTTGGCTGCCTAGAAGAACATTATGCGGACGTGTGGGTCACTGTAACGCTGCGCCACCGTGAATGTTGGAAGGAATATTATGGTCCGGGCATTTGGTGATCCTTGTAGGTACTTTGTTGGTCAACTCTCCCTCTGCGACTTTGAACTTTCCTAGCATTGTTCCCTCCGTGTGTAGTTGGATATCACGGTAGTCTTAGTCCAAAATAGGTACTCCAGCGGTTATTCTATGAGCATAATCTAAGTAGCGTTCCCTTCTTTGGAAGCCCCTTCTCCGGAACAAGGGACAGCGGTGTCTGCATATTACTTTCTTTGGACTACAAACAGGCGCCCCTCTCGAGTAATAAGTCGATAATGGCTTCGCAGTGCCCAACTACAGCCCAATGCAGTGGTGTCTGGCCATTATCGTCCCTGAAGCCCACGTCGGCTCCCTTCTCAAGAAGTAGTTTCACAACAGCTTCATGACCTCGTGCTGCAGCTAAAGAGAGCGGTGTCAGGCCAGCATTGTTCTCAGACTCCAGATCAGCGCCCTTTTCAAGTAACAGATTGATAATAGTCTCATGTCCTCGCTCTGCAACGTACGATATTGGCGTCCGACCGCTATTGCTTCTGGACTTCACATCGGCGCCCTTCTCAAGCAGTAGTTTCACGACCGCGACGTGGCCTCGTGCTGCAGCCAGTGATAGCGGCGTCAGGCCAGTACCGTCCTTAGACTCCATATCGGCGCCCTTCTCAAGCAGCAGGTTGACAAGCACCTCATAGCCATAATATCCAGCCCGCGACAGGGCTGTTAGGCCAAAATCGTCCTGGTACTCGAGGTCGGCGCCATTCTCGAGCAGCAGATTAACAGCAGCCTCATCGCGGTTATCTAAAGCCCGAAACAGTGGTGTGATGCCACTATTGTCTTTGGATTCGAGGTTGGCGCCCTTTTTTTGCCGCAGATTATTAGTAGCTTCATCGCCGCTATCTAAAGCCCAAGATAGTGGTGCCCTGCCCCTATTGTCTTTGGACTCCAGGTCGGCGGCGGTCTTGAGCAACAGCTCAGCCAACGTTAGATGCCCCTGCTTTGTTTGCGAGCCACGGTGGTGTTTGTGCCTCATCACCCTTCGGGTTTGGGTCAGCCCCGTTCTCAAGTAGCGGTTTAGCCAGCGTCATCTGCTCCTCATCTATTGCAAGCCGCAGTGGTTTCCGTTTCTTATCATCCTCAGAGTTTCTATCAGCTCCGTTCTCGAGCAGAAGCTTGACCATCGAGTCGTTCCCCTTACCCATGGCCAACCACAGTGGCGTTCGATTCTCATGATCTCTAGGATTTCGGTCCGCGCCACTCTCTAGAAGTAGCTTTGCGGTAGTGTAGAATCCCTTCTCTACCGCAAGCCAGAGTGGCGTGCATCCCTTGTCAAAAAATCCAGTAGGATTGGGGTCCGGCTCGGCACCGTTCTCGAGCAGTAGCTTGACCACCGCGTCATGCCCCTTCGCTGCGGCCAGCCATAGCGGTGTCCTGTGATCATCGTCGTTGGGGTTTGGGTCAGCGCCCTTCTCCAGCAGCAGGCTGACCACACTTTCGTGTCCCTCCTTTGCTGCTAACCACAATGGCGTCCGTCTATGGCTATCCTTACAATCCGCGTCATGCCCAGTCTCCAGAAGGTATATCATCGTATTCAGTAGCCCGAAGTATGCCGCAAGATGCATTCCGGTCATTTCTGTCGGCTCGTAGAGACAGTTGTGGAAGCAATAGTCGTCTCCGTCAGGCATGATCACCTGTGTAGAACCCGACATCTTTGCTTCACTCTGAAGAAAGTGGAGGATGAGCGCTTCCACATCCCTCGTGGCTGAAAGAGAGTGGTAACCCCAGTATCTTGCGGCGTAGCCATACAGCTGATTGGACTGTAGTCGCTCTCTAAACTCTTCCTCCATTTCGCAAAATCCGTTCTCGAAAGTAGTAAATGAGAGATAGGTAATACATATTGTCGCGATATCGGTCTCTGCATTTGGAAACCAATCTTTCTGCGTTTGCTCGAAGTATTGCTGTGTTGTGTAATGAACTAACCGGATGATGTTGCTCTCTTTATCAACGGTGACCAACCCAGCACAGACTGAGACAATATCCTCAATTTCTGAAAGATTCTCTTCGTCAAGTCTGGAGTCGCCAGCGCGTATTGCTAGACCATGCTGGAGTTCCACAGTTGTCAGTGGCCTTTTTGCGCAGGTGATCCACGCAAGAGCCTGCTTGGCAAGTTCTTCCTGGTCGCCGACTTGTCGTCCGATGCGCAGCATCGCTTCATTATATGCCTCGGGGTATGCCTCCGATCCAGTCGGTAGTTTTTCAAGCGTAGCTCGGAGAGCTGTTGGCGATCTCTTCCCGACCAAGGAATCGAGGTGAAGTTGTGCAAGCAAGAACCTAGTCCGGTTAGGGTGACACCATCGCTAATCGGAGTCTACATACATCCCACCAACTGCTTCGATGATCCCCCTCTTGACTTCCGCCTGAAGGGTTGGTCTCTTTGAGACAAAGTCTGGGAGTTGTGATATATGGCCATCAACGTACCTACCGATATCTTCATCATTAGCAAAGATGTGACGCGAAAGGCATCCCTCAAACCTCTTCTCAATGTCCAACATCGGTCGCGACGTTGCAAAGAAATTTGCTTTGGTCGTCGCCTGAAGGAGGAATATCTCTGAGAGAAATCTTGAGCGGCACCTGTTCATAATTTGGCATTCGTCAAGCGCATCGACAATGATGAAAACTCTCGAATGGATTGAAATCGCGGATTGGAGAGCGCTCGAAATCTCGTCAAATTTCGGTCGGGTCTGCGCAGCTTTGTGTCGATCATAAAGATCTTGCACGTCCCGAGGTAGACGAGACTGATCCTTAACCAGCTGCTTCAGCAGACTCGCGAGTAAGTCTTCCGCCTGCTGCTCGTGCTGACGTCGGAAGTTGCAGTAGAGGTAGGCGATGCCTATACGACCACCCTCTCCGGTGCTACCATTAGGAGCGCTGTCATTTTGGAATCCTCCATTCCGAGCTCTATTTAGTAGATCTTCGACGACGAGAGAGGTCATAATTGTCTTTCCCGATCCTGGAATTCCTCGACAGAACAATGTCTGCTTATTTGTCTCCAGCCAGGCACGGTACTCCTCAGAATCCAGAAACCATCGCCCGGTTCCAGTCTGTCTTCGACTGAAGAAGTCGTGTTGCTGAGGAGAATAATCGATTGGGGTGAACCAGTCAAGGATGTCCTTATGCTCCTGGTCATGTTTCACGGAGAGAAGTCTGCTAACGCTTGTTGACACAACAGTAACTTTTTCTTGGACATCTATTCATGACACAGAATTAGCATATCTAATAAAGTGATGCATTGGTTCGTTTAAACTAACCAAAAAGAATATGATTAATCGTCCTTTCAGCCTCGATTTTGTGAGGAGGAATCCGATAAAGAAGATCCTTCGCGTATGAGGCTGCCGCCATTGCAGCATATCCTTGCCACTCCATGTTCTTATGGGAGTCTGAGTAGTCGCATATGCCTCGAATTACCAGGCAAGGGAAGTGGTTCATCAATCCCGCCGCCTCTCTTTCAAAGCACAGCACTTCATTTCCCGCAATGACGCCTTCACTTGTTGTAATGTCCTTCTCCGACGTAAGAATATCTCGAACCAAAGCGTCATTCATTAACTGGTTTGCAGAAGCTATCAGACCATAATGAATTGCCGGATTATCCTCATCCGTAGTCCGTTCGGGTCGTAGAACCAAGAATGACTCATCATTACCACAGATCGTCGCACAGCTTGATCCATCGTTTCCTGGATGAGTAACTCTACTTCGATATAACCTGTCGCTATTTGGGTGTGGCCGCTGATACTTCTTTCGCAATCTTGGCTTATTTTCGAAAATGGTTTCAACGGATGCCTCGAGCTGATGGCCATCGATCTCATACTGAGCTTTGAGTCCATTCACTGCTGTCCGCAGTACCATCGGGGGCTGGTTCAAGAATCCCGTGGGTCGGAAGATCCGGTCTTGCACCGTCTTGCCGAAGTCGTATTGGAACACGCCGCCCTTTCCATCACGAGGAGCACTCACCACGATGTCGCCGAGACGAATATCGTGCCTCAGCGTTGGCGCGCCGCCTCCAATCCCGACCATGAGACCGATTCTCACGTTTGGGAAGCTGTGCAGCATGTCTCTTGCGACGCTTGCTGCAGAAGATGTACCACCCTCCCCGTCAGGCAGGACGGCGATGACAACATTATGTTTGCCCACTCGGCCTAATGTGTAGGTATTGTTGTCATTGTAGGAGACAGATTCTGGTCCTTCGTATTTTTCGTCGAGAAAGGCCTGCGCAGCGACGTACTCGGTGGTTATGCCGCAGATCCATCCTACTGCATATTCCGCATTCGCCCTGCAGGATCGCAAAGCCGTACTTTCTCCTCCCGCCAGATTCTTCGTCGACTCCAATTCCGCTTGGGCCTGATGGTTTTCATCCCCCACCCTTCTACGCTTCACGTTGTTGAAAATGGGCGCATTCTCTTTCTCCAATTCTTCACTTCTCTTCATGCTCGAACGGTAGTATAATGGTAGGAGGTGTGTCGGCAGAATAGAGGGTCGTATTCCCTGGTGAGTTATCGGTCGATTAGGACGCGTCGATCCGTGCTTATGCGTGTGCGACAATCCTCGATCTTCGGAGCCTGATTGTTTGGGCGGGGCGCGGACGCTGGGGTTGGAGGTTTGCGACAGGTTTGACGGCTCCAAAAAGGGATCGGATTTTGCTGCCTAGCAGTAGCTCATAAGCCTCAAGGATAGAAAAGAAGAGCAGATGATGGATTTCCGGTGGGACATTCAACAACGGAGCCTTTGTTCCATAGGGTGTGGATTGATCGGCTGGGGTTTTGCATGAAGACGGTCGGTCTACCTCAGCCGCACGTCTAGCCTCCCAATAAATTAGGCTGACAGAACCAGGCTCGGCTGACTTACTCGCAGCCTTAACACATACTTCCGCATTTAAGAAGGTATGAATATTCGCGTGCAAAACATCCCGTGCACACAAGTCCTCATTAAGCCAAGCCCGGAGTGTGCATAACGTTGCATACACCTAGAGCTCTGAGTTCGAGCCGATGCCGTGGTTCTCACAGCGTTGAAATATCATGCTCAACTATCTCCTCGTAGGGCCCCTCGCGGTCCTTCGTTTCGTTGTAGTCACACCGGGTGATGCTCTCCTCGGCGAGGACAGCCTTGATGAACAGATCAACAGTGCCGGAGCCGCAGCGTCCAAGAGCACCTAGGACCATAGCAGTATGATTATGTCCAAGGACCTTCTCGCCAGCTGCGACGTCCCCGCTCCCGCTCCTTGACTCCCCGCGATGGGGTTTCCATTCTCTTCTAATGGCTCATTTAGGCTTAGTGAGGGGCAATTTGCGTGCGGGGTCAGGCTTACATCAACCATCTCAACACCTTGGTGGCGCACGTTGTCTTAGGGCACTTAGCTCCTGCTCCTCTTCTATCCGTCGTTTGACCCGCTCCTCTTCTTCTTGCCGTCGCTTGGTCTGCTCAGCTTCTTTCACTCGCGTCGCTTGACTCGCTCCTCTTCCTCAACCCGCTCCTCTTCCTCAACCTGCTCTCTTCTTCTTCTTCTTCTTGCTGTCGCTTTATCCTAGCTGTAGCTTCTGTAACTGACAGAGTCCCGCTATTGCTAATATATTCCCAATATTCTTTTCTTTTCTAATTTTACTGTAGGTTTCTAACTGTAGTTGTTAGTTCTTATTAGTAAGAAGAGCAGTACTATAGTATTGTTATTTTCTTATTATATATCTAACAATTTAAATAGATTAAGAAAGTACAGTAATTTACAAATAATAGATTTTAAATAGTTAGATAAATATCTTTTAGAATAAGTAAAATAGAGAAAGTTAGATAATAGTATATACCTTATATAAAACCCTGCTTTTAATATTTATTTAGTAGTAGTTATAGTATTAATTTTAGTATTTTTTTTTCTTAATACTTTTACTTTATTTAATTTTATTAGAGTAATAATTTAATTAGTTTATATATAGACTGTAATAAACTAACTAGCTTTTAATAAAAGAGTTTTAAGTTTGCTTTTTAAAGCTATTATTCTAAAGAATATTAAATTCTTTAAAACTTTAATTTTAATTACTATACTTCTAGCTAGATTTAAATTAATAATTTCTATAAGATTTTAAATATTTAACTGCTATATTATAGAGATAAAAAGTAGTACTATTTAGTTTTTTTTTAACTTTACTTAATATTATTAAAAGAATTAAAGCTATATAATATTTTTAAATAATAAAAATAAACAGTTAGTATTATACTTAATAATAATAAAAATAGTAGCTAAATAATAAGATTATTATATACTAATATTTACTTTAAGTTTTAATTTAATTTTTTTATTTTAATCTTACTATTTATAGTTAATAATCTTACTATTTATAGTTAATAATCTTACTATTTATAGTTAATAATCTTACTATTTATAGTTAATAATCTTACTATTTATAGATAATATCTTTAAAATAGTAATTTTATTTTATAAGAGTAGTATATAGTTATATACCTATCTAGCTAGTCTAGCTATTAGTCAGCTAGTAGGGCTCTCTTTAAAAAGCTATTCAGTAAGTATAGATTCTATACTTATTAAGTAAACACTTTATAATACAGTTATACCTACTCTATCTATTTACTGTATTACTTTAATAAGACTAACTCTTACAATTTATTTACTTTTACACCCTACTAAATTACTAGCGTATTATATAAGATATAAGAGATATAAAGTGCTACTAGATATAGTGAATATATAGTAAGTAAAGTATAGATACTTACTGCTATATAAGAAGAACTTAATATATCGGATACTAAAGGAAGAGAGGAAATCCAGCCTTAAATTGAGGAAGAGATTAAAACTCTTATTTAAAAAAGCTAACTAGAAGAATCTATAGAGGAATTAGACCTTATTATATACAGTAAGTCTTAAAGCTAATCCTCCTATAATTTTAAACTCTTAGAATATTATATAACCCTACTATATTAATTCCAGTTATAAGGCTATTTAATAAGCACTTATTATTTATATAAGTCTAATTATAAGTTAGCCTTTATATAAATACTCCTAATAGCTATAATAGCCTAATAAAAAGTATCAGACTAATAGTTTAAAGCCTAAAGATAAGAAGATTAAGTATTTTAAGTATAACTACTTAAGTAGATATTAAAAGAGTTAAGATTTAGAGTTCTAAAGGAATATAAATAGGTACTTCTATATATCTATACTACTCTTTAAGAAAATATAAGCAGTATAGAAATAGATAACTAGATTTAAGCTATTAGAAATACTAATAATTTTAGAGTAATAGTAAAAAAACTATTAGAAGATTAGCTAGTCTATAATTAAGCTATATATAATATTATAAACTTAATAGTAAGTATATACTAAAAGTTTAATAAATTCTATATAGAAGGACTTTATAGACTTCCTTTAGAAATAATATATAGACTCTAAATAGAAAGAGATTAAGCTTTAAAATAACCTTATAGAGCTATAGTAATACTTTAAGTAGTTACCTATAGACTACTTTAATATATAGAGAGCTATTTATACCTCTTTAAGCACTATATAGCTAGAGGATAATATAATTCTAGCTTATTAATACTATTTTAGCCTTTAGCTAAAAGTAAAAAGAGAGATTTATAAAATATAAATTAATATTCTATAGGCTTAAGAGTTAGCTTAAGAAGCCTAATACCTATAGTTGTACTTTAGCTCTAATAACTAATAATAGAGCTAAAAGAGAAGCTATTTTAGTAATAAATAAAATAGACAGTTTAAAATACCTTAACTAAAGTCTTTAAGTAGCTTACTAAAAGAAAGAACCTTTTCTTCTAGAGGCTAAAAAAGCTACTTTTTTTAATTTAGAGAAATAGAGAGTAACTATTTAAAAGTAGAAATTACAAATTATATAGCAAACAATCTATAAAACCCAATCTTATAGATATTTAATATTATAAGTATAACTAATATAGTTACTATACTATAGATTGCCTAAAGTTATAAAAAAAACTAACTATAAGCAAAATATATCTTATACTTTAAGCTAGTAGATATTTAATCTATTAAATAATAAGTTAAAAAATTAGATTTCTTAGGAAATAAGAAGATATAAAATCTCTAATAAGAATCTTAATATTAGAATTTAAGCTAATTTCTATTAGTTAAATTATCTAAAGATAAATACTTATTCTTTAAGTACTTAATAAAGAAAAGGTCAGTATAGATATAAATACTTATATATAGATATCTCTTATTAGTTACAGATTAATATAGAGACTAAATCTATAAGCTGTTAAAAAATAGTAAGCTCTAAATTTATAAAGCTTTAATGGGAATATTATATTAGTATTACTAGTATATTAGCTAACCTTCTTTCTAATAAACTATTAAGAGTTCCTAAAGAAAATTCAATATCTATTTATAGAAGTATTATACCCTAAGGAAGCTAGTAATTTACTTCTATCTTTTAAGGCTATAGAAAATAAAGAGATTATTATTAATACCTATATATACTTATAGAGCTATATACTTATTTTATTATAGGATTTAATATTCTTTACTAGAGATCTAGTAGATATAAAAGAGAAGGTATATATTATATATATATATAGTATACTCTTACTAAATAAACAGCTAATAGTTACCTTAGGTAAAACTTAAGATAAAAATATAGAAACTCTACTTTTAGAGCTTAAATTAAAGTGAGAAACTTTTAGTAAGAAAGCTATAAAGAAGATACCTCTTTTAGATAGAGCTAAATACTTAATTAAGCTGCTTAAAAGTAAAAAACTGCTATTAGAATAGATATATCCTACTAATAAGAAATAAGTAGCTATTATTTATAAGTATCTTATTAAGAATATAGAGAATAAGTGGATTTATTACTCTATAAGTAAAGTTAGAACTTCTATTCTTTTTATACTTAAGAAGAATAAAGAAATTAAAATCTATATAGACTATTATAGTCTAAATACTATAACAGTTAAAAACTATTACTTACTACTATTAATTAGTAATTTTTTTTAATAGACTATTAGAAGTAAAGTAAATTTTAAAGATTAATATTTATAATACTTATTATAGAATTTAAATTAAAAAGGAAAACTGCTAGAAGATAGCCTTCTATACTAAATATAGGCACTTTAAGTATATAGTTATACTATTTAAACTAACTAATATTCCTACTACTTTTTAGGTATATATTTACTAGATACTTATTAGATTATTAAATACCTACTATATTATATACCTTAATAATATTATAGTATACTTATAGATATAAGAATAATATACTAAGAATATTAGAAAAGTATTATAAAGACTATAGTAGTTCTAGCTATATATAAAACTGTTTAAGTATATATTCTACTAGTAGAAAGTTAAGTTTTTAAAATATATAATTACTTAAAAAGGCCTAAGTATAAATCTATTAAAGGTTTAAACAGTAGCTAAATAGCTAATACCTACTAATATAAAGAATATCTAAGTCTTTTAGGAATTTTATAACTTCTATTATAAGTTTATTTCTAGGTATTCCAAAATTATAGTACTATTAATTAAGCTTTTAAAGACTAAAAACTAAAAGATAGATTTCATTTAGAAATTAAAATAAAAAGAGGTATTCTAAATATTGAAATCTATATTCTACTTAATAACTATTCTAAAATATTAGAACTTAAAGCTATAAAGCTAAATAGAGATAGATATATTACTAAAGGCAGTCTTAAGTATTTTAATCTAGTTATATAGAAACTAATAGAGGCTAGTAGTATACTAGTTTAAAAAGCTCTATAATATAGAGTATTACTAAAGTATTAAATAGTAAGAATTATTAGCTATTATTAAGAGCCTAAAATACTAAAGTTACTATCTTTTTAAATTATTAGAAAAGTTCCTTCTATTAATAGATTATAAAGCTCTTAAGAGAGTTATTAAGATACTAGCTAGAAATCTTTATAGAAGACTAACTAAATAGATATATAGATTAGTACTATTTAACTTTAATATTAAGTATTAACTAGGGAAATTAAATCTAGCTAATAGAATCTTTTATTAATTAGACTATATAGAAGGAGAAATAAAGTATAATAATATACTCTCTATACTAGTTTAGAAGCTATATATAGTTAATAAACTCCTACTGAATATCTAATAAATAATTAGTAGATTAAAAAAGAGAATAAAAGTTACTAAGGTATATATATAAGTAGTATAAATAAGCCTAATAGGCCCTATTAAACCTTAAGTTAAAATATAGATACTTTTATTTTAAGACTGAAATTAAAATACTACTAAAGAAAGTTAGATACTAAAAGTATTAATCTCTATTATTATAAAAAGTACTAAAAGAGCTTAAGTAATAACAGATTAAATAGAGAATACTTAATAAGAGTAAACCTCTTATAGAAGTCTAGAGAATTTATTTAAAGCTAGAGTTATTAATCTAGAGTAATATATTCTATATTCTATTATAAAAGAGTTAATAGAGAGTAAAATAATATTTTTATTACAACCTTCTGTAAAGTTAGAAGAATTAGTTTAAAAACTATAGGCTAAAGATTAATTCTACTAGCTATAGTTAGAGAAAGTTTAATAGGTAACTAGTAATAAGTTAGAAGGATACTATTATAATAAATAAAATATACTCTTCTTTAAGAGTAGACTTATAATTTCTATATAAGAAGTATTAAGATTAGAAATTCTATATAGATACTATAATAACCTAAAGGCTAGATATATAGAAGCTTAAAAAACTTTTAAGCTAATTAGTTAAAAGTTCTATTAAAATCTAATTAAAGATAATATAGTAGAATATACTGCTAAATATTAATATTATTTTAAAGTATATATACTAAGATATAAGCCCTACAGTATATTATAATTCCTACTATTACTAGCTTATCTATTTTAAGAAATAAGTATAGACTTTATTATAAAGTTACTAAGTAGTATTTAAGTAGATAGTAAAGAATATAATATAATTCTAGTAATTATATACTATATAACTAAATTTATAATCTTCTTACTATATAAGAAGACTTTAATAGCAGTCTAACTAGTATAGTTAATCTATAAGTATATAGAATACTAATATAGAACTCTAAAGGGTATTATTAGTAATTAAAATAAGCTTTTTATAAGTTAATTCTAAGGAGATCTTATAATAGAATAGATAACTACTTAATAAATATTAACTATATACTATCTACAAACAGACAGTTAGACTAAAAGAATAAACTAAATTATAAAAAGATACCTTTAAATCTATATAGATAACTTACTACTACAGTAGGCAGTATAGTTATTAGAGGCTATATTTATATATAATAATAGTTACTATAGTACTATTAGAGTCTCTCTAATAAAGGCACTATATAAATATCACTTTAGAATTATAAAATATACATCCTAATATTTTAAGACTTTAGTTTAAAGAGTTATTAAATATATTATAACTCTTTAATAAGTATATACTAAAGTATAAAAAGTATAATAATAGGCAGTAAAATTACAGGCTAAATACTATAATAAAAGATATTAAATATAGAAATATTAAATAGAGTAAACTGTAAGCCTCTATATAAGGAATTTCTAATTTAAATACTGTAAATTAACCCCTAAGTATATTAAGATTACTATTACTAAAAGAATTAAAAAATAGGCCTATTAAGTCTACTTATCTAAATAATATAGATATATATATAATATATTCTTAATCTTACTTTTAAAACTATAGCTAGAAGCTTAATAAGTACTTAATAAATACTTAATAAATCTTTCTAAACTAAAAGAAGATAAAAATAAATAGAAAGTAGAAGAAATTATAGCTAATAAGAAGATTAAAGATAATACCTTTTATTTAGTAAAATAGATAGAATAGCTAGTAAAATATAACACTTAAGAACTACTAGAATACTTAATAAATATACTATAAGTAATCTAAAGGTATTACTATTAGAAGAAGTAAAGTTACTAAAAATAGAATAATAAGTAATATAGTTATTATTTATAGAGTATACAATAAGTATATAAATTTAGATACTATATTTTAAATATCTTAATTTAAAAATAGACTAAATACTAAAAAAGAATATAACTATAAAAAATACAACTAAAGATATTTCTCTATTTAGTAGGAGTCTTATAGATATAGCTACTATAGTAAATAGAAATACTTATTAAGTAAGTAATAAACCTTAAGTAAATAGAAGTCTTAAATAAAATAAAAGCCTTTAGCTTATAAACTAACAGTAATATAATATAAGATAGTATCTATCTAAAGAGAGATATAAATAAATTAGCTAACTTCTTTTTATTTTCTTTATATTTATTCTTAATCTCTTTTTCTTTTTTTTCTCTTCTTTTTTTTATTAATCTCCTTAAGTAGTAGATAAATAGTAGCCTAATATATAGTAGGAAATATAGCAGGCAGACTACTAATAGTACTATAGCAAATAGAAAGAGTACTAATAAAAATAATAGAAGGAGTAAGAGTATTATTACTATAGTACTTAAGAATAGCAGTTTAAATAGATATTAAAAAATTATTAGAATATACTAATAAAGAATCTTTAAAAGGTATAGAAATAATAGCTATATATTTAGCTACTAATAGATAATAGAATACTAAGAGAAGAGCTTAAGTCTAAATAGATTTATAGTAGTAAAAAGAAGTAGTTAAATTTAACTGCTCTTATAGCTTAGCTATAAATATATTAGATAATAATTCTAACTAAAAATAATTAATAATAGCAAAAGTAAAAGGAATAGAAACTTACTATATAGTTAGTTTAAAGCTTAACTAACTAAAAGAAATATAATACCTTTTAGTATAAAAGTATAGAGTATTTAGTATTTATATTATAGATACCTATTAGATTCTTAATAAATTTAAGAAAATAATACTATATAGTTAAAGCTATTTTTACAGACTGAATAATTCTCTATTATTCTAAGTTAAAAAAAGAAGATATAGTATTAAATTAATTTTAAAAGATATACTAATTTAGATAGTTTTAATACTATTAAGTAGTATCTATAAACTTAATAGAAATTTAAAATAATTAGAATATTTAATAGATAAATAATAAATACTAAGTAAATATCTACTATACTATATTTCTAGTTAGATATCTTATAAATAGTATAATAAAAAGATAAAAAGCTATATATATAAATATAGAAAAAAGAGTAATACTTCTATATTAAATAGTATAAATAGAGTATAATTCTATTCTTTATACTTTAAAATTTATTATTAGAAAATAAAAAGTTAGTCTAAAATTAAATTTTAAACTTCTTTAATATTTTTTAAGTAGCTATAAGAATAGATATCTTAGTAGTAATTTATTAGGCAAAAGGCAAATAGATAATAGGAAAAAAAGATTTAGAAAGATTAAGAAAAGTTAAGAGACTTAAGAGAAAAGATAAAATATAACAGCAGATATATAAGATAGTATTAGCAGTAGTATTAAGAGAAAGAAGAAAAGCTGGAATCCTATATAAGTAGGTATAATAATAAATATTAACCCTAAAATTACAGGCTGACGCCAGTCCGGCCGCAACCCGCCGGGCGCTCGGACCAATAACAATAATAATAATAACCCCGCCCTGTAATGTACCGAGTCCGGCTGATTCCAGAGACTACATAATAACTATACAAGCTACTATATTAAGCTTCTCTAGAGGTTAATACTACGCCTTAGGATAAGGCTTACAAGAGGGGGAGATAATTATAAGAGTGGCGTACAGTTATACACCTATCTAGCTAGCCTAGCTATTAGTCAGCTAGTGGGGCCCCCTTTAAAGGGCTATCCAGTAAGTATGGGTTCTGCACTTATTAAGTAAACGCTTTATAATACAGTTATACTTACTCTATCTATCTACTGTATCACTCTAATAAGACTAACTCTTATATATTTTAAGTAATAAAATATAAGAAAAATAACTTTTATTATTAAAAAGCTAACTTTTCTTTTAATTATTATTTAATTTTAACTTTTATTATAGCTATAATTATTTATAAAACTTTTTATAAAATTAATTTAATATTTTAATAATATAAAACTAAATATTTTAATAATATTAAATATCTTTATAATTTTAAAAGTAATATAAAAAGAGTAAAATATAGAATATATTAAAAATTCCTTAAAAAGTATAAACTTTTAAACTATTTATTTTACTATATATTATAACTAAATATAAATTAATAAATTATATTAGCTATTTTTAAATATAAGTTATTTCTAAATAATAGTAATAAAATTAATTTATAAGAAAATAAAGTTATTAATATTAATTTTAACTTTATTTAAATAAAAAAGCTATTTTACTAAAGTTAGTTACAGCTTTTAAAAATAGTAATTAAAATAATATAAATTAAAGATTAATTAATAAAATAGATAAAAAAACTTTTAAGCTTTAATTTAAAAAGTTTTTATATTATATAGAAGTAGTGTAAATAATAGCTAGTTAAAATACTAATTAAAAAGTAAATTTAAGTAACGTAAATAAATAGATTTTAAAGCATTTTAAAAGTTAAATTATAGAATTTATAATTTTTCTTTAAATATAAAGGTTAAAATAGCTATAGTTTAATAAAAGAATTAAATAGAATTTTAATAAATAGAGAAAAAGACTGCTTAAAATTAAAATTTAAACTTTAATAATTATAATATATATAATAAAAATATAGTAAATTTAAATATTAAGTTTTCTTATTAAGAAAACTACGTATTTTATAATAAGTTTACTAAAAAATTAAAATATATAAGTATTTAATATTTTATTTTTAGCAGCTAAAATATAGTTTATTAAAATTAAAGCTGCTTTTTATTAATATAGTTATTTTTTTATTTCTTTTTAGCTTTACTTAATATTATTAAATAAATTAAAGCTATATAATATTTCTAAATAATAAAGATAAATAATTAATACTATATTTAATAATAAAAGAAATAGTAGCTAAATAATAAGATTATTATATATTAGTTTTTATTTTAAGTTTTAATTTAACTTATTTAATTTTAATTTTACTATTTATAGTTAATAATCTTACTATTTATAGTTAATAATCTTACTATTTATAATTAATAATCTTAAAATAGTAACTTTATTTTAAGTAATAAAATATAAAAGAAATATCTTTTATTATTAAAAAGCTAATCTTTTTTAAATTATTATTCAATTTTTTTAAGTTTAATTATTTAATTTTAACTTTTATTATAGTAATATTAAGTAAAGTTATTACTAAGTATTAGACTTAAGCTATTACTATTAGAGCTAAGAATAACACTAGTAACTATAAGCTAGTATTAGCAGCTAAAAAAGCAGTCTGTAGAGAAAGTTAAATCTTAGTATAAGAATACTATAGCTATAATTAGGTAACGGAAATTCCCTCTATTAGATAGAGCTTTCTTATATATATATTAATTAATCTATACTAAATCTTTTCTATTATCTAAAGCTCTAACTTATACCTAAAGGCCTAATAATTTCTTTAGGTTATAAGCCTGATTATTACAATTAACATTATAATTAAGGTTACTACTTAAGGCTAGCTTAATTTATCTATTTCTTATTCTAATTACAATAGTAGGCTAAGAATTTAAAATAAAGCTAGCTATTAGATTAAAGGCAGCCTATAGAGGTATTACTGCCCCTAAAGATAAAGATATTATAGACCTAAAGGTTAAAGATAATAATAATAAGAGAGACTTAGAGGATAAAGCTCTTAATAATACTGAGGATATCTAACCTCCTCTTACTATTCTACTAGCTAAAGTTAAATAAAGTAAGAAGGCAGCTATAAATAAGCTATCTATATCTATACTAATAAAGTTAATAAAGGTATTTTTTTCTAAAAAGGATAGTATTAATAATTTTATCTTAGAGGATATAAAGCTTCTAATTAAAGAGATTTTTTAAAGTAAAGATAGAACCTTCTTTAAGTTAAAGTATAAGCTTAAGTTTAAAGATTACTCTAATAATAATAGTAATAATAATATTATTATTATTAATAACTACTTAGGAAGTTGTTTTTTTATAGAGAGAAAATTAAATAGTAAGAGTCTATTAGTCTATTTAGCTATTTAGTATATTAGTTAGTATTTTTTAAGAAAGAAAAAAAGAAAAAACTTATAAAGATTAAGCTATATAATACTTAGAATCTTAAGAATTTTAACTTTAAGATAAAGAGAGATAATATTCTAAAGGGTAAAAATAGCTAGCCTATATAAAAGTAGTATTTTTATTACTGTATATTTAGTACTAACTAAAATAAAAATATTATTTTTTTATACTAAAAGGAAATAATCTTACTATTAGCTATTAAGAAAGCTATTAGTATATTATTATAGCTGCTTATTACTTTAGTAAAGATTAATATATAGGCTATTAAGCTACTTATAAAGTAATATAATACTGCTAGTATACAGTAAAATCTTATAAATATCTACTGTAATTTTAATACTCTATTTCTTAAGAAACCTTAAGATATTTAAAAGTATATTAACTTCTTCTATTAGTATATAACTAAAATCTATAAGGCAGGCAGTTAGCTATTAGAATACTAAAAGAAGATAAAGTTTATAAATAGTATTAAGAAGATATTTCCTAACTAATCTGTAAGACTATAGAACTATAAAAAAAGAAGTTAGTCTTTAAGTATATATACTATATAAGAAGAACTTATTAATAAAGACAGAAGCCTTTAAGCTTTTATTAAAAAGTATAATTAGTCTAAAGCTAAAAAAGATATTTAGATAAATACTTAATATATTAATAAGAATAATAAGAACCCTTAGGATTATAATAAAACTAAATACTTTAACTGTAATAAGTTAAGTTATATTTTAAAGTATTATAAGTCTTTTAGAAAGAAGAAGAAAATAGAGAGTAAGAGTAAAAAGAAGAGCTTAATAGAGTTTTAGCCTAAATTTACTTTTTACTTTAAAGCTAAAAGAAAATTATCTAATAATAATAAAAAAGAGGAATATATATTATTCTTTTTTTAAAAGGCTCTAGAGACTATTGATTTCTTCAGTAATATCTTTAAGAAGTTAATAATATTAAAAGCTATAAATCTAAATATATATTTAAAGCTAGCTAATATTAAAGCTGTAGTTAAAGTATATAACTTTAAGGTTTATAAGGCAGATAATAATAAAGAAACTACTATAGCTAGTAACTTTATTACTATCTTAATATTAGCTAAGTTAATAGAGCCTAAATAATAAAACTATTAGCTTTAAAACTTAAAAGTTAATATATATACTATTAATAATATAAAATAGTTCTAGAATAGTACCTAATATTAGCTAGAAGAGTTAATATTAATTCTTATAGATAGCAGTATAGTATTTTCTATAGTAATAGGGATTTTAGCTATTACTTTATACAGTAAAAAAAGTAAGTTTAAGACTATTATACTTAAGAATACTATTCTAATTAAGTTATTCCCTCTTAATATTATTTCTAGAGAAAAGCTCTATCTTACTAATAGCTATATTATTAGAAATAATATTTATAATCTCTCTAATAAGATTATAGCCACTCTTAATATTTATAAGAGAGGCTTTTTACTATAGGCTATAAGAAGCTTAACTAATTAACCCCTTAGGAATAAGATATTACTAAGTAAAAAGAAAGTAATAGATATAAAGCTATAGTATTAATATTTAGCTTATAGTAACTATAATACTATTAACTATATACTAAAGGCTATAAAAAGCAGCTTTAAGCTATTATAAATTATTAGATATCTCTATAATTACTATAAGATTACTAAAAGTATAAAATTTAAACCTAAAAATCTATAAGAAAGAGTAAAAACCGCTTTTAATCTTATTTATATTAACCTTTTAATAGTAACCTTTTATATATATAATAATAAGAAGTATCTTAAGCTTATAGTAGATAATAAAACTTACTTTCTTATTAGTATACTCCTAAAGAAGAAAAGTAATACTACTGCCTCTATAGAAGTTAATCTTAAGGAATAAAGCCTTATAGCTATATTCAGACTGCCTAAATATATACAGTTTAATAGAGATAAGGAATTTATTAATAAGAAGATTATTAAGCTGCTTTAAATTATAAGAGCTAGATATATATAATAATATTACTCTATAGGTATAAATAAAATAGCTTTATTAAAAAAGTAATTTAAATAGTATAGAAAAAGACTAAATTAATAACAATTACTATAGATATTAACTTTAAGCTTTAAGATAAAATAGTTTTAGTAATAATATATATCTATAATATTATAGCAGTTAAGATATTAAGCTAAAAGACCTTCTATAAGATATTCTATAATAACTTTCTTTTAGAAGATAACTATAAGCTTAGTATTATATATCTATAAATACTTAAGTTAAAGGTTTTTATTTATATTAAGCTTAAGATAAGTGTTATATTTAAGAAAATAGTACTATATACTTAATAGAGTATTCTAATTAGCTTTTAAAAAAGAAAAGTATATAGAGTTTAAAACCTAAGAATTAAAAAAATTGTAATAACTACTTATATAGTTTTCTATAAGTCTATTCTTTTACTACTTCTTAATAATAAGACTATAAGATAATTAAGGCTAAAAAGAGCTTTTTAATAGTAGGGAAACTCTAAAAGGTTTAACTTAATACTAATAATAGTACTAAAGAAATATATTCTTACTACTTACTTATAAAAAGACTTTAGTATAGTCTATAATACTTTTAGCTAGCTAGACTGCAATTTTTAGAGGGAGGCTTACTTTAATAAGATTCTTACTATTATTAAGAAAGAGGCTATTTACTTTATACTATAAAGTAAGATACTAAAGAGTAAATAAGCTCTATTAGTAAAGTAAGTAAGTAAGTATAAAAGGAATAAGTTAGATAAAATCTTAAAGTATAAAGTTTATATAATAGTATAAGACTTTAAATAATATAAAGATATTAACTATAATAAAACTTATTTCTTAATAGTATAATCTGTATTCTAAAGAATTCTAATTACCTATATATACTAAAGGCAGATAATACTAATATAATATAATATAATTACAGTATATCTTAATAGAGAACTTAAGAAAGATCTATTTCTTAAGCTATTTAAAATACTAAATAATTTTACTGCCAACCCCTAATATATTAAGATTGCCTATAAAGTAGAATACTAAACTAATAAGAACTAAGTTATCTATCTGCTTATAGTACTTTACAGTCTAAAGTAAAGTATAAAATAGTAGTAAAAGAAGTTAATAGAGATTCTAAATAAGTTAGATCTTAAGTAATTAAAGTTAGATATAGCAATCTATATCAGTTTAAAAAGAGAGATTATTATAGCTATATATATAGATAATATAATTAATATTATAAAGAATTATAAAGAGGCTAGTATTTTTAGCTAAAAACTTATTAATATAATAAAGATAAAGAAACTTAGCTTCTTTAAGCTTTTTTTAAATATAGCTATTACAGCTAAAAAAGACAGCTTAATTATACTATTATAAATAGACTATATAACTAGTATCTTAAAATAATTTAAGTTTTAAAACTGTAAAGCTATAGTTATACTAATAGAGGTAGGTATATATTATCTAGTTAAAAAGATAGCTACCTCTAGCAGTAAGAAGGTTATTTATAAATTTTAAATTTTAATTAAAAAGTGTAACTATTTAGTTATATAGATTAAAATAGACCTTATTTTTATAATAGGCCTTTAGGTATACTTTAACTAAAGCTTTAATAATAAGTAACTTCAGTCTGCTAAAAGAATATTATAATATATTTAAAATATAAAAGACTACTATATATAATATAGCTAGCTTAATTAGCTTCTATATAGAAATCCCTTTAGCCTTTATAGCTACTATAATACTAACTATACAGACTACTTTAATACCGTTTAATTTATAACTGTATATATATTTATAATAAATAAAGACTTAATCTTATAGGCTAGTTACTAATAGAAAACTATTATTAAATTATCTATAGAGGTAGAATACTATATATTATTAGAAGTTATTACTAAAGCTATTTAAATATAAAGTTTTATAAAAAAGATAAACTTACTTTTAAAGGCTCTTTTAGTAATCTTTATTAATAATTAAAATACTATAAAGCTTACCTATAATACTAAGTATTTATATCTATATTAAGTATATTAAAGTAAATTATTATTTTATTAAAGACACTATTAATAATAGTATAGTTAAACTATAATATATCTCTATAGATAAAAATATTATAAAACCCATTTATAAAGCTATTAGTTAGATTAAAATATTAGTATTTTATTAATATCTTAAGATTAAAATAAAAAAAGAAGTTAGAGCTAAAAAATAAAACTACAAAAGCTAAAGTTTTATTTCTAAGAAAAAAAATAGAAGAAATACCCTTAGAGTTCTTAATTATATATATATATATCCCTCTAAATATAATAAATATAAATACACTTAGTATATCTAATAATAAGAAAAGAGCTAGCTATAGTTAAAATAGCAGCTCTACTAATAATAATATCCCTAGAGTTATTACCCCTTATAGCAGCAGCCTTATTAATCTTAATATAGAGCTACTACTGCTAATAATAATCTCCTCCTAAAAGAGCACAGCAGTAGCTCCTATATATATTATAACAACCTTATCTACTGCTATAAATAGCAGTAAAACTATATAGCCCTACCCTAAGGCTCACTATCTAGCTGCCCTTATCAGCACTCTTCCCTCAGGCAGAACAGCCAGCCCCATAGAGTCCTAGTGGACATAAGCCCACCTTATCCCGGCTCCACAGGACTAAAGGTAGTCCTCCAGAACGATCTGATGGAAACAACAGATAAAGAAGTCCCTGCAATAGGCTTCTAACGATATGGGGGCCCCAAATGATATAAAGATCACTCCCCAGCCTGCGGATGCCTTCTACAGGCTGGAATTAGAGGTCTTAGGGGCCTCCAATGACATAAAGATCACTCCCCAGCAGGCAGTGCCCTCAGCAGCTGGAATTGGAGGTCTTAAGGGCATTATCCGACGAGCCCAACCCGATGAGATGGGGGCGATGGAGGTAACGGGGGGGACGGCGGATGGGAGGGCTTAAAGCCGGCTGCTTGTAACGGCGCCCTTCACTCGGGCAGATCGGCCGGCCCCAGGAAGCCCGGAGGCCACACAGTTCGGCATAATAGCCGTCCCCGGCCCCCCAACGCATCACAATGCCCTCAGAGAGAAATAACGATCCTGCCCCGGGCAGAGGAGCCTCGACGGCTGAAGATATCCGCCCCGGCGGATGACCGCAACGGCGGTAGGAAATAGTAACAAAAACACCACAGAGATCACAAAGGTTACACACAAGAAAGGGCGGAATACCCTCAAGGAAGCCGCCGCGGCCAGCCTTAGAGGGAGTGTTGCTGGGCGTCGGGCCCGAGCTATCGCCGTTAGAGCCGAGGATAACGCCGGCGACTGTAAGCCGGCGTTAGCAGCTGAAGAAGCAGTCTGCGGAGGAGGTTGGATCTTGGTATAAGAATGCTACAGCTATAATTAGGTGATAGGATTCCCTCTGTCAGATAGAGCTTTCTTATATGTATGTTAATTAATCTGTGCTGAATCTTCTCTGTTGTCTGAAGCTCTGATTTATGCCTAAAGGCCTAATAATTACTTTAAAAGTTTAAAAAAAAAACTTAATATAGAAAAAATAAAAAATAAAGTTTTTCTCTTAATATATATACTTTATATAGCTATATTTATAACTTAAATAAATTTAAATAGCTTTTATAGCTATTAAAAATAACTTTAGCTATATTTATAAATTTCTATTTATAAACTTCATATTAAATTACTTATTATTATCTTTTATTATTTTATTATAATTAACTTAATTAATTATAATAATTTATTAATATTATTATATAGTAAGTATTACTTATATCTATTTTCTACTATAGAGTTTATAGCTTACTATATATAGAATAAAAATAATAATAATAAGTTTATATAAAAATATAAGAAAAAAAAGATGCTTAAAAGCTATAAGTTAAACTATTTAAATTTAATTTAATAATAATAAAAAGAGTTTAAGTAAATTTATTTAAGTTATATTTTTATACTTTTTTTAAGCTTATTTTATTTATCTACTTAATTTTAATATTATTACTTTTAAAACTATAGTTTTAATTTTATTTTACTTTAATCTCTTTAAATAAAAATAACGCTTTATAATATATAGAACTTTTTTAAATAGCTTAAATTTATTATAAAATCTATATTTCTTTTTTTTAATTATAGAGTTTTAAATATCTTTTACTTTTTAATAGTTATTATAGCTTTTTAATATTATATAGCTATAAAAGTTAATATTATTACTATTTAGTACTTTTTAATTTAGCTTTTATTTTATATTATATATAATAAGCTTATTTTAAAAAGTACTAATTTTATATAAAAGCTATAAAATTTAAATATAATATTAAAATATTATATACTCTTTATTATTAAAAGTAATATTAATATACTTATAGATATTTTCTTAATAAAAAAACTTTATATTTAAATTTACTGTATTTTTATTATATATATTATAATTATTAAAATTTAAATTTAAATTTTAAGCTACTTTTTCTTCTATTTATTAAAATTCTATTTAAGTTTTTTACTCTATTTTAACTTTAATATTTAAAGTTATAAATTTAATAACTTAACTTTTAAAATATCTTAAAATTTCTAATATCTATATTAATCTATTTTTATTTAAATTTACTCTTTTTAATACTCTAGCTAGCTATTATTTATACTATTTTTATATAATATAAGAGCTTTTTAAACTAAAAGTTAAATATCTTTTTATTAATACTATTAATAAAATTCTTTTTTTTAAATTAATCTTTTAATTTTAAAACCTTTAGCTAATATTAATAAAGTAGGTTTTTCTATTTATATAAATAATAAATTAATATAAGTAATTTAATTTCTCTATAAATTTAATTTATTAGTATTATTTAAAAAGAGACTATAGCTAAAAATAGCTAATATAATCTTCTATTAAATACTTAATAAATAGACTTTATTAAAGAGAATTCTTATAGGTTAAAAAGCTTATAGTTTTAAAGAAATTAATAATATATAGAGTATTTTATTTTTTCTATTTTATTTTTAATATTATATTAATATTTAATATTATATAAATATAAAAGATAATTAATATATTTTAAGTTTCTATTTAGTTTTTCTTTTAGTTTTAATTAATATTATTAAATAGATTAAAGCTATATAGTATTTTTAAATAATAAAGATAAATAGTTAGTATTATATTTAATAATAAAAAAAGATAGTAACTAAATAATAAGATTATTATATATTAATTTTTCTTTAAGCTTTAACTTAATTCTTCTAACTTTAATCTTACTATTTATAGTTAATAATTTTACTATTTATAGTTAATAATCTTACTATCTATAGGTAATAACCTTAAAATAGTAATTTTATTTTAAGTAATAAGATATAATAAAGATATCTCTTATTATTAAAAGGCTAATTTTTCTTTTAATAATTATTTAATTTCTTTAACTTTTATTATAGCTACTTTAATTATCTATTAAATCTTATAATTTAATATTAATAGAAACTCAAAATATATACTAATTACCTCTTATATCTATTTGGGTTTTTTTAGCTCTACTTAATATCATCAGATAGATTAAAGCCATATAGTATTTTCAAACAATAGAGACAAACAGTTAGTGCTACATCTAGCAACAGAAGAGACAGTAGCTGAACAATAAGGTTGTTACACACTAGTCTTTACCTTAAGCTTCAATTCAACCCTTCTGACTTTAACCCTTCTGACTTCAACCCTGCTGTCTGCAGTTAACGACCTTGCTGTCTGCAGTTAACAACCTTACGTTAGGTTGGGTCGTTGGATTTGTGACTCTAGACATCAAGGTTAGAATGGCTGCAGGGCAAAAAAGTTAGACAGGATTCCGGCAGATGAAAAAAAAGCAGCTTGAAACCCAAACTTGGGCCTTGGCAATTGTGATGTGCACAACGAAAATGCAGTAAATTCAAATATTAAGTTCTCTTATTGAGGGCCTCTTATATCTATATAATATTAAGTATTAATATAATACTAAAAGTAAAATAGAAAAAATAGGATATTCTATATATTGCTAATTTCTTTAAAGCTTAAGCTTTTTAGTTTATTAAGATTCTTTTTAAATAGAATCTATTTATTAAGTATTTAATAGAAATTTATATTAGCTATTTTTAGCTATAATCTCTTTTTAAATAATACTAATAAATTAGATTTATAGAGAAATTAAATTACTTATATTAATTTAGTATTTATTTAAATAAAGAAGGCTACTCTATTAATATTAACTAAAGTTTTTAAAATTAAAAGGCTAATTTAAAAGAAAAAGAACTTTATTAATAATATTAATAGAAAAATGTTTAACTTTTAATTTAAAAAGCTTTTATATTATATAGAGGTAGTATAAATAATAGCTAGCTAGAATACTAACTAAAGAGTAAATTTAAATAACTTAAGTTAATATAGATATTAAAAATCTTAAGATATTAAGTTAAGTTATTAAATTTTTAACTTTAAACATTAAAATTAAAATAGCTATAAAGTAAAAAGTCAAATAGAATTTTAATAAATAGAAAGAAATACAGTTTAAAATTTAAACTTAAGTTTTAGTAATTATAATATATATAATAAAAATACAGTAAATTTAAATATTAAGTTTTCTTATTAAAAAACTTTAAGTTTTTATTAGTATTAAATTATAAGATTTAATAAATAATTATAGCTATAATAAAAGTTAAAAAAAATTAAATAATTATTAAAAGAAAAATTAGCTTTTTAATAATAAAAAATACCTTTCTTATATTTTATTACTTAAAATAAAATTACTATCTTAAAGTTATTATCTATAGATAGTAAGATTATTAACTATAAATAGTAAGATTATTAACTATAAATAGTAAGATTAAAATTAAAAGAATTAAATTAAAAGTAAAAATAAAAACTAATATATAATAACCTTATTATTTAGCTACTATTTTTTCTATTACTAAATATAATACTAACTATTTATTTTTATTATTTAAAAATACTATATAGCTTTAATCTATTTAATAATATTAAGTAAAGCTAAAAAAGAAAACCCTAAATACTTATAAATATTATCTTTATTTTTAGCTTTTATACTTAATATATATTTTGTAATAGAAGAATTATTTTTAATATAGTTATAAAGTTTATTTTAAGGTAAATTTAAAAGTATACTATTTTAAGTTTACAGTTTATTTATTATTAACTATTTTATATTAATAAATTTAATATTACTATTAATTATAATTTAAAATATATTAATATTACTTATTAAATATTATTAATTTTATTAGTTATTTAGTAATTTTAGTATTATATTTAGTATATAAGTTAATTAAATATTTAATATTAGCTTTAATATAAATAAGTATTTTAAGATTATTATTAGTTATTTATAGTATTAACCTATATTATTATAGCTATATAGAAAATATTAAGTTTTTTTATAAATAGAGATATTTTAATTTTTTACAACTTAAGTTAGTAAAAAGCTTTATAAAAAGTTAGATAGATTAACTACTAGAAATTTATTAAAAGTTAATATTTAATTATAATACAGATTAATATTTTTATATATATCTTAAATATATTAGCTAAATATAACTCTATATATTATTTTAATAATAAAGTTATAGCTATAGCTAATAAGTTTTTATTCTAATAGTATATTTCACTTAAATTATATTTTCTAGTTTAAGTTTATATTTATATATTAATCTTTATTTAAACTTATTAATTTATAAATTTTATACTATATATATTATAATTATTATAGCTCTTTAAAAACTATTATTATTAATACTATATATAAATACTAAATCTACCTATTATTATCTATTAATATATTAATATTAAAAAATAATACTTTTATATTTAATAATAATAACTAGCTAAGTAATATTAATATAATAAATACTATTTAAACTAATAAATTAACAATTACCTATAGTAATATTAATTTACTAAATAAAATAGCTAAAAGATATTTTTATAATCTTTTTATAAATAATAAGTAAGTATATAAAATATATAAATAAACTTTCTATATACTAACTAAAGTAAGTTTAAAATATATAATATAAAGAATCTTTATAGTTAGAATATTAATAGATTTATTTATATGCTAAATTATATTAATAATAAAATTAAAATTAAAATATATTAACTATACTTTAAAGATACTAAAACTCAATTACAGAAATTTAAAAAGAAATTTAATAATATTGTTACTTCTATAAACTCCTATCGAGCTGTCAACCGAACTACAGCTCTACTCACTAAGGGAGATATTTATGGTTTTCTCACTTTAAAAGACTGCGATCTTGGGAAGGTGGTATATCATGTTAAGGGCGGGCTGTAGAGTCCCTATCCTTCTTTATGGACCCCGCTATCAGGGAGCCGAAAACAGCCACTGTCGCGATCCGTTTTCCATCAATTGCGTAGCCGAAGCAACGTCCTGCAACATGTGCTAACCCAGATTCATTGAATCGCTCGTTAATCGCCTGTTTAGTTACATCACCGGTCTAAGACCACTCATCCAAGTCCTTGCATTGAATCCACTATCAAAGGCGATAGATTGTGAATGTAAAGTCTGACGACGACCTTCTTCACTGAAGAAACGGCTTTTAGCTGCGCATCGATTTGCAGTAATGCCTCTCGAACAAAATGTGACTTGTCCTCGGCCGCCTCGGTCAGGAAACTGGAATTCTCCGTGGAAATATTCATTTCCAGTGTCGTTAGCTTGGTGCACTTTTCTTGAAGAAGACTCAAATTCTGCAAGCTGTCTTCCCTGATCTTGACCGTATCCGATTGGTCTTGTGTCCTTTCTGCAACTGGGAAGCTGATACTTAAACGGGACAGGAAATCTGCATTCAGAGACCCAATGCCGTTTAAAAAGGATCGTAAGAGGACGTCTTGTTGCTGTGGCCTGTCCATCAAATAGAAATTGTTCTTACCATATAGCACTGCCTTAGCCTCGCCGTATACCTGTCGGTTGGTACACAGTAATGCAAGCCACCGCTTGGGTCTGTCGGGCGCAAATGTCTCTACTCGAGGTCCAAAGTCTTGAAAAAGATGGACTGAGTGTCCCACCACAAGCACTCGTTTGTATACATTCTGGCGAACCCACTTAGGCAAGTCCAGAAAGCCAATCGCGCCAGAGGTTGCTGGTCGAGAGGCCTCTCTGGAGCTCGAGCCCGGTACGGGATAGAGGTGAGGTGTTTGAGAAGGGGAGGAGGCGCGTTTGGTAGGCAATGTGTTCGTATCTTTGGAACCCATGATGAGTTAGTATTTCCGACGTAGATTCTTCTTCTTCTCGGAGACTCGTTGCGGTGCGGTGAAAGGTGGTCGACGTTGCCGGTCCGTAGATATCGAGGATGCAAGGCATTCCACGAATGGTAGCAGCGAACGAGTCTGAGGGAAAAGACCTTTCGCAATAGCGAGAATAAGACTTTTAGATCAACAGCTAGAGAAGATGGAGAAGAAGCAAGCAGATGGAGTGGGGGGGAGGGGGAGGGGTGCAGGGGGGCAAGTGGCCGAAATACCAAATTGAGCAAAGTGGCCCATGCGGGCTTACTAACTAGGGCTAGTATTCAGGTGCCAACCCCGCCCACCGGACATTAGCGTAATAAATTCCATTCCACAGGCACCCTTAGCTTCTGAGTCAAAACGGGTACAGCCGAGGAGGATCGTCGCACTAGTAAAACTGCCAAAGCTTCAGAGGATTCCACCATCACTTTTCGATGACGTCTTCAACAACGCAGAATGAAGGCTTCCGGCGTAGGTTACGCCTGCGATTAAATCGGTTTCGTTCGAAGTCCCGCAGTCCATCCGACGATGGCAGCACTCGCCCATCCCAAAGCACTCAACAAGACCGTGATCTTGTGCCCATGTGAGTCTGTCGTTATCTTCATCTTATCAGTCAAGTTGTGCTAATCAGGTCATCGCCATCAGCACAGCTCCAAGCTCCCAATACGGCCTCAGTTGGTAGGTAGCTAGGCGGCGGCAACATGAGACGGCAGAGTCAGTACCATGCCTGTCTACAGGATCTCCGAGCTGATCAGGCTTGCGAGTTCTTGCTGACAGATGCCAACCTCATCAATTGGTATCGCGCCTCCGATTCCCAGGAGTTGGTAGTCCTTGGCGAAATGGGCTGCGGGAAGACCGTCCTCTTAGCGACTTGGTAGACCATCAAAGAGTGATAAGACTTGTTCACCCGTTCATTGCTCGAGTGGATTTCAGCGACGTAAAGAAGCGTCAAGTTCAACTCATACACCAGTCGGTGAAGGAGTTCATTATAGAGGAGTGGACGGATCGGCCTTGTCTGCAAACTCCGGCTACCTCACCGGCAACTGATCAAGCGCCTCTTCATCAACGCAGCGAGAGTCTGGAGGAACTTGTCTTGGATATCTGCGTCACATATCTTGGATTGGATGAAATTGGCATCACTAATATATTTTCTGAAGAGCAAGTGGCAATCGAAGAGCTGCCTCAGGATGTCGATCTATTCAGCGACTACAGAGCGCCTATCGAGTACGATCCATACTGTACGTGGGAAGCCTGGGGAGAAGACATGATTCGCTACGATCCGACCGACCGTGGCTTTGGGGAGTTCTTTATTTACGCATCATGCCATTGGCTCGAGCATTTTGGCGCTGTTACGGTCGAGCCTCTTCCGACCCTATCGAGCATAGAGAATCTGTGCCGAGCGGGCTCGACCCGACTTGACAATTGGATTCAACAAACCCGACGTCCGGGTTGTGCGATCCAGCCCAGATTTGAATTTGACAGCAGTCTGTATGATCCCCTCAGCATCACTTCGCTCTACGGCTCAGAAGCCATGCTACGTGATATGCTTGAGAATTCGGACTTTGGCAAGGACAAGTTCCTTCCAAACCCAGCGTTGGGAGCCGCTAGTCAAATTCTTCAGTGGGGTGACTTGTCTAGGCTTAAGATACTCCTCGAGAGTAAACTTGGCCATCAGCTTCAGAATCTTCAGTTCTTTCGACTGATTATCAAACAATGGTCTGCTCCTAGTACGCACTACAACCCTTGGGACCTAGCATTTGATCTTGTCGATTACGTGCTAGATATCTTGGTTCGGCAGCAATGGGGCAATGAACTCTTGTGTATGGCTGCTGGCGCAGGTTGTATGCCCATCGTCCGGCGGCTGATGGTGAGAGCTCAGCATAGCGCAGAGCTCAAGAACGAATTGCTGCGTGGGCTCCGATGCGAACCACAGCAGAATCCTTTGCGCATAGCTGTGCGGCTTGGTGATTTAGACATGTGTCACCTCTTGGTCTGTACCGGCAAGATGGATCCCCTTTCAGCTATGACACGTGATGACGAGGGGCAAATGGTTTTGAAGGATGAAACTCGTGGGAATAAGGAGAACTCGCTGGAAATTTTGCATTTTCTATGTGCCAATATGGCATCAACATCGGCTCAATGACGGCAACAACTCATCAAATGTACGGGGGAAAAATAATGGGTTATTATTACAATCCGTTGCAAAAGAACCTACAAAAAGGGAACGAAGTGACGACTCGTAATAACGACAATACTACAGTATCTACCTTAATAACTTATGCAACTCAAGCTTCGGACGAAGGGATGGCCGAAGTCGGCCAGAACGGCCTCCAGCTCAGCATTCCCGTTGGGGATGACAGTGCCGATTCGATTGTGGATCTCCAGACGTTCGTTCTCAAGGCAGCAACTCGGCTACTCGGGCCTGTCCCTATTTCCGCACCGACTTCCCCATCCGAGATGTAGTTATTCCTGCTGGCCATTCAGTGCGTAGTTAACAATCGAGCTCAAGAATCTCCACAAGACATCTTCTAGAGCCTCTTCGTTATTAATAAATAAATCTAGCTCTAGAGGCTGTTATTCCGGCGAGCCTTGATACTCTGAGGGAAGCTGCCGCTGGAAGATTTAAGTTAGAGTATTATAGTTGAAATCGGGCCACAGTGACCAACCGTCCGGTATAAGGTGGGTTTTAGTGGTGGTATTACTGCCTGGAATAACGGACTGAGAGTTAACTGTAATATTTTGCTGTGTCAGGACCTCGAGGAGAGTTGGATCCTTTATATAGCTACTGGTTTCTAGAGAGGTTAGCTCGAATAACTGCAATTGCTTTTGTAACTTGCATACTAAGCATGATAAATTTATCCGGATATAGAGGTATAGGGCGAGGGGAACTTTAGTGAGGATGATCTCTATCAGGGGTCTTAGAGTTCGAGAGTGTATTGATGGTTGGTTGCGGTGAAAGCACATTGCTGTCCCAGGCCTGGTGTGGTCCTGATAGCAGCCCCATAGCCCACCAAAGAGACCGGGACAATGTAGTCCACACTGGTAAGTATGTAGCAATGGACTTCCGGAACGACTGGAGAATGGCACTTGTATCTCGTTACCACCCACGTGAGGCAGCGGGATGCATCGCCACTGGCTTGCCGGCAGGCTGGGTTGTGTTCCTCAGCGCGAGAGTCGTAACTGCCCTTCGGAAATGGGTAATCGTTGAGAGACGCTCTCTGGTCGATCTTTTCGTCGACTCTTGATGAACTGGCTTGGCATTAGCGATGCTTTAGGCTGCTCGAGCGCGTAGGGAATCTTGTCTATGTTCGCTGGTTCGGGGGCATGCGACCGTCGGGATACCTATAACCAACGGGCAAAATGCCGTGGTCGATAAGATGTTGGAAAGCACGATCATAAGGCCCCGTCCTCTTCGTGGTTGTATTGTTCGGCGTTGCATTGCTCTTCGATGGGGACAACGAGCGGTAGAGGCCGAGGAGATATTTTCTGTGCATCGGTGCTGCACTCTCTCTTAAACCAAACGACCCTTGTGTGAGCGAGCTCACCCATGAGTTTTACACTTCCGGTGACCTGTCGAAGCACTTCCGGGGTTGAGTATTTGAGCGAGTCTGTCTATCTATGAACTAGGCATCGACAAACAACCCCCCCAACGATTCTCCAGCGGGAGTTGAAAAATGCCTCCGTTGAGCAAACACTTCGAAAGATGTTTATCTATCGGGAACAGCCACACTACAGTAAAGACGGATGCAAACTATTTCTCCCAAGTACGTTTCACCTCAACGCAGGACCTACCCAGGTCTGGCCAGCCAAGTGAACTCCACTGTTCGGGATTTTCGTTGGCTTGATCGAAATGCTTCAAGGCCAAGACAGTCTGGGTGGCCCATTTCTCGGGGCTCACACGTCCGACACCTGTCGCGATCGGAGTCATCAGGACGCTGCGAATGGGGCCATCTCCCTCTGCCGCGATTCCATCCTGGACGTCGCGATTGTGGTTGTCAATTGCGCACAGCAAAGTCCAGATGCATTCGTATACGACCTCGCGATCTTACCGAGCATCGCTTGGCATCCGCATGGTGGGACAAAGGGCGACGCGGCGCTTTCCTTGTAATCAGAACGACCGACTACTGAGGCCGAATTCATTAGCATACACTTTGGACAAATTATGCCCGATATGGCCCAGGCAATGGTAAAGTCCAGCTCAGGTTAGTATGATGCCATCCGTTGCTTGACCGTCTTAAACTTTGCGCTACTTCGGGAAGTCAAGTCTCAACCCACTTCATGCATAAACCCATGCTGCTGTTTTGTTGACGATTGACGCTTGAGGAGAGTTGATCAACTGGAACGTTACTGTTTTGGCCTTGAAGTGGCGTTATCAGTCCCAAGAGAACCGGATCGAGACCTACAGCCGGTACCAATCCAGAACTTGCTTGCATTCCAATGACGACCCTACCTGGAACAGTTGAACGGTTGCTGTTGATACGTACTTTTTTCGCTACCTCAAACTGGCCTTGGTGGCCACATGTTTTCAGAGTTGCCAGAAGGTGAAGCTGTTTGAAGAGCAACTTTACTCTCTACGTGTGACGTGTGCTAGAGGAGAAACCTGAAGGCCGTGAGGTCCTAGCACAGCTCTCTCTAGTAGCCATGTAAATCCAATCAAGTAAATTGAGCCGCGGCACAAAGCCGAGCCCGCTTAAACAGCTGGTGGCAATTACGATAACGTCAGGGCGCAGCTTCAGTCAACTGCAGCTCTCATAGGTGCCCGCACCAGCCTGATTGTTAGAGAGCCTCACGCGATGGACGAGAGGCTTGTTAGCATTAGGCACCGTTCTCGACGAGAAACAATCTACACTTGGCACCCTTCACCCATCGTGACATCGCTCGCTTCAGTTTGAATTTACTATCGAACCGTGCCATGGCAGAAGTCGTGGCTGTCGTGGCAAGCGGCGCGGGCCTCGCGTCCCTTGCTCTGCAACTGGCAGAAGGGGTCAAACGACTACGGCAACGTCACCAAAATGCAGCAGGACTCTTTGGTGACATTTCGGCATTGATGGAAGACCTCGATTTGATCACTGAGCAGCTGAATGACCTCGAGGCCGAGGCGCATGGCATCCTGGAACAACAAATGGGGCCGATCGTTTTGGAGAGATGCCGCAGTCGTGCAGCGAATCTAACAGACCGACTGACAATCCTCACGGCGAACATCCCGGCCAGGCCATCAAAAATGAATGTTTTTCGTACAGTAATTCTATCGAAGAGGTGGAATACCGAACTTGAAGAGCTCCGACGCGCGGTTACAGGTGTCAAGCAAGACCTCCTTCTGTATTGCATCCCAATCCAGCACACACACGTGTTCTTAGTCGGCCTCAGATATTAATACGTACAGGCTTTACTTAATCCATCAAAAAGTCGCCATAAAGAAGTTGCTCCGCAACGCGCCCCCCCGAGGACAGTGACGGAGATAGTTCACACATCCGCGTCTCGCCAACTGGCAAACCACATAATAATACTCTGCCTCCAATTACAAATATCCCTCAGTACCAATTTACTCATTGTACGGTCCGAAGTTGCCATTGCTCATGCCATATCACGCGTGTGGTAGGCGGCAGGTTTTGGCGCCTTCAGTACGCCCCATTGGCCAACATATTCAATACTTGCGACAACGTCAGGTGTTCGGCTCAACGCTACAGAGTCGGCCTTCGGGTCGCGCTCTCACGCTTTGGTGTGAGATGGGCAGTCATACTTGGACTCGATATGACGGTGGAGCCAGGGAAGTACTGGCTTCAACCAGTGTTGCAAGTTAAGAGGGTCGTCAATTATACCGCACCGGGCTTCGTCATTTTAGAAAAGCTGTCAGAGCAGCTTTTGGAGTGGGACAAGGCAGAACTCCAGTTCAGAGAGCTTTACAGATCAGATCCGGCATTTGTGAATCAAGTCGACCCCCAGGGAATGGGCTATCTCGAGGTTGGTTTCTCATTCTAGTCTTGCCATCAACGTCGCTAATATCGATTCCGTCGGCTCTAGAAAGCTTTAACCTACGGAGGATGGGGATACTGCGGCATTGAAATGGAGACCCAGATTCAGTTCCTACGTTTCCTTGTCGAAGAACTTCATTTGACTAAAGGGTTTGATAGTCCGAGGTGTGTTTTACGTCTCTGCTCATTCTTTATCGTGGCAATGCTGAATCATGACATAGTCTCATGTACAGCTGTGCATCGTTCAATTCAGAAAATCGCCATCTCAAAATGGTTGATGCTGTCACTTCTCTTGGCTGCGACTTCAGCACAACCCCTTCTCCCAGCTTCGAGTCATGGCCGCAACCCTGCGTGCATGACCCAGAGTTGGCTGCGTACGTCCGGATAATACCAGAAGACCCGTTTTACCTGGAATATATGGGCATAGTTCTCAAATCCAACCCTGGTAATGCTAGCTAATCGGGCGTGTTTGTACTTCTCTAACTCGAACTCCTCACAGATTTCGGGGACAGCCCACCCATTCACAACGCGATTCTACACGGGTCTGAAGAAGACTTTCTGCTGCTCGTCCAGAAATCCCAGCCTCTAGAAGCACATGTCAACTTTCTTGGGCAATCACCTCTCCATATATCTGTGCGTTATCCAGAGCGCTTGGCTATCCTCCTAGCTGCGGGTCATGATGCTAGCGTGTGCGATAAAAATGGCATCACTCCTTTGATGTATGCTGCCGCCATGAACATTTCAGAAGCAGTTACAGCTCTCATCCATCACGGCGCAGATCTAGTCATGCGTGATAAGCTGAATGACTACGACTTCATCATGTACGCCGCAATCCGAAATCATTGGACTTTGGTTTGGTGTGCCATTGACTTGATCAGTTCGAAGGACGGCAGCCTGCTCCCCAGATTGTTCCCTAGCATCTTCCTTGCATCTGGACCACACTGCTTCTCCGCACATGACTCAACAAGTATCACAGAGGGTTGGAGGAAATATTGGCTGAAGGTTTTCTCCAACCTGACTTCAATGAATATCTGCTTCGAAGATGGTAGCACACTGATGCACGTTGCAGATAGCCCTAAGCTGGCAAATATGCTTGTTGACTCAGGATTTTTGAAATTCAACCACAGGAATAATTTGGGCGAGCACTCATTGTTTGCTATCGGTCGCTTTCTTAATCCGTCTTTATTTCGGCAGTTTATCGCGAAGGGGGCACAGGTCAACATAACAAACAACCGAGGTCAAACAGTCCTCCACAGGTTGCTTGGTCTTCTGCATAACTCAGAGGACAACAAGAAAAAGGACCTCCTCGAAATCCTGGAAATTCTTCTTGATAGCGGAGCTAATGTCGGTATCAGAGACCATTGTTCCTGCAACTGTTCGCCTGGTGGTTGTGTTCCTGGTTCGAACCTGGAACTCGATATCGTGAAATTCTTTCATTCGCGACTTTACAATGGTTTCTGGATATTTGAGTGGCTTCTCATACTTGAAGATAGGGGTCTTTTAGTAGAAGCTAAGGACTTTGCTTTATCTGTCTTCCGTCAGACGTATTACCAAGAGGCAGGCTTTCGCCACACCTGCTGTCGCTCCAATTCAACCGACGAAGATGATGATGCGGAAGGAACGTTCTGGGACATCTCGGAGCAAATTAAATTGGAAGCTTTGAGCGACAAGATGCATGATTGGGCGCAACGAAATTACCAAGAAGTCAAGCATGGGTTGATGGTTCATTTGCAACAACGCCAGTCTGCAAAGAAGAGTGGGATTAAATCCGTGAAACAAAAATCGACTGACAAAACGAATGAACCCCCGGTAAGCTATAACAAAAGATGATATTTTACCCCAGTTGGAAACTTAACCCATACTAATCCGTCGAGTTGCTCCAGAATTCCGTCCTTAACAGCGGGGAGAAATTTCGAATCGACTACGAGGAGGACAAAATGTACTCCAGCCTAGATCTCTTCCTCATGCAGCCTGACTCTTGGATGAACCTGGACATTCTCAGTTTTCAAGGAAAAGAGCACACAAAGGAGTTTCTCGAGGAATTCGTGAATGAATTGCGCAAGGCTAGGGGCGAGAAGTTCTCGACTCGGCTGCCTTTGATTGCTGAACTTTCGGCCGTTTTTGCAGATTTCACTTAACCGTAACGAAAGAGTAGGATGTTGAAGGAGTGGAAAAATGTAAATTCGCTGGTTGTATTGCAAACGTCGCTAGTACTGTGCCAGGTGAAACTATGGAATAAGCTGTCCGCTCCATCAAAGACGAGTTGCTAGCACAAAGGCAAAACCCATGTTTTTCTTATCTCAGTGTCGCGGCCGGCCCCTCCGGGTTTGGCATCACCCACCAACCCGCTGTCTATCGCCTCGCCGCTTTGTCCCTCACTATAAAGCACCCCTCACCCACCTTTATATTTCATCCTCTTTCCCACCCCTCTCTATCCCGCCTCGCATATTGTTCCCACTGAAGCGACTCACCCGAGCGCACCGTCGTAGTTACGCCTCCCCCTTTCTTCCCTACCTCCCTCAGTCGGGCGTTATATTACCCAACCCAAACACTCTAACGCCTAACCGTCCACTCTGTAGTGTTATATTATAAGCCGAGATGGAAATAGACTGCTAATAAGCTATTACTAGTAAGTAAACTATCACTCTAGCGAAGCTTATAAGACTTAGGTGAGGTGTATCCCTATAATCTAGCTTTATATCTTGACTACTGTTATATATACTAACAGTAAAATAGCCCTGCTACTGCTAATATATTCTTCTCTCTTTATAACAATCTAGCTAGGTGTATATTTTAGAGGCCTTCTTACTCTATTAATATTGAGTTTACTTATAATTTTCTGCAGTATAGCAAATAGAATCTAGTTTTATCTTCTTTTCTTAAAATATAATTTTATTTTACTTAATATTATATTAATTAGAATAAAAAGAAAGCACTTAGCTATTTAAGTATATATACTATTTAGAATAAAGTCTACTTATAGCTTTATTTAATATAAATAATAGGTAATTCTACTTAAAGTAAGAAACTATTTTATTTTAATTATACTATTTAGTCTCTATTAATACTATTTCTAGGTATTTTTAAACTTAAAAAAGTACTACTTAAAGATAGATACTATAGGTTAAGGCAATTTATAGTTAACTAAATATAAGTTTTTATTATATTACTATTAAGTTTATTATATTAATTTACACTTTATTTAGTTAAATATAAAAATAGTAAATTTTAAAGCTTTAATTAAAAGCTTAATAAGTATAAATTTTAATATAATATAGATAATAAGAATATAGTAATAAAAGTTTTAAGTAATAAAGTTAGAGGGAACTTTTAAGCTTAAATAATTAAAAAAAGAAGTTAGTATAAAGTTTACTAAATTATATTAATTTTAATAGCTTATTATTAATACTAATAAAAGTAAAATACTACTAAATAAAGAATATATAAGTTAAGAAATTCTTTTAAAAATAATAAGTAGAAATTAAGTATATATTATAAGTATTTAGCTTATATAAAGATAACTAGTATAATCTATTAATATATAGCTTATATAATAATAGAATCTAAAGAGTTAATTAAGTATATTATAAAGGTTTTTTTTTTCTTATAAAAAGAGAGTAATAAAATATATAACTATTTATATTTATACTCTATATAAGCTAGCTAGCTATATAATTCTTTTTTTAGATTACCTAAACTAATTCATAGTAAAATGGAAAATCTAATAGTAAAGCTATAGAATAAAAACTCTTTACTACTTATATCTAAAGAGAAAATAGATTAAATTCAATATATATATACAGTAATATAATTTATAGGCAGTTTACTTTATAGAAACAGCTAGTAATATATCTACTTATAAAGAAACCTCTTAAGGCTTAATTTAAATAGTATTTTAAAACTCTTTTAATCTTAAGATAGATTTAAATAGATCTTATTAATCTTTATTTTTATCTTTTTAGTTACTATTCTTCTTACTATTATTTAATAGGCTTAGAATATCTTTTCTTACTCTTATTAATATAAGCTTTTTTATTTAGTTAATTAGCCTAAATACTACTAAAGATAAATTTAAATTTAGTTTAATTTAAAGCTACTTTAAAAGCTATTTAAATCTTTTATAAACTAAGTAATTTAATATAATAGTTAGTATTAATATATTTACTGTATCCTGTAGTAGGTATACTATATATTTATACTATTTATTTAAAATATTAAACTGTAAAAATCTCTTTAAATAGATATTTCTTATTTATTTCTACTCTTTTTATACTATATAATATATATAGAATTATATTAAGTGCAGCCTATTATAGTTATTATATATTAAGGGGATTTTATCTGTAGAAATAGAATAAACTATATTCTTTATATAGTAAGCTTCTATATAGCAGCTATATTTAGTATACTTTTAATAGTATTATATAATATATTTAAAGCAGTAATATTTAAAGTACTGCCTAAATTAAATATCTTTTAAATAGAGCTTAAATTAATAGACTTTTATAGCTAGCTATAATTATACTTTAATTATAAAGCTTATTTATATCTATTAATTTAGTTAATAATATAACTAGTAATTAATAAAAGCTAGCTATATAGTAGCTTTATAACAGTTTAATAGTATATACTTTAATACTATTTACTTATTAAATATTTACTATAAGATTTTTAAGTAAGCTTTCTATATAGCTAGTTAAAACTCTTTTAGTAATTATTATAAACTGCTTTAAGATTTAATATATATTTATACTAAAGATAATAGAAATCTAAATATTACTTTTTAAAAGATCTATAATTAATTTATAGAAGAAAACTATAATATTTCTACTAGAGAGATAGTATAAAGTTACTATAAATAAGAAGTAGCCTTTTAAAAGAGTATAGTTAGTAGCTATTATTATATTTAATAGTATATAGACTATAATATTAAGAACTATACTTAATAATTTAATAATAATTTTTCTATTAAAGTAAAAAGAGATTATTTTAAATATTAATATTTAAAGAGGCTAAAATATCTTCTTATTATAAATAACTTAAGTTTAAGTTAAAGCCTTATTAGATAGTCTTTAAAAAGCAGTAGATATTACTTTTTTAATAGTAATTATAATTATTTCTATAAGAAGCAGTAAAATTAAAATCTTACTATTAGTACTTTAAGTATAGCTTATAGTAGTATTAATTAGAATTACTACTAGCTTTTATATTAAGAAAAAAGTAGCTTTTAAAATAATTACTTTAAGTTTAAGTTTAATTTTATTAAATAGATCTTTAAGTTAATTACAGATTATTTCTATATTAAGCTTAATTTGCAATAAGTATAGATTTTACTGTAAAAAGTCTTTTTTAAAAAGAGGAAAAAAATAGTTTATAAATTTAATATTCTTTAGTTTATTGAGCTTATATACTGCATTTAGTATAGTAATAATATAAAAAAAGAAAAAAAGTAAAAAGGATCTATAGAAGATATTACTAAAGTTAGAATTAATTTTAAATATAAGATTAAAGCTTAATAGGGGTAATTAGAAAATATTTACTATTTTTATATTCTTTTAAAATGTATAATTATATATATATATATAACTATTTTTTCTAACTTTATTAAAATAATATAATATTAAGTAAAAAGCTAATTAAAGAAAATAGACTATTATATAGCTATAAATTTAAATTATTATATATTTTAATTTAAGTTATTTTTATTTATAAATAATATTATACTTAATTACTTTATTTAAACTCTATATTTACTATTATAACTTTAATATAGAAATTTATATATTTTTAATTATAATTTCTAACTTAATTTTACTATTTAAATAGTAATTAAAAGTTTAATTATAGTTAAATTTACTATAATTTATAATTTATAATTATATTTTAGTTTTCTTAGGTATTTTATTTATAAATAGTATATTTTTAATATTATAAATATATAAAGTTATAAACTTAACTTATATAAATATAAAAATTTTAATTTTATTATTATTTAACTTTTCTTTTTATAGTAAAAATAGCAGTTTAATTAATAAAATTACTAAGATAAAATTATAGTTAATAATAATTTTTAAACCTTTAATTTAATTAGTTAATTTAGGTTTTTCTTTTTAAGTAACTATAGTAAAGATTATTAAAAGATTTAAAAGTAGCTATATATATATAAAAATATAACTACTATTAGTTTTTTAATAAGAAAACTTAATATTTAAATTTACTGTATTTTTATTATATATATTATAATTACTAAAGCTTAAGTTTAAATTTTAAGCTGCCTTTTTTTCTTTCTATTAAAATTCTATTCAACTTTTTTACTTTATTTTAATTTTTATATCTAAAAGTTATAAATTTTATAATTAAAGCTTTAAAATACTTTAAGATTTCTTATATTTATATTAACTTAAGTTATTTAAATTTACTTTTTAATTAGTATTCTAACTAGCTATTATTTATATTACTTTTATATAATATAAAAGCTTTTTAAATTAAAAGTTATATATCTTTTTAATAATACTATTAATAAAGCTTTTTCACTTTTAAGTTAGCAATTTAATTTTAAAACTTTAACTAATATAAATAAAGTAATTTCTTCTATTTAAATAAATAATAAATTAATATAAGTAATTTAATTTCTCTATAAATTTAATTTATTAGTATTATTTAAAAGAGATTATAACTAAAAATAGCTAATATAATCTTCTATTAAATACTTAGTAAATAGACTATATTTAAAAGAAGTTTTAATAAATTAAAAAGCTTATAATCTTAAAAAATATTAATAATATATATAGTATTTTATTTTCTTTATTTTATTTTTAGTATTATATTAATACTTAATATTATATTTAGAGTTTTCTTTTTAACTTTACTTAATATTATTAAATAGATTAAAACTATATAGTATTTTTAAATAATAAAAATAAATAGTTAGTATTATATTTAGTAATAAAAGAAATAATAGCTAAATAATAAGAATATTATATATTAATTTTTACTTTAAGCTTTAATTTAATTTTTCTAACTTTTATTTTACTATCTATAGTTAATAATCTTACTATTTATAGATAATAAGCTTAAGATAGTAATTTTATTTTAAGTAATAAAATATAAAAGAAATATATTTTATTATTAAAAAGCTAACTTTTTTTTTAATAATTATTTAATTTTAATTTTAATTATAGTAATAATTATCTATAAAACTCTTTATAAAATTAATTTAGTATTTTAATAATATAAAACTGAATATTAATATAGTCTTAAATATCTTTATAATTTTAAAGATAATATAAAAAGAGTAAAATATAAAGTATATTAAAATTTTCTTAAAAAGTATAAACTTTTAAACTATTTTATTTTACTATATATTATAATTAAATATAAATTAATAAATTATATTTACTATTTTTAAATATAAATTATTTTTAAATAATAGTAATAAAGTTAATTTATAAGAAAATAGAGTTATTAATATTAATTCTAACTTTATTTAAATAGAGAATATTATTTTATTAAATTTAATTAAAGTTTTTAAAAATAGTAATTAAAATAATAAAAGTTAAAATTTATTAATAAAGTAAATAAAAAGACTTTTAAGCTTTAATTTAAAAAGCTTTTATATTATATAAAAATAGTATAAATAATAGCTAGTTATTTATTATATATTAAGTAACTTATTATACTATTTATAACTTAATAATTATTTTACAATTAAATAGCTTAAAAGATAATTAAAGAAATTATATTTTTAATACTCTTTTTTATTAATTTTTAAATTAATTAATAATTATTCTATATAGAACTTTAGTAACTATATCTTTTTTAATATTATTTTTAAAGTTTTAAAATATAATAAAACTTTAATTAAGCTTTTAGTAAATTTCAGTATTTTACTAATATAGCTACTAGTTAAATTACTCTATACTTTTTTACTAACTTTTTAAGAGAAAATAGTAATTCTTTAAAGTTACTTTAATAACTAGCCTATATTTTAATATAGTATTAAAGTTTAATAACTCTACTTAAATAAATAAAGTTAAAATAAACTAAATATTTATTTAAGTTTAAATTTTAATATTAATTAAGTTTTTAATATTAATTATTCTTATTATAGAATTATTAAAAGAATATATTACTTATAAAATATTAAAGTTCTAAAAATAGAAAGTTTAATTATTTAGTAAAAAAAGTTATTTTAATTTATATATATTATTTTATAAAATTATAAGTTTAATATAAATAGTAAATAGTTATTAAAATAAATATATCTTTATATATTTATTTTTAATACTTTACTAGATATTTCCAGATTATTTTCCCTCTTTATTTAAAATAACCTTTAATATAATATATTTAATAAGCAAGTAAGACAGATAAATAAGTAAGATAAAAATCCTAATCTTCCTACTAGAAATCACAATAAAAACACTATAAACTATTTAATTAATTAAAATTACTCACTATACTCTTCCCCAGATATCTTAATTACTACCTAATAGATCCTTACATTATACCCAAGCTTGCTGCAGACACTATAGCGCTGAATATTCAGTCCGACTGACCTTCCTCGACCACTACTCCTCGAAGATTTAGCCACTACCTGCATATCTACATCCATTTAATCAATTGCTTGCCTTCCCTCTTCTACCGTTATAACCCCTTTTTTCTGCAGTCTGGTCCTTTTTGCCCTCTGGTGCTGGCTTAGTATCTTATTTGCCTCTTGAAGGTCTTTATTCTCAGCGGTCAATAAGGCAACCTGATGTATAACTGCCTTTGTCCCTTTTGCAAGAGACTGTAGAGCCTCTAAAATTGACTCTAGAGAGCTGCTTTAATGCCTTCTAATCTGCCTTTTAAGGTATTCAGACTGAGATCCGGCCTCAATTACAGTCTTTAGGGTCCTTAAAGCCTAAAGGGTTGACAGCTTAGCTGCCTCCTTAACTGGTATTGGCGTTTGTAGCTGAACATTAAGCTTTGAGATTACAGTTTCTGGGTCAAGAGGAATAAGGCCAGCTCCTTTAAAAGCCCCCCTGATATTTCTTTCCGTTATAGTGGCCTTATATACTGCGTAAAAGGCCGGGAAGAATTCAGTCTTTAAAATGTAGGTTATAGAGCATCTAATTAATTGCTCTATTTTTTAACTATAAGCTTGCTTTAGCATGCTAAAGCACCCGATATTAAGGGGCTAAAGTAAGTAAGAAGAATAAGGTAGTATATAAAGCCGGATAATCTTCTTTTCCTCATAATATCTCTTAAATTCAATTGACTGATAACTTTTGTAGCTATTAAGGATTAAGAGATAATAGAAACTAATTAATTAATTGGTTATATACCAGTTAAAGTGCTTTAGCTACTTAAGATCAGTCTTATTATCAGTCTAGCTATTTTGGGTTGTTGCAATAGCCTAATCGCTCGGGAGGTTACTTTCTCAATACCAGTTAGCAAGGTAATATTAGCCCGCACCAATAATAAACAGCTAGATCGCCCAGCCTTCTGCATTAATCGCCTGAATAACTATAATCTATTCCCAGTTTTTAAGCTGTACTAATTTCAGCTTTAAATGCCTTTCTGCATCTATAATAACTATTCCGCTTGCAATTATACCTATAAGAAAGCCAGTCTTATCAAAATTATAGATATCATTTAATTGAATACTATACTTTGCGATTATATTTGCTATAAGCCGAAACTAATTGCGGATAATAGTTAGATCTTTACATTTAGCTCTCTAATAGTCATACTTACAAAAGAAATATATCTTAAGGTCTGGGTGCCGCTTAATGAAGTTATAAGCCCAATATATGCCAACTGGTGGCGCATTGCAGTCGGCAAGCAATTAATTAGCTATTTCTTTTACACTATGTAGCTGTGGGGGAAATCCTTACGAATTTAGGTTAAGAATAAAGTGAATAAGGATCTCTTCTTCTAGATCAGATAGCTTGTATGAATTTAAGATAGTATTGCGTTAAGACTGAATGCCCTTTTGCTGGCAACCTAAAGTATAATAATTAACTGTATAGATCTCTGCAGTACGTTAGATATATAGGTTTGAGTTATTTTGAAGGGCCTAAAGGGCAAGGAGCATTCTAGCCTTATAATTAGACTGTAATATACTAAGTGGTTAAGAATTAATTAATTAAATAGAGAGGATATAGATTAAGGGATTTTTATTTTATTTATTTGTCTGTCTTACTTGCTTATTAAATATATTAGTTAATTAAATATATATTTTAGTATTTATATAAATATTAAATATTTAGGTAATAATAATTTAATAGTAAATTTTAAGTAATTATTAATATTAGATATTTAATTTTAAAAAGTGTACTATAGATAGTATCTATTTATTTTAAGTATTTAACTTACTATATCTATTTATCTATATATAGTAGCTATTTAAGTATCTATATATAGTAGTTATTACTTAATATTAAGTTACTATATTAATATTATATAAGCTTTAATAAAATAATAATAAGAATTTTAGCTTAAAAAAGAAACTTAATAACTATAAATTACTTTAATTTAATAAGCTGTTTTTATTTAGAAATTATACTGTATTAATTATTTAAACTATACTTTATATAATTATAACTTCTATATTAATAAAAGCTATTTTTAAAAATAGTATTTTATACTAAAAATAAAATATATTATATTATTTAGTTAGTCTATAAACTTTATATTACTTTTCTTTATACTATTAATTATTACTTAATAATTTCTTATTACTTTTATTTAATTATTAATAAACTTTAGTATATTTATAAAGCTTTTTTATTTATATATCTCTATTTTTAGTTATATAGAAATTAGCAGCTATCTAGCTATTTATTAATATTAAAAATAATAATTTAACTCTATTTTTACTTTAATTTAATAATTTAAACTAAATAGTTTATAAAATATAGAAAGTATAATTTTATAGTAGTTTTATAAGAAACTAAAAGTATATTAAAACTATACTTTTTAAGCTTTCTTACTTTTTAATTATATAAGATAGAATTATTATTAATTATATAAATATAGTTATAAATAGTAATATTAAATTGTTCTATAAGTTAATATAAGCTTTTTATTTTATTTTAAGAGTTTTTAATAGTATATATAATTAGAATAAAAAGCTTATCTTTTAAAATTTAGCCTTTTTAAATAACTTATATATAAATACTACTTAAACTTATAGTATTTAATTACTTTTTTAACTTTAAAAAGACAATTTATATATAGATTTATAAAGGGAGTAATTAATAAATAGCTACATTAAATAAGATTTCAGTTTATTAATACTATATAATATTATTTAATAGTAATTTTAATTTTAATAGATTTAAAAGAATTATTATAAATAATTTAAATATTCTTTAATTTATATTCTATAGATATACAATAATATAAATATAGTAGAAGTAGAAATTAATAATATCCTTTTTAAAAAGCTATAAAAACTCTTTTCTATTTTTTTTAATAATAAGTAAAAAATACTTATTAATATTAAAATAAACTTAATAGATTAAATAATAAATTAAAATAAATACTATTTAAGATATATCTATAAGATAATTACTAATTATAATATAAATCTCTATAGATATTTAATTTAGCTTTAACTTAAAGTTAAATCTCTTATTAAAGCTTTATATATATTTTATTAAATTAAAGTACTTTAATTTATATTTTAAAATACTTATTAAATTATAAATTTCTTAATTACTATTAAGTAAATTTATTAGTATCTTAATAAAATAGTATTTTTTAATAGTATATTTTAATCTTTCTATTAAATTATACTCTTTAATAATACTATATATTTTTAAGTTTATATAAAGTTTTTAATAGATTTAATACTACTTAAAGTAATAAAACTAGCTTTAAATATTAAGTGTATATACAGTATTAAAATAAAGATTAAAAGATATAATTAAATTTAAATACATAAAAGTTTTTAAGTACTTTATATAAAAGAATTAATAACTATTAATATTTAATTAAAGTAATATAAAGATTCTTCTATAAGTTATATATACTAATTATAATATTAATAAATAAATTAAATTATAAACTTAAATAGTATAGTTTATTTATAATAAGAATTTAAATAAGCTTAAAGCTTTAAATAAATTATAGTATATTAAAAGTTAAACTTATTAAAATATTTTTAATTTACTATATTAAACTTTAAAGCTATATTATAATAAAAAGCTTAAATAATAGTATAAAATATTAAGAAGAAAACTCTATAGATTATAGGTACTATTTATAATTAAGTAAAATAAACTTATAGTAATATTAATTTTATTTATCTATATATTTTTAATTTTAATAGAGTTATATTTTACTTCTTACTATATTTATATAAATATCTTTAGAAAAAGATAGTATATATAAAAAAGATATTTAAATATAGTAAATAATATTAAATACATTATAAAATAGCTAGTAAATAAAAGTCTACTAATTAAATAGATACTTATAAAGATAAGCTTTAAGTAGTTAATAAATATTTATTTTAAAATATTAGTTTATTACTTATAATATTTAAAGCTTATAGTTACTTTATTATTAAATAGATATAAATTTAAAAATAAAAAGATTTAGTATATTATTTATAATATAAAAATAAAATTAGTTTATAGCTATATATATATTAAGTTATATTATTCTTCTTTTTATAAAAGCTATAGCTAATTATTAAAAATATTAATTTATAACATATATAATAAGTAAGCTAATCAACCAAATAAGCCAATCACTTTCCCTTAACTATTAAGATAAAAACCAAAATAAAAACATAATAAAGCATCTAATCAATTAAAACTAAGTGCTATAATCTTCCTCAGAAGTCTCAATAACAACTTAACATATTCTTATATTATAACCAGTCTTACTGCACACTCCACAATACCTTTCCCTCAGTCGCACTGACCCTCCTTAACCACAACTCCCTGATAATTCAGCCACTACCTGCGCATCAATATCTTTCTGATCAATTACACCCCTTCCCTCATCTAGAGTCATCTTCCCTCCATTCTGTAGGCGGGTTCTTTTTGCTCTGCGCTATTTGCTAAGAGTCTCATTTATCTGTCGAAGGATCTGATTCTCAGACTTCAATAATGCTATCTGATGCATTATTGCCTTTGTTCCCTTAGAAAATGACTTAAGCGCCTTAACAATAGATGCTAGAGAGCTGCCCTGGTGCCTTCTAATTCGTCTTTTAAGGTATTCAGATTGAGAAGTAGCCTCGAGGACGGTCTTTAGCGTCTTGGGCACCTAAGCGTCAGGGAGGCTGGCCTCCTCCTCGATCGGTGTTGGGGTCCGTAGCTGCACATCAAGCTTTGATATGACACTTTCTGGGTCTAAAGGAACAAGCCCGGCGCCTCGAAACCCCCTCTTGATATTACTTTCCGTCATAGCGGCTTGGTGGGCGGCATAAAAGGCCAGAAGGAAGTCAGTCTTTGAAATGTAGGTTATAGAGTATCTGATCAACTGCTCAATTTCTCGACCGTATGCTTTTTTAAGCGGCCCAAAACACCTAACATTAAGAGGCTAAAGTAGATAAGATAAATAAGGCGGTATATACAGCATGATAATATAGTTGTCTTCACAATATTTCTTAAAGTCAACTGAGTAGTGACTTTTATACCCATTAAGGATCAGAAGATAATAGCAGCCAGTTAATCGGGCCTTTATATGCCGATTAAAGTGCTTAAGCCACTTAAGGCCTATCTTATTATCAGTCCAGCTATTTTGAGTTGTTATAATAGCCCAATCGCCTGGGAGGTTGCTTTCCCGGTACTAGCTAGCGAGGTGATATTAGCCTGCAACCACAATAAACAGCTGGATTGCCCAGCCTTCTGTATTAATTGCCTAAATAACTATAACCTATTCCCAGTTTCCAGGCTGGACTGATTTTGGGTTTCTATGCCTATCTGCGCCTGTAACGACTATTCCGCTTGCAATTATACCTATCATAAAGCCAGTCTCATCAAAGTTATAGATATCGGCTAGATTGATACCATATTTCGCGATTATATTCCCCACAAGCCGAAACCAATTGCAAATAATAGTTAGATCTTCGCATTTGGCCCTCTAATAGTCATATTTACGAAAAAAACGCATTTTAAGCTCTAGTTGTCGCCTAATAAAGTTAGAAGCCCAGCGTTTGCCAACAGGTAACGCATCGCGGTCAGCAAGCAGTCGGTTGGCCATTTCTTCAACGCCACGGAGTCGAGGGGAGAAACCCTCGCAAATCTAGATCGAGAATGAATTGAATAATGATCTGTTCCTCTAGATCAGATAGTCTGCGTGATTTAGGGATAGTATTGCGTCGAGAAAGAATGCCATTATGTCGGGCATGCAGGTTTGTATAAGAGACTCGGTAGATCTTTGCAGTGCGTTGGAGACTGAGTTTTGGGTTATTTTGATAAGCTTAAAGTATAAGAAGGATATTAGCCTCTTAATTTGATTGTGGTATGTTTTGTGGTTGAGAAATTGATAATTGAATTGATGGAGGAGAGATTGAGGGATTTTTAATCGGCTTACTTAGTTGATCGGCTTGCTTATTATATACGTTAGATATCTTAAAAGTATTATTTAATAGAAATTTAAAATATCTAGCTATAATTTACTTTAGTAATAATTACTTATAGTTCTATAGAATCTTTTTTTTATTAAGCTTTAACTAAAAAATATTAATAACTTAATATTATTTTTTAGCTTTTTTTTAATTTTTTTTTCTTACTTAATTTAACTTATATAATAAATTCTAAAAATATTAACTAATAATAAGATATAATAAGTATAAATAGTATTAATACAGTAAATTAAATCTATATATAGTGAAAAATCAAATTACTATATTAAATTTAATATTTAATTACTTTTTAAATTAATCTTTTTATTTATTTAAAATAATAGCTTTTTTATTAATTTTTTAAATTACTTATATTAAAAATAAAATAAGTAACTTTTAGCTATTTAAAGCTTATTAAGTTAGTAATTTTACTATTAGCTATCTTATTACTATATATTTTTTAATATACTATTAAGCTTTAAATAATTATATCTTTAAATCTATTTAATTTTTAAAACTATTAAAACTAATAAGTATTTATACTTAAGATTCTTTTAATCTTAAAAAAACCTTCTATTAACTTAAAATATAAAAGCTTTATTAATATTCTAAATATCTACAATATAGAATAAATTTAAATCTAAAGTTTATTACTAATATAGACTATCCTAAGAGTAATTATATCTTCTATTAACTTTAAGTATTAGGATGTATAGCTAATTCTAATATATTAAAGAAGAGAAGTATTATATTTTCAAGTTCTAGCGATATTTAGCTTAACTTAGTTCGCTAGAAGTATAACAGTTAGGTTTCGCCTAGAGTCTAGAGTAGGTCCAAGCGAGAGGCTGTACGATCGAGTGGATCAGGACGTCGCAGTGAGCCTTTCGGTCCCGTGCCTTAACACTGCCGAAACTGTGTTGCCCGTGCTCACCGGACCGAAAGCCATTGGTGAGGTTTTCAGCTCTTCTTGGCAGCCCACCCCATCGCTCTTAGCCGCCAACACGCTTTCTAAACGACCAATCTTCCAAATCGCAGACTTTGCCCATGTGGTTGTCTTGAACGTTAGCACGATTCTATATTTATAATGACTGTCTTCTTCCCTCGATGAGGGAACCTAATATTTGAATTTACTGCATTTTCGTTGTGCACGTCACAATTGCCAAGGCCCAAGTTTGGGTTTCAAGCTGCTTTTTTTTTCTATCTGCCGGAATCCTATCTAACCTTTTCGCCCCATTCTAATCTTAATATCTAGAGTTACAAATCCAACAACCCAACCTAACGCCCCAAGATCCCCAATACCCATATTGACCCTTATCTGAATCTACCCTCTAGCTAGTACTCTAGCTGGCTATTATCTGCACCACCTCTACACAGTATAAAAGCTCCTTAAATTAGAGCTTAAAAGTCTTTCCGCCTACTTTATTAATAAACCTTTAGTCTCTATTATTTTAGTTACTATCTTTAAAAACTCTAGCTAAATTTAGTAGAGTAACTTTCTCTATTTAAATAAAGTTAAAATTAATACTAATAATTCTATTTCTTTATAAATTAATTTTATTATAATTATTTAGAAATAAATTATATTTAAATATAGCTAATATAATCTATTAATTTATATTTTAATTATAATATATAGTAAAATAAATAGTTTTAAAAGTCTATATTTTTTAAAAACTTTTTAATATATTCTATATTTTACTCTTTTTATATTATCTTTAGAATTATAAAGATATTTAATATTATATTAATATTTAGTTTTATATTATTAAAATATTAAATTAATATTATAAAGAGTTTTATAGATAATTACTATAATAAAAATTAAAATTAGATAATAATTAAAAAAAAAATAGCTTTTTAATAATAGAAATATCTTTTTTATATCTTATTATTTAAAATAAGATTATTATCTTAAGGTTATTATTTATAGATAGTAAGATTATTAACTATAAATAATAAGATTATTAACTATAAATAGTAAGATTAAAATTAGAAAAATTAAAATTAAAAGAATTAAATTAAAATTAAAAGAATTAAATTAAAGCTTAAGATAAAAACTAATATATAATAATCTTATTATTTAGCTACTATTTCTTCTATTACTGGGTGTAGTACTAACTATTTATCTCTATTATTTAAAAATACTATATAGCTTTAATCTATCTGATAATATTAAGTAGAGCTAAAAAAAAAACTAAATAATGACTGTCTTCATTCAGTTGCGTCTCGCGTTTTATCCCCAAAGTTCACCTTCGCATTTTCTCTTACGATCAGTGAACCCGGGCCTCATATCTGACTTCGCGCGCCCCAGAAATGAACCGACACCACTGGGAGGCCGTTCCCAAAAATTATGCGCGAAGTTGAAGGAGGGCACTTGGCTGTACGTCATACTGTGGATCCTCGATATCGGGCAGATTATTGTCGCCGCTATAGCCTACACGCTTACGGAGACAGACTATGAACGAGGTCTCACATTAGTCTTCTCAGAGCTGGGACACCATATTCAGCGGCTGGAGATCGCGATGGTCAGTAGCCCCATCCCCAGCAGGTCCGCTGCCTGGCGTTGCGGCCGTCCAGTCTGATACGTCGGGTTGCGGTTCAGCCCTGGGCTGATGGACTTAGCCATCTCTTGGTTGGCTTGTCGACTCTTTCCTCTTGGTTCTCCATTCCGAGGATGAGAGTGAATATGTGACGGCTAGGCAGCTCGTGTATAGAATTTTCTTCCCCTGGCATGCTTTTGCCGCTGCGGTATGGGCCGTGGCCGCAGGCCTCCAAACGACATATGTGATCGGCCCGAACAAGCTGGAGGTATGCAACTTCACGCCGTGCAAGTGCGTGATGGCGAGCTGGGTGATGGCGATAATTCTGCTGTGAGTCCTCTCTGAAGGACGTTGTTATCAAAGGAAGGATGGATTGGTTGAGACAGCTTGATGACGATGGATGATCTTGTCTTTTGGTCTAGGAAGGAAGAAAGCTAGCTATTTATACCTACGGATCTGACTGATCCAGATGCCCTTGATCCGATGACGCCGTCAATAGCCGACTATCTAGGTTGTTGAGGACAATCTCGGTTTGAAGTCTCTATCTAGGGTCAAAGGAAACCACGGTACGGATCCAATCCTAATCTAGGTTCGAAGGAAACCGCCGTACGGATCCGGTCCTATGCAAAGCTGACTTTTCCTATCAGGCTGTCTGAAACAGGATCCGCTTGACTTCCTCCTCTACACTCTGCTTAGGGAGGCCTAGACGATCATTCCATATTCCGCCCTCTACATGTGAGTGATCTTCCAAAGCTTCTTTTCCGAGGACTGCTGCCACAATCACGCTGGCGCCTCCTTCCATTATCTTGCCCTCTCCCATTGCCTTGAAGCCTTCTGCCCTGATATCCTCTGATCTCTTCTTGACCACCTTCCACTTATCTCCAGTGGCCTTCTCGACGGCGGCGAGAATTTCGAGCTGTGTGGTGGTGAAGGATTCCACATACACTAGCTTGTTAGCAGTCTCAGGGGCATGACTGAGGATGGCAATAAGGGAGCGACTAATTTGCGCGACGTTGCAGGTCGTAAATCGCGTTGTGCCTCCGTCAACAAGCGTCACAGTCTTCGTGGCCAAATCAGCGCCAGTGAAGCTTGAAAACCATTCCTAGTGTGAACTTTTTAGCATGCCAGACCTCATATGGGCGGGCGAGGGACTCTACGCGTACCCGATCGAAGAATGGCCCGGTGAAAAGTGCTGTCCAGCTGATGACTTCCTCTTTAGCCTTCAAATACTCCAAATACTTCTTCTTGTCTTCGAGGAAAGGTATCGCAGCGGTCACAGCCTCGTTCTGTACGGCTCGTCAGCAGGGCGAGTTAGGTAAAATTGATTGACTCATACGTGCCGTTGAATCGGATCCAAACTCGCTAGGGATAAACCTCTTCACGCCTGCCGCGATAGCAGCCTCGATAATGATGCCCTGGTCGCCAAGGGCCGAGATGGGCAGCATGCTAATTACGGCATCCTGCCCTCTGAAGACTTCCGTGAGCGAACTCAGGCCGAAGTCACTCTTGGCAACTTTGGTGCCGTCTGGAAACTTGGCGAAGGACGTTTCCCGGGTCACGGCCGTCACGTTGAGGCCGGTCTTGAGGAGTTCAGGAAGCACCAATGCACCGAGATTACCGCTTGCCTACTCATTGTCAGCCGGCCCAGCCGTCGGTAGGATGAATTTCTTTGCAATATTCGAGAGCATTCTGTGACGAGCGGGCAAACAACCGTTCAACGTACGCCAACAATGGAAACGTTCTTAATCGACATTGTAGCAGATGAAGTTGCACAGATGGTGTAGGAGGCAGTGGCTGAATATGAGTAAAGTTATTGAGACTAATGTAGGCTCGCGTTTAATAGAGAGAGAAGGGATTGTACTATCGTTAAGTTATATAAATAGGCCTCTGAAGTATACTCTGATGTACTATACATAGCCATGAGGATGAATGCCGCTTGGTGACACTCGTCAAACTCTCGGGCAAAAATGTAATACGGTGTGAAATCTCGCCGATTGTCGCTGTCTTAGCGTTCGGGGGGTTCGACACTCCGCCCTGCAGTTACATAATTTCTCCGCGTGTCGTCTAAGGAAAGCTTGTCTAGCGGCCCTCGACGATTATAAATCTACGAGAATCGAACCCGCCATGGGCGGGAAGTGTCATCAAGAAATGGCTCTTGCGCTGCCTGCTTATTAATCGCCGAGTGGGAGAAGCAAACAGCGTTGATTGTGCCCGATTCTCCGCACGACCCCTTTGCTCTGGCATCGGGACTACCCAGGGGAACCTACACCACACTACTGCGTAAACAGGAGGCCGCACATCCCCTCTGGGACCTGGGAGGCGAATCGAGCCAAGCTGATGAAAGGATGATCTCGGTCGGGTGAGTTACATTGTTCCCGACTCCTAGAAAGTATCCCAGTCGAGTCTATTCCTCGCCTCTGTGAATAGCCTCGTCACCTCATACAGTGAAAACGCGATTATCCCTCCCACCTTCCTTCTGTACATACGATTCTTCAATGCACAGACGCATTGCCTCTGTTGGGACCTACTGGGATGACCGAAAATTCCGGTGAACCTTCTGGTCAGTACTATATAAGCAGTTCCGTCAGTGATGGTGCAATTATTGCCCCGTCATCTGGTACCGAAGCTACCGCCGTTATTTTCGTTTCGGAGAGAATGGAAGACAATTCTCGCCTGCCACCAAATTGCAGGAGGGGGAAACGAGGGGTATGTAGCCACTGAAGCCTTCATTTTACTTAGACTGGGGTCTTGACTCTTGACTGCTAATAGCAAGAAATTTGGAGGGACTGGAATGTAGATCAAGAAGGCTATAAGTGCTTCCATTCCCTCTGGCATTGTTCTTCCAACGCCATCTCTCATTAGCTCTCGATAATCAACTCTCAGCCCTCGGAATTGCCCCGGTTTCTATCACAACCAAAATGCGCGTGCTCAACTTCGCCGCCATAACCGGAGCATTGGCGTCCCTCCATGCTGGTCCTGCCTGTGCTCATCCGACGAGACCTGGTTCGACACGCTGTTCCCTTAGTCCGGCCTCCCCTTGGCTTCAGCAGCAGACTTTCGAGGCCTTCCTAAAGAAATTCTACGTCGAAGAGAAGCCTGAGGCTGCGATACTTGAGAACATGTCGGAGCAATACATTCAACATAACCCATTCGTCCTCAGCGGACGTCAAAATGCCATTGATTACCTTGGGTCCGTTTTCCAAACTACGAACTTCACAATTGAACGACACTCGTTCAGCAACAGTACCGGCTGGGTTCACACCAAGATGGAGATTCCAGGCGTCCCAATAGCTGCGTTAGTAGACATATTCAGGTTCGAGGGAACCTGTATTGTTGAGCATTGGGATGTGTTTCTACAGCTTCCTCCCAACACCACGAATCTACTGGCACTGTTTTGACGGCTCACATAATGTAGAGTATGTGCCTTTTCGGGAAGAAGGAACAGTCCATCCAGTACGAATGAAGGCCATTTGACAAGTTGTGGATCGTTTTACAAGAAGGTTAAAAGCTCTATCTATGTAATGCCTTTTCGCGCGGTGGAAGGCGGACGTTTCTGTTGGCTAGGATCAATATTGGAAGAGCTTCTAGATTAATGGTCCAGTCTGACAATTCTAATATAGTCCATCACTAGTAAGTCCGGTGCGCAAACCATCCAGGAGCCCTTGGTTGATTCTGACGCTTATTTACGGTTGTGAATATGCCAGGGGAAGTCTGGTGGTGGTCGCAGCGTCGCTCTTGACGTTCAGTGGTGCCGAGGATGGAAGGCGTGAGAAAGGCAAGCCGCGGGAGAAGCATGCACAGGCTAAGGGTGATAATTTCCACCGGCGCGAAATATTATTTGAGATTAGTTTGAGGATGGATTTAACCACGTCGATGCCCAAATTCAGGGACTTGCGAGATAATGTCAGAGGAGATAAAACTTAGATGGAATCCATCCATTGTTTAGTTTGCGACCCTCAATGGCGAACCTTTGCTCTTACACTTCACTCCAGGGATAGCTCTATAAGGCAGCAGAGAGGTGCAGAACGAGGCGCTTGAAAAGAGGCATTGCATTCTTGGCGACGAGCCTCCCGATGCAGTTACGGCTATGAACAATCTTACTCTTACGCTTCCAGATCAAGGCAAACTCGACGATGCCGCCGCGGTACTCAAGGAAAGACAAGATGAGTACTCCTGAGAAACTGTTGGGGGCTTGTTCTATTTCTTCGCCGGAATAAAGGACCATCTGCGGCTGGACTTTGCTTTAAGTCCGGAGCAGATCCTGGAAAAGCGCTTCCCCTTAAGTCTAGAATCATCCGCAGTCCCTAGGATGGCAACTGCTCCGGGGGGGGGAGGGGGGGAGGTTCGGGCGCTGAAGACACGCTGAGGAGATGCTAGATTACCAACCAGATGATAAATTTGCCCGAGGGGTGCCGCAGACGTTCCCAATAGAAGTGCCGGGATCGGGAGATGTATGACGTGTTTCCCATAGCACCATTACGGTTTGGGGAGTTCCCGTGGGCCGCTTGGCGGCGGATTGCTAACTCGCGCCGTGGCTACAATTTTAAGGTGGTGTGGGCATCCGGGGAGGTAATTATGCTTGCCTATATATGGATATTTCCCCGGTCGTGATGGCGCATGGCTTAACGTTGCAAAGCATTCATCCATTCTGACATTGATTCTCTCGCTTCTAAGACTCGAGGAAGAGACCAACAGGCGTTGAAAACGGCCAAAAACATGGCGCAGAACCAGGCTGTTAAGACCATTGCCCCCGGCAGGCCCGAGATCGTGGACGTGCCGATCCCCAAGCTGCCGGAGGGTGACTACATCCTCGTCAAGACGACGGCGGTGGCGATCAACCCGACGGACTGGAAGCATGTCGAGGATGCGGATAAGGCAGGGTGTGTGGGCATCTGGGTTGGGTGTGATTATGCAGGTGTCGTGGAGGAGATTGGGCCTGGGATATCCAAGGACTTTAAGAAGGGGGATAGGATCTGTGGTCCCGTTAACGGCTCGTGAGTTTCTACCATCTCTTGCTCTGTCCTATCCTCCCAAACTCTTGAGGAACTGTAGCCGGGAGGTTTATGTGTGAGAGGTTGCTAACGACTGAATTTCTAGAAATGGTTTGAGAGAGACGGATGGGAGTTTTGCAAAGTACATAGCTGTCAAGGGCGATTTGCAGATCAAGACCCCAGATAACCTCAGCGACGAGGAGGCGGCGACATTGGGCGTCGCCGTGACGACCATCGTATGTCTCCCCTGCCCCCCTTCTCACGTCGCCTAACATGAAAACCAGGGACAAGGCCTCTACCAAACCCTCAAGCTTCCCCTGCCCACCAGCCCGGCCAAGGAGCCCTTCCCCATCCTCATCTACGGCGGCAGCACCGCCATGGGCATCTTTGGCATCCAGTATGCCAAGGCTTCCGGCCTCACTGTCATCACTACCGCCTCCCCGCACAACTTCGACTACCTCAAGTCCCTCGGCACCGATGCCGTCTTCGACTACAAGTCCCCGACCTGCGCGGACGACATCCGGGCACACACCGGCTCGGCGCTCAAGGTCGCCTGGGACTGCCACTCGACGGCCCAGTCCACAGCGCTGTGCGCCCGGGCCATGTCGCCTGAGGGCGGGCACCTGGGCACCGTCCTCCCGTGCCCGGTGAAGCGGTCGCCGCCGTCAACACTAAGATCAAGGTTTACCACAGCCTCTACTACACCGTGTTCGGCGAGCCGTACATGTACTTTGGGGAGCACCCGGCTAGTCTCGAGGACTATGAGTTCGGGAAGCGGTTCTGGGAGCTCTCGAAGGGGCTGCTAGCTGAGGGCAAGGTGCGGCCGATCAGGGTTATTCGGAATCGGGGTGGGAGCGGGCTGGAGGGCGTGTTAGTTGGGCTACATGAGTTGAAGGAGGGCAGGGTTAGCGCGGGGAAGCTAGTGTATACACTGTAATACTGTAGTTGATGTTATTAGTTATATTATAACTTAGGTTAGGATTAGGTATTGTGTTTAAGTTTGCAGTTTCTTATGAGAAAATTAGATTTTTAGTAGCTAATTTAGCTAAGAGTTTTTATTAAGTTTAAGTTAAGTTAGACTTTTCTCTTTCTAACTAACTTTTATTCTAACTGTCTTACTTTATAATATATTTAAAATAATATATTTCTAATTATTTATATTTTCTTTTTTTTAATATTATTTATTAAATAATTTAACTTTATTATATCTAATTATACTCTAAAAGACTTTTAATTAGCTTTAATAGATATTTAAAATAGCCTATTAATATAGAAAACAGCTAATTATAATAAAGTTTCTTATTTTACTTTATATAATAGACTTTGTAATATTAAAAGCTATATTATAATTACTAAATTATAGTAATTAATATAAGTAACAGTTTAATAATAGTAATATTAAAGGTTATATAGTAGTAAAAAGTAAAATAATATTTAATAAAAAGCTATATTTTTATAAAAATATATAAGTAGAGAATATAAAATAATAAGAGTTTTTTTAATATTATATAATATAAAAAAAAACATTAAGATACTCTATAAAAATAACAAAAAGAAAAAAGAAAAAGAGAAATTTAATTTAAAAAAAGCTTTTTTTTTTAAATAAATTATACTAATAATTAGTTAGTAACTAAAATATATTATATATAAATTAAGAGCTTAAAATGTTAGCTTTTTTGATAGTATTAAGTTTTAAAAATAATAAATAGTAAAAATAGATATTTATTAATATATTTATAAAATAACTTTTAAAATTAAAAATAATAATAATAAATAATTTAGAGATTTTAATACTGTTTAAATATTAAAATAGCCTTAAGATAAAACTAAATAGTAAATATAAATAGTAAAATAAAACCTTAGGGAATTACCTTATTATATTATACTTTAATATTAAAACTATTAAATATTAATTTTACTTTAATAGAAATAAGATAAAACTGAAATAAAAATAATATAAAAAAGATAATTAATAAAATAACTAACTTATACTATTTCTTAGTAGCTAAACTAAAGAAGTTATTATAAGACTAATTTATTTATATTAAATTCTAAATTAATATTATAATATAACTATACTATAGCTAATAATTAAATAAGCTCTTTAGTATATTAAAAAAAACTAAAAAACCTATTAAACTTTAAGTTAAATTCTTTAATAGTATTAATAATAAGTATATATAGTAGTATTTAGACTTTAACTTAAAACTGTAAAGTAATTATTAAAGTTTTAACTCTTTTAAAAAAAGCTAGCTAAAAGAATAAATAAGAAAGTAGTAGTAATAATTAATATAGTAACTTAAGCTATAGATATTTTAACTGTAATATAAATTACAGTCTAATAATAGTAAAATAGTAAATTTAATATAATTAAGTATATTAATAGCTAGTAAGACTATATATCTATAAAAATACTAAATAAATATATATATATATAGTAGTAATTACTAAAAGTATATAGTTAATTACAGTAATTATAAAAGTAATTATAGTAATTATAATTATAATTACAGTAATTACTTCAGTTTATAAGTAATTACACAATAATAGAGCGGAAAAAGTGGGTATATTATAGTTTTGCTAGTTATAACTACCCAATCCCAACTTAAGCTATAACAATTTAAATTTAAGAATTAATTATGGCTTTAAAAACATAAGTACTAATTTCCCCCTGGAGATACAGCTGTTTTATCCAGAGTTAATAATATATATCTCGTCGATAGTAGTAGATCTAGAAGCCAATTAAATTGCCCTGCTCTTGCCTTAAGGACTGCTAATAACGGGGGACATTAGTATAGATCTAAAGCCGAGAGTATACTACCTCTCAGTTGACCGTTAGAAAAACGAATGGATCTTTAACTCAGGGGAAGTCAAGAGTGGCATGCGGTTTGCAATCGCCGTTAACTGTCCAGACCCACTCAAATAAATAAAAAACGGTAGAAGGGGCGACGGTGATTAACGAAACCAGCCCAAGAGTAAAAGTGGCTCAAAGATTATTTAAGGGCCAGGGAACTTTTGTCATACAGAGGGACTATATTCTTTGCCCATATTCAACTATGCCCACATGCTTCCGATCACCTTATCTACCCCCGGTGGGACGATTGGTCACCTTCCGCTTGTCATAGAGACGATCACACATATCAAGCAAGGCAAAGTCCATATCAAGTATGGGTCAGTGGCCAGTTTCTTCTTCTATTCGAAACCCCCAAGCGAAGCTAAAAGCTGTGTGTTTACGGGGAGGCGACCATTGATTTTCAAAGCCAGAATGTTACATATTATGCATCTCTTATATACACAACTTATCAGCGCCAGGAGTGTGCATTCCACTTTTGGTCTGATGAGTTAGTGGGACAGAATGCGACACAGAATACAGGGGCTATACTTGCGATTTGGAAGTTCACGACGTGTGGGACCAACGTAGAGCTTTAACAGGTATAAGAACAAGCTTCTTCTAACGATGTAATAGCCCCGGATCTTCCGCATTTGCGTGATGGCATTGGGAAAACCCTATGGGCAAAAACCAATACCGAAGGTCAGACAAATTTGAAAAACTCAACAACTTTTCGATCCACCAATCCGGATTGAAGCGGCCTGCGAGTTACATGCCTCCTTACTCACCGCACTGAATCTTGTTGACTAACCAAACACATTCCCCAGATCGACAGTAGCCACCTTGATCGCATGCGTCGCCATCAGAGGCCCCATCACACTTAGGATGCTTCTTGAACTTAATGCAGTGTTTCTTGCATCCAGGACCTGCTGGCTCGCAGGTGATTGTTTCGCCATTCTTTCCTGTCTCGCTGTGAGAGCACGAAGCAGAACACTCGCTGTTATTTCCCAGGCCTTTGTTCCAGTTGTGCGGGCTGGGGCACGTCTCAGTCGGCTTGGGTGCCTCGGTTTTTGTCGAACAAGGTTTTGTGACTGTGACCGTGGCCGACTCTTCCTGAGTAATCGTCACATAACTAGTAACCGGCACCGTGATTGTCTCGTCCTTGGTCACATAGCTTGTAACTGACACCGTGATTGTCTCGTCCTTGGTCACATAACTTGTAACTGGCACCGTGATTGTCTCGTCCTTGGTCACATAACTTGTAACTGATACTGTGACTGTCGTGTCCTTGGTCACATAACTTGTAACTGGTACTGTGACTGTCCCTTGCTTGGTAATCGTCACAGTACTTGCGGGTGGCCATGCGGGTGGCCATGCCGGCGGCTTGACACCGCCAGGAAGAGCGACAGCCAGTGTCATGAAAAAGAAAGATGTAACAAGAGCGAGGTTCTTCATTTTGCAGATGAACTAATAGGCTCAGATGGAAAGATGGAAGGTGTGTTTTCTGAAGGTGTATTGCGAGTCACCTTTGGGTTGCGAGTTGTTGAAGATAAGGAATAACTGCTCGTAGACTGACGAGGGTAACTCCCTTTTATAGACAAACTGTTGTTGAAATGCCTCCTTACACCATTGCAATATTACTCCCTGACCAGGGCGGGTAACTGGATACGAGGATCACAAAACGCAGAAAAGCGCCAATGTCATGCTTCGCCGTTAGGGTTACACTTTGTTAACTAGGTTTTATCATACATGTAGAATTCAATAATCATTTCAATGGGGCAGAGCGAGCTGCCCGATTTACATGTCCCTGATTACATGGAATTAGCCCGAATGTCTGTATAGCTGGCTGGATGTTGGGGAAATTGCTCAACGCAAAATTTGCCTGACGAATCAGGCTGCCTGACGAGGATTCTTAAGATCAGCCATAAACTAGTATGCCGCTAGAGATATCATCCTAATGCAGGAGAAGGACAACCTCCGACCAAACGAGCAGTCGCAAGATGGTTTTGGGCTGCATGAGAATCATCAGCAGCGGCAGGTAACGCGGGATTTCCGCGGCATGCCAGCGGCATTCACATGTCAAGTAGCAAATTTCAACTAGTATTGAGGCGCATCTAGCCCCACGAGGCGTTTTGCAGCATTCTGATGTCATATATCCTCACCCACTGATGTAAATCCTTCGTTGATATGAAATCGAAGGACGAGCTGTCGTCCATTAACAGCAATGTCGTCAATCACGATCATGGCTTGCACTGTTTCCTTCAACTTCTAGCTTGTATCCGGAATTGTTGAGAACCTCTCCCTTTATGTTTGCCCCTGCATCTCCCACACCACATATTCCCTCGCCATCGGTTGAAAGCGTAGTCGAGAACTAAGACCTTCCTTGCAGTAGCGCTCTGTTGCCTCCTTCCCTCTTGACGATACCCACATCTGTCGGCAATATGTTTATCTTAGCTGGGACTAATTTTTTGGCGGGGAGAAATACATAACCAACCTGCCAAAGGCCAGGAAGGTCAAAATGTCAGAAGGTCGGAATGGTCAGAAAATAAAAGAGTCTTAGCGCTCAAATGGTCACAACGGAGGTATCAAAATAGCAAGGCAATAGAATAGGCATCTGGTTAATTGAAAACAGAAGAATAACAAGCGCCAGAAATGACGTACATTATGTGAGGTCACTCAAAATAGATGTGAAGTTATATTAGAAAGTGTGCTACTTTTATGCAGAACTTATTTAGTAATCGAGATATGGCTAGTGCTTGGAGCTCATTACAACTCAATCAGTTCATACATTACGACTTAATGGCTGCGAAAGAAATGCATTACGATAAAGCGATTGGTCTGGCGATGCTACCTTCGAATCCGCCTTGCGACAAAGGCGTACTAAAGCGGGGGAGATGTTTGGGCCGTTTGGTGTGGAGTCAGTCTTCTCGCCTTGTTGAGGATGTGGAAATGACGGAGTAGGAGTCGGGAGCGCAGGTTCACGCGGGCGTGTGGAGCAATGCGGTGCTTTCTATCCCAAAAATATCTCCGAGCCTATGAAGGGCTATCATATCTTAGTAATGCTCACGTGCAGCATCACTAGTACATACATAACCCAGCTACAGTTAGAATCTGTCCACTCGACTCTGAGAATCTAAACCGCATTTCGAACTCGCATTTCAGAAAAGCTGAGAGGCAGTTTGAGCACATCATATACCCCGGAAGCTCCCAAATCCACCCCTATATGCTTAGTTGCGTCTCTGGTGTACGATTGAGACCGGCTGCACAGGCAAAAGGACTCTCGCATCCGTACCTCATACTCATACTATGCTAGCTGAGCACTCCTTCTATTTCAGGAAAGTGTTGATCCGCCACAGCTCAACTGTCCAGCCGTCTCAGTTGTAAGCATGTGAAGCACGGGCTTATTAGTCCTTCGGAGTTTCAATAGCAACCAGCCCTACCGTACTCAACGGCTAGCCCCAATCTTAATCTAATGCCAAAAGATGGCTAGCGCAGGAGGACGGAGAATCCCACCTTGCCAGCTCCATGAAACCGGCCCCTCTGGCAGGCGAGTAGTCTCCAAGCATACTCTGTACACTTCGTCGCTCTATCGTTAGGAATACACGTTTTCCAACTTGCCACCCGACCTAATTCTAACCATATGCCGAAAGGTATCTACATTAAACATGCATCTAAGGAAAGAATGCTAAACACTTGAGTTGCTAATTTCTTGCAGCAAAGCTCCTCTTCTTTCCCTGTATCCATTCCAGTTGCCTTCTTAACTGTCTTATCCCTGGGTCTTGGAAATAGTAAAGAATTAGTTCCACAACGCCTGGAAAAGGTATAGAGACTCGTTAGGGACGTTTTTTACAATATTTTCTGTAGACTTATGCAGTCTCTTCCTCATGATAGCTCGATGTTTGACAACCTGTCACCTCTCGAGGCTGCCCCAGGCATAATAGTCAGAGGAGCATCCGAGCATAAGGGTTTTGATTCACCTCTTCATGAGGTAAAATATATAGATCAACCTGCATGATTACAGGAACATAGTGACGTGATGATTAATCAGGCGCCATTAGAACAAGAGTCAATGAAGAAGGACGGTAATACGCGACGCAACAGCCGTCATGCTGCGCGCGCTTTGCATATCCAACAGCTGGGGCAACCATCACATACAATGTCTGCTTTGTTGGGGTTTCCAATAAGAACGGATCTAGCAGTTGGCCATATGGATGGTAGTCGGTGGAGGGAAAAAATAAACATGAAAGCTTGACCGTAGCAATCCTAAGGGAGCTACACCCAATGCAGTCGTGGTTCTTCGGCAATGGGGCTGGGGCGTAAGCTGCCGTCAATAATGTAACGGTCTATCTCGGTTTGGCCAGGGGAGATACGATCCAGAACCCCAACAAAATTACCGGGGCCAAAACTTCGGATCTCGCCCGGGAGGCAGTCCCGCCGAGCTATTTGTCGGGGGTTAATTGGATGCTTGGCCTGCTCTAGGATGGTTACATTAAATTAACCCTTGCCCTGACATGGACGGATACGATGTTCCCTCGAAAAGTATTCCAAGAGTTTACATAATCTGTCGCCCAAGTGCTACCAAAGGCATCCCTGCCCGCCACATGCGGTCGACCGTCAGGGGGGGACAGCTATTTCAGCCACAATATAGGAGCGCTGTACACATGATTGGGGGGGACGCGACGGGGACAGGTCGCCAAAACTCTAGAACCTGACCACGAGCCGGACCGGGAGTCGCAGTCGGAAAACGACAATGCAGACGGGTAGTCTCTCCTTGTGACCGGAAGCCATGAAAACGTTGCCTAGTCCTAGCGCATCACAGGGGAAGCAAGAAGCGGGACCAGGAGCAAGCGGGCACGCCCCGTCCAAGCCGCGGGGTTGCGTGCAGCCCAGGTTGGTTGCTTGCATATTAGTGATGTTGTTGTCACTACACCGGTCTAACTTTGTATTTCGACAATATTGACACAAACGGGCCCGTGCATACGTGTTTGTCCCCAAGTTCCTTCATGCTTTTAGTCAGGTAACAATGTGAGGAGGACACTTTGAACGTGAGATTGGACTGTGGCTCAATGCCGAGATTCTGAGCCCCATTCTTGCCAAAAAAAAAAAAAAAAAAAAGTGAGCTCGGGTATGAACAACCCCTTGGTCGCACCCACATCAGACTCGCAGATCTATCGGCCCACCTATGCCCGGTTCTGGTTGTATGCATATGAAAACAAAACTGCTGACAAGCCTCAGCGTGTCCCCGAGTCCCTGAGCCGCGTCTCGTTCGGGTTAGCCGAGTGCGGGCACAACCGTTTGATCCGCCCCTGTTGCCGAGATCCGCCCCTCCTGTCGAGATCCGCCACACTTGCCGAGATCCGGCCGTGTTGTGTCCCGTCCCAGGGGCGGCCAATCAACGGGCTGCGGCGATGATGAGCGGCGCTGCCACTGTCACCGCACCATGCCGTCAGCGCGCTGTCACTCCAGCACGGCACCTCTAACAGATAGCACTACAACGACGAATTATCTGAAGGCTCCACCTTCAACTCAAGTTTAGCTGGACGTTAAGAGGGCAGTTTTTAGAGTCTTTATTATAATATTCAGTGCTGCTCTTAAATTAAATAAATTAAATCTAGAGTTATATTTAAAATATTTAATAGTATATAAAGTTAGATTTATTATTTAGAATATTTAATTAAATATTTTTAAATTTTAATATTTATATTTTATATATTATTTTTAATATTTTAATATAATTTATCTCTATTAAGTATAATAATATTAAGCTTTATAATAACTTTTATAATGTTAAGTTAATATTTATTTTATAGTTTTAAATGTTTTTTAAATTTACTTTAATATTAAATTTAAAATCTATAGATTTATTTTAGCTTAAAATTAAAAATATATTAAGCTTATAGTAAAAATACTATAAAGTTACTAATAGTAATTAATTTTAATTATTATAAATATTATACTAGTAGGAATTTACTAAGGATTTAGTAATAATACTTAAATAGAAAAAAGATATATTAGAAAATATATTAAGATTAAAACTTAATTTTGTCTATATTAAAAAAGCTATATTACTGTATTCTTAAGGTTTAATATATATATTAATTTATAATTTTTAAATATTTTTAAATTATAATATTAAAATAACTTATTAGCTAGCTAATTATCTTTTTACTTTTTTATAATTTTTAATATTACTCTTATTATAATAGGTTTAAATATAGTTAATATATCTTTTTAATAAATATAATAAGTAGGGGATTTACAGTCTTTAGGGATATTAGTTATTTAATTAGATTCTTATTACAGCTAGAGCTAAAATAGCTATAGCTTTCTTTAATAGAAAAGACTATATAGTATAGAAATTAGTAGCCTAATCTATTAAAGTTTATAAAAGAGCTTAAATATATAGATAGAAGTAAGTAGAAACTATCTCTCTTATAAGATAATTATAAGAATAGCTATTTAACTATATCCTTAGTTATAATTAGTCTTTAGCTTAATTTACAGTCTTTTTAGTCTATTTTTCTTTAGTCTCTTTTAGTAAACTATTTAATTAAATAGTACTGAATACAGTAGCTATTAGTTCTATTTATTTAATCTATTTTTTTCCCGCCTTTAATTTTAATCTCTATCTGCTATAGCAGATATATTATACTTTTAGTTATTACTAAAGCTGCCTTTTAAGTAGGTTATATATTTTTAGTGTTTTTTATTTCTACTTACTACTTAATAAGTTAATATATAATTTAAGTTAATATTAAAGTTATAAAAGTAATAACTTTTATATTAGCTAATAATAATATAAAAAAAGAAAGTATATAATATAATAAAAAAACTTTAAATTCTTTTTATAAAGATTCTTAAGCTTAATTATTAACTATATATTAATTAACTAATAAACAAACTCTATTTTAAATAGAAAAGTTAATATAGAAATAAACTTAAATTTAAATAGCTAAATTACTACTTTAAAACTAAATATTTAAAGATTTATAATTAAATTATTATTATTATTTCTAATAGAAATATTAAGTTAAAAGCTCTTTTAACTAATTTTAACTATTTTCTTATTTAAAGCTTAAATTATATAAGTTATTAAAATAAATACTATATATTATTATTTTATAAGTTATTATTTTCTTTTCTTTTTATAGATTCTTTATAATAAATTATTTAATTTTTTCTTTTTTAGCTTTATTTAATATTATTAAATAGATTAAAGCTATATAGTATTTTTAAATAATAGAGATAAATAGTTAATATTATATCTAGTAATAAAAGAGATAGTAGCTAAATAATAAGATTATTATATATTAATTTTTACTTTAAGTTTTAATTTAACTTTTTTAACTTTAACTTTACTATTTATAGTTAATAATTTTATTATCTATAGGTAATAATCTTAAGATAGTAATTAAATTAAATTATGAATTTATACCTTTAAATATTAAAATTAAAATAGCTTTAAAGTAAAAAAGTTAAATAGAATTTCAGTAAATAAAAAAAAGCAGCTTAAATTTTAAATTTAAACTTTAATAGTTATAATATATATAATAGAAATACAGTAAATTTAAATATTAGATTTTCTTATTAAAAGTTAGTTTTCTTTAAAATTTTAATAAGTTATTATTTATTTATTATACTCTATATAAATTAATTAGCTGTATAATTCTTCTTTTTAGATTTTTTAAATTAATTTATAGTAAAGAGAAAAATCTAATAGTAAGCTATAAAATTAAAACTCTTTACTATTTATATCTAAAGGGGAAATAGATTAAATTTAATATATATATATAGTAATATAGTTTATAGATAGTTTACTTTATAGAAAAAGCTAGTAATATATCTATATATAGCGCGGCGGAAAGAGGGGTAGAAGTCAACTCACAAAGCTCTAAAGAAGAAAGAAAAAGAGAAGGCCACAACAGCCGGGGCGCAAGATTCAAATACCTCCCCGGGCTGTCAACAACAGCCGGGACGTTAACAGCTGGCCGGCGCCGGGCCCCACTTTCACGGCCGCGGGCAGCTGGCGGATCGTTCTGGTACGCCGGACCCGCGCCGGGACACGTGACCCGCCCGCGGCCGCCACAAACCACCAACAACAACAATAACACGCAGCAGGGTCAGGCAATGCGCCTGACTCGACTGCGTGCAGCCCCTGCTGCACGCAGACCAACCTGAATATTCGGGTTGTAGGATAATTTCAGTTCTAGCAGAAGGACTACTTTCTTAACCTATATGATACTAATAGGGCTCTAATTTGGGCTTAAGATATAGAATAGGGGTTTTCTTCTAGTTACTATAGTTTTTCCTCTATTTCTACAGTATAGAAGTACTATCTATCTTTAATTAGATCTATAGAGTATAAATATAATATCTATATATAAAAAAACTTTTTAAAGTTTAATTTAAATAGTATTTTAAAATTCTTTTAGTTTTAAAGTAGATTTAAATGGTTTTTATTAGTTTTTATTTTTTATCTTTTTAGTTATTATAATTCTTATTATTATTTAGTAGATATAAAATATCTTTTTTTACTCTTATTAATATAAGCTTTTTTATTTAGTTAATTAGCTTAAATACTACTAAAGATAGACTTAAATTTAACTTAACTTAAAGTTACTTTAAAAACTATTTAAATTTCTTATAGATTAAGTAGTTTAATATAGTAATTAGTATTAATATATTTACTATATTTTATAATAGGTATACTATATATTTTATACTACTTATTTAAAATATTAAATTATAAAGATCTCTTTAAATAGATATTTCTAACTTATTTTTATTTCTTTTATATTATATAATATATATAGAATTATATTAAGTGCAGTTTATAATAATTATAATATATTAAAGAGATTTTATTTATAGAAATAAAGTAAACTGTATTTTTTATATAGTTAGCTTTTCTATAGTAGCTATATTTAGTATACTTCTAATAGTATTATATAATATATTTAAAGTAATAATATTTAAAGTACTATTTAAATTAAATATTCTTTAAATAGAATGCAAATTAATAGACTTTTATAGCTATAATTATATATTAGTTATTAAGTTTATTTATATCTATTAGTTTAATTAATAATATAACTAGTAATTAATAAAAACTAACTATATAATAGCTTTATAGCAGTTTAATAATATATACTTTAATACTATTTACTTATTAAATATTTACTATAAGATTTTTAAGTAAGTTTTCTATATAGCTAGTTAAAATCCCTTTAGTAACTATTATAAACTACTTTTAAAATTTAATATATATTTATACTAAAGATAGTAGAAATTTAAATATTACTCTTTAGAAAATTTATAATTAGTTTATAGAAAAAAACTATAATATTTCTACTAAAAGAATAGTATAAAATTACTATAAATATAAAGTAGCTTTTTAAAAAGATATAATTAGTAGCTATTACTATATCTAATAGTATACAGACTGTAATATTAAGAGCTATACTAAATAATTTAAGAATAATCTTTCTATTAAAATAAAAAAAGATTATTTTAAATATTAATATTTAAAGAGGCTAAAGTATTCTTTTATTATAAGTAATTTAAACTTAAATTAAAATCTTATTAAGTAGTTTTTAAAAAGTAATAAATATTACTTTTTTAATAGTAATTATAATTATTTCTATAAGAAGTAATAAGATTAAAATCTTATTATTAATACTTTAAGTATAGCTTATAATAATATTAATTAAAATTACTAGAAGTTTTTATATTAAAAAGAAAGTAACTTTTAAAATACTTACTTTAAATTTAAGTTTAATTTTAATAAATAGATCTTTAAATTAATTATAAATTATTTCTATATTAAGCTCAATTTACAGTAAGTATAAATTTTACTATAAAAAAGATTTCTTAAAAAAAGAAAAGAAATAGTTTATAAACTTCATATTTTTTATTTTATTTTATCTATATATTATATTTAGTATAGTAATAATATAAAAGGAAAAAAAAGATAAAAAAAGTCTATAGAAAATATTATTAAAGTTAGAATTAATTTTAAATATAAGATTAAAATATAGTAAAAATAACTATAAAATGTTTATTATATAATATAAATAAGTTATTATTATTTTTAAATTAATATTAATATTATATTAATATATATAAAAAATAAAAAATTTAAAAAACTCTTTTTATTTCTATAAGTTTTATTTTGTAAAAACTATTTATTTATTATTATTATATATTATAACTAAAAGAAAATTTATTTTATTAATATAAATTAAAAGATTTATTAATTATTTCTTTATTTTTTTTTTATTTTTTAGCTTTACTTAATATTATTAAATAGATTAAAGCTATATAGTATTTTTAAGTAATAAAGATAAACAGTTAGTACTATATCTAGTAATAGAAAAAATAGTAACTAAATAATAAGATTATTATATATTAGCTTTTACTTTAAGCTTTAATTTAACTTTTCTAACTTTAACTCTTTTAATTTTAATTCTATTATTTATAGTTAATAATCTTACTATTTACAGTTAATAATCTTATTATCTATAGGTAATAACCTTAAAATAGTAATTTTATTATAAGTAATAAGATATAAAAAAGACTAATATCTTCTATTATTAAAAGGCTAACTTCCCTTTTAACTATTATCTAATTTTAATTTCTATTATAGTAATTATATATAAAGCTCTTTATAATACTAATTTAATATTTTAATAATATAAAACTGGATATTAATATAGTATTAGATATTTTTATAATTCTACAGATAATATAAAAAGAGTAAAATATAGAATATATTGAAAATTCCTTAAAAGGTATAGACTTTTAAACTATTTATTTTACTATATATTATAACTAAATATAAGTTAATAGATTATATTAGCTATATTTAGATGTAATTTATTTCTGGATAATTATAATAGAGTTAATTTAAAAGGAAATAGAGTTATTAGTATTAACTTTAGCTTTATTTAAATAGAGAAAGCTATTTTACTAAATTTAATTAAAGTCTTTAAAAATAGTAATTTAGATAGTAAGAGCTAAAAGTTTATTAAAAAAATAGATAGAAAGACTTTTAAGTTTTAATTATAGAGCTTTTATACTATATAGAGGTAGTATAAATAATAGCTAGCTAGAATAAAAGCTAGAGGGCGGATTTAAATAAGGATTTTAAAGTGTTTTAAAAGTTAGGTTATTAGATTTATAACTCTAGATATTAAGGTTAAAATAGGGTAAAAAAGTTAAATAGAATTTCAGTAAATAGAAAAAAAAGCAGCTTAAAATTTAAATTTAGACTTTAGTAATTATAATATATATAATAAAAATATAGTAAATTTAAATATTAGGTTTTCTTATTAAGGGGATTTATAAAGTATAATACTAACTATTTATTTTTATTATTTAAAAATACTATATAGTTTTAATTTATTTAATAATATTAAGTAAAGCTAAAGAAACCTCTAAATAAATTAAAAAGTAATATTTATTTAAATTATTAAATTATATAGTTATATATAAAGATTTTTATTATAATTTATATTAAAATCTATATAAGAATTTATTTTTAAGCTTTATATTATATTAAGTTTCTACTATTAGCTATTAAATAATAAATCTATAATTAATATTAATAGCTATATATAAAGATTTATTACTTTATTAATATCAAATTAAAATATTTAATATATAATTAATAGAATTATATAGTAAGTTGTAAATATTATAATATATATATTAAAAGTATACTATTATTTAATAATTACTTAATAAAATTAAAAAGTTTAAAGTTAATAGTTAACTTTATTTTTTAATAGTATTTTAACTTTAATAAGTTATTTTACTAAAGAATTTAATTAGTAATATTTAATATTTAATTTAAAAGAAATATATTCTTATTAAAATTTAAATTCTTAAGTATATTATATAGTATAATTTAAGTTTTATTATTCTTCTATATTAAAATATCTTAAGTTAGTTATAAAAGAAAATAGAAACTTTAAACTTAAATATTTAAATAGTAATATAATATAAGAATATCTACACTATATTTAATTCTATTATTATTATTAAGTAGATATTAAATTAATATACCTAAATTTATCTTTTAATAAAAAAACTTAATTTCTAAATTTACTATATTTTTATTAAATAGAAATTAATTTAATTTAATTTAATTTATTTCTTAATAAAAGATTTAATTTCTTAATTTACTATATTTTTATTATTTAAAAGTTAAAAGCTTTTAGTAGTATATACCTAAAGAAAAAACTAAAAACTAAAATAGTATTAAAAAAAAACTAATAGTAAGAATAATAAATATAATAAACTTAATATTTAAGCTTAAAGTAATAATAATATAAAGAGACTAAAATCTCTATAGTAATAATATTAAAATATAAAACTTATAGCTCTAACTAACTCTTTATAATATCTTAATTTATTAAAAAATCTAAATCTTAAAAAAGACTAAATTTCTATAGAATAAAAGCTTAATTTAATCTCTTTATATTTTAATTAACCTTTTATATAATATAACTAACTATATAAGATACTTACTTTCTTTTAAATTATACTATAGTTTAATAAGCTCTTATTAAATTTTAAATATAAAAATAGCCTTTTATACAATTTAATAAAGCTAATTTAAATAAATTAAAGTTTTATTTTTAAGCTGTAAATTACAGCTTAATAGTCTAAGATAAAAATATATAGTAAAAGCTGAAATTAATCTATTTAGCTGTAAGAAACTAACTTAATTAGCAGTTTTTAGCTACAATATCCTACTTTATTATAATTTATATCTTAATATAGTATTAACTTAATAAATTACTATAAAGTAAATCTATTTAAAAATACTAACTATAAGATTAAAAAGAAATAGTAAGATTATTTCTATAGAAGATAGATTTCTTAATAGTCTGTATAGCTTTAGCTATTAAATTATATAGCTAATAATTAATACTATACTAATTAACTTATAAGTAAAGAATTAATAAATTAGAAATTAAAAGGATTTTACTATAGCTATTTTTAATATTAAATATAAAGAATAAAAAGATTAAATACAGAAATTCTATAGAAAGAGAGAAAAATATAATTGGATTTAAATTTAAAAATATATTCTTCTATTATAATCCTAAGTAAAGTAAATATATAATTATATAGAATATAAAACTATAAATGAATAGAAATAGTAATTTAAATAGTAGTTTTAATAGTAGTATTTTTATTATATATATTATAATTATTAAAGTTTAAGTTTCAGTTTTAAGCTGTTATTTTTCTATTTATTACAATTTTATTGAATTTCTTTACTATAAATAGTAAAATTAAAATTAAAAAGGTTAAATTAAAGCTTAAAGTAAAAACTAATATATAATAACTTTATTATTTAGTTACTATTTCTTTTATTATTAAATATAATACTAACTATTTATTTTTATTATTTAAAAATATTATATAGCTTTAATTTATTTAATAATATTAAGTAAAGCTAAAAAGAAAAAGAAACTAAATAATAAAAATATATAAATATAACTTTAGTAATATAATTATTTTATTATATTTAATATACTATAGAAATAATATTTTCTTTTTAAATTTAATTAATAAAAAAGTTAATTATTACTAACTACATATTAAGTAATTAGTTTTTTACTATAGAATAATTAGTTAATATTAAGTTAAATAAATAGTTTAATAATTAAAAAGAAAACTGACTTTTTATATAATTTCTTAATATATTAAATAAAAAAAATAGCTAAAGTAAAAACTAAAATAAAATAATAATAAAATATAAAGTAATAGAAAATTTAATAATAATAATTATATTAGTATAAAATCGATCTTTTAATACTTATATAAAAAATACTTAACTATTCTTTTATTTACTATTAATTACTAAAGAATTCTATTTTTTAAGTTAATAAAAAATATTTACTTTTAAAAGTATAGCTTTAAATAGAAAATATATTTTAAAGTATATTAAAAATAACTTTTTATTATTTTAAAAAGTCTAGCTATAGCTTAAAATATATATTAAATACTATTTATTATATAAATTAATAATAAAACTCTTTAAAATTAGTTTTTATCTATTTTAATAGTAAATTTAAAAAAAATCGAATTATAATATATAGTAGTAATATATTTCTTAAGTATTATAAGCTGAATTTATTTCTCTATCCTTTTAATATACTATTACTTTTTTAATACTTTTATAGTAGAGTAAATACTACTATAATACTATTTTTATAAAAGTTATTAATTTAATTCTATTTAAAGGAAAGTTTCTTATTAATTAATACTTTTTAAGCTTAATTTCTTTTAAGAAATTAGCTAATAAGAAATTAAATTTGTATACTTAATATATTAAAATAGATGTAGCTATAAAATTAATAGAGCTAGCTATAAATAAATTGAATTATTTTACTATAAAAAGAATTAAATTTTACTAATTAATGGTATTTTAAAAAAGCTAAAGCTTACTTATTAAAGTAATATTTAAAATAGCTAGTATATAAATACTATAAATAAACTAAAGAATAAAGTTATAAAAGGTAAATAATTAGAGAAAATATTAATATAGTAAAGAAAGATAATAAAGAAAAAAGAAATAAAAATCAGTCTATTAGAATAATTTTAATTTAAAGAAATAAATAAGTTAAAAGTTAAAAGAAAAAGAGTTTTTATTTAAGCTAATATAGATATCTATATTAATAATAGTTTTCTCTTTATAATAAATATAGATATTTCTATATAATTAGTATTAATTAAAAAAAAGTAAGAATAATAAATAAATAAATACTTTTTTAGTATATTATTACTCTTTTTTAATATATTATTACTCTTTTTATTATTTTTTCTTTATCTTTATAGTATAATAGTTAAATATTTAAAATTCTATAGTAAATTATCAGTTTAAATTTAGCTAAAAGTATAATAATTAAAGTTAAAAATTTTAAAGAACTTAATACTCTTTAGAATAATAACTTTAAAACCCTAAATTTTAAAACCTTTTTATTAAAAAGCTAGTTAGTTTATTACAGTCTATATATAATTAATTAGATTATTACTTTAATAAGGTTAAATAGAGTAAAAATACTAAGAAAAAAGAATATTAAAATTAATACTATATTTACGACTAAATAAATATTAAAAGGAGGGTTTTATATAAGATATATACTATTATTTAATTTTTCCTACTTTATTTATTTTAAAAGATATTATTTAACTATTTAAAATTTACTATTTATAAATTTCTATACTTTTTTAATCTATTAAAATAGTTAGATATATAATAAAAAGATAACTATATTATTACTCTTTTTTTACTTTATTAATATATTACTTCTCTTTTTTAATAAGTTATTTAACTTATTATAAAAGTCTTTTTAGCTTTTGTATACTCTTTAGCTATACTATTAAATATTATAGTAAATATTAATAAATAGAAAATAAATTAATATAATATTTAAAATATATTAAAATTAAATATTATAAAAATACTTTATAAAAATAACTACTAGAATTATTTTAAATATATATTATATAATAAGCTAAAATAAAATAAAATTACCCTCTTAAAAAACTAACTAATTAAATATAGTAGTAAAGCTTAATTACTAAAACTTAAAAAGTAATAAAGTCCTTAAAAAGCTAAAAAATAGAAGATTTCTTTTAAACTTCTATAAAATAATAAAAATTTAATTCTTACTTTCAAAGTAGTTAATTATAGAGATATTAATCTTAAAATAGCTATAATATAATAGTAGCTATTTTTAGCTTTCTAATAGTAGAGTCTATAAAGAAAGATCTAATTATTAAATAATATTTTATACCCCTTTAGTAGATTAGTCTTACCTGCTCCCCCAGTTTCAGTACTAGAGAAAGTAACCTACTGAAGTTAGCCCGACTGGTATAAAGCTAAGCCCTAAGGCCCTACTTACAGCTAGAACTAGTTACAAATTCCATACATAATTAGCTTAGAAAAGGTATCTTAAGGTATATATTAGATTAACCAGCTGAGCCAAAAGTATAAGGTACCATAACTGTTACTATTGCCAGTATTAATTAGGTCTATAATCGAACAGTATATATAAGTATATAGAGACTCGTGAAATCCACGTGACTGACTCAACAGTTGTGAGGCTGACGAGGGACTCCATGTTTTTGTGCAGCCTCGTACTGCGACATGTCGTTATCTGTGACATCGGAAAGTGCCGTAACTAGGGTTTCTTCGGTATAAGCACGATAAGGCATTTTGGAAAGATTTAGGGCAAGTAAAACTACATACAAATTATTTCAAGTCAATGGGTAGGCTTACAGAGAAAAGGGGAAAATTTCATGCGTCGGAGGTCCGTAAAATTGGTGGCGTTCGGAAAAGAAAATATCTGGTACAAAACACGATGCATAAGATTACCCAGCACAAGTTTCAGGTTGTGAATAGCTTCATTTGTGGCCGAGTGCGGTGTGAGTGAAGTTGTAGGGTTTGTGTGGGAAGTAGGTGGTTTTGCGCTAGTCATTGGTGGGTGTTAGTCATTGGTAGGTGGTGCATGGTACTACATATCCACCCCCGAGTACAATAAGCGAATCTGGTCGAGCGGTCCGAAAATATGCAGTTTCAGTAGTCAGGTAATTGATGTTTGCCAGATCGTTGGCCAAACCATGTGGAAGGCTGTTGTATACGCCGGTCGCTACTATCACTCAATCCGCGAATAATTCTCGATACGGAATCTCGTCCGTATGGTGTTCGCAGACAGCAACAGCCAGATGCCCATCTTTGCGTGCAAGTCTTCCAAATCCTTCGATGTATTCGACGTCAAATGCGGCAATAACGTTGGCGTACTTCTCCTGACGAAGGTTCTCCGTTAACGCACGATTCTGCGCAGTGAGTGCAGCAAAATCGGTGACTCGGCTGAGGGCGTTAGAAAAGCTGCGATATGGTGGCAGAGCATTATGTGAGCTGGTAATGTGGGCTGATTGAACGAGGAATTTCGAAGGGATTGTCTAAGATCATCAGGTCTGATATAGAATAGGGAAGAAGCAAGAAGGGCCAACAAACCACAACCAGCATTCACGCAGCAACCACCCATAGGCAAACCTTTGTTCACGATCTTAACCGATGCTGCTAGGGGCGCTGCCGCAGTGGCCGCTGCGAACGCAGCTGAGCCGCCACCTACGTATATGTTGGATCGAAGGTGCGGAAGACGTTGTTTAGCGCCTGTTCTAATGCCAATGTCGTCTCATCGTTCTCGAGATTTAGATGATGGATACTGTTGGATGACCAAGATATCCGTGCAACTGGGGACTGCTTATTGAGAAAGGAACACAGTGATTGCCGTACAGTGAGCTGCAGCGAAAGAGGCACCAGCAATGAATTGCAGGGGAGGCGTCGTCTAGGACCGGATTGCATTGGTTGACATTGGGGGTTACAATGGGATGATCAGGCCCCATGTTGTCCAAAGTCCCTTTGAGTCGTTACTAGGCTAAGTTATGCTGAACAATCCCTCAAGGCTACTAGACGACAACGGCGACACCCTCCGCGCATTTGATTTGCACGCGGCCACCTCTCACACGGCCAATCAGTACACTTGCACAGCCTCATGCTTGGCAGAGCGGCAAAACCCACTCCTCACCCACCCTACTCTCATCGTTCTACACTCCTTCACGTCACAAATGACAGTATAATAAGTTCACCATCTCATCTCAAATTTCGATGTTCTATCCCTATTCTTATTCTTATTCATCGCGACAATATTGCAGACAGTCCAGAAAGCAACCCATCCCCGCACGATCTTCAGAAGTACTGACCATTCCTCCTCCAGCAAGCTCACACCTGAATTCACAGATGGCGGATAATAATTCACCATACAATCTTCGTACCTCCCTCACTTCCCTACCACAACCCCATGTTCCCACAAAGTCCACCCAATCTCGCGCCAGCTACATCAAAGCATGGCTGGTGAGCCATGGTATGGCTGCGTTAAGCTGGTTTATCACTCTCATCAGCATGATTATCGCAATTATTGCACTTCTTCCTGGATTCAGCAGTCAAGTTCTCTCAAAGAAAGCACTTGAGCTTGCAGAATGGACCGCACTCAAGGACTACCTCGAACAGTGCAAAGCCGATCTGGTATGTTCCGCTCGCCCCAGCTAACAAACTCCGTAATTAATTACTGAGCTTATGGCCTTTAGAAAGCGGGCTCAGCTACTCCGAAGTGTAAGGACGCCGTCCGGACATCACTGCCGGCGCCCCCGCATATCGACTTGGATCCCACCAGTCAACGTGGGTACATCAATGCGACAAGTGAAATTCTGACTCCAAGAAATGCCAACGGGTCGGGTCTTTTTCTGGTCACCTTCGCTCTCGTAGTGATTCTTGTCTTGCTGTGTGCTACTATTTTGATGTTGGAAATTCGTAAGACATCACACAAGCGCGCCATCAGTCCGCGGTTGGATGAAGAAGCATATTTTCCGCAAAGAAGTGTCGCGTCAAGCCCGTTCTTGTTAAGGCGAGCTACCAGCACCAATGCCAGGGGCGAAACATCCAGGACCGTCGTCACGGAAAACGGCAACTCGGGGGCTGATAGCATGACCGTAACGCCACCAGGCCTCCAGCTCGCATTCGACCGGGCGGGTAGGGCTTCCGGCAGCCAACCATCAATAGACACCAACATCCATCTCCACCATCGCGAAGGATATCCCACCCGGCATCCATTCCATGACCCTTCGAGGCACAAGGAGGTGAATACATACAGCCCTCTACAAGCGCCAATGGCCAACCACGACATTCCGTAAGTTGCATTTCCCGCCTAACCATCATGTCAATGTTCCATTTCAGACCTACTAATCAATCTAATGCCACCAGCGACCATCGCTGCACTTATCCCCGCCTGTCGGACCACTGTACGCATTATTCCAGAAACCAGCCTAACTGCCGCCGGTGTGGGGAGGCTTGTGGCTGTTAGGGCGCGAGTATCCGCCCAGCACCCCATATTACGATAGCTCAAGATCCCATTGATTGTACGGAGGACGGAATATCTCATGCTAGGTTGTCGGTCATTTTTGCAGTATGTATAGAGGAAAGGGTCATATAGAATATTTCAGTCTCATAAATGGTCGCTCACTCACACCAAGTGATTTCTCTCAGCTTCTCCATAGCCATCACGCGCAGTCAAAACGCTAACGGGTCGGGTCCCTCGGATACGTAGGACCCAGCTAAACAAAGTGGAAAAAGCCACAGTACGCAGGTCTTAATACTTACGGTCCATGGGCTATGAACCAACCACTGATGAATGTCCAGCCAATCCTATCCAGCCAGGTATTGATTCCATACCCCATCCAAAGCTACAAACCAACCAAAAGACGGCTTGGTCTCGGGAGCAGACAAGTCCAACAAAATCATTGTACTGGTACAAGAAAAGCTTGCTTTTCTACCACACCACACAGGTGGATGTTGGCTTCCATCAAGAGGAGCAGATCTCCATCACTTGTGTCGGACGATCATCTCGGATATTAAAAGGCCTCCTGGAAGACTGTCGACTTGAATACCTCAACGAATCAAAGAACAAGACCACCATCTATGGGCACCGCGATGAGCGCTGGAGGAAGGAGAAAGCAGTAACTGTTTAGCCTCTTTTGACAGTTATTCTTGAAGGAAAGCAAAAGGATCCTCTTATTAGAGACCTTAGAGATTTTCTCGACCCTCAAATTAGACGCTGGTATTCTAAATATTTAATCCCCTATAAATAAGGATAACTCTTATATAGTCCTCCTAGAATTAGAAAGACCAGCTTTAGCTTATTAATTGCCAGTAAACTAGATATAGATATCTATATTATTAGTATCCCCAGTGTAGATAATTTAATACTAAAGGCCTATTTGCTGGGCTTTAAGATAGATATATTATTTTATTATAGGATATTAATGCTATAGTAGCTATATACTTTAGGGACTCTAGCCCTAAGAATTCAGATAGTAATATAGATATAAGATTATAAAAGAGAGGGGTGACTCTTTTAGGCCTTCTAAATACCCTTACTAGTATTACTTCTTAAGAAGATTAAGTTCTTATTATAATAACTAACTATCTTAAAAAAATAAATTACACCTTAATACAGTCTAATTAAGTTAACTTAAAGGTTAAGTTCTAGCTTACTAATAGAGATATTACTAAAGAGATCTACTGCTTTATATTCAAATAACCAGAAAGTAGTATAGCAGAGGGTAGTTAACAGAAAGGTTATAATAGAAAAGGTAAGAGATAAGTAGACACATTTGCCGCAAAGATACAGAAGTCCGAGTTCAGCCCGGCAGAGATCATAGCATACCTCCTGTAACACTGGCATTCCCCAGCTGCTGCAATAGAGAACTGCAGCAAATGGGTGAAGGATCTCCTCCAGGAAAAGAAGTCTAAGGCGAAGGATGGTCGTAAGAATCAGCGTGATTAGAATGAGATGATAAAACAGAGGCCGAGGAGGCGCTTGTCAGTCCCTACTGTATTTAGTCTGCTGTCATAAAGGTTAAGGAATGCTACACTCATTACTCCATAATTCCCCTAAGTGCAACCTCAGCAGTATCATTTTGGAAGTCTTCACGAGGGACCCTCGCGTCAACGGGTTTAATTGAGCGTGTGGGCGTGGTACCGGTCCGGGAGGCTGCGGCTTTCATCTGCAGTCGGCTATGATCGCTGCTAATGAAATCGCCCTCGTGATCTACTCCTCTTTTCTTAAGCCTTGCTAACTGCTCAAAGTTGAGTCAATTAAGGCGCATCAAGTAACAGTCTACAAGAAACATGGTTTATACGTCGTTAAGGACTTAAAAGGCAAGAAAAGGGAGACGAAGAAATCCGAGTGGACTAAGGCTGATAATGGATAGGTGTACTGAGGGAAGAAAACTAACTACTTACAGCCAAGGTGCGTTGGTATATCGGAATGGATACTATAATATAAGGGGTGGATGTACGAGTTATTTTAACAATAGATTTTCTGCTATAAGTATATCCTTAAGCTTTAAACTGAAAATAATAAATTTAAGAATAATTTTAGTAATAATATTTAAGCTGTTATTTAAACTGCCACTTATTAATTAGTATATTTCTTTTATTTAATTACTTTATAAAGACTAAATAAGAATATTAATAAGATAGTTTTATATTTATTTTTAGTACTATAAATACTATAGTAAAAGGATATTAATAAAGTTTAAAATAGCTTTAAGAATATTAAAATATTATTTAATTTAATTAAAGTTATATAAATTTTATTAAGTATTTATAACTAGTTAAAAACTTTTAATAGTTAGTTAAAAGCTCTTTTTTTTCTTTTTAACTTAAAAAGCTTAAATATTTTCTATAGCTTTATAGTTTTATTAAATATAATAAGTTAGTTTTATATTTTACTTTTATATAGTATACCTTTTAATATTAAAAATTCAGCTTATACTTTAAAATTACCTTTATCTTTTTTTTTACTTTTAATAATAAGTTTAAATAAAATACTTTTACTATATTTAAATATACTAATTTTATAGCTTTTAAGCTTTTTTAATAAAGAAACTTAATATTTAAATTTACTGTATTTTTATTATATATATTATAACTATTAAAGTTTAAATTTAAGTTTTAAACTGCTTTTTTTTTCTATCTATTAGAATTCTATTTAACTTTTTTACTCTATTTTAACCTTAATATCTAAAGTTATAAATCTAATAATTTAATCTTTAAAATACCTTAAGATCTTTAATATCTATATTAACCTAAGTTATTTAAATCCGCTTTTTTACTCTAGCTAGCTATTATTTATACTATCTCTATATAATATAAAAGCTTTTTTAAACTAAAAGTTATATATCTCTCTATTAATACTATTAATAAAGTTTTTTTACTTTAAGATTAGCTATTTAATTTTAAAGATTTTAGCTAATATTAATAAAGCAGCTTTTTTTATTTAGATAAATAATAAATTAATATAAATAATTTAATTTCTCTATAGATTTAATCTACTAATATTATCTAAAAAAAGGATTATAGCTAAAGATAGCTAATATAATTATCTATTAAATATTTAAATAATAAACACTATTTAAAGAGAATTTTAATATACTAAAAAGCTTATAGCTCTAAAGAAATTAGCAATATATAAAGTATTTTATTTTCTTTATTTTATTATTAGTATTATATTAATATTTAATATTATATAGATATAAAAGGTAATTAGTAGATTTTAAATTTCTATAAATATTAACTTATAAGGTTTAATAGATAATTAAAGTAGCTATAATAGAAATTAAGATTAAATAAATTAAAGGTATAAAAATTAAATATTTATTAAAAAAGAAGTTAGTTTTTCAATAATAATAGATATTTCTTTTATATTTTATTACTTAAAATAAGATTACTATTTTAAGGTTATTATTTATAAATAATAAGATTATTAACTATAAATAGTAAAGTTATTAACTATAAATAGTAAAGTTAAAATTAAAAGAATTAAAGTTAAAAAAGTTAAATAAAAACTTAAAATAAAAACTAATATATAATAATCTTATTATTTAATTACTATTTCTTCTATTATTAAATAGAGTACTAACTATTTATCTTTATTATTTCAAAATATTATATAGTTTTAATCTATTTAATAATATTAAGTAGAGTTAAAAGAAAAAAGAGTTTTAAATAACTTTTAAGCTAGCTTAAAAAAAACTATAAACTTTTCTTATAGCTTTATTATAGCTACTATAATATTATACTCTCTTATTATATATTTATAAATTATTTTTCTTTTAATAAGAAAACTTAATATTTAAATTTACTATGTTTTTATTATATATATTATAATTATTAAAGCTTAAATTTAGATTTTAAGCTGCTTTCTTTCTATTTATTAAAATTCTATTTAACTTTTTTATTTTATATCTATTTTAACCTTAATATTTAAAGTTATAAATTCTATAACTTAATATAATACTTTAAAAAATTTTAATATCTATATTAACTTAAGTTTAACTATAATAAAAGTTAAAAAAATTAAATAATTATTAAAAGAAAAGTTAGCTTTTTAATAATAATTTTTTTTTTTTAAATCTTATTACTTAAAATAAAATTACTATTTTAAAGTTATTATTTATAAATAGTAAAATTATTAATTATAAATAGTAAGATTATTAACTATAAATAGTAAAGTTAAAATTAAAAAAGTTAAATTAAAACTTAAAGTAGAAATTAATATATAATAACTTTATTATTTAGTTACTATTTTTTTTATTACTAAATATAATATTAACTATTTATTTTTATTACTAAATATAATATTAACTATTTATTTTTATTATTTAAAAAATACTATATAGCTTTAATCTATTTAATAATATTAAATAAAGTTAAAAAGAAAACTAAATTAAATAAACTATTTTTATTAATTTATATAATTTTTTTTCTTTTTAACTTTATTTAATATTATTAAATAGATTAAAGCTATATAGTATTTTTAAATAATAAAAATAAATAGTTAGTATTATATTTAATAATAGAAAAAATAATAGCTAAATAATAAAATTATTATATATTAATCTTTATTTTAAGTTTTAATTTAATTCTTTTAATTTTAATTTTACTATTTATAATTAATAATTTTAGTATTTATAGTTAATAATTTTACTATTTATAAATAATAAGCTTTAAATAGTAAATTTATTTTAAATAATAAAATATAAAAAAGATATCTTTTATTATTAAAAAGTTAATTTCTTTTTTAATAATTATTTAATTTTTTTAACTTTTATTATAGATATAATTATTTACTAAACTTAATAATTTAATATTAATAAAAGCTTAAAGTATATTAATTACCTTTTATATCTATATAATATTAAGTGTTAATATAATACTAAAAATAAAGTAAAAAAAAGAAAATATTCTATATATTACTTATTTCTTTAGAGTTATAAGCTTTTTAACTTATTAACATTTCCTTTAAATAAAGTCTATTTATTAAATATTTAATAGAAAATTGTATTAGCTATTTTTAGCTGTAATCTCTTTTTTAATAATATTAATAAATAAAATCTATAGGGAAATTAAATTCCTTATATTAATTTATTATTTATTTAAATAGAAAAAGTTACTTTATTAATATTAGCTAAGGCTTTTAAAATTAAAAAGCTAATTTAAAAAAAAAGAATTTTATTAATAGTATTAATAAAAAGGTATTTAATATTTGCTTTAAAAAGCTTTTATATTATATAAAAATAGTATAAATAATAGCTAGCTAGAATACTAATTAAAAAGTAAATTTATACAACTTAAGTTAATATAGATATTAGGAATTTTAAGATATTAAGTAAAGTTATTAAGTTTATAACTTTAAATATTAAAATTAAAATAGCTATAAGATAAAAAAGTTATATAGAATTTTAATAAATAGAAAGAAAATAGTTTAAAATTTAAATTTAAACTTTAGTAATTATAATATATATAATAGAAATACAGTAAATTTAAATATTAAATTTCCTTATTAAGGGAAATATTAAATTATATATATATTATTTTAAATATATATATTTATTATACTCTATATAAGCTAGCTAGCTATATAATTCTTCTTTTAGATTTTTTAGATTAATTTATAGAAAAAAAGAAAACTTAATAGTAAGTTATAAAATAAAAACTCTTTACTATTTATATTTAAAGAGAAAATAGATTAAATTTAATATATATATATAGTAGTATAGTTTATAAATAGTTTAGTTTATAAAAAAAGCTAGTAATATACCTACTTATAAAAAATCCTTTTAAAGTTTAATTTAAATAGTATTTTAAAGTTTCTTTAATTTTAAAGTAAATTTAAATTAATTTTATTAGTTATTATTTTTATCTTTTTAGTTATTATTTTTCTTACTATTACTTAATAAACTTAAAATACCTTTTTTTATTTTTATTAATATAAGCTTTTTTATTTAGTTAATTAGCTTAAATACTACTAAAGATAAATTTAAGTTTAATCTAACTTAAAGCTACTTTAAAAGCTATTTAAGTTTTTTATAAATTAAGTAATTTAATAGAGTAATTAATATTAGTATATTTACTATATTTTATAGTAAGTATACTATATATTTATACTACTTATTTAGAATATTAAATTATATAAATCTCTTTAAATAGATATTTTCTATTTCTTTTTACTCTTTTTATACTATATAATATATGTAGAATTATATTAAGTATAAACTTACTATAGTTATAATATATTAAGGGGATTTTACCTATAGAGGTAAAATAAACAGTATTTTTTATATAATAAGCTTTTTTATAATAGCTATATTTAGTATACTTCTAATAGTATTATATAATATATCTAAAGTTGTAATATTTAAAGTATTACTTAAGTTAGATATTTTTTAAATAGAGCTTAAATTAATAAATTTCTATAGCTATAATAATATTTTAATTATAAAGTTTATTTATATTTATTAGGTTAGTTAATAATATAATTGATAATTAATAAAAGCTAGCTTTATAGTAGCTTTATAGCAGTTTAATAATATATACTTTAATACTATATACTTATTAAATATTTACTATAAGATTCTTAAGTAAGCTTTTTATATAATTAGTTAAAATCTTTTTAATAACTATTACAAACTATTTTAAAACTTAATATATATTTATATTAAAAATAATAGAAATTTAAATATTGCTTTTTAAAAGATTTATAATTAGTTTATAGAAAAAGATTATAATATTTCTATTAAGAAAGTAATATAAAGCTACTATAAGTAAGAAATAGCTTTTTAAAAAAATATAATTAGTAGTTATTACTATATCTAATAGTATATAGACTATAATATTAAAAGCTATACTTAATAATCTAATAATAATCTCCTTATTAAAATAAAAAGAGATTATTTTAAAAATTGATATTTAAAAAAACTAAAGTATTTTCTTATTATAAGTAATTTAAAGCTTAAATTAAAGCTTTATTAAATAGTTTCTAAAGAGTAATAAATACTACTTTTTTAATAGTAATTATAATTATTTCTATAAAAAGCAGTAAAATCAAAATCTTTCTATTAGTACTTTAAATATAACTTATAGCAGTATTAATTAAAATTACTATTAGCTTTTTATACTACAGGAAAAATAGTATTTAAAATAATTACTTTAAATTTAAATTTAAATTTATTAAATAGATTTTTAAGTTAATTATAGATTATTTTTATATTAAGTTTAATTTATAGTAAATATAAATTTTACTATAAAAATATTTCTTTAAAAAGAGAAGAAAAATAATCTATAAACCTAATATTTTCTATTTTATTTAGTTTATATACTGTATTTAATATAGTAATAATATCAAAGTAAAAAAAAGTAAAAAAAATCTATAGAAGATATTATTAAAGTTAGAATTAATTTTAAATATAAGATTAAAATATAGTAGAAATAACTATAAAATATTTACTGTATATAATAATTTTAAATATATTAAATAAAGTCTTTTAAAATAAATATTAAATAGAGATTTTTTAAGCTTTAATTAATTTATAAATATAATTAAAGTTTAAATTTTATTTTTTAATTATAAAATTAAACTAAATCTATAGAATAATATAGATAAAATAAGTAAAAAGAATATTAAAATTAAACTGGAAATATTAAGTTATTTAAATAATAAATATAAAAAGAAACTAATAAATAAAAATCTATAAGTTAATTAAAATAAACTAATTACTTTTTAACATATAAAAGATTTTAAGCTATTTTATAAGCTTATAATATTTTAAAAATAAAGTATATTTAAAGTTTTAATAATAATATATTAAGTATTTAATTAATATAAAAAAGAAAATAAATATTATATTTTAATTATATTTTAATTTAGCTATTTAAATTAATTATTTAACTTTATTATTATTTTTAATTTTCTATTAATATTAAATAATAATATATTTAAAAACTTATAATTTATTATTTTAAAAATAACTATATAAATTTAACTTTATTTCTTTTTTAATTTATAAACTATCTTATATTTATTAAATTCTATTAAAATATATAGAAATTAAATTATTAAATAAATTTAAGATTTATTATTAATAATATTTTAAAGTTTTTTTATAACTTTTTAATTTTATAAAATAATATATTTATAAACTTTTAATAAATTATTTTAAATAAAAATTATTAAATTATTAATAAATTTTAAGTTATATTAATAAAAATAAAATTTTTATTTTAATAAAAAGATTATTTTTCTATATAGTATATTTAGTTTTTAAAATTAAAATATATTTAATTTTACTTTTTATTTATATTAAGAATATATTAATTTTACTTTAAGTAATATTATTAATATATTTATATTTTATATAAAAAGTTTAATTAATTATTATTATTATTATTATATTTATACTCTATAGATTTAGTTAGAAATAGATAATACTTCTATATTATAGAAAAAAAAAAACTATAATAAATAAAAGAAAATCCCTATTCTATATCTTAAGTCTAAATTAAAGCCCTATTAGTATTATATAAATTAAGAAAGTAGTCTTTCTATTAGAATTAAAATTATTTTATAATTTAAATATTTAGATTAATCTGTATACAGTAGAAGCTATATATAGTTAAGTTAGGTATATTGCCTAATCCTACTGTATATTATTATTATTATTAGTAGTTTATAGCTACTGCAGGTAAGTTATATATCCTAGTATAAGTTCAGTATATTAGAACAGTCTGCTAGCTGCCTGCAGCTATATAAGTAGGGTCTAGCATCAGCTAGCTATTAATATTCTGGCTGTTATTAACAGCCTAAAGAGGTATTTAAATCTTACGCTCTAGCTATTATAGCTTTTTCTTTTTCTTTCTTTTTTAGAGCCTTATAAGTTAACTTCTACTTCTTCTTTCTGCTATACTAATAGTATTTTCAATCTGGATTTATATTATTAATCTAACTGTATTACTAGAATTTTATTAATAAGTTAGTATTTTCTGCTTTTAGCTTTAGAGTATAGCTTTCTAACTTCCTACAGTAAGAATAATAGTAATAATAATAATAATAGTATATTCCTACTATAGTTCTATTATAGCTGTCTATACTAACTTCTTACTAGATAATAATAATAATAATAATAATAATAATAATACTAGTTATCTTAATATAGCTTTATATTAAGTCTGTAAAAATTCTATTAACTAACTTTTATTAGATAAAAAGAAAAAGAGTTATAAAGAGTACCTCTAGAGAATTAAAGTTAGTATACCTTATTTTCTATTTTATATATATTATACAGATATATAAGAATAACTTAATAGGGTTCTCTATAAATATTAAGCTAGTAAGTTTTCTATTTTTAAGTTAAATTTAATATACTAATAATATATAGATATAGCAGTAGGTAGCTATATAGCTTGTATATATATATATAAGATATATATACCCCTAATATTTACTGTAGTTACTAATATCTAAATATTAGTAGTTATCCTTCTATATAAAAATAGAAAGATTAATATAAATTTAAGTTACTTTTAACTTAAGTTTGCTACTAATACTATCTATCTAAAAGGTAAACCTCTAGAAGCTTAAAAATAAAGCCTTAAAAGTTAAAAGTTAAATACCTCTAGTATATTTATATACTTCTGTAGTTATTACTGTAGAATTATTATCTAATTAGCTTGCTAAGCTAGCTAGTAGGATAACCTATATTACTAAGGTACTTAAGTATCTTAAAGCTATTATAGGTTTAATTCTAGCTGTTTTAGTTAAGTTCTTATAGTAAGAGGAGGTTACTAAAGCTAAAAAAAGAGATAGAAGGTATAGGAAAGGAGGAGGAGGAGGATAAAGATAAGATAAGTCTAATAGAAAAGTAGATAGCAATAGGGGAGAGGGAGGGAGAGAGTTAGTAGGTAGAGGGTATAATTAGTATAGGCTTAATAAGTTAGTATTATAGGCTTAATATATAATATTATATATATATAGGCTGGTTTTTTTCCCTTTAGAGGTTTTCTAGAGTATATTAAGTACTCTTTTTAAAGGGGTTTTAAAGTACTATTATTAAAAAGTTTAATTAAATTATATTTAAAAAGTATTTTATTATTTTTAGTTATATATTTAAGTAAAATATTCTTAAGTAGTTATTTTTTAAAGTTAATAAAAATTATTTTATTTTTAATTTTATTAAATATTATTTAAAATAATATTAAATTAAAAATACTCTTTATTTAAGTATATTTTTTTTAATAAATTAACTAAATAAATTTTAATTTTTAAAAATAGAGTTTTTTAATAAAAATATTTAATATTAATAGTTATATTATATAGTAAATTAACAGAAAATCTTAAGATTTTATAGTATTTATATAGATATTAATTTTTACTATTAAATTTATTTAGGGCTTTTTAACTTTATTTAATATTATTAAATAAATAAAAATTATATAATATTTTTAAATAATAAAAATAAATAGTTAGTATTATATTTAATAATAATAAAAATAGTAATTAAATTATAAGATTATTATATATTAACTTTTATTTTAAGCTTTAATTTAATATTTTTAATTTTAATTTACTATTTATAGTTAATACTTTTACTATTTATAGTTAATAATTTTACTATTTACAGTTAATAATCTTACTATTTATAGTTAATAATTTTACTATCTATAAATAATAACTTTAAAATAGTAATTTTATTTTAAGTAATAAGATATAAAAAGAATTAATATTTTATATTATTAAAAAGCTAACTTTTTATTTAATAATTATTTAATTTCTTTAATTTAAATTTAAATAAAAATTAATATAGATATTAAGAATTTTAAAGTATTAAGTTAAATTATAAAATTTATAATTAATAGATATTTTATGTTTTTTTTTTAGCTTTACTTAATATTATTAAATATATTAAAGCTATATAGTATTTTTAAATAATAAAGGTAAATAGTTAGTATTATACTTAGTAAATAACTAGTAAATATAAAAGTTAAAATAGAGTAAAAAAGTTAGATAGAATTTTAGTAAATAGAAAAAAAGCAGCTTAAAATTTAAATTTAAGTTTTAATAATTATAATATATATAATAAAAATATAGTAAATTTAAATATTAAGTTTACTTATTAAGAGATATTACTAGTTATATACAGTCTAATTATATATAAAATACCAGCCTCTAGAAATATAAAAATCCCCCTCTATATACTTATACTTATTTAATATCTAACTGCTAGATTATAATACTCTCTAAAAGCTTAAAAAAGAAAGCACCTCTAATAGAAGCAGTCTAAAGATATTAGTTATTATAGAATATTTTTAGGCCCAGAATAATAGCTGTTTTAAAGCTTTAATTATTCAGTAGTATTTAAATATTAGTAGTTATAAAATATTAGTAATTTTAGTTAAAGATAAACTTAAGGTATTATAGTTTCTAAATATTAATAGCAGTAAGATATTAATAAGAAAAAAGGTAAGTTAATAACTGATATATAAAGCAATAAAAATATACAGCTAACCTTAAAGAAATACAAATTATACTTTTCTTTTAGCTAGAAAAGTATATATATAAATACAGCAATATTACTAAAATTAAAATATTCTATATTTTTATAATAAAATAGAGCTATTTTAAAATAATATTTAATTTATATAAGCTATCTAAAAGTGGAGTCTATTTTAGCTTTTTTAGGAAATTTATTAGTTTTTTAATATTAAAGTAGCTTTATTTAGCTTAAAGAAACTCTTTACTCTATTAATATTTTAAAGCTTAAATAAATAAACTCTATTAGCTTTAAGTTACTCTTTCTCTTTTAAATAGAGAGTAATAAAATCTATAACTATATTATATTTATAACTAACTTTTCTAACTTTAAAAATCTATATAATATTAAATATAGTTAATAAAATATTACTATAAGTACTATAAGATAGTTTAAGAATTTAAATATATAAATTCTAAGAAATCTTTAATTTTACTATTATAATTATTAAGTTATAAAGCTTTAAAATATAAAAGTTAATTTTATATTAAAATAGTTTACTTAAAGTAAAACTAAGTTAAAATTTAATTTATATAGAGAATATTTTAATATATTTATAACTCTTTATATATACTAGATAAAGATTTATATTTTTTAATATAGATACTTTATATATATAGCTATAGAGAAATAATATCCTACGAATTATATTATTATTATATATTTAATAAAGAATAAATATAAAAGTTTAAAATATTAGTATAAAATAGAAAATAAAATATATAATAAACCTTATTATATAATAGATATAATAGAATAATTATGAGAAATTAAATAGATAATTATAATATTTATTTACAAATTATTAAAATATAAATAAAATTTATATTATTAAAAATTATTTAAATTAAATAGAAAAAAATATATATATTAATAATTTAATATTTTATTATATTTATCTTATATATTAATATATAATATATAATTAGTTTAAATTTTATTATTTAAAAGCTATTTAAATAATAATTAATTCTTTAAAATTTATTACTATAAAGTAAAATCTCTAAAGAAAGTTACAGTAAAAAAGCTAAATCTACTTACTTTAAGTATTTATATTTAAATATCCTATTAATAAAAAGATCTAAAGATTTAAAATAGTATTTGTAAATATTAAAGGTATTTTATTTACTTTTAACTATCTCAATAGCTATTTTATAGATTTATATATAGATTTTTAAAGTTAGAAAAGTTTTTTATAAATACGATGCGGTTACAGGTTCTGTCGCCCCCTCCTCCCTGTGGAGCCTGCGATCACGTGTGCTAAAGTCAGCCCCCCGGGTAACCCTCAAGACGGGCGCACGCCAAGTTACGAACAAATGTAGCTTCTGTGTGGCCTCGTGCACGTGATATGATTAATGCAAAACGTCTTTGTGCCCCGCTCTTTGTGCCCTGCGAGCGCAGGCCGGCCCTCGCGCTGATCTAACGACGCAGGTGGGGCCGTAGGCATTTTTGCACGCGAAGTTGTAACTTGGGACTCGAAATGCAATCACCTTCAACTCACTCAACAGGCTCGTTTCCTCTCGGTAGACAAGCCACCTAAGTCGTGAATGGATGGTGTTTCAGCCAGGAAATCGTCGACGCCGTGAAAATTGCATCACATGGCCCAAAAAAGGAGGTCGGAGACGATGGAATACTTTGATACACCCACATGTCATCCAGTCTGCAAGCCGTAACGAATCTTTCCAAAACAGCTTAGCTGATGGTCGTTCGTGACCATGTCCATGTCCATGACCAGCGCCTCGTCTGCGGAGGGTTACATGTTAGCCTCCATCATGGCACCTTGCTTGGCGCCTGACCAAGGAAGCTATCCAATCATGGGAACTTCCAGTCATCATCACGTCTGCACTCCCCGCAGATGGAGGGGAAGACTGGGGAGCTGGGGCGTCCGCGGTGTATGCGGGGGGGGTCACCCGGCTTGTACTTTGCATGTCCTCTCCACCCATCTCCGTTGGAGAGAACCCAACTGTGTCTCACATCGAGTCTTGGACTCCCCGAATCCAACGCTGCCGCACGAACCTCTGTCTCTTATGCGTTGCATTTCACCCAGCCTGCTGGTTCCTTTTTATCTTCCCCTTTCGACCGCCCGGTTGTGATCGTCTCAGCTGTCTCACTATTTCTCGAGGCCTGCTGTGCATCTCAGTCGCCAATTTATCTGCCTCGGTTTGCTACTGCCCTTGCGCGATACTGCAAATCCAAAATGTCCACTCAGGGCGTCTCCGGTGCGGCCACCATCACCGCTGCCGCGTCGTCCATCGCCTCCGCGGTGTCCTCTGCTGTTGCTGCGACGACAACCGCTGCGCATAGGGCTCCTCCCCAAGGAGGTGTAATTGAGGGGGCCAACCCGTCCAAGTACAATCCGAAGGACCCGATCACTATCTTCATCATTCAGGTGCGTGCGCTCCGATCCCCCTTCTAGCCGAAGATCGTCATAGCTGAAGGCGGTTCTTTAGGCCAGTTTGATCATTATAGTTTGTCATCTGCTCCATTGGCCTCTCTCCAAGATCCGCCAGCCAAGGGTAATCGCTGAGGTCATCGGTGGCATCATCCTGGGTCCGTCGGTTATGGGCCATATTCCTGGATTCAAGGATGCCATTTTTCCCGCGGAATCCATTCCAAACTTGACCTTAGTGGCCAACCTAGGCCTCATACTTTATCTATTTCTCATCGGATTAGAAACCGATGTTCACTTCTTGGTCAGCCATTGGCGAGTGGCCGTCACGGTGGCATTTGCTGGCATCGCCTTACCCTTTGGCCTCGGTTGTGCTGTCGCTTGGGGCCTCTATAATCAATTCCAAGACGACGAGGGTATTGTTCATATTGACTTTAGTGTCTACATGCTCTTTGTCGGCGTCGCCATTGCTATTACGGTACCTTGACCCCGTCTTCACTCTGATGCGACCGGCTGCAACCTTCTTGCTAATACCAGTGTTCTCCTAGGCCTTTCCCGTTCTTTGCAGAATCCTTACATCGTTGAAACTATTGGACACATCAGTAGGTGTCATCACCCTTTCTGCTGGCGTTGCAAACGATGTTGTTGGTGGGTCACCTTCACAAACTTGTGTTCCAGAATGAAGCTCACGCATTTGCTAGGGTGGATTTTTCTCGCCCTCTGCGTTGCTCTTGTGAATGCAGGAAACGGCATCGATTCCCTATGGATCTTGCTGTGCTGCGTGGGGTTCATGCTATTTCTCCTGTACCTTGTTAAGCCGTGTCTCACTTGGCTCCTCCGCTCGACGGGTACCATTGAGAACGGTCCGTCACAAAGCATCATCTCCCTGATACTTCTCGGCGCTTTGACTTCTGCATTTTTCACAGACATCATCGGAGTTCATGCTATTTTCGGTGGATTTATGTTCGGTCTCATTCTTCCCCGCGAAAATGGGTTCGCTATCAGGGTCACCGAGAAGTTGGAAGATTTTATCGGAGCCCTTTTCCTGCCACTATACTTCACGCTCTCTGGACTAAACACCAACTTAGGCTTGTTGGATAGTGGCATCACCTGGGGGTATGTATTTGCCGTCACCTTTGTTGCCTTCTTCACCAAATTCACTGGCGCCTCGCTTGCTGCGCGATTGAACGGTTTGGTCTGGAGAGAATCGTTCAGCATCGGTGTCTTGATGAGTTGCAAAGGCCTCGTTGAACTCATCGTTCTCGTAAGCAGTCCTTGCCGCTATCATAGTGAAAATCCAACTGACTCTAATTGCCCCTCTCAATAGAACATTGGCCTCCAGGCTAAAATCTTAAGCACAAGAACATTCACCATCTTTGTGGTTATGGCACTAATCACTACATTTGCCACAACACCACTTGCGAGTTTTTTGTATCCTCCCTGGTACCAAAAGAAACTCGAGGCTTGGAAACGTGGTGAGATTGACTGGGACACCGGCAAGCCAATTGATGGTTCAACCAATGGGACAAGCATTACTCAACTTCCTACGGAAAAGCTGCAACGTCTTCTTGTATACCTCAGGTTGGATAACATGCCAGCGACGCTCCGTCTCGTTTTATTATTCGGGAGACAGTCCGGGTCAGACCCGGCGGCCACGGATACTGAGGGCGAGAATAATGCTCCTGCGGGCGAGAAAGATCACGCGAACGCACCGAAAGATGGGCACCGAGGCGCAACTAGGGTATACGGCATTCGCCTAACCCAGCTTACGGATCGTGATTCGTCAGTCATGACTGTCGCTCAAATGAACGAGTACAGCCGCTATGATCCTTTGATCAATACATTCCGCACCGCAGGACAACTCAACAATGTTGCCGTCTCGGGCGAAGTGGCAGTTATGCCTGAAAGCCGGTTTGCAGAGGCGCTTGTTTCCAAATCTCACAATATGTCCCCTGATCTGCTTCTGATCCCATGGAGCAACAGTGGAAGTGTCGGCGACAATCCAGCCAGCTTGCCTTGGGATGTCAAGGAGAGAATAGCATCACCCTATGCAGCCTTCGTCAAGGATATTCTTGGATCCGCTGAGCAGAATGTTGCTGTTTTTCTTCCGAAGAATGGCGATGCAGTGCCTGCCCGCAATACTCAGAGGAGAGACCACATCAAGCTCTCTCGCGCATACTCCTTTACCCAGTCGCACAATGAGTTTCCCCCTGCTTCCCTCACGCACAAACAGCACCATATCATCCTACCCTATTTTGGAGACGATGACGACAAACTGGCACTACTACTCGTCTTACAGCTTTGCGAACGCCCCGATGTCACTTGTTCCATCACGCAGATTACCGCTTCGGCAAGTGAGAAGGCTGACGAATCACTGTCCGCCGCCGTACCAGCCAACACTAAAGGTCGTGTGAAAATTAAGAACTCCTTCGTTGGGAACGACACAGAGGCAATCTTGGATCTTCTCTCAAAGGAAGTGAATAAGCACACACACCTAAGGGCAGCGCTACCCTGGTTGTACTTGGTCGTCGTTCTTCTAGACCTTTGGACGAAGGAAAGGGGGCCGGGAAAGTGTCTGAAGAGGCCAAGGAAAGCCTTGGTGTCCTCGGAGCTCACTATGCTGCCAGCGGGCTGGATGCAGATTTGGTGGTTTTGCAGGCTAAACGTTCCGATATCTGAAGATATGTTTGATGAGTAATGGTGCAGACGGTCTAGCATATGACATGACTACTATTCATTGGCGAGGGAGTCGATCGTAGCAGAATAATCTAAGTTGACATACCATAAATTTCACACAGCACGCAATCTGATTGCCAATTGTTCCTCGTCACGATAAGATCTTGTAACACTATTATCTGACGTGCAAGGGGACTTGAGCTTGCGAGAAATATGCGGGCTCAAGGGTAGGCTGCAGATGCTGTTGCCAGTCAAGCGTCACGTAACTGAAACCGCAAGCCGAGATGGACCTGCCCCTGGCAACGCCCCTGAATGTGGAGGACATGACCACTGTAAACTAGCTGTAGCGGCCCTCCTGGCCTCCCTCTTCATCCATCATAGTATCTCTGTACCCAATGCCTGCATACGACCTTCCAAGTGTTTACAGACGCTGATAAGACTTATTTAGTCCTGTGTTAGTACCGTCTTGGTAAGGTTGGTTTCGTATGGAGCACATCTCTCTGAAGATTAGAGTTATATCCAAATGTTCCTGACAGTGGCTTGTGTCGCATTGCCGCTGCTGCGACAAATAGGAATGATTACCCCGCGAATGCGTAGTGATATCTTGCCTTATCCTAGAAGGTGTTAACTTGGTCGTGTGACATCGAGCGGTGAGCATGTTATTCGGTGGCCGTGACACCATAGCCAGTGCCCGCCCATAATTGACCGTAGACCACCAGGAGGGTTGCAGGAATGTTTATTTCTAGTTATATTTGCCGTGGGTGCCCATCAAGACGGGTGCAGTGATCGGAATGGTCTGGTATGGTATGGTATGGAGGTCCAGGGTTGGACGAACGGGAATCGAATCGATAGATTCATTCGATGCCAAGTCTTACGAATATCGAATCGAATTTCTTGGCATTCGATTCGATGTCGAATCTGCCAGGGGCTCGTGTTAGCGTGATTACATTGACGCGTCAACCGGCTCCTGGCGATCTTGTTTGGCGTCGAGGGGCCCTGTTGATGTCCTGGGTAACAGGGACAAAAATGCGTCATTTTGGATGTCCTCGAGACGCTTCCTTTACTGGTATGTAAAATGGTCTTGACTATGATGGCTTATAATCCTTTCACTTGCTACTGGCCCCTTTCGGGAGGGTGAGATTCGGGCAGTATGACAATTTCAGCATGAGCATGAAGGCTCCTAGCCCCTAGTCGCCTTCCCCTTACGCATCGTGGCAACAATCTGAGTCGTCCTCCGCTGGGCCAGGGACTTTGCAACTGCCTCGCTGGCCTTGATATCCCTGCCGCCCCCGTCGACGCGGAAGCTGAAGTCCACGACGCCTACCAGCCCGCTCACCGCCCGCGCCAACCCTTCAAGGTCGTCGCATACCAGCGTGCTGCACACCTGCGCCGCGACGAACTCCGCGTAGCCGCGAAGCTCCAAGTGTGCGTCTAGGAATCTGGTGTTCCCGGTGAATGCGATGTCTAGTTGTTTGCTCTGGGGTTGTTGGTCGCGTCTGGTGCACTTCTCCACGGCATCATCTGGGGCTTCCTGGCGCAAATCGATGGTAGTTAGGCCCGGGTTTCCGCGTCCATGTGAGAAGTTCCGATGGGAAGGTAACGGATCGTCGTCTTGATCTAATTCTGCGGCCGTATCATCTTTCGGCAGCTGCATCAGTCTCTGCATCGTCTCGTAAGGTTGAGGAAGCAGCAGGAAGGGTGGCAAGCTCTGGCCTGAAAGCATTGCGTTTGACAACAAGGTCAATGTCGACAGGACAGTATAGTGCGTCAGTTCTACTCCCGGAAGGACCTCCGCGAGCGCCCGCCACCAGCGGTTATCTTGAGCGTCTGCGTCGGCATCTGATGTACCAGCTGCTCGGTCTTCAACTTGCTCATCGTCGGAGTCCTCCGTCTTGTGCGTTCGTGGCGGATGTGTTAGGGCATAGCTCATCAGCGTTAGATAGCCCATAATACGCTTGCTACGCATGATGATCTCTTGGTATGTCTGAACGGGAAAGCGACCGCCTATGGTGGGCTCCCACCGCTGCCACGCGACATGAGATTCGATAGAGGACATGAGACGCATAACTTTGCCCGAAAATCTTACGCTGAGCTTTCAAGAGGTGGTAAGCAGGCGACGTTCCTGACTTGATGTCGCCTGCGGTCCCTTCAAGCTGCGATTGTATAGTCGAAATTATGACGCTGAAATAGTTAGCAAGAAGGTATATGGTCGCAGACAAATCCTGTCGAAGCTAAGTCCGATCGGTTAAAGGAGAAGGGAATATTGTCCAGAAGAACGCAATCAGACTGCCTCCAGCGACAACAGCGAGCCGATACGGAGCCAGGAGATAGGTTCTACAAGCATTATATTAGCCTGTGGCGATCTGGAGAAGAAGGAAAAGAATAGGTAGTGCTTACGGGTAGTACGGCTGTCCTGTCTCTGTAGCTAGAGCTTTACCAAGCCGTCTGACCTGTAGCTCGTAGCCAAGAATAATAATTTGAGTAATAATAGTCATCATGACAGCTGGAATAAACCGGGGAAATTTGAAAAAGTAATATTCAATGAAGATAAAAATCCATAAAAAGACGATAACACCGGGAGTTTTCTGGTCGACGATATACCAGATAATTAGTGAGAAGATCATGCCTAGGCAGGTACCCCCGACTCGACAGAAGAAGCCGAAAATAGACTGGCCAGAAGCTGTCAAGAGTGAGTACTTATTGAAGTCAAACTCTAAGGGACGCAGAGACCTACTAATTGTCATTCCTAGGGCGATAGTAATCATTGCCCAATCTAGTCTCTAATCTTGGAAGAAATTTTGGGTTTGTTCCAAGAATGCCACGATGCCGATCGTCATCGTAGCCGAGGCGACTCGAAAGCCGAAGGCCGACTCCTTAGATCCTAAGACTGCAGAGATCTTACGAAGCCCATTCCCCAAATGTTGCCAGGTATTGGTGGCAGGAAGATGCTCTAGGTCCTTCTTTTGGTTGTAACCATCTCCGTAATTGACTTTGTTCGTCTCCAGGATATCCGGGCTCTGCTTTGCACTTGAGTTCTGTTCTTTGAAGATAGTCGTCAACCACTTCCATAGCAGGCGTTCGGAAGGGAAGAGTAAGCGTTTATGCTTCATTGTGCCGTCCTTGACCTTCTCTTCAGCGAAGGCGACGAGGTCCTGGACGGCTTCCCCAGCCGCATGCATCAGCTGTTGCATATATAGAGTCACGTATAGTTGGGTCTGGTTCCTTGGCATGGCGACGCCGGGCGTCAAGTGTTGCGGATGGGTGAGTTTTGCTTCGTCCCCAACTAGGGTTCGCTCCCTAGTGCAGGCCCGGAGGATTTCACTTTTCTGCGAATAGAATTTCCGGACTTTCTTATCCACAAGGCTAGCAAACCCTTTGTCGCCTGGGTTGACCTCGTCGCCGTGGGCCTCGACATCGTCCGATCCGCTGCTCCTTGACTTCTTGCCTGCCTTTGGTTTGGGGAGAATCTCCAAGCGGATGCCAGTGTGTTCGAGTCCTTGGTCGATTGCTTCAGCCAGGATCTGAAATGGGGTGTGCATTTGTTTCATGATATCATTCCACACTTGCTTCTCCCAATTCATTTCCGCCGCGATCCCGCTAGTGTGCCCTCGTCCCCATTCCACCTTCGACGCTCGGCGACTCGCTGCAACATGTCTATAATCGAATTTATCGCCACTCTACCGGCCGTCAGCTGCGTTTCTGTCTAGAAGCAGGGGATAGTAAACTCGCATTGGAATCGTGACGTTCCGAATTAGCGTGAACGTGTCGCCAAGATCTTTCGCGTCAAGCTTTCCCCAAGCCGTATCTCTCTTCGCATAGGTCATATTGCCATGTGTCTTCCCAGCCAAGACTCTTATTTCCCTAGCTGTCTCTTTCAGACACTTGGCTGCTTTCCACCCCTTGCTCATGTCTTCAAACTTCGCCTTCTTCTCCAACTTCTTGTTCCGCGAGACTTCTCGCTCCTCAGCATTCCTCGTCTCGATAGCAAACACATCCTCTTTTATTAAGGCAGCCAGATATTCCTTTTGTAGACCGACTACCTTTCTGAGCAGGCCAATAAGCCCCTTAAACTCCCCGATCACTACCATACGACTGCTAATAGGGAAGACGAAGAGCGACACGCCCGCCGCTAGTCCCACGCCAAATAGCATCGCTAGAAGCTGCTCTTTGACGAAGGCCTCCGCCGCTATAGTCGTGGCAATCCTGGGCCCCAAGGTCGTGCTAGTGTTAATCAAGATACTATAGATGACTACAGGCAGGCTAAAGCTAGGCAGCTTCGCCCGCACAAGGTTTGCGAACCAGATATTGGCGAACAGCCATACTGCACAGACGGCCGATTGGGATGAATTATACGCTGGTGGGGCTATTGTGGTACCCTGAGATGTGGGGGGGGAGGTATGAATGCGTGCTTGGACGGAGGACCAGAGGGCGAGGAGAGAGACGCCGAGCCAACGCAGATGACAAGGAGGTTCAGGATGAGGTTCTGGATAAATCTGTCGCGCGGCAAGATGGCGATGGCAAGAACGGAGATTACCGGAATTAGATAGCCCATCGTCGTAAAGTAAGTATATATAGGTGGCGATGGTATATCGATATGCCGATGATAGGAGGGATGGAGCCTCTGACGAAAGAAAGAAGACATTAGTATAGGAAGTCCCTGAAAGAGCAAAAAAAGGTGGATGGATATCTGACTTAAAACATAAGGACTAAGGTGGGAGCATCCAGCCCGACCTTGCCCATGAAGCGCTTCAATGTGGTGGGCTTCGGCCCCGGCTGCGGACGTTCCTCCACGTCGTCACCGACAGCGGCGGGTTCCTGCGTCTCCGGAGACTGGCTCGGGGGTCCATTTTGATGTTGTTTCTAGGCTCGCAATGGGTTGGGATATTCGTATGTTCGTAGATCACCACTCCGTCTCTGCAATTAAGCCAATAGGTTCCAATGGAAGAAGTGCGGGGCCGGCATAGACGCGCGAGCAGGGCTATAAAAGTCGAGTTTTGGCATTGTACCCAATGAAAGTCCGGGAAGCCGACGGTGATTTAGCTTTGGCCGATGCTGTCATTCCACATCTCCCAATGGTGAGGGGAAATTATATTTCGTGATATTGCGCGGCAAGGAGTGCCCAATCCCCCGTGCTAAGGGTAACTTGGCCGCCGCACCTAGGGACGCGGAACTTTCCGCCTCCAATCATGTGAGATTTATGCTTCGCAGCATCATTCCACTTGTGCATTTATGACCTCAGAGGGCACGCGGTGCTAAAGGTTTCACTTCTCCCTTAGGTGAGAAATCCTGACGAGGTATCTATCCACCTTCAGGGAGTAGTACCCGGCACTTCATTTGACTTGAAAATGAAATCCGCACCTAGGCCTTACTAAAGTGGGAGCGAACCCCGTAGGATAAAGAGCCACATTTGTTTTATGATGCAGTCTCTGGCCATGGCCTCGTCGACCGGGCCTCGACCCTGATGATTCATGGTCGAGCCTGCAATGAGGTATTGTCGCCATCCGAATATATTACACAGGCGTGCGTCGAGCTCGTTAAGATTGAGTGGACGGGATGGGGACAGGTAGTAGGACTCTTGGTGAGAGTTCGTTTTTTGGGCTCTATATAATTATTAGCGGATAAGGAACGCACTGAGATCACAAAGGTGTTTGGAAATATAATACTAACTATTTATTTTTATTATTAAAAAATACTATATAGCTTTAATCTATTTAATAATATTGAGTAAAGCTATAAAAAAAACTAAATAACTTATTTTATTTTTATTTTTATTTTACCGGGGTGACATCCCTAATAGCTTTAATACCACTATTTTTTTTATAACGCTGAATCAAGCATTAAGTATCTTATTTTCACCAATACCTGCCAAAGTTTGTTAAAGATCGACAATCCTCAGTCAACTCAAACGGTAACCTTGAGGCAGGAAATGCCATTCCCGCTACCCGTTGAGCGTGGTTAGGAGTTAGGGAGGTAGGGTCATTTAGGCCTTCTGGGACGGATCTTGACGCTTTTATGCATGAATGCAGCTAAACTGATGAATCGATACGCATTTCTCTCGCCGTTTCTGATTCCCTCCGTAATTCCGTGAAGTGTGTAACTCATGATGCCCTTGAGTTGTCCAAACGGTCTGAATTCTTTGACGTGGCATGCAGCCCTACCTTTGCTTCCCAAGACGCCGCCATCTCTGTAACTGTAGCCAATGCGGTGCCTGGCTTGTGGCAATGATTGTGATGCGAAGTACTCGTGACGGTATATCATGAGTCTCTTCTCTTAGAAAATTCGTCCTACATTTCCTACGAAGCAAAGCTCTGTCAATGTGATTTGCTGGTCATCCCGCAGAAGCGACGATTCCTACATGGCTTTGCGCGTATCTGTCGGATTCTGTGAGTTTCCATGCATGCCTGTGACGACAAAGTGCGAAATGACCAAGACACAATGCCATCAAAACTGGCCAAAGATCAATAAATTCAGGATAACTTGCTTACTCTATCCAGTGTGTTGAGACAGCTGGACATACTACTCAGCCCCTCTCTGAGAGCTAAGGCAAGCAATCAAAACTTAGAACCTAATTGCCCCTTCCAAGTCCGGAAATCCCTTTCAGCGTCAACACTCTATTGCTACATCCTCGGCTTATACGCACCATTTACCCTCATTTTCAAGCAGAGCTCTTTTGGTGTCAGGCATTTGTTGCAGGCAATTGTGTTGTTAGTGCCTGTGCTATTAACAAACAGGTCGAGGTCGTTATCGCGCAAGATGTTTTGGACAACCACGTTAGCTGAGGCTACAGCTTTGGTGCGAAGACGACTGCATGAGAGGGAAAGATCAGGATTAATACATGAATCGTCGATAATAGCCAGGCCTACAGCGAGGCCGCCATTGGCCTGTCGCTCGATGAGGTTGTCCCAGACCTTAGCATTGATGGCGCCGTCGAGGATGATTCCGTAGGTGCCAAAGACAACATCTGTCGGCAGCTGTCGACAGCTAGGATTCGTCGCGCTGACATGGTTATGTGAGACCATGACGCCATCGACGCTAGGATCGACGAAGACGCCGATGCAGCTGTCGCTGACATCATTATATTGCACGTTTGCGCTCGGGGTCTGGACACAGAGTGCGACGTTGTACTCCGAAATGTGGTTGTTTGAGGCCTGCACACCGGCCATGTCGTCCACGCAGATGCCGATGAACCCCAGCTTCGTCGATGAGACCACGGTGTTGTCGACGACTCGGGTGTTGGTCGAGCCAGCCGTGAGGAACCCGTACAGTTGGCCGTTGGTGAGCCTGTTTCCCGTCACCCGAGCGTTCTGGGCACCGACCACGGCTATGTTCGCGCCGGAGAAGTTGCTAACTTGGAAGCCGGTAATTAACACGTCCTTTACCGGCTCTCCTACCGAGAGGACCTTCCGGTGTCCGACCAGGAACGGGGCCAAGTCAATCTCAGACCCCATTACGCAGATGCCCGCCTCCGTACCGGGACCCGTCAGGTTAGAACAGTGATTTGTAACAGCAGTGGTAGGGGGAACGAGGATGGCGCCCAACCCGACTAGGGCAATGTCGTCTTTCTCGATTGTCAGCTGCTCGGCATAGGTGCCGGCATCAACGAGGATTCGATCCCCCCGAGAAGCCGCGTTAATCGCGTCCTGAATGAGCTGGCCAGGCTGGACGTGTATGGTGCGGCAGTCCTTGTCATCCTGGCGTTCCTTACTGGCTTCATGGTCCTTGCCCTTGTGTTCCTTGTCCTTGTCCAGATGTTGGCAACGCCACTTTTCCATCCCAACACACCCATTATCCTTCATCCATAGATGACGGTAACGCCCAATTTCCCACTTGCATTGGCCATCGTCCCTGACTGAAGATGTTAGCAGTTTATGCATTTGATTTTGAGAAAGCAGACAGGCCTTGGAGGCCGGCGGCATCATCAGGGTTTTGAAAGGGGGAAGCAGTCACAAGGCCAAGGAAAACACTACCAGCAACTCCCAAGTTCAGCTTCATGGTGGCTAAATTTTATAAGTAGACAAGTAATAACTGGTCGCGTGCAAGCCTGTCAACTCTTGAGAGGGAGAAGGCAGGAGACAAATGTAGTAAATAATCAGACTTAAGACGAGAAGAAGATAATTATATATATCCATAAGAAAAGTATCTAATTCTCTCCTTAATTACTGCTGAATAGCCATTGGTAACCAAGAACGATTTTCTGCAGGTCTCTAATTTTTGAGCGAATATATGTAACCATGACTTCACCCCCCTCTTCCAATCAGCCATCTCGTTATCTGTACTCCCCAGTAATGAACAATTGAGAAGGGGTGTAGACTTTGCAGATACAAAAATATCGTAACCTGCAGATAGAATCGCTTATTATTATATAAATATTTCCAGCTTCTCCAATCATTATAGATCCAATCTCTTTATTCTTCTGAATTTGTGGGTTACACAGATGAAACTAGCCTCTACACATAGAGGGAGGTAAGCGTCACGGAAACGTCAGCGAGCGTTAATTATGCTTTTTTTGATGACGGTATTATGCAACAGTGTCACGATATAAGGTTCGATTCAGGTCGGCTGGTAAAGGCCACTCTGCATGCTGACATCCAATATCCAACCCCAATAAGCCCCATGTTTAGCCCGCTCCCCTCTCAGAACAAAACCCAAGAACAGAAAGAAAAGCAAAGAAAAGACCACTCGACGAGGATTTCGAGAGTATGCATCCTAATAAAAGACTATGTGTCTCGATAGGTTATCCCAGAATGCTGGCGAGAAGTTAGGGCGTTCACTTGACTTCACTCTCTTGACCTTCCTCGCTGGGGAGTGTCCGGGAGAGATCGTCTGCGCCCTGTGGCTTTCGATTCGGTGGTCTCGCCATGAACGACCATTGTTAGGCGGTCCCCGTCTGAATGACCACTTCAACTTGATTCGAACTCCTCCATCGCAGTGGCTTGGCAGCGGCCACGGTACTGGATAGGCAAGATAAGCGATTGCCTTGATGAGCGTATCATTCATTGGAGGGCTGCATCTGCCCAGGTTATCTGCTCTGCCTTCCACTCTGTCGAGGCACAGCGATCAATTACAGAGATGCCGTGCCATCTCCCTGCATCGACATAACAGAGCACAAGGGTACCGCACTGTGGCACCTAAACAGGAGCCTTCCTCCTACGTCTGCAGTTGGCTTGTATCACGGGAATCACAGGCGTGGAGCTATGCAACTGCAGCTGTGGGACATCTGCGGGCCTGGACGCAAGTCGCAGCGATATACGAAGGTTGGCGACAAAATTTGTGCTCACCCTTTGCAATGCTTACGGCACCGCCCTTCAAAATAACAACTATCCCGAGGGAAGTCCCTCCAGGCCTTGATCTACGCTGCCTGCAGCTTCTTATCTGGGAGGCGGCCCTTAGAGGTTATGATAGTCTTTAGCCGGGCCCAAGACGGCTTGATTATAGAGAGGTCTAGAGAGTTAGGAGGCCATTGAAGATGGTGAAAGCCTGACTCTTCCTAAAGCTTTAAATTCCAGTGTGATGCATGTGCTGGCGTGTTATCTTCTTCTAGGACTTAGTTATCATCTTCAACCTCTTGGGCCATGCATAACAAGGTCCCTTATAATGATAACTGAAGCAGCCCTAGAACATGAACTCTATCCGGCCTCTCTAACGTCTTCAAATAACATGCTTTTCGTAGGCCTCATTAAGCAGCCGCCACACACGTATTTTACATTATACAGAGCCCTACACAACAGAGGTCTCATCAAATCAAATCACTTTCATCTAGTCCTCAAGGGTCTAGTGGCGATGGTCCCAGCACCAGGCTAATCGATGCCACATCTGTAATGAATTGAGCCCCGGCTTCGTCATCAGCCTACAGGGCTTGTAGCCCTGCCTCTTGAGAAATCGTGCCACAGTTCGGCCTGAGACTTTGATGGGGCCAACAATTCCAGCAGCAGCAGCAGCGGCAGCAGCAGTGGCAGTGTTAGCAGCAGCGGCAGTGGCAGCGTCAGTGGCAGCGTTGGCAGCAACGGCGGCGGCGTCAGTGGCAGCGGCAGCGGCAGCAGAAGCCGCCGCGATAGCAGAGGCAGTTGAGACATCGGCAGCGGCAGCGGCAGCAGCAGTCATCGTAGAAGAGGTAGTCGTAGCGGCGGTCGTATGAGACGGGGCAGTCGTAGTGGAAGGGGCAGCTGTGCTGGCGGCGCGTTTTTCTTGAGGGCTGAATTCTTGTCTTTGGCTTCAGAGGCGGCTTGCCTAGCTCAAGAGCAATGTCATGACTTGAATATTCCCTCGTAGTGCTATTCTTAGTGATAATAGCTATCGTTAGTGGGGCCTTGCTGCAGGTCTTGGATTGTGTCTTGGGTCTCACTTGTATGGTAGAAGGGAACCAGGAAACTCGCTCACGGGGGACGTAAAACTCCCCCAAAAATCAGGGGAAAAGTCCCCCAATGACAATAATGATGGGGAAAAAAGCAATATACAAAAGAGATAGATGAATGAGGTTGTATTGGTGGCTTAAGCTGTGTTGAATGCGCGATGCTCATACTGTTGCATTGTGGCGTTTAGAAGTGTTGTTCTACCCGGAAGCGCTGCTCCACCCGGAAGCGCTACTCCACCCGGAGCAATGGCCCACCCCGAACCCCTGCTCCACTCACCTGCTCCGCTCAGAAGCGGTGTCCCATTCATTTGAACGGGCTTCCTTTACGAAGGTGGAAGGTTGGCGACAAAAGTTGTGCTCACCTTGTTACCCCACCAATACACCGGATAGGCTTAGCGGCTCCCTCCCCTATCGTCTCCGTCCCATCCCACAGTTCACTCTTCCATCCCTCATCCGCTGCTGGCGTCGGGGATCGCACGGTTGGTGCTGATCCAGAGGTCGGTTGCCTTTGTTTACCTGTCATTTTCTCTCCTTGCAATGCACTTTCGAATGCGATTTCCTGGCGTTTCCTCGCACGCCTTCCTGTCTTACCGTAATTTGGCACGTAGCTATTCTGGGGGCTTGGAGAGCGTATGAATGGCGAACTGTGAATGGGAGGGTGCAGCGCCGAGTGGGACTTCCCGCAGGTGGCTGAGCTCACTGAACTGTCGGCACTGTACGAGCCTACGTACCTCCTAACTGAAGCGTTCCATCTCTCCCTCCCGCACAGTGAATAAACCCTCGCGTTATTTTCTACATCGCCTCCGGGCCTTTTCATCTCTGCATCTCCATCTCTGCGCTTTTCGTCCTGAAGAGCGAAGAGCGAGAGTCCTCCGACATCGATCGAGCCATCCTCTCCCCTCCAACTCCTCTCAAGGCCTCGAATTGTACCTGCACCAAACAGCTGAGCGACGAGGTCAGCTGAAAGTGCCTCGTCAGCTGTGATTGGTGTGTTCCCAAAGGATTCCTCTGCATGGCCTATCCCCTGCAAGATTTCAGGGACTAGCAGGGCTGTGCTGGAAATGGCTTGACATGGGTCTTCAGTTGAGGCTGTGGATACCTTGAACTCGTCAGCCGCTGAGTGCAACCAGCACCGGGGATCAAGCCAGTTGTGACCTCCGACAATGCTGGAAGAAACAAACATTAGGTCACACTACTTTGTGATTTGACGGTCAGCCAACATTTCCCATTGTATGCCCACGCTGGGCGACTAATCTAAAGTTTTTATTGGTCTTACCATGAGGGCGACTTCAAAGTCACCGCCAAGCTGAACAGGCAAATATGCATCAGTCATTCCGTTTATTGGATACTAGTTTAGAAATCGAGAACTTCAACAAAAAGTGGTGTGAGAAATACCACTCACCGGCATTCCCTCGATAGCCACAATTAAAGGCTTGCGCACGGCACTCATCCCCGCGCAAAGATTCCCGAGGTAGCGGCAACCCCCGCGGCCTCAGCGTCTAGCGCTGCGATCTCTTTAATATCATATCCGCACCGGCTGTCACAAGGGCCTATCAGTTCAATTGCCGGGGTCGCCAAGCTTCCGTGGGCATTTACCGGGGGGAAACGTGTTGCTTCCGGTGACAATAATGGCCCGCACAGCCTTATCCGCTGCAGCTAGCGATAGCTTGTCCAGAAAGACTGGGATAGCTCGCTAGAGAGCGCATTTCGCTTCGTGGGTCGGTTGAGGGTGGGGACTCGTTCTCCTTCAGCGGGAGTGAAGTCTCGTACCAATTCTTGGCTCGTGGTCAAGTCTCGAAAGAAGCAAAGAAGAAAGATAGCGTGTAGAATGCTAAGGAGGCACCCGGGGTTAGCTGAGGCGTGGAGCTTGGGACGGCTAAATTGCCAATTAGAGATAACTTTTTGAGGATACACCAAGGATCAACTCTTATCGGCCGGTGTCTGTTGGCTCAAACACTTGTGCGACCTCCAAAATTCGGGCTCAGAATGTCGATCAATTGACACGTGGCAAGGCCAGACATGTCTTTGACCGACTCGGCATACGACATGTACACGGCTCGGCGAATACAGCTGGCGGCACGCCACGAGGCTATATGCTCGACTTGCCGTCAATTAAATTAAAGGATTTTGGCGGAGGAGGTTAGTCCGCCGTGTCCGCATTACTAGAGTAGGAAATGCATGTTGGCGGCCTGTCCCTATTGGGTTTAAGCAGGTTGCTATTACCGTTAGTGAAGCTCGTCCTGTCGCGGCGGTGACGGGCCCGGAGGGGGGTGGGGGTGACTTGTCACGAATGGGCCACATCGAGCAATCTCAACCCCTCTTTGTCCAACTAAAAACGTCACTAACCCCTTCGTATTCCAGCTATCCCACTTTGTCCGGGTCGTGCCCGAAGAGGGGCTGGAGGAACTAGCATTGACACGAGGGTCCGGCTGACAATCGCCGCGCTAGTCGAGCCGTACAGTTCATGGGTACGCTAGCCATTGTCAATATTACGCTAGTTCAAGAGGCTGCACGTTGTCAGAGTACATCCATGCACGATGCTGCAGTTCCCGGGCGTTGAAGATGTCTATCACGTCTTCTTGATCCTGGACTCGTGAGGCTACTATGATCCATGCGGTTAGTATAGCCACTTGGCAGTCGCGTACACGCTAAACCTCATCCTAGGATGAGAAGTAGTTCCATTCATCAACATTGTCATGTGGCCGGTGTCGCTTGCGCCTGTTTTCCACTATCGAGTTAATGGCTCGCCATGTATGGGACAAAGGCAGTGACGACAAGTCCGCATGAGAGAACGAGAAAAGAGAGAGGCTAGAAAGCCATGACTTACACCACTTAAACCTGGTCCGATGACAGTGAAAAAAGTTCTAGCCGATCTGCCCAAGCTACACTCCTACACTCCTACACTCCCCCAAGCTTATCTTGTTTGTCCACTTGATTTTGATACCATCACCGTTAAAACTGCAATCTTAATTTCATCTCACCTTGGCCTCTCTAAACAAGAACGAGGCTTCATAATATGCAGAACTTCTCAGAACGGCTTGAACCCGGCATGAGGCCCATGCCTCTCTCCTTCAGCTACGGGGTGTTGGACACCCCTCGCTTCTCAACAGTTACCGCAGCCTTCCAGCATTATGTAGCCGTGAGGGCTGGCGCCATCGCTGCTCGGGACCTCTCAACCCAGCCTCCATCCCACATCACGTATGGTGAGCTTGCCCCGAGAAGTGCCAGTCTTGCACGGAAGCTGCAAGGTCTGGGCGTGGTACCAGGACATCGTGTACCCCTTGTCGTCAAGAGTGGTATCGATATGATCGCAGGTATTACGTCCATTCTTGGCTCTCGTGCTCAATATGTGCCTCTTGATGGAATGGTTGTTTCCGATGCAACCCTGAAGTTTGTTTTAGAGCAGACCCGAGGGCATACTGTCTTGGCTTTACGGCCTACCCGTCATCGGCTATCTCATATTGATGAATCCAACGTTGTCGCCATTCGCGATTTGGAATATGTCGATGTTACTCGCCAAAATGTTTCCAACCTTGTCTGTCAGTTACTCAGTGATCTTGGTATCGCACCTGGTACACAAGTCGGTCGGGTCCTCAATATCAGCTTTAATATAGGTAAGTATTCCAAGGTTGTTGTCAGTTGTTCACAGTGTCGACTCATACTATTACAGCCGCATGGGAGATACTCGGTTGTCTTGTGAATAGAGGCATTCTGATCCCTCATGACCCAGGCTGGCGAAAAGCCTTACAAGAGGTAAGACAGATTGACCACCAGGAATCCATGAGTAGTTGACGTCTAATCACGATGCAGGTCGACGTCCTTGTGTGTGCCCCAAGCATATTGGCCAAATATAACCCTGTGCACCATCCTAATAGCAAAGTTGTGGCTACAGCTGGCGAGCCTTCATCCCAACGGTATATTTCACTCAAATCATATTTCCTGGTCTAGGTCTGTGTTTGCATATTAATCCTTGCCTAGACTTGCTGATCTATGGGCCTCGCACTGCACGTATTACAATTGTTGTGGCCCTTCAGAGACCATCATTGTCAACACCATGCACAAGCACCAAACCTACCTGCCATTGTCTATTGGCGCACCAACACCAAACAATAATGTTCCCATACTTAATGATAACAGCCAGCCAACCGACATTGGTGAGATTGGTGCCATGTGGGCTAGCGGGTTAGGGGTCACCCGTGGCAACGTCAGTTTTCCAGAGAAGACAGCCGAGAGATATGTTCACGATCCCTTTATGAACGATGAGTAAGTATATAAGATATACGGGCGGATTTCCCACGTGCTAACTGGGGTAGGTCTAAAATATACAACACGGGGGACCTTTGCAGCTGGAACGTCGATGGGTCCGTTCACATCCTAGGTCGCGTTAACGATAGAGTCAAAGTCAGGGTAAGAAGAATTGAAATGCATTGACTACACTTCAGAGACGCTAAGACTCAATTGCAGGGATTTAGAGAGGAGTTTGATGGTGTAGTCGCTTCCATGAACTCCTGTCGAGCCGTCAACCGAGCCGCAGCTCTGCTCACTGAGGGAGAAATTCATGGTTTTCTCACTCCAAAAGACTGCGATCTTGGGAAGGTGGTAGATCATGTTAAGAGCCGTCAACCATACTACGCCATCCCAGCTCATTTCCACTTGCTGGACACATTCCCCATGACTGCCAATGGAAAGATTGACAAGAAAGCCCTCAGAGCTAGAGAGTCCTTGGCTGAGAAGAGCTCTCCCACCGAGGAGAAGACCTCTACAGAAGTCATTGCTTCTCCTAAGCCTGCGGTCATCAGCCACTCGCGATCCGACAGCTCGACTTCAAGCCTCACACAATTCAGCTATACCTCCGAAAAATCAGAAGCTACTGTTGTTGAAGAGAGCATCGACCTCGAAGCAGCGCTTCCTAAAAAGAAGCAAAGGAAACGTATGCGGGGTCTCCGACATCGCATCCTCATTGTGTATCGCCTCTTGTTCACTCTGGTTGGCATCTTCAACATCGCAGCTGCTCTCGCAGTCATTCTCTATGGTATCCAAAGAGAATGGCTAGGTACAGTTACAGCGATCAACCTCGCCCTTGCCGTTCTTATTCGACAGGACTTCATCATCAATACCCTATACGCGATAACGTGTAGTATACCCAAGTCCTGGCCACTCGCTATTAGATCTCAATGCGCCAAGATTTATCACCTTGGTGGCGTTCACTCTGGCGCTGCAATTAGTGCCGGCGCCTGGCTCCTCGCTTCCAACATTGGCAATGTTGTGTGCATGACTTCAAAATGCTCTAACTGGGGCCATCAGTCGCTAGCTGTAAACATCATCTCTTGGATGCTTTTGGCTCTCTCTTCTTCGTCATGTTTGTAATGGCGTATCCATCAGTCCGAAAAGCATACCATGATTTATTTGAGAAAACGCATCGCTTTGTTGGATGGGGCATGCTTGGTCTCTTTTGGGCCCAAGTGGTTCTTACTGATGCTAAGGACTTAAGCACATCTTTGGGCAGCACCTGTGTACAGTCAGCCTCATTCTGGCTCCTCACTATTACTACTGCCAGCATTATTTTATCTTGGGTTTTTTCTACGAAAGGTACCTGTTCAAGCAGAAGTCCTCTCTGATCACGCCATCAGACTTCATTTTGACGATACAGTCCCAGTCAATGGGTCATTTACTCGCTTGTCTAAGCATCCTCTGCTCGAGTGGCATTCCTTTGCCACCATCCCAGCTCCAGAGCCTGCAAATAGCCGCCCTAAAGGCTATTCCCTCATTATCTCAAACGCAGGCGACTGGACTAAGGCAATGATAAAAGAGGAACTGACTTATATTTGGACTCGTGGAGTTCCTACGTGCGGCGTTATGCGTATCACTACTCTCTTTAACCGTGTTATCCTGATCGCAACTGGATCTGGCATCGGACCTATGTTAGGCCACATCCAAAGTCCTTCTTGCCCGATACAGCTAATTTGGTCAACATCTCGACCAGAGCAAACGTTTGGAAAGGATCTGTGTAACGTTATTAAGGCCCAGATACCTAACGCAGTTATCCATGATACCAAGAGATTTGGCCGCCCAGATCTAGTCAAGATGGGTTATAATCTTGTGCAAAGTTTCGAGGCGGAGGCTGTGATTATTATTGCAAACGAGAAGGTTACTAAGAAGGTTGTTTATGGTCTTGAGACTCGGGGTGTTCTTGCATATGGGGCGATTTGGGATAGCTGAGGTGGATTATTAGATGGTTTAAATGCTTGATTTGTTGTTGTGGAGATTATAATCATATGTGATTAAGAATCACATACAACGATAACTGGGATGAATTCACCCTTAATGCACAAATACAACGCTGGCCTATATAAAGCGACATTGTACTGGGCGTTTCTAACCTTTGTTTTTTTTATCCCGGCAAGTATTGCACGCATGTGCTGTTATGATTCCGCGTCCTCTCTGGGATTCTGTCAATATATTAGCTATCGACATACTGGTTCTAACACGAGAAGAAAGCAAAGGATTGAATTTAATACTAGCTGCCGACATCCTTCCCATCGCGTTGTTGTTCATGCCATTTGTATACATGATCTCTATAAAAGGCTGTCTCGATCCAGTAGTCATCTGAGTAGTTGCCTGAGACCGTGTGATGCTCGCCGCCGACAATAAAGGCTGTTTCATTGTCGATGCTGCTGAGCTCGTGACCAGCGAGAGGGTAGCTAAGCAGTCCAAATGAACAGCGTCGAGACGTTTAAAGGGCTGGCTTTGTGATAAAGCCGTCCCGAGGGTGGTCTGATGGATGAGGATGGTTAAGAAGACCAAGGCAGCGTCACCGAGTAAGAATACGATTCGGCGTTTTTGACGGACGGGCTGTAGAGTCCCTGCAAGGAATGTGAACGCCTTACAAAGTCGATCGTCGATACTGGTATCGGTATAAGAGGCTTCGTTGTCAGATATAAGGACATAGGCTCCTCGCTACCAAAGCTGAGGCGTTAGTGTCTCTTTGCAAGTCTGTCAATATGGTGGATCTTACGCGGTCGGCTCTGTTCTAAAGCGACCGAGGCGGTGTTTAGACCATCCGCTTTGGATCTGTCCAGGCTGGTCAAGGTTGGGGGACAAGTGCAATCTTCACGTAGAGCGCTGTTTCATGCAAATAAGCATACGGTGATTCCCCTCACCCTATTTTTTTCTCCCATTTTCCTAGTTTTTTATTCACTTTTCTGTTTTTCTAGCACCGAGCGTACGGCGCTCCCATTCAATCTTCCCTTCCTCTGACCTGACGTGTGGCTGAAGGTGTACCAGGGCCTGCACTGCCCGGTCTTACTACTTCTTCGTGCAACGAATGGAACTGATCTTGTCGTTGTAGCCTGCGTTCTTTAGGTCGATGATGGCGATGTCCGAGTACCTCAAAATATCACCGTAACAGTTGTTGTCCCTAGCACACTTGTTAGCCAAAGTTGTACACACTGCAAGAAATCAACATCTGATTCACATGAAGAAGTCGCAAGTCGACGAACTCCCGACTTCAAGGGAGCTAATGGAATCTTGGAGCTTTGTATCATTGTCAGGGAGGCTCACTGTACGCAGTTAGACATGAATCGGCGTATTTTGGGGAGGGGGCGTCCTACAGCAACCAGACGATGTGAGTACGTAGTTGCTTGATATCATGGGCTTGGAGCAGTGTCCCCCCATTTCTTTGTCTGTGCAGACTTCCACCGACCATGGGAATTGATTCTCTGCCGGCGGCGGCGGGTTCTGCCTCTCGACCAAGCTTCCGGTGGGGGAGGCCAAGGCCATAGCCGAAAGACTAAGAAGGATGAGGTCGAGGTTGAGCATTTTGTAGGGCTTCTGCGGTATGAGAGAGTTTTTTAAAATGGAGGTGGTGGTGGATGATGGGATGGCATGGTTGTAGGTGGGCGTTCCATGGCCTATACTTTATACCTTTTCTCACCGCTGCCTTTCGGTGCCCGGGCCGTACCCATACTGCCATATCCCCTTGTTCCGCCTCTAATTACGCAGATGTTCAGCAGCCGAACTCAGCGACTGAAGTAAACCGAGCATGATACTGTGCGATTTAGTCTTCGCATCGCGTTCCCCCAGCCACAAAGGGGGCCTGCTCACGCGTCTTCGCACCACCGGGGGCCCGGCTCTTCAGTGATCCCGAAACGTTTAACCAGAAGCCCGAATAGGCAGTATCCGCCGTGAAGGTCCAGATCGTTCTGCCTCGAGATACCCATTGCGGCGGGTTCATTGGAGCCTTCCGATGCTACGCAAGTCATGGCCAATTGGAGCGCGCGGTTCCTCGCGCGGGGCACAAATAAACTTCCTGTCTGAAAGTACCATCCCGCATGGAAATGGCAATGCGAAAACGAGTGCGAGATAATCAAAGAACCACCTATCCGGCCCGGCCGGGTGTGAATAGATCAATTCCACGGGTCGTTTTCTCCCAAAGGGTGTTTATATATCCGGTCTTCCACACCGAGCCCCATTTTTTCCAACACTATTAATGCTACCCCAGGCTAGTGCTTTATCTAGTTGGAGGAAACTCAAGCTCGTGATCCGATGAAACCGGATGTCCAGCTGAATCGGAGGATCCGAGCTCGGCTAAAGGTAATGGATTTCTTGGCTTCCAGGATGAATGAGTAAATGGGTGGTATTCATGCCCAGATTCCGCAAGACAATATCAACTGCCGCTACTGCTCGGGCAGAATTTACGTCACTGACACACGGTATACGAGCGAACTCTTCGCTGATCCAACCATTTATGCCTGTATATGGTTCATTCGACTAACTTCACAGCTGGACAATGTCTCTATGACGTGACGTGAGGCGGGGAAATAAGCGTCGCGCGCGGTTAAGGATGTGTAAGCCGGGATGGAGCGAAGTGCTATTATAAGAGCAGATCCGTGCTGATAAGAGCGTTGGATTTTTATTCTATTGGGTATTGTTTGTCAAGGACGATGAGAAGCATGAATAGATATACTGTTATCCTAACGGCTCTTACCGCCGCTGTCTGGCCAGGTTGCCATGCTGCCAAGTCGACTTCGAAGCTCTTCTCCGGCGGCACCATCATCGCCTGGAACAACGAGACCGAGACTCCCAGCGTCATCCGCAATGGCTCGATTCTCGTCGTCGACGAGATAATCCAAGCCGTCAACTCAAAAGCCACCCCAGACGACGTCCCCGACGATGCTGAGATCATAGACGTCTCGGGCCAGATCATCACCCCCGGCTTCATCGACACGCACCGCCACGGCTGGCAGACGGCCTTCAAGACCATGGCATCCAACACGACGCTGGCCGAGTACTTCCTCCGCTACGGCGAGTTTGTATCTGCGGGGAATTTCCGCGCCAAGGATGTGTATCTCGGCCAGCTCACGGGGCTGTACGAGGCGCTCAATGCGGGGGTTACAACGACGCTGGATCATGCGCACCATACGTGGTCGAATGAAACGGCGTATGCTGGGTTGAATGCCTCGATTGATAGCAATGCCCGTGTGTTCTGGGCATACGCCTTTCACGATATCCCGACCATCAACTACACCATCGCCGACCAGATCCCCAACTTCCGCGACATTGCAACGAGCTCCATCCTCGAGGGAACAAACACGGAGCTCGCTATCGCATATGACTCCTGGGGCCCCGAGCCCGGTGCGGAAGCCAGCCAGATTGCCGCTCTAGCCAAGGAATACGACATCGCAGCGCTGACAACGCATACCCTTGGCGGTCCTTGGGGCGTCACCAACCTCCCTGAAGACGTGTACCCCTTTGACATTCTCAACGGATCTCTGCCCGTCATATTCTCCCATGCGAGTTTCATGACGGCCCGAGGTGCACAGCTCCTCCGAAGCACAAACCAGTATCTGTCCATCACGCCCGAGTCAGAGATGCACTACGGCCTCACACATCCCACCTCGTACCTTCTCCAGGACCAGGCAGCTCTTGGAGTCGACTCGCACTTCACTTTCTCGACTGACATCCTCACCCAGGCGCGTATTTGGCTGCAGTCCACGCGATACCGCCTCTTCGACAAAATCCTCTCGCAGTGGCTCATCCCACGGAACAACCCTATGAGTGTCGTCCAAGCCTTCTCGCTGGCCACCCGCTCTGGAGGTCTTGCCCTCCGTCGTCCTGATCTCGGCGTCATTCAACCCGGCGCCAAAGCTGATCTCGTTGTATGGAACGCGGCCGAGTCCCCTGCGCTCCTCGGCTGGGTCGATCCCATCGCCGCAGTGATTCTTCATGCAAGCGTTGGTGATGTGCTGCTGCACGTCACAGTCAACGGCCAGTTCGTAAAGCGAGACGGCAAGATTACTTCTTCTCGGTACAAGAAGGTGCGTGAGGAGTTTCTATAGAGCGCGGAGCGTATCGGGGGCATTTATGAGAATATACCGCTGCCTGTGCTGGAGGGACAATTCATGGGTGATGGTTTTGACTACGCGGACACGAGTGTGGTAGATACCAAACGGGGAGATGGTAATGGATATGGCAAAGTTTATACAGCCGACGGAAGCAATTGATATATGGCACTGTGGCTGCACGAATAGTTCTGAGGCCTCTTATTGCTCTACTCTCGGTAGATGCTTTCTGAGATCATGTGTTGACTCTTTCGGAACTTATTTAATAGTAGTAAATAATGATAGCATTTGCCACGGTTGATATGACGCTTTTCAAGAAAATCCGGTTATTTTTCGAAAACGAGAGCACAACAAATTATTTTTCAACCCCGTTTTATATCTTCTTCTATTGGGGTGTGGTAGGATATCCGAAACCCATTGGCCACTAGATAAATGTTGCGTAATTTAGACGCATCAACCTACTCAGGCAATTGCTTCATAGCGTTGAATCTTGGAAGTACTGAATAGTAACGCCATACGTAAAAATGTGCTTTCAGAATACTCTACTAAGATGAAGTGAAGAGGCAGACACGCAACTTTAATGACCAAGATCTGTATCAAGTTCCTAGCATGTTGTTAGGGCTACGTTACTCACTCCACGTACGCTGCGTGCAGACAGCGAGTAGCCTGCTCTTCATGCAAAATAGCCGGTCTGACGTGAAGGGAATAGATACTGGTGCTGCTTGCTGGGATTTGCGTAAAGAACGGCCACACCTGCAAGCCTGTGAGGAGTCTGCACCCTTTTCCCAACCCCAAACTGGCTCCTGTTCCAAGCCCAAGGGTTCATCATCTGTCACCTATTTTACCAAGAGCGAGGGATAAGGGGATTGAGTTGGGTACACTTAGAGATGTGTCGATCCGAGGAGCCTGAACAGCCTCACTGCCCCGGTTTTCTAATTTTAGAACGACCTCAGACAAGAAGAACCTGGTTGCTAGCACCTTAGTTCAAGTTCTCTAATTTTAGAGACAATCTTATACGAGAAATCTCAGCAGACATCCCGAGTAAGATCCCTGATATAACACAAGATACCTGGTTCTAGCCTGGGGATAGTGCGAGAAAGTTTGTTATATCCTATACCTTATAGGAATGAAAAGATGTCTCTAATGCGATCATCAAGATGGTAGGAAAGGTCTCATGAGACTAGGCACATCACAAGAGATTCTCGGTATAGCACTAACCTTAAGATGTAGCACCTCTATTTCTATGATCAATAGAGTACATAGAAGTGATCAACGGATTCCTGACTGCAGGTAACGCGACTTGCATGTAGAACTAATACAGTATAGCCTGTACCTTTATACTGAGCCTCAGCCTATAATATTAAGATTGCATTTAATTTAACTGACTTTTACCTTACTACTCAAAAAGTTAAAAGATAAGCTGTATCTCTCCTCTAGCTGTAATTATAACTAAGTCGGTTAGGTGTCTCTTTTTCTTACTGGCTGTTAAAAACTATTCTTACTAACACAATAAGTAATATAATAATTAAGATAGTTAAGAATACTTACTTTTATTATGTTAATTATAATACTTATAGACTTAAAGAAATACTAGCTACTTAGTTTAATAATATAAAGGTTAATTATAATTATCCTTATTTTATATACTAATTTCAACCTTTTATCAATTAACTCTTCCTAATAATCTCATTCTAGCTATTTCTACTAGCTAAAGGCGAGCTAGGCAATAGGAGATGACTAAGTGTGCAGCACGAAGAGGTATTGTGTTCGATTTATAGTTGAAGATGGCGAGGGTGAGAATAGACAATTGTATAAGGCTGCTATTGAAGCTAAAGTTGTCGAACCAAGCTTTGCAAAGGGCGACTGGGCTATTAGGTGGAGGGAATGATTCGCACCCAGCTGGTAAGGGGAAATATTCAGATATAAGAATATCCATCTTGGGGTCTCTGCTTTATGATGGCATGAAACGGAGTGTGAGGCCACTTTCACTGATTCATCCACTGACACAAATCTCCTTAACCTAGACAACAAAGTTCAATTTCATTTCCAACAAGGACAAGCTGGAGGCCTTATGACTCGATTCGACGCGTATTCAATACAAAGTTTCTTCCTCCCGCACTGTTGACTACCTAGAACGGCGCTATCCAGGTTGGAAGCACCTTCAATATATCGTTAAGTGCATCGACATCATCAGCCAGGTTCCTCCTTTCTTCCTTGTCGGCGAGCACAGAAATAGTATCACCCGGCTGATCCTCGGCGGCCTGCCGGGCGGCTTCGCTACTCCATTGCTCCATAAGCAGCGGCAGAAACTCATTGATGACACCGTTCATTTTGAGCTGAACCTCGAGGAACTTTTCTCTCATAAAGGTGTCCCATTTTCCCCGGAGACCTTGTGGCTTCCAAGGCTCCCAGGGGCTCTGTTGTGGCGGGTTCTGGGGTAGGATCTGCGTGTCGAGTTTCTCGAGGACTGCACCTACGCGTTCCTTTTGGCGCCGCAAGATTGTGCGGATATGGTCGTCGTTGTGATACATGCGCGAGCCGATGATATATAACGTATCGACTTGAGCATCCCGCGAGCCTTGTTTACATTGCCCAAATCTCTCACCCAGTTGTCAGTGCTTACGATCCGCGTGTCACCCCACGCCTTGCCCTTGGCTGGAGGGGTCTGGGTGGTCAAAGAGCTCGCTGTATGTGTCGATATCTTCGAAGAAGTGCTTCACCAACTGGACTTCAAGCACGTGTTCAGAGTCATACTGTCCTGCCACCCGAGCGTCCAAGGGAGCGCCGAACTCGTAGTCACCGCACACGCCTGGTCTCTCGAAGCCGTATGCAAGTGCATCGACCATTTTGGCGTCGCCACCTGTCAAGTATGAGACGCCGAGCTTGAATTTGCATATACTTGAGGGTTTGGTTGCCTTGGCCCTTTCCACAAGGTGTTTTTCTCCAATCGAGTCGTTGTATAATGTCGACTCGTCCAGGTCTCGTCTCGTCGCGCCATTAGCCACCTCTTCATAGTCGTCACCGTCGGTCAGGTACTTGTCGTTATCCCAGAGGGCTTCGAGTTCGCTGCAGGTACTTCCCTTGTTCTCGTCTTCATCGATCGAGCTGGGACAGAAGTACTTGCCGACGGGGATGCTGAAGGCCGGGCCGTATACGGCCGCTCTCTTTTGCAGGCCACACCTCTCCATCTTCGCCTCGGAAGCAGCAGCGATGGTCAAGCCGTCAGATAGAGAGTAGTTCAAAGCCGCATCCAGGGGATTAAGCCCCCTCTTGGTCGGTATCGAACCGAGGTCCGGACAGCTGCCCCCTTCAATAATGGCCTTATTCCACTTAGGCGTAATATCATACTCAGCACCAGGCCACTTAAAGATCTTAGGCGCCTGGAACTTGGCGTAGAGACGAGCGCCGACGTCAAGGCCGTACGTGAAGGGGCATATGTCCTGCGTGGAGATGCCCGCAGCCATCTTGACCATGACGCTAGCCTCGCCCACCACCGCAGCAGTTGCGGGGATCAACTTCCCACTTATCACCGAAGCGCATGCCGAACTCGGCCGACGCAGAAAGCTTGACCGTAATGTCTCCCTGGACCTAGGTGCCAGCGTAGAACTCGGCTTGTCGATGCCGTCAAAGTCGCCCGTCCGGTCGAGCTTCAGGTCCCCATCGCCGATTTCCTTGGGTTTGTACTCGTCGTCACCGTTGTCGGGCACCACCTGGCGCACTTCCCAACTCGCAATCTGGAGCTTGGTCTCGATGGTGCCGGCCACAGCTAGAGATGCGTCGATGCTGCCTTCGACCGTGAGCTGCGGACCGATGGTGGCTATGCCTGGGATCTTGAAGGAGGCTCCAGGGAAGGGGATGTTGAGGATGACGCTCGACTTCTTGTAAAAGACCTTGGCAACCGCCTCGAGCGTGAACACGCCCGTGATGTCTCCCTTATTGTAAAATGTCAGGTAGCTCTGGCTCAGATCCAGGGGCAGTTCCAGCTTGGTGACGATGAGCATGAAACCGAAGCTGGTCTCGATGTCAAGCTTAAGTAGGGCCTGGGCGAGGATGTAGCCTTCATACGACACATCTCCTTTGGCGCATAACCATGACTCGTCGACAATCTTGGCCGTGACCGAGTCCTGGTACTTATGCGTAAACTCGCGCTTGATCTCGGGCTTGACCATCCTGGCGAGCCAGCTGAGGATGTCCAAGGCAAACCACCGCTCCTCGAGGTCGCGCTTGTCGAGGGCGCCGAAATGGAAGTCATCCCTGAACTCGTCCTCGAGCCAGCGAACGTGGTTTCCGCCCACGTCCTCGAGAGACCGCTTCATCTTCTTCTTCTTGGTGGCCGCGGGAGAGTTTCCTTGGGGCAGCAGGCCTCATTGGCGCATGGCCGGTCAGGCCCGCAGCTGTAATCATCGCCAACGACGACTTGTCTGGAAAACAAAGACGACATATGTGTCGTGCCCACGGCAGAAGAGGAGTCTGTCTCCGAGTCCGCTTCATCCTCGCCGTCAACACTACACACAGGTAGTTCATAGTCGTGGCGATCTTTGGCTGAGTAGTCAAAAGCTCTGTTGATCCGATCAGCGTGGTCTGGTTTGATGGAACTGGCAATGAACTTACGACACAGAGCTTCGGCAGGTATCAGATGAGTCTGATGGTGCGAGAGCGTTGGAGTCGACGGCACGCTCAAAACTGGGCATTGCTATAGCAAGCCCAACCCAGCCGAGGAGGCTAGGTGCAGTCCAGAGCCTCATATTGGCTCTGACCTAGAAGATACAGAACGAATAAACAAAGGAATATATTAATGAATGAATAAATCAATCCAAGAATGAATGACTTGGCTGTTGGAACTGAATCCCAGCTCGAGTTGATACTTTGAGGCATTGCATTCTTGTATCCTTCGTCAAATTTGGTTCCCCACAAAGACCCTCTCTCATGGTAGTCCCCTGGACAGAACTTCTCATGACCCGAACTTCGGAGCTGATATCCCTCGAAGGAGCGCTTCGCTTGGATAGTGACCGGGAATGACAGATTCATCCTCGGCCCGGAATTAACTGCTAGTAACAGTGACCGAACCAACAGCTGCATTACTAACACCATCCACAATCACTAGAACCAGCAGTCACTATGTAAAACCCACAGCCGCTATTACGTTGAGCCAACCGTCGAGCCATTACCGTACAGTTAACAGCGTTGGCGATGTGCTGTTGGCGCTAGCAAGAGGCTCTGCAAATTAGATGGAGAACGGACATGTCCCATAATGTGATAGCCGGGTTTCAGGGCGTCTGCATAAGCTTATTTCTCTCGGCGAGGCGAAGCTTGGTGTGGATAGGCTGATCGCCCTACAGGGATTAGTGACCATACCGGCACCTGCAAAAGGTAATTTTATGCATCATATAAGGTAAACAGCCTAGAACCAAATGAAGACCTCACATCATGACCCCGGTCAAGTGAGAAGGCAGCAGTTATAAAGGACGGGAACTGCGGACCGACCCCATTCAGACTGCGGCCCGACTCATACTGGCCTCTAACTGCCTTAGGTAGATCGTTAAACCATCTATCATTTCATTTCCGGATGATTCTAGCAATGATCAGCGCTATCTGTGGATCGCCGTCTGATTACGCGCGAAGAGACAGCCAAACAGCCCCGCATGGCATGGAACCTTGCCATCACTAACGTTCGCAAAAGCGGAATGCTCTAATTATCATGGCGCGGAACCGTTTATTGCAGTCACATGGACGACTTGACGCTACTCCCGTATTTGGCAAGGCATGGCCTGGAGCTAAGACTTGAAACTTCACAGCAACCAACAGTCGACCAGGCTTTTGGACATGTCTTGTTTTCGTTAGTCACGTCAGGGCCCTTGACTCGGTCGAAAGTGTCGATCTCGGTTGGAGTTCGGAGCGGCATATAGGAAAAATAAAGATGTCTCTACTCGGGTAACCTCTGTCCAAGCAAGACATTGGGTTCTCGATCCTCTTGCACTGATTGCTTTCACTCATTCACTCATCCATTCATTCATTCCGTCATGGCTCAAGTCCTCAACCATGCGGTCCGAGGGCCTCTCATACTGCCTCTTCTCGTGGCCTCTTTCTGGTCTTGGTCGGCATCTGCCACTGTCATGGTGTATAATAGCAGCCTTCCAGAGACCCTGACGTCTGCTTGCACCGATCAGCTCTTGGCTGACGTTGCCTGTAACCCTCTGGTCAAGAATTTACATTCGGATTTCTTCTACTCTCCAGAGTCGGTCACACGCATCTGCACTCAAGGCTGCTCCGAGGCACTGGCCTCGTGGAAGACGTCGGTGCAGTCTCAGTGTGGCAACCAGACCGTTGTCGGTAACTTCGAGTCAGAAGTGTCGACCCTATTTGTCCCTAGATCGCTTGAATATTTGTTCCAGTGGGCATATCTGAAGGAGAGCGGCCAGTACTGCAGTCCTGTAGCTGCCCTGGCTGCTATATTTTCCGATCCTGGAGGTATGCAAACCAAACCTAACCGTCCATATCTACTATATACGAGTTGTGAATAACATGTATTCCAGTATCCGTCTTCAACTACCTCAGCCAAGTGCCCGAAGGAGCCGTGAAGCCCGATGACTGCGATGCCTGTCTCGCCGCAAGGCTGCAGATGCAAGCAGGGTCTCCCTACTTTGACGGCCCCATCATAGCCAGCGCGTCCAAATACCAAAGCATGACATCAAGGTGCGGCATCACTGGCAAGCCTGTCACAACGACTACGTTGGACTACTTCACTGCGGAACCTGCACAGCCAACGGAGAGCGCCTGTGACGGGACCACGTACACCATTAAGTCTTCAGATGACTGCTACACCATTTCCAAGTCCCAGGGCGTCGGGACAGCCTGGCTTCTGGGTGGCAACAACCTCCAAGCATACTGCGCCAATTTCCCTACCTCAGCACACTATATATCACTAACGAATGCGATACTGTAACATTGGGCACAAATGAAATATGCTCGGCCATTGCTTCTGCTGCAAACATCACCGAGTCCCAGCTCCACGCCTGGAACCCCATCATCAACACTGGCTGCAACAACCTGGATCGTATGAACGGCACCGAGCTGTACGTGGGCGCGCCTGGGACCAAGTTCGTCGAGCCCAGCGTCGACTTGCCACCACTTACACCCACCACAGCAGCGCCCATCCCGACCGACGTCACCCAGGGCTCCAACAAATCTTACGGTCGTTGGAACAATGTCGAGGCTGGAGACTACTGCAACTTCCTGACGCTCAAGTTCGGCATCTCACTTGCCGACTTCATCTTTTCTTAACCCAGCCGTCAACCAGAACTGCACCAACCTATTTGCCGAAGAGAGCTACTGTGTGGAAGCTGTAGGAGACAGTACGTCATAATTCTCCGTTCCTCACTCGCTTCTCTCATCCAGATGCTAACTTTATCTTAGTCAACACGTACTTCGGGCGCCCAGGCTATAATCCCATCACTATTGATCCCTCGGCCACTTTCACGGGCGTCCCGTTCATCAATCTCCCCAATGCCACGGCCACCGCGTATAATAGAGGGTACACGCCTCTGGCCGAAGCCACGGGCACGCGAGACGACTGCGTTCACTATTTCGATGGCGCTGATTATCAGTTTGACGTCAACGGGACGAGATAGGCCAACAACTGCCTCCTCGCGGCCTACATGTACGACGGCGATCTGGAATCGTTCGCCTCCTGGAACTCAGGTCTCGGCAACGTGTCAGACCCATCGTGTGCATTTGAGTCGGGCGTGCGCTACTGCGGGTCTTGGTATCTGCAGAAGTCGGACGAAGCTGAAAGCTCTGTGGCCACGACTACGGAGTCACCTACGTCGACAGCTTCGAGCGGGCCCACGCCTCCGGCCGAGACGCATGAGGGACAGCCGTAGGATTGCAACAAGTGGGACGTGGTTGAAGAGGGCGATTCGTGCGATTCGATAGCTGCCGACGCCGACATCTCCAAGGCGCAGTTCTTTGCTTGGAACCCAGCTGTTAGCGAAGACTGCCTCACGAACTTCTGGCTCGGATCTGCCTACTGCGTTGGCGTTTCTGGCTCGCCCACGTCTACCACCGCTTCGGCGACCACATCGATTTCTAGTGCGCCTACAGCCCCAGCTGAGACGCACGCTGGACAGCCGTCCAACTGCAACGAGTGGGACGTCGTTGAAGATGGTGAAACGTGCGACTCGATACCTGCTGCCGCCGGCATCTCAAAGGCGCAATTCTTTACTTGGAATCCTGCTGTTAGCGAAGATTGCCTGACAAATTTCTGGCTGGGATACGCCTACTGCGTTGGCGTGTCTGAAAGCTGAGCCCTTAGATAGTAGCTGAATAAATGGTGGTAAGCCTTGGTGGTTCCGACTATATTTTGGGCGAAACAGAAGAAGAAGAGAAAAATAGCCCCAGTTAGAAAGAGAGAAGAAGCCTAAGGTTCCAGTCTGATATTGAACCTATTATACATATTGAAATAAGGTTAAAATGTTAATTGAAAGTTAAAGACTATAGTAAAAGGTAGCAATAAGCTAGGCTAAATACATAAGATATAGCTCTCCAGCCACCTTTGGATCGGCCTAATAGATACGCTGAATCCCGTATCTCAACAACGCATGCCCTCTCCCGTCCGGTCGCGAAATTCAAACTCCTTCCACACTGATGCGGAAAGACCGATCCTGAGCCTCATGCTCAGGGTCGGGCCTGAGGCATCAGGCCTTGTGCGGTCACGTGGGTCGGGACCCTTACGGTCCCGAGCCCTCAACCCGCGAGATAGAGAAATCAACCTTCTTTACACATCTTCATGAGACCCTCACTTACGTGACTAGCGACCCTATTCGCATCACACACCATCTTAAGTTCACTACCCCCACCTAGACCTTCAAACAACTTCATAACGCCCTCGCACGGTCTCCATGCCCCGACCTGCCATTCCACCATCCCCTCAACACCGTCTTTCCCTGGAATGTACCTCAATCCCCATCTGCGACCGCCATAATCGGCATCGTAGGGCGCCTCATCTCCGTACTCTTCCAATCTCTCTGCCGACGGGTTCCAGGATACATTTGTGAATAGCTCTGCCTCCTCCAGGGCGGGCATGCTTTTCAACGCCGCGGCAAACGCCGACAGAAGGGGCTCGATCTGCTCTGCCAGCGGTTCCGTGCGGAACATGTCTTGCGTGAAGTCGTCATCCCTGGCCCAGTTCTCCTCCCAATCCTCGTCAAACTCTTCATCCGCCTCATTCGGGCCTGTAGGAGGGTAATACTTATCGGTTATCTTGTAGCCGTTGGGGTTGGGATTCTCGCCACGCGGCCCAATAAAGTACCAGCGTCCGTCGGGTCGGCAGGGATGAAATTCGACGCGAAGACGCCGCATGCGTGGCCATTGGGCCTTGAAGAGGCCGGGTGTCAGGAAAGCGCGTAGATCAAGCTCCTCGAGGTACGGCGCCATGATGCGAAACCCAGTTGATACGGGATCCTCGGCGGCGGGGTGCACAAGATCCGGCATCGGAACGGCTTGGTCATCTATGAAGTTGTAACAGCCCTCCCAAAACCAGAACCTGACCTTTCTCAACGACACGGGTATCTGCTCACGGAGTTCGTCTACTGCCCGGCCAAATCCGTGGCGCGAGTCACGCCACGGACCCTCCCAATCACGCGTGTAGGTGCGCAGAAAAGGCGACTCGTAGGCAATCAGTGTCCGTTCATAGAGGTACGGGCAGTCGACCTCTTGCAGGTCTGGGAGTCGAACCATGCACTCCACTATCGTTCGCAGTGAAACTGGACGAACGTGTTCAATCCTGCTACTGCCGGGGCTGTTGAAGTTAAACTTGGTGAAGTGCGGCAGTAAAGGCAGCCTGGCTGCATCGCTGAGATAGAGACAACGCGAGTGAATCGCGCGATGCATGCACTCGGGAACGATATCGTAGGATTGATCCCCAATTTGAATTCCGAGAAGGGAACCATCTTGCTGGAATGGCCGTCTGTCGGCTTCGATGCTTGAATCCTGATGGGCTTTGAGGCCGTTGAAAATGGCGTGAATCTGGGAGGAAAAATAGGCGTTGATGTCTTCGAACTCGCCCGGTGTCTCGCGACAGGGCAGAGGTTTCTCTCCTGGGCTCAGCTTAAGGGGCATCCTCATCCACGTGTGATATGTTAGCCGTCCGGAGTACCCTTTGAGCTCATCCAAAATGTGCTCCTCTAGAGACGGCAGCGACTCGTACGAGTACAGCTTTTGGGACTTGTCATAGCCATAATAAAGCAGTGGCGGCGTTTGTTTGGCGGCTGCCTTGGCACGAACAGGAAGGGTCTGGTCTTCCGGTTCCGAGGCAGAAGAAGCCACAATGAGAAAAAATTAATGAGGATTGAGAAAGAATAGATGTCAAGTGTTATGTTGCATGGAAGGAGTTGCAGAATTTTGCGGGAGCGGAAGCGCTTTTATATACTGTGCCTTACTTTACCGAGGTACGTAACTAAGAACAGGGTGCATACGACCCCTGTATCAGCAATGATGATAATTAGACCCGTGGAGTGACCTCTTACTTGGACTACCACCGCTAACTAGGATCCACAAGGACTTAATTTAGCTGTCAAACATTATCCTCCACTCGCGTTATAGGGTGGGTGAACGAACCTGCACCCGGGATACCTTGAGCGAACTGCATGCCCAGAGCTCCAACCGGGGGCATTCCCCCATGATCTGTCGTCCGCTTTATAGGGAACACCGAGGCCTTTAGGATGACCCTTTCCCAGGCTTCGAGGGGTGTCCCAGTGCATACATCGCCACGAGGTCGAGTGTACCATATCTGATGCAGACCAGTATGCCATTCACTATGATGAACAAGAAGATTGTCAATTCTTCGGAGGAAGTCTATCGATGAGATTGCTCGCGAGATAATGGCGCCGAGGGTATCCCCAACTTTCTTTCCCCAGAAAATGGCTCGCGAACGCTGGAAACTTCTGTCTCCGGAGTGCAAGAGAGTAATTGTCGACTACCACTTGTTCAACATGTCTTCCCGAGACCTCATGGACGAGAGTGACGAGAACTTCAGCGTCAAGTTCGAGTTGGTTTACACTATAGGAACGCAGAGACCCACCGAACTCAGCCCTGAGCGTTGGATGTTCATGGAGCGGCTTCTTGGTATTGTCGCCAAGGTGGCCAAGGCCATGCAGAGACAGCTCCCTGGTCAGTCGGGGTCGCTCATCAAATCACAGGACGCGCATTTTGCAATCAGGCGCCAAAGAACTCCTGCTGAATAAGGTTTCTCAAGACGTATGTACTGTTGGACTCTGCGGTCTCCCTATGGGCGACAACTAAGGCAACACGCGATACCGCGTTCTATTTAGTACCAAGAGCAATATATATCAATAGAACTATATAACGCAGTGGCACTCACTCAACATATTTATAACCTTAAACGCAAAGTCCTCAATCTGGCTCTTTTAATAGCTACTAGTATTATCTCTTAAAGCTATACTGAACTCAGTCTTTTCGGTATCTAGAGACTAAATAAGGTATATATATAGACTGTATCCTTATATTTAGACTCTATTCTTAATAGTAATATATATATATAAACTTACAGAAGCCTTTTATACTTACTCTAATTATTAGTATTCCTTTTTAAGAGAATAGACTCTATAGTTATTTAGTATTTAATTTTAAGTAGGATAACTTTAAGCCTATAAATATTATACTGCCTTTAGTATTTTTAATCTTTCTAATATCCCCTTATCTATAAGAACTTATATTAAGTTTAAATAGCAGTATATATTAAAGTTAAAACTGCTAAAAGTATTTAGTATTTAGTTTCTTATAGTATTAAGCTAAAAAGCTTAAAGCTTACTATAAAGAGTATTAAAAAGTCTATTTAGTCAGTTTAATAATTAGTAAAAAAGAAGATATTATTACTGCAGATAGTTTTATAAAGCTAGTTATAAAAGTAAAACTTAAATACTAATTCTATTAATATAACTACTATATTAAACTACTAAAAAAGAGTTAGATATTTTCCCTCTAGTTAAATTAATACTATTTATAAAATAAAAAGCTTAATATTTTTATTTATTATAAGCAGTAAATAGTATAAAAAATAGAAGTTTAGTTATTTTCTTTTACTCTTTTTATAATTACTAATAGTATAAACTATTAAGTTAAAACTCTATAGCTAGCTTGATTTATTCTCTAAATATAAAATACTAGCTAATTAATTAACTTAAATATAAACTGTAAACTTTTTATTCTCTTTTTAATTTATTTAGCTAAGCTTTTATTTTTATAGTATTCTAATTAAGTAATTAAATATTAATATTTATTATACCTATTATTATTTAATATTATATATATATATATATTAAACTGATTACTCTTAAGTATGTTTAGCTTTTAAAGATTTATATTTATATATTAAAAAGAAAAGCTAAAAAGAATATTATTAGTTTATATTCTAAAGTTAATAACTTTATCTTAAAGTTATTAGTCTATTTAAAGAAGTTTTTATCTAAATATTATTTTATTATAAAAAGCTGAATATAATATTTATACTGTCTATTTAATAACTTTAAGCTTTTAGTTAGTTACTATAAATAAGAATAGCAATATATATATATTTATAATAAGATATTAATATATTTTACTTTTTATAATACTATTAAATTTATTATTTTAGTTTTTAAAACTCTTTTAGTAAGTAGAAAATTCAAGTTAAATAATAATAATATACTAATAGTAGTATTTCTTATATTTAAATATAAAGAATCTTTTATAATAATTATATTTATTAATATAGTTTATATAGTTATTTAATTTTTAATATTAATATTTAACGTATATTAAATACTAGCTATTTAATATATAATATTTATAATAAAATCTAGAGATAAACTTTATTTTATTTTAAAGTAAATAGCTTTTAATTAGAAATAAAATTACTATAGCTTACATCTTTATATAAAATAGTAAAGTATATTTATATAGCTAAAAGCTATTATAATATTTAATAGTATTTTTTAAATAAAACTAAAAAGAAAATATTAATATTAAGCTTTTTAATAAGAAGTATAATAATATTAAAATATTTAGTAATAGTTATATAATAAAGAATAATTTATTTATTATTAAGCTTAATAAATAAATTTATATTTAAATTAATAAATTAAAAATTTAATACTTTTTTATATTAAAACTTAAAAAGCTTTTAATATTATTACTATATATTTAGAATAGTATTTTATTATAATTATATTATACAATATTCTAAAGAATTTATAAAAAGAATTAATAATATTTTACTTATTATAACTTTTAATAGCTATAGTAATTTATAATAATATTAATTTATTATTAAGAATAAAATTCTAATTACTATTTAAAAGTTAAAATACTTTTAAAAAAGTAATATAATTTACTTATATAAATATATAACTTTATTTAATTAATCTTTTTATTTATTAAAAAGTATTTTAATTATTATAGGCTCTTTTAAAATCTTTTATATATATTGCTATAAGTTAATATATATAATTTACTACTTATTATAGTTAGAATATTAAAACTATATTTAAAAGAATTATTTACTTTTTTCTTTTTTTTAGATTTACTTAATATTATTAAATAAGTAAAAACTATATTGTATTTTTAAATAGTAAATATAAATAGTTACTATTATATTTAGTAATAAAAGAAATAGTAGCTAAATAATAAGATTATTATCTACTAGTTTTACTTTAAGCTTTAATTTAACTTTTTTAACTTTAACTTTACTATTTCAGTTAATAATTTTACTATTTATAGTTAATTAAAGTGTTTTAAAAGTTAAATTATAGAATTTTATAACTTTTCTTTAGATATAAAGGTTAAAATAGCTATAAAGTAAAAAAGTTAAATAGAATTTTAATAGATAGAAAAAAAGCAGCTTAAAATTTAAATTTAAACTTTAATAATTAAAAAATAAAGTTAGTTTTTTAATAATAGAAAATATTTTTTCTTTTATATTTTATTACTTAAAATAAGATTACTATCTTAAAGTTATTTTCTATAAATAGTAAAATTATTAACTATAAATAATAAGGTTATTAACTGTAAATAATAAAATTATTAACTATAAATAGTAAAATTAAAGTTAGAAAAGTTAAATTAAAACTTAAAATAAAACTTAATATATAATAACTTTATTATTTAGCTACTATATCTTTTATTATTAAGTATAATACTAACTATTTATCTTTATTATTTAAAACTACTATATAACTTTAATTTATTTAATAATATTAAGTAAAGTTAAAAAAAACTAAATACTTATATACTTTTATAAAATAAACCCCTTTTTAATATATATAAAAAGTAGCTTTTTTAAAGTTTAACTTTCTTTTATTTTATAAGTTTTTATTACTTTAAAATTATTAGTATTTTTCTCTATAAGTATAGTATAAATATAAACTCTTCTTTTATAGCTAGTTATATACTATTAAATTTACTTTATTTTTATAGTACTAAAGAGAAGGTTTTATATATAACACTTAATAATTAACTATAAAAAAGAAACTCTATAAATTAATATAATCATTTATAATTATATAGTTACTAAACTAGCTTTATTAAATTAAAAAGAGTAAATTAATTATAAAAATAAACTTAATATATTTAGGCTAAAGTATAAAATAAAACATTAATCTTTAAAATAATTAAACTTATAATAAGTTAGTTTAAAATAAATAGAAATATATATTAATTATAAAAAGTATATAAGTAAAAAGACTTTATATATTATAGAATATTACTATTAAAATTAAGTTTATATAATTATTAGAATAGTAAATCTTATTTTAATATATATAAAAATACTTATATATATTAAGTATTATATATAAACCCCTAGGCTATTTTTAGTATTTAAATAATTTTATAATTATCTTCTTTTTAAACTATATTAATAATTCTTTCTTATTTATCTCTATATTTATTTTACTCTATATAGTAAGATATTACTCTACTATAATAATAAACTAACTTTTTATTATTTTTAGTATTTTAGTTATTACTTTATTTTTAAGATATTTTAAGAACTTTTTATTTTATTAAGTTAGATTTCTTCTAGCTATCTTATTTTATAGATTTTCTATAGTTTATTATAATTCTAACTTAACTAATATTACTTTAAGTTTATATATATTAAACTTTTTAAGATAGCTATATTTTTTATATAGCTAGATTTCACACTTTATATTAATAGCTTTAAAATACTAATATAAATTTAATTCTTTTAAATTCTTTATATTATATAATATTTAGTCTAGTTAGTTAAAATACATAAATTTAAAGTTTATAAAAATAAATTCAATTAGTAATAACAGCTTATTTTAATTTAAACTAACTAGTATAAATATATTCACTTTTAAAGTTATTTTAATATTAAAATAAAGTAATATATTAGTACTTTTTAGCTTCTTATAAAGCTAGTTAATTAAAATAAGTAAAAATAAAATAGTACGTAAATTAGTTACTAATTATATATATTACTTAATAAGTAGAAATAGCTATAATATATAAATAATAAAGTTATATAAAAGCTATAAGCTAATTATAACTAAATTAAGTTAGAAAGATTTAATATACTTTAATTTGGAAAATATATATACTAATTTATAATAAGTTTTAATATAAAAAGAAATATTTTTAATATAACTTAAATAATAAGAAAGATAAAAATTAAAATATCCTCTTAAGAAATATAATAGCTTAAATAGCTAAATAATATCTTACTTAAAAATAGTATAATTATTATTAAACTATATATTAAATAACTACTACTTAATAATAACTTACTAATATATAATTTTAAATTACCTACTAATTATTAATATAAACTAATATAATAAGTCTTAAAGTAAACATATTTCTAGTAGAGTAAATTTAATATCCCTAATATAAAGCTAATATATTTTAGCTCTTATATTCTCTACACTTTAAACTATATATAGCAGTTATTAGTAAATTAATACTATAGCATAAAGAGTATTTATTAAAGATATATCACCTGGATTTCTCTTGCTGATTGCTTAAGCTGCAGTACCAATTATCAGTATATAATCTATAGCAGACTCAGATATTATATCAACAAGAAGCTAGAGCTTAATAAGTTCTATATCCAGGGGCAGAAGCTCCTGCAGCTTATTCCGTATGGTTTCAATCTTCTTGAGCATCTCTTCGAGGCGAGCAGCGTCCCGTATGGCCCACTTGAACGCGTTGGGTCGGCGGGTGTTCAGCCTGGACAGAACCCGGAAGATCCGGATATGTTGCTGCTCTGAAGGCTCCGCGAGCTGTGCCATACTGGAGAGAGGTTCCACGGGCAAGTCAGCGCCATACTTGCTCACCAAGCCGGCGGAAGCGTCAAATAGCTTCAACATCAGCGACATGCGTTCGTAGACGATGCGACAGTACTCCGCCGGGATGACTTTGACGCCCTCCACTCCATAGGCCGACCGAACGGTCAAGGCGCTTTCAGCCCATCGCCGGAGAAGTAAGGCTTCGAGGTCGAGCTGGCCCCGGAGATAAATCACTTGGTCTTTGCGGTCGGCTGTCACGTACCCGAGGCTGAAGAGCTGGAGGACTGTCCCGACGAGTCCCAACACCCCCAAGGCTGTGCCAGCTGGGTCTGCCATTGTGTCTGTAGAGATAGAAAGGGTCCCTGAGACACAGCCTAGGCGCTACTTCGCCTCATATATGCGAAACACACCCCGCTAGAAGACGGAGGCATGGTTGCCTGCGAGCTGAAATGTAGGGAAGCGCCACTGAGGGGACACGGCCAATAGTACGGTTCGTTATCACATCCCGTGATTGAAGCCACCATGTGAGATGAAGGATTCGTTGCACTTTATCCGACAACTCACATTCCCACGTCATCACCCATATTGCGAGCACGACGGCCCTTGGAACACAAGCGTTCTTGAACATCTTCCTTTGTCTCGTCTTCATGCCCTCTGCCCTCAAGCACACAGGGAAAGGAGAATTGACCTGTCGACGAGAGACAAACTAAAGCTTTCAGTTGAGGCCGCTACCGACTACTGCACCATGTTCTCCAGTCGCAGGTCCTTATCGCGACCCCCCACGGAACGAGCGTGGGTTCAGCCTGATGACCCCGTCTACGATTTCGCGTCCTTTATGATGCTCTTCAACGACATCTTCATGAAGGACAGGTACTACCAAAACTTCAACATGGTCAATGATATGTCGACGAGCAACGTCATAGGCTTCGGCGCCCAGTTCATCGCAAAACTCTGTCGCCTGCCTCCGCACACGTCTGTCCGCACATCAAACGACCCGTCATCGAGGTTGACAAGGGGCCAAGATGTGGTGCTAAAATGGCCCAAGTTGAGCACCGCCCCTATGACTGGCGCGTTCATTGAGTCGCAGACCATACAGAGCATCACCACCGAGCTGTGCGTCATCTCCCACCCGGGACTCAGGGAGCACCGGCGAATCCTAGACGTCTATGGGTTTGCCTGGGACCAACAGGACGGCTTCTGGGTATGTCCCTCTGACCAGTTATCATGGTGGAGTATGGAGAGCTTGGCACCATCAACGAATGTCTCTCACGCAGGGATAAGCTGGACCTAGACTCCAAATTGATGCTGGCGAGTGACATTGCCCATGGCTTACATGCCCTTCATCAAAACGGAATTGTGCACTCCGACCTTAAGCCTGAGAACATCCTCGTGTGCAAGCACGCTGACGGAAGGCCTGTTGCTAAGCTTTCGGACTTTGGGCTTTCAATTGTCTTAGAGACTCGCCCGTCGCCGTCTCAATGGGGCACGGGTACGGCTCCTTGGATGGCTCCTGAGTGGATGACTCAACTCACCAACGAACAGCTTCCAAGGACGGATAGTGAGTCAATTCAGTGCGGCACCAAAAGCGATATCTGCTGATTAAAGTAGTCTATAGCTGTGGATTAGTGCTGTGGACGATTCTGCTGAACGGAGTCAAGCCTTGGGAACTGTCGACCTTTGGACCCGACTCGGGAGGATCAATTGAAGATGCGAAACTAGATCCCGCAAGGCTTGTCGATATCGCAGTTGCATCCGTTCGAGACGATGGTGATGTTCCTGCTTTGAGACTGGATGAAATCAGGGCCATCTTCAAAGCGTTGCTTGGTGAGCCCGAGGAGAGATCTCTACAGCTCCTGCTCCAGTACCAAAACGAGTAAGAGTTCTTGGGCATATCTTGGATGTGAGCTAATTAAATTTGCAGCTTGCCATCTTTCGAAACTCCGAGCATCGTCCCATCCACCTTTCCCGGGAAGAGGCAAACGATCGACCAGTATGTTTACATGCTGTTTCTACCTTGGATGACCCTAACGTTCTTCTAGAAGCCAACTTCCTCCATCCACCATTTCCACCCGAGCCTCTCGCGCGTTCCACTCCTTAAAAAAGAGGGTACTGAGAAATTCTGTTGCCCGTGGTCAGCAAACTTCTAATGATTTGAGCGTGTGGCCTTTCACCCTTCCTTTCCCTTTCCCGCTCGATGCTGGCGTAATGGGCGAGTGCATCTCGTATGTCTGAGAACGGCCTCGGCGAGATTAAAACCCGTATTGTTGCACTTGACTGAACTTGTTTTTCAAGCGCCAAGAAGTTAGTAAGGAAAGAAGACCTGGTGTCAGGTTTTAGTGCATCGATTCCGTCAATGAGAAAGACCGTTTCGAAGGCGGACAGTCTGGTGATCGAAGTTTCTAGCAACTCCCACAAATGGTTCGTCGACTCCCTCCCACTGGGAAGACCCGGCCAGGATTTGATTTTCGTTTTTGCAGCGTGCGCTCGAAGATCGTTCCTAATAAGTTGAAAAGCAAGGGAAGCCACTAGGCAATTCTCGGTGTGATCTGCAGAGCAGAAGATGGACGTGACATCTAGTTTCTTCGCATATCCGTAGTGATTTAGAAGATGTTTCCGGACGTAAGACATAACGACAGTTTTTCCGTCACCTGGACTGCCATAAAGCCAAAGTAGTGCGCAGTGTTCTTTCTTCTTCCACATCTGGAATTCCGGACTCTCGGTGAACCATTCCAGAGACTCATCAATGCTCGGTCCATCGCATAGCTTGTCTGCTGACTCCGGGGGTTTGGAAGCATGAAGTATGTCATTCCGTTGCAGACCTATCTTGTTAGTATATTCTGCTAGAGCGGATTCAGCGTTCCGCTGATAGCCATCGGACAAAGTAGCCACAGAAAGTTCGGATTCAATAGATAACATCGCTGGGTCAGCGGGAAGATACGCGGCGTGATCTATGCTAGCCTTTAGCAACCTAGGAACATTGTCGTTGTGGTATATACATCCGTCTTCCTCACTGACCTTTCAGTGCCACTTGCACGACTTCAAGAACTGCATAGCCAACTGGGCCGAATCTTCCATTTTCCTCGTCGCCGAATTTGCTTATGTTTTTATGGTTTGAGCCGGGCAGCGGGAACACCTTCTCATTAGGCCAGTTAAGCCGCACCGAAGCCTCATCAACTATCTTAGCTAGTGTCAGCTTTTTTAGTTCTGACATACTTGATTTAAATTTGGAGAAACCTGCAGGAAGGTACTTACAAGACTTGGGCCTATCTTCTCCGTCTCATAGAAGCTCCGAAATGCCATTGTCTTTCCCCTGTGGATGAAGTTGTCAGACGGAACAAGGATATCGCCGACTTCGGCAGCAGTTACGGACTGTGATTTTCCCGTACGGACAAATAGATCCCGCAGCTATCTTGCTAGCTTACTTTAATCCCTGCCCCAAAGACATTTAATTCCTCTACATAAGACGGCCCTTCAGACCGTCAATTAGATAGAAATCAAGCTCTTCCATCGTCACCAAGCTGTCTCAATTAATCCATCTTGTAATAGAAGTCCCTCGAGATCTTCAGCCACACTTTCGAATTCCTCTCCAGTGCGGCCGGATGAGATGAGTTCCTAGCCATCCCAAGTGAGAATAAATTGATGATGCGGGAGCCTACTTTGGCCCAGGAGGCCGCGTCGGATCCATGCAATGGCGATGCAAGAAACACACAGCCGCAGGTATTTTTAAGTACGTCTTCAAAGTATTCTGCATCGGTATGGGCAATATTTATAGCCTGAACATCATATTAACATTTTCATTAAGTCCTCATGGCGTCTACAGTCTGTACAGACCTATTGTACAACTAAACCGCCTATACTATATGCAATGAAAATTATCGGAGCTTTTTTTTTCTTCGTCGGTAACTCTCTCTATGAGGATTCTGTTGAGGAGACTCCTTGCACAATCATCAATGTCAGATGTTGCCGTCGTAAACAAGTATGCCGAGTCATAGCCGAAGCTTAGAACCTTGGGGCGGACGTTGATGCGAACAAGAACTTGGGGAAGGCGATCGCGCAGCCAGATGGATAGGTCCTCTAAGCAACCAGCAGACCATATTGTCTTCCAACTGCCTCCAAGTCCATGAACTGCAATAATACTGATTATAGTATGAGTCTGATAAATCCTCTACTTCAATCGCGCAACGAATGAACATTCAACTGACTCAACTGAATGGGTATCCGGCCCGAATTATTGCTTTTCAACATTCCCAGCTCGTTCTAGGAATAGAAAAAGCCCGAGCGCTTCTTGGCTTGGTGTGCTTTGAACCTCCTCTGCAGTCTTTACCTTCAGCTTACCTTTCCATCGGCTGAAAATGGACTTGCGATTTTTCGGAGTGGTGCTCGCCGCCGTCGTCCTTACCTAACTCTTCTCGATGAGCCAGTCGAGAATGAGAGGTCGTTCTTGATCGTCTTGTCGATGATATAGCTGGCTCACGCCCCGTTTTGTCTCAAGTATTGTTTGGCTGCTTACCTCAGTTGAGAACTTTTCTAAGGACAATAACAATGAAAGGCAAGGAAGGACAAAGTAGCTGCTCTGTTGGGCGGCTTGATTGTGGCGCATGAGTTGTGGCGTAAAAGGTGGCGCGTCGATCGTGGCGAAAGCGAGGTGGCGCAAGAGTTGTGGTGCAGCCGCCGAGCACGCATCGTTTTATGGCCTGAGTTTACGCAGGAAGGGCGCGGAAGAAGGAACCTTTCGTTCCGAAAGGCATAGGGGATTTCACCTGAGCACGAGGAAGCACGTCTGTTTTTCTATTCTGCTTCCTCGCGCTACGTCTTGTATCTAAGACTGATCCTATACACTATCGTTATATTTGATCTATTACTCGTTGAACTATGCTGAGCCCTGAATCGATTTGAAAAAACCTTTACATACCCCTCTTTTTTACTGCATGTTAAGACACAGGAGACCGGTCCCCTACGGGGTCCGCCAATGCCTTTCGGAACAAGCCTGAGAAGCAAGGCACTTACCTTGTGAAAGGAAGAGCCTGGACGGCCTGTGCGTTTGGGAAGACTAACGAGGGCCATGAGATTCTGTACGTCGTCACTGCCGGTGGGTTGGCGAGACCTGTGAATGGGATGTTGGTCGAGGGAGGAACAGCAGTTGCAATTAGTACGAGCAGCTTCAGGCAGTAATAAGTTGCATAATAAGCTGCTCCACTATGGGTGGAGCCTTACAGTAGGCTAAGAGCGCATTGTATACTTCTCGCGTGGTCTACTAAGTTAGCGAATTTTGAAGCAACTGTGAGGAAGGGGAAAATTCGTATAAGTGTATTGATCTCTTAATGATCCTGGTAAAGTCTCTCCTTTCTCGCCGCCAGTTCCCGTCCCAGCATGTCAGTATCCCACCACACTTTGGCTTCCAGAATCTGCAGCCCATCAGTCCCTTGGCCGTCAACCTCGCTTTTTCCGACCAGGAACATCAGAAACCTCGGAACGACAATCGGATCCCCAGTCAATAGCGGGTCTTTTACCGAGAATGCTGTGTCGGTTTCCGACATAACCCAGTGTGCATCTCTCTCTGGAGCTGCTTCAGTAGGTGTAGCTTTGACTGCCCAACCTCATGGATTAGTATTTTCCTCTTTCAGTGTAGTTGGGGGGATTCATCGGACACAAAAGAGATGTCTTGTAAGTACTTCGGCCCTCCCGAGATACCTAAAGCGGCGAAAATAGGCACGGCAAGGACGTACTTAGGCGAACTATTTTAAGATAATGGCGGATAGCGCCAAACGGCCCAAAGAGGCTCTTCATCCAAGTCCAAATCTCTCATCACCGCCGTGATAGACGATACCATTGGCGTTGTAGAAGTTGCAACTCGGAGCATACCATATGTGAAATGGCCCAGAGATTTCGAGAGAATCAACTTTGTTGCTATATTTTTCCATAAAAGAAAGGGTAGGTATAGCTCTGGTGGAGGCATCATAGGCACCGTAGTGGGTAAGACACGTGGTTGACTCTGTCATGTTCGACGGTCGTGCGGTTACGTTTTGCTTCGGAAGAGTTGGACTTGAGAATAACAATGCGTGGAAATGCAGCTCCTGGCTAGTGAACGACTTCAGAGGAAGAAAAACTCGATCGTTGGCGCTGAGAAGGCATCCTTTTAATCTTGTACCTGCGCATTGAGAATAGAGGCCGTTTTGTCGATGGCGGCATTAGATCACCAGCAGGCTGTCGGGCACTCAAGCTTGCATACAGGCCAATTCCTGGTTGCCCTGACACGTAGGTTGAATCCAGTACCGTCATCCAACCGTCATGCCTACGTCTTGATTGCAACTTTAAGCTTTTCGCGATATGGATGTGAAAAGAGGGGTACAACTATTCAGTAATCATGCAAGTGCTCGGACGCGTCATGTTTAGTGAACATCTGAAGCCCTCCACTCGGCCATACGGCACTTGTCCAAACGACGTTAATGAAAACCTTTCTACGTATCCGAGTAAAGCGTGAAAAATGATATTCTTCTTTCCTAGCCGATTGATAAAAGTATATATAGGAGGTGGCCTTGCCCTCCTTTGACATCCGCCGATTCAGCTCGCTCGTGGATTCGACAATTAAAAGAACACTTCGATCCTGGGGCTGGGTTTAGTTGTCAGCCAAAATGAGCCGATCAGACATCTTTTATCAGCCTCTTAAGGGCGAGACCTCGGGTCTCCCGCATGACCCATTCAAGAGCTTTTGCATCCCGCGACCCATCGGTTGGATTAGTACCACCAGCCGAGACGGCAAGAATAACCTCGCTCCCTTCAGCCAGTTCCAGAATGTCTCCTTTGACCCACCGACGATACTGTCTGTCTTACCTTTTAATCTTACATTGGCCATGACCTAAAACCTTCGCAGTTTTATTGGTCACCAAAGCCTCTACAAGAAGCGCCAGAGGGATACCGTCATGAACTGCGTCGAGACTAATGAGTTCGTTTGGAACATGGCAACGTATGTATCCTTATCCTCCCTTATATTTTCCCCAGCGAGGCAATAAATCAACTAAGACCCCTAGCTACGACCTCCGCGACGACGTTAATAACAGCAGTAAGGAGAGCTGGGATGATGAATTTGAAGAATTCAACATTAAGACGGTACCTTCGCAACTCGTGCGCCCACCTCGTGTCGCAGACTCCCCCGTAACGTTCGAGTGCCGTGTGCATAGCATTGTTCGTATCGCAAATGAATATCACGGCAAGAAGGCGGCCGGCCCGCATTGGGTTGGCAATTCGGACATAGTCATTGGGCGGGTTCTTGGCATCCATATCAAGGGGGAGTATATCACGCCGGATGGTGTGAGTGGCACAAAACCTAAAGCAAATGAAGATAAAGGCTAACGATATTATGTGCAGTTGTTCGACGTGCTGAAGGCCGCGCCAATTGCGAGGCTAGGGTACCACCAGTATACCCACATCGACAAGGTCTGGGAGATGATAATGCCTTCTATGCCCGATGATAATGTCTCTGGAGGAGTGTTGGGTGGAACGGGTCTCGTTTATGGGGACCCTGAGGCGGATGAGGGTGAACATGAGGTGCTTAAGTGTTCTAAGTTCCCATGAAGTATGTGTTTGGCTCGACAGCAGCTGTGATCAAGGAGACGGCGGGGAAAATGCTAGTGCCCGAAATGGCAAGATGCGTTCTTAGTAAAATTAGTTTGTGGGGAGATTGACAATGATATTATACAAGAAAATGGGAGCTAATGCTTAATACTAATTCGTCTCCTGTGTCAATTCATATCTCATTGCCCAAAACTCCTACTATTAAACAGGGAGAGGAGTTTGTATCGAAACCACTGTTGCAGGTTGTGTAAGTACTCCCGAATTAGTTTGCATAGAAGCGTCGGAGGCGTCGACCATCCGGTACTGGTCCGTGACATTGAAGGCCGTCTTGCAGTTGACAATAGCATCTTGGCCCTTGAAGGCTGCGATCAGCTCGTCTGAAGGGTACGAATCTGCAATGGTGATGACACTGAGGTTGGTTGGGAGCTTGAATTTAGAGGAGGCCTCGTTGAAGTATGGTTACTTCCAGGGAAGTCTCAGCCAGGAGAGCCTTGAGCACCACACTACCAATGGAGATCTTGTACTTCCTCATACGGTACACGGACTCTCCCAGCTGCTCTCTGGGGAATGTGGAAGAGTGGGTAGCGCACCCTTTGCAAGAAAAGAGGAGCAAAAGGGCTGGTTCCAGTGTTGATGCCACGTCCAGAAGGGATAATGCGTCCGCTAATTATAAGCAACGTTTCCTTTGGTTTTTTAAAGGTTTGTAAATTTTTGGGCTAAATAATCAGTCCTCACTATGTGTCATATATGTAATTCGCCACCATCACTGAGTTTAGGAGACCAGACAGTCAATGTATTTATTTTCGCGTGATAATAACCTTAACTGGCTCTAGTTAAAGCATGGTGGAAGCAGGAACGGCAGGATCTGCTTGTGAGAAGAACGAAAAAGACTAGATAAAGAAAAGGGCACTATACCTAACCGATAGGGGGTCAAACAGGAGAAATAAATATGTCTATTATTAAAGAAACCAATCCTAAGAGCCTAAAAGGGCAGGGTTACTACACTATTATACCCCATTCTATTGCAGCAGAAGCTTCCTAATCCTAGCAACTACACAAAATGTAGCCTATACCGTTTCAGGATTGCAAACTCTCCACCCGGAGGATATCCAGGCCGGTAGCACACTGGCTAAAGCATTAATATACTGAGGTATAACATACATAATAAGCGAGTCGGAAATACAAGCAAGTCGGAAAAAATCCCACACTATTAAGATAAAAACTTCAATAAAAACACAACAACACCTTAAATCAATTAAAACTAATCGCTATCCTCTTCTTCAGAAGTCTCAATTATAACCTGACAGGTCCTTGCATTATAACCGGCCTTTCCACAAGTTCTACAGCGCCTTTCCCTCGGGATCGCCAACCTCTGTTGACTACTACTTCTCGATGATTTAGCTACTACCTGCGTATTAATATCTCTCTGATCTATTTTATCCTCCCCTTATCTAGAGTTATCTTCCCTCCTTTATGTAGGCGGATTCTTTTCGCTCTGTGCTGTTTACTAAGAGTCTTATTTGCCTGTTAAAGGATTTAGACTTTAGACTTTAATAGGGCATTCTGATATATTATTGTCTTTATTCTCTTTAAAAATAACTTAAGTGCCTTAAGAATTAATACTAGAGAGCTACTTTAATATCTTTTTATTTATCTTTTAAGATATTTAGACTAAAAGCTAGCCTTAAGTATAGTCTTTAGAGTCTTTAAGACCTAAAGGTTAGAGAGGCTAATTTCCTTTTTTACTAGTGTTAGAGTCTATAGCTATATATTAAGCTTTAATATAATATTTTTTAGGTTTAAGGGAATAAATCTAGCTTTTTAAAAACCTCTCTTAATATTACTTCTTATTATAGAGGCTTTATAGGCAGTATAGAATATTAAGAAGAATTTAGTCTTTAAAATATAAATTATAGAGTATTTAATTAATTACTTAATTGCTTAACTATAAGCTATTTTAAGTGGCCTAAAGCACTTAATATTAAGAGGCTAAAGTAAGTAAGATAAATAAAGCAGTATATAAAGTATAATAATATAGTTCTTTTTATAATATTTCTTAAAGTTAATAGAGTAGTAACTTTTATACCTATTAAGAATTAGAAGATAATAGTAACTAATTAATTAATTCTTTATATACTAATTAAAGTGCTTAAACTACTTAAAATCTATCTTATTATTAGTCTAGCTATTTTAAGTTATTAAAATAGCCTAATTACCTAGAAGGTTACTTTTTTAATACTAGCTAGTAAGGTAATATTAGCCTGTAACTATAATAAATAGCTAGATTATCTAGCCTTCTATATTAATTGCCTAAATAACTATAATCTATTTTCAGTTTTCAGGCTAAACTAATTTTAGGTTTCTATATCTATCTATACCTATAATAACTATTCTATTTATAATTATACCTATTATAAAGTCAGTCTTATTAAAGTTATAGATATCAGCTAGATTAATACTATATTTTATAATTATATTCTCTATAAGCTAGAACTAATTGCAAATAATAGTTAGATCTTTATATTTAGCCCTCTAATAGTTATATTTATAAAAAAAAAATATTTTAAGCTCTAATTATTACCTAATAAAGTTAGAAGCTTAGTACTTACCAACTGGTAATATATTACAGTCAGTAAGCAGTCAGTTAGCTATTTCTTTAATACTATACAGTTGCAGGGGAAATTTTTATAAATCTAAATTAAAAATAAATTAAATAATAATCTGTTCCTTAAGATCGGTTAGTTGATGCGAATTAGGGATAATATCGCCTCAAGAAGGTTTACTATAATGTCGGTTATAGAGGGTACTAGGCGGGACTTTGTAAATCCTTGCGGTAGGGTAGATGTATAATTTTGGATTATTTTGAAGAGCCTGAAGGATAAGGATGATATTTGCCTCTTTGCTTGACTGTGACATATTTGGTGGTTGAGAAATAATTGATTGAATAAAAAGAAGGAGAGTTGAGGGATTTTTTCCGACTCGCTTGTATTTCCGACTCGCTTATCATATACGTTAGTGCTAGTTGGATATTATATCTTCTGGGCAAAGAGGTCCAGCTGGGGTAGGTAGGGCTACCCTGTATACGATCAAAATGGGATAAAGACTCGAACTGATATGTGTGATGATATCGTAGCGCCCGTTTCCAGGGTTATGCGGCTTATAACTGCCGTCGCGGTTAAACCTTGATGAGGCGGGAGCCCCTGTCTCACGTGATGCCACCGCAAGCCATAGCGTTCGCCAGGTGAGTGAGGCTCCACTATCGAGCAGCCCGACGTTTTGGGTGGGGAATGTGAAAGGCGCTTACTTCCTTCCCTAGGGCTAAAATTAAACACGTGAGCGCGGGACAAGCGGAAGTGTCGTCATAACAAGCAGAAGGGAACGTAGTGACCGCGATAGCATCAAATGAACGAACGTGAATGCCACACATGAGCGCGAACGAAGTGAGCAAGCGGACATGAGGAAATACACTATATAAACCGGAAGCCTGAGGCACGAGGGCTGGAGGGGGAGAGCGGTTACGCTCGACCATATAACTTTGGTTTATATAGTGTAACCGTGTAACCTGTAACCGCAGGTGCTACAGGACCACGCACTATTAGGGGAGGCGCCGGAAGTATGACGGGCCGAACAGTCATAAAGAGGGTAGCGAGCATGCGAGCGACCGAAGCCATAAGCACGGGAACGAGGGACGAGTGGGAGGGCAGTCATAAGAGCCGGGGGGCGCGGAGCAACCATAGGCTAGCCATCACGGGGTCGGGCCCGCTAATGGACGTTCGCAGAAGAACGACCAAAATACCGAGAGGTATAAGTAGGCGTCGGGCGCCCACTTTCCAACGACGGAGGACATTCTTTCTTTCTTTCTTTTGTCGGTAGACACAGCGAGGGGGGGCCCGAGCATACTACGCAACACGAGGTGAGTGTTGATCTTTCGAAGTGCAGGTCGCTTCGCTCACATATATAGCCGGGGGACCAGGCGACATTGTTGGAGTGGGAGACGACGATATGATGCGGGAGCATCCCGTACACACGAGACTGGAGGGCGAGGAATGGAAGCCACGGGAAGGGGCGATGAACCTATGTTTAGGTCGGTGTATACAGAGTCGCTGCACTCTGTCGTTATCTACGGACGAGGATGCGTCCAATATCCAGCTGTGGGGGGCAGATGGTTCACGGAGGACACGGTGGACGACTTTCTTTCTCGCGGGATTGAATCTGGAGGATGCGGACCGTCTTGTTCAGTCCCTGGGGGATGTGTTGCCGCGTCATATGTGGTATTACGGGAGTCGGGAGGATCACGTCCATCGAACCGTGGGGGTTCACCAAGTGCTTCACTCGTGCGTAAACGTAGTCGTAGGGAGTACGGGCTTTCATCAGCCGAGCGTGCTCATCGAGGCGGTAGAGACTTTAGTGTCTTGGAGTTTGGACGAGACATGTCGTTTCGACGTGTTTCCGTGCCCTTTTGATTTTATCGATCCTGGGGATGTCCAGGATATCGTGTCCTGGGTCGGCTTTGCCGTAGCGTACATAGGCGATGGGAATCGTCGTGGTAGTCAGGATGGTCTACATCGTTGCGTCTTCGGAGATCCCGACGTGTTGGACTTGTGTCTCAACCAGCTGGGCGGCATAGACATGGGGTCGTTAGCCATCGAGGTGGGACGTAGATCTTGTCTTCTGGAGTGGGCTCCTGTTTCGCCGCTAGATACAGTCTATGTGCAGGCATAAGGCGTGTAGAGCCGTAATCATTCCCGCATCGGGTGGGAATAACCTCACTTTTCATCGTAGATCTTTTTTATTTCTTGTCGAGCATAACAACCAGGCGCGAGCAAACACCAGAATAGACACGCGCGAGCGACCTAGTAAACTGCGAGACATACTTTAGTTTTAATTTCAACTGTAATTTTCAATCGTGACCACGTAAATGTAATCATCGTAATGTGAATGTAATCGTAAACATATTTGTAATTGTCATTGTCGTGAGACCGAAGGAGCGTAGCGACTGAGAGCCACCGTAGCGAAGCGCAGGTCCATCCCCGGAACGAAGTGAAGGGTGTGGTCGGGTCGAAAGACCTCAGACGGGCATCACCCAAAGAGGGCCCGAACTACAACCAAGCAACCGGAGGTGCACGAACGGAGTGAGTACCGAAGGGCGGTAGGGCACATCGTAGAATGTCATCGAACATGCCACAAGCAATCGGGAGGAACGAAGTGACGACAACACCAACGAACAAGTGAGTGTGAAGGGAGCGTAGCGACCGTGACAACTTCAAAAGTGAGCGAAGCGAACGTAAAGATGGACGAAGATCCATCACACCAACAGGAGCGGAGCGGACACCCCACTATATAAACCGGAGCGGATGCGGAGGGGGCGAGTTCCACGAGCCCTTATAACTTTGGTTTATATAGTGTAACCGTGTAACCTGTAACCCGACAGGGGCTTACGGACGGGACACTCGTCATAAAAAGGGACGGAGCTGGCGACGGACCGGCAGTACTAAGAAGCGGGAGGGGCGGAGCACCGGGAGCGCCGTACGTAACACCCAATCCGGAGGGACGACGAAGATGGGTGGGGCATGCCGACAGGCATCGAGGGGGACGCGCGAATCAGATTTGTACGTCCATTTGCGGAGCAGATTGTCTGAACAGCGTGAGTATATAAATACAGGCGGACGCCCACGCAACATCCGGGCGGGATTTGCTTCTTTTCTTTCTTTTCATCGTTCGAGAGAACGGCGACACGGAGACGGGAGCACCATGGATTCCGGGAGGATCACGCATCGACCAAGAGGGAGCGCGGACCGTGTCTTCGGGAGACACACACACTCATACGGGCCTAGGGTAGGCTTAGTCACTACTACTCAGCGGCGGGTCAGCTGATCTCGTGTCACGTAAGGGACAGTGCACGCGGGGTACACGCGTCAAAGGGGTGGCGCCTTTGCTTTTTTCAACGTCGTTTGTTGTGATCAACGCGAGCAGCGATGGATCAAGTACGGATGCCTCCCGATTTCAGCGAGATGTCGCGCGGTCTGGGTATTCTTCAAGAGCAGGTGGCTCTGATCGGTAATCTACCACTCGTCGACGAGGGTCGCGGGGTACTGCAGGCATTGCAAGCCGTTACTTTGCAGTTGAGGGACATGCGGCGGGAGCAGCAAGTAGCTTCGGAGCGTATTCAGGCCTTGTTGGAGGCCAACTCGAGAGAGAATGCCGTGAGGTATGGTCTTGTAGACGTCAGTCTTCTTCCAAGGCGCGAGCCGGGACTAATCGTACATGCGGAGTAGTAATCGGAACGGTTTTGTTCGCTTGGAGAACAGCACGTTGGTGCATGCGGATGCACGCCTGAAGCCTCTCGTTAGCTATACGACGGGGCATGTCGTCGAAGGGTTTCCATCACGGGTGGGTGATGTATCTACCTTGCCAGGTGCGTTAGGTATATTCTTTTTGTCATCGCGGGACTGACAGTGTCGTGCAGCGCGAGAGGTTGACCGGGTCTTAACGGAGCTACGGTGCGACGTGGATGGGAATCTAGGGAGCGGAGACGGCGTTTATTAATTGCGTGTGGGATTACGCATCAGGCCGTATGAGGGTACTGGGAACCGAATGGCGTCTTTACCGGAAGCATACATGGGAATAGCGTCATATTTTTTAATCTCGACATTGTTTTTTTTTTTAATGTCGTCAACTTATTCTATTGGACTCGCGCATAACACCACCGAGCGAGCCAGCACACCAAGAACCGTACACGCGAGTGAGGTCAATTTAATGCGAGTCTACCTTTTTTAATCGTGAATGTCAATTGTAATTTTATCGTAAACACATGTGAATGTAATCACCCGTAGAGTCCGGAACGCAGTGAGGAGTCCCCGTAGACGAAGTCGTAGGGCGTACACGCTCGAACGTAGTGAGGGATTGTCATAAAACATCTGAAAAGATGGCCTAAACTACAACAAAGCAAGCGAAGGTGACGAGCGGCAGCGAGTACCGGAGTGCGGTAGTCACACCACAACCGTGGGCCCGAAGGCATGCAAGAGACATCGAGGAGCGAAGCGACGACTAAACACCAACGAAAGTGGTGATAAGAACGAGCGACAGCGAGTGCACAACCTCAAGTCGAGCCAAAGCGAGACGTAAGATGAGGCGAATGCCGACACACCAACAGGAGTGCGAGGGACGAGCACGGACATCCACTATATAAACCGACCGCAGGGAGGGGAGGGTGAGGTTACGAGCCCGACTATAACTTTGGTTTATATAGTGGAACCGTGTAACCTGTAACCCGACAGGGGCTTACGGACGGGACACTCGTCATAAAAAGGGACGGAGCTGGCGACGGACCGGCAGTACTAAGCACGTGAGCGACGGAGGAGTGGCAGTGTCGTCATAGCAAGCGGGAAGGAGGGATCGACTGCGAGCGGGGTGATTGGAGGGGAGCCGAAGGCGAACCCGCAACTGGACGTTCAAGAGGAACGGACACATGTGAGTCATCGGGGGCGATGCGCAACTATAAAGAGTCCTCTTTCCCCCGGAGGGTCAGACAAACGTGGGCGTTTTCTTTTTCTTCTTTCGCTTCTTCACAGCGACTTGAGCTTACGCTCTTTCGTCCATGCTCGGCGCAGACGCACAACCGGAGTAGGTTGGATTATCATGGGTCAACGGTGACGTTGCTCTTCACATACGCACCAGGAGGTGCTTCAGTTCCATACTCTCGTATGAACGCGGTAGTAGCGCACTTGATCGGGCAGCTTGGGTTGCGATCTTCCATCGGTTTCGAAACCGGACATAAGTCGGAGACCGGCGGAGTTATTGCGGGCGTTGGGGCCCGACACCTTTCTTCTTTTGTCGTGTGCTATCGATGCACAGGCACAGCAACAGCGGGATGCAATTGCAAACTGGTTCGCGGACGAATCTGAGGGAGGTGGTACCGACATCGTGGACCTTCTTTTGAATACTGTGGAGCGTGGGCAACACACGTCGTTGGATTTGGAGACACTGCGGGCGGTGGATTCCGTCTATGTACGCGTCTTAGCGGCACTCTTGGAGAAGTTCGACTTCGACTTTTATCTCTGCGATGCGGTTCGGAGCAGTGATGTTGGATTCTCTTCTCGACTACGGGAGTATTGGCAGACTTGCGATTGGGAAGAGTTGTGTCTTTGCACGCGAGCCGGGACGGGCAAGCAGGTTTCTGGCGTGTGCAAGAAGTACGGATGTATTCGCCCGACGTTGTCGTCACCCAGTCGATTGTACGTGGGCCAGGTGGGGTGTTATCTGGGTCTCTTTTTTTCGTCTTCTTTGACTGAGCCCGAATTGCTTTCGCTGCGACTTATGGTAAATTGTCGATACTTGAGTATCATCTTACGCGACGTAGGGGAGGAGCGTATTCGAGTGAATAAAGCGGCAGAGGGATGCTATGCCTGTTTTTTAGATGTAGCATATGTGTTCGCCGGTGAGGCGTAGTGGAAAAGTTGCGAATAGCATCACTTTTTTATATCGTATACCTTTAACTTTCTCGTATTCTCGCGTAATTACGGGAGTGAGCACTAACACCAGAATAAGTAAGTGTGCGAGTGACCAACCTATACACGCGAGACCTTTTTTAATACACATCGTAATATTATTTTAATTATAATCGTGACTTTGATCGTAAACAACGTGACTGTAAATCGTAATCATACCTGAAGGCCGAGGAGCCTGCGACGAGAGGCACCGGAACGAAGTGAAGGTTTGGCCCCAAAGCGAAGCGGAGGGGGTGCTCGGGCCGTAAGGACTCGAAGTGGGCATCACCAAAAGATCCAGAGGATTCCGAACAAGCAAGCGAAGGTAGTGAGCGGCAGCGAACACCGTAGGGCGGTAGCCACACCACGCCAGTGAACCCGCACGAAGCAAGGGAATCATGAGTGAGCCGTAGGCGAACGACAACAACACCAACGAAGGAGGTGCACAAAGGGAGCCAAGCGACCGTGAATAGCGTCAGCACCAACCAAGAGCACGACCGAGGAACGAGGGAGTAAGCGGACATGAGGAAATACACTATATAAACCGGAAGCCTGAGGCACGAGGGCTGGAGGGGGAGAGCGGTTACGCTCGACCATATAACTTTGGTTTATATAATGTAACTGTGTAACCGGTAACCGGTCCACATTACAAGTCGTAGGTGAGGGAGGTCCCTTGGGGCCGGACGCAGCAGTTCTAAGAACGGGAAGGACGGAGGACTGGACGGGCCGTGATAAGAGCCAATCGAAGCGGAGCGAGAGGGGGCACGTACGCAAGGGTGGCGAGGCACGAGTCACATGGCGCTGATGGACGAATGGGTGAGGAACGTCCAGATGTGGAGCATCGCTGTTCGACAAGCGGAGTATAAGTAGGCGTCGGGCGCCCACTTTCTTCGAGGGACGAGATTCCTTTCTTTCTTTTCCTTCATCGACGACTGCGAAGGAGTACGGTTTGTATTGCGCTCGACGCAAAAAGGGGAGCTTTTCAATCAAGGTGGGACGCCGTTGCATGCCGCTATGCACCTCGGGGTGCTCCATTACATTACTCGGGAGGGTAAGTGAAACCGACAAGAGGAGGTGGCCAGAGTGCGAGAACACGAGCACAATTGGGAACGAGCAACTGGGGGTGATCGAACGGATATACAGACCACGCAGATGGTTACGCTGGCGGAAGGAGACGGACGTCGATTATGCGTGGAGGGCGTGTCGCCTTCTATTACGCCCGAGTGGGTGGATGCTGAACGCGTGAGGCGTGTTCTTCTCGGATTCATCGAGCTCGTACGATGGAACGGTCTGAGGGAGGCCGTTTTTGTTGGTTGCGTGGACGTGCAGTCCGGTCTAGTCAGTCTCCTTCCCGGGAAGGTTCGTCAGCGTGATCAAGCGTACGTCTTGTCTCGAACGGCGAGAGAGGTTGTTTCTACCGTTATGGGTTATGCTTTCCTTTGGATGCATCCGGGTGTGTTCAACCCCGAGGGGCGTCTGGTGCCCCGTGTGGACCGTCTGGTACTGTCTCCCGATGTCGTGCGTCGTTGGCGTGAGCCGAAGTCTTGGGACGATTTGATATGGCTTGTCCGCCGTATCCCAGTGGTTTCACTCCGAATGGGTTCTTGGATGGACGGAGATAGTCTTCACTTTTGGATCCGCATTTGGACATTGAGGGCGATGAGAATGTGGTGGAGGCAGCTGGATGACGCGGGGGAGCACGTGAGTGCGCAAAGGTTTATGACAATGCTTGATCCGACCAAATGGGTAGAAGTGGAGGACGGTATAGAGGCACCGTATGAGAAATATGGGTCCGGATCCACGGTAAGGGGTCTGTGATACCTGCATAGGATGTCGTGATAACTTCCTTTGTCAATCGTATTCTTTTTTTCTTTTTACTCTTCGACTCGCAACAATAGACAGGCGCGAGCAAACATACCAAACAAGCAAGCGCGAGCGACGTAAACAATGCGAGTCATACTGTAATTTTTAATCGTAACCGTAACTTTCATCGTGAATATGTAAATTTGTAAATATAAATGTAATCACATCATGAGTCCGGAACGCAGTGAGGAGTCCCCTGTGATATATCGGATGATGGGAGTTGGAACTTACAATAAGTTGAGCAAGTGGCTCCGTAATATATGATTGTGATTTGGGTAGGTAGGTATGGGGGTTTTTAATCTTTCTCTTAAGCAAGTGATGATTTAAATAAGTACCCAACGGAGATCTCTCGAAAGGTGGATCATTATCGTGGACCAAGGTGGTCTTTGTGAGGGCCCACAAAGGCGGCGGGAAGCACCCGTTACGATCCGGCAATTTTTAGAGATAGGTTTGAACTGGGAAGAGTGATATATAGCTTGAAGCTCAACATAACCAGATTGAAGCTATAATCCAAGGCAAGTTAACAAAGAAGCAGATTGCCGAAGCCGTCGGTTGCAGCGAGCGCACTGTCCCGAGAATTTATTTGGATATAGCCTAGGGGAACAAGGGGGCTTAACGGCCGGACCGGCGACGTGATGATCCTAAAGACGTGTTAGAGTAATACTATATAGCTTAACACGATGTACCTATTTCGGCATTCTTAACCTCTTTTCCTACTTCTTTTGTATCTTATATAATAACCCTTTTAACTACTTTAACAACTTCTTTATACTCTTTCCTTCTTAAGGCTTCTATATTATACTGCTAAGAAACCTAGACTATTCTTAAAGAGATTTAAATTAGAGGCTTAAAAGGTATTATTTATAACTAGTAAGATGTAAGGGTTGGTCTCACCAGGGTGATAGAGTAGATGTGATAGGGTAGGTATGACTCTATTGTAAAGCGTTCACTTGACGAGTGCAGAACCTACACTCGCCGGATGGCCCTTTAAAGGGGGCCCGCTAGCTGACTAATAGGTAGGCTAGCTAGATAGATGCGCGACAGTGCGCCACTCTTATATAAGACTGTTTATTACAGTTAGTATTTTAGGTATTTTACCTTCTAAAAAGAACTTAAAGCTCTATTTTATTTTATAACTATTATTTAACTTTTAAGTTTAATATTAATCTTTAAGTTTCTAGAGATTTATAATATATAGATTGTACTTTAAGTTAGAAACTTCTTATAGAAATTTAATAAGAGAATAACCTATATAATATTTATTATTAAAGCTAACTGAATATAAATTAATAGGAATATTCTTTAAATAACTAGTATAATACTCTCTAAAAGGAATATATTTAGATATTAAATTAGCTATCTTCTTACTCTTACTTTATATAAGTAGCTTATATTTATTAAATAGATAGAAGCTATTACTAAATATAGAGAAAGATATTTTGTTAGTGGGAGATACACTTAGTGCAGATTGAGCCTGTAATAGCAAAAGTCCGAGATACCCTATAGTTCAGACTAAAGGGGGTCTTACAGCTAAGACCAGTTAACGGATTTTAGCAAGAAAAGAAGGGTAAGCTCTTAATTAAATACTTCTGTATAAGATAAGATAGAAAAAGAATAACAAAGAAAGAATAAAAGCTGCTGTAATAGCTGGTCTAGTGGTAAAGGGATAATAATAAGTATCTATAAAAGTTCAAATTGAAGAAGGGAAAAGTGTGCTCTTCCTACTACAGGAAGAGCTGTTTCTTTTTAAGTAGGCTTTAGTTTAGTCAGGCTAGACCTACTATTATTAAATACTAGTATATCAGTCAGTACTATCTTAATATTATTACAGATAAAAATATAGAAGTAAGTTTCTTAAGAGGTAGAAAAATAAAATATATAAAGGTAATAAAGAGAAGATATAAATTTATACTTTCTTATATTAATTAGCCTTTAAGAAAAAAGCCTTTTTAATTTAATAGTAATAGTTTATATAAATATAGCTTATTCTATAAGTTTTATAAAATATAAGTTTTATAATAGCAGAAAGAAAAAGTATAAATAAAGTTAATTAAATCCAGCTTAGCACTTTTAAAAAATTTATTTACTATATATAGAAGGAATCTAAATATAATATTAAAGTGGTATTAAAGAACTTTATTACTAGTGCTTAATAATACTCTATAGATAACTAAGCCTGCTTTGTAACTCTATTTATATTAATAGATAACGTATATGATAAGCGAGTGGGCCAAACAAGTAAGTGGGCCACTTATACTGTACAGCTAAAAGTCATAATTTTCAATTTCCTAAAAGTAGCTATATAATTTTAGGGGTTTTAGGGAATTAAATTTGGATATATAAATAAAAAGGTCATAAGATAATATTTTTTTCTAGATTTTTAAAAAATTATTTAGCTTTTTAAAAATAAAAATAAGAAAAAAAACAGTGCGAATAAGATTTTCTTAAATAACTTTATAAATATTTTTTTTTAAAAATATAAGAAAATTTCTTATTATTATAATGAAATTAATAGATTTAGATCTTAAATTATGTACATTTTAAGCCTAGTTTAGATTTTTAAGAAATTTCTTAAAAATCGCACTTTAAGGTGTAAAACTGGATTGGCCCACTTACTTGTTTGGCCCACTCACTTATCATACACGTTATAATAATAATAATAGTATTACTAAGTAGGGAATTTACAGTTTTTAGAGATATTAGTTATTTAATTAGATTCTTACTGCAGTTAGAGTTAAAACTGCTATAGCTTTCTTTAATAGAAAAGGCTATACAGTATAGAAACTAATAGCTTAACCTATTAGAGTCTATAAAAAGAGCTTAAATATATAGATAGCAGCAAGCAGAAATAATCCTCTTATAAGATAGTTATTAGAATAGCTATCTAGCTATATCCTCAGTTATAATTATTCTTTAGCTTAATTTATAGTTTTTTTAGCCTATTTTTCTTTAGTCTCTTTTAGTAAACTATTTAATTAAATAGTACTAAATATAGTAGTTATTAGTTTTTATTTATTTAATTTATTTTTTCTGCTTTTAGTTTTAATCTCTATTTACTATAGTAGATATATTACTATCTTTTATTATTACTAAAGCTACTTTTTAAGTAGGTTATATATTTCGAGTATTTTTTATTTCTATTTACTATTTAATTTAAAGGTTATAGTAGGGTGTAATAGAGAATTAGTATAAAAAGAAGCTAGTCTTATAGCTACTAATTAGAAGTATTTTAACTAAAGATTTAAAAATAGATATATTTAGTTTCTAGAGGCAGTAGTACTTTTTAGCTACCTTAAGAATTTTTATTTTTTAGTATTAACAGTTAGAGTGTATATATATAGCTAAAAAGTAAAAAGAGTTAGGAAATTTTTAACTTTTAGAAGTTAGAGTATTATTAAACTTTTAAAATAATTATATAATTATAATTTATAGTAGTTAAGTTATTATTACTAATACTATTTAATTAGATAATAGTTAATAGCTTAATATTAATAGATACTGAAAAACTTTTATATTTTCTATATAGAGGAAAGTTAGTATATTAACTAAAAAAGTATAGTAATATTACTTCTAATATAATTTTAGTTTTAATATATAGAGAGTTTTATTAGCAGAATATAAAAAGAAAGAGAGAGAATTAAATTAGTTTAATTTTAAAATTTAAATTCTAGTAACTTAATAGTATAAATAGTAGTTTAAATAGCTTTTAATTTAATATTAGCTACTGTAATTCTTAGTAGCAGTCTAAATATATAGAAAAGGTATTTAGCTAAATATTTAGTTATAAATAAATAATAATAATTATTGTAATTATTATTTAGCTTATTACTAAAAACTAAGTTATTATTATAGTAGTAAATTAGATTGTACTATTAGTAAGAATATAAAGAGAATTTAAAGCTATTTCTTTTTACTAATATAAATAATAATATTACTTAATATAATTTAATCTTTACTTTAAAAAACTTAAAGAACTATAAGAATATTACTTTTAATTTATTTTTATCTCTTTAAATTATACTAAAGAAAGTTACTACTTTAAATAACTTATTTAAATTATTTAATTAAATAGATATAGATAATATAACTGTTAATTTAAATCTAATAGTATTAGAGATATCTATTAAAATAAATTAATATAAAGAAAGTATAAGAAAAATAACTAATATAATTACTATCTTAACTACTAAACACTTTAAAACTTCTACTTTATAAGTCTTTTTTAATAATAAGTTTAATAGCTATAATATTATAAGGTTTTTATAATAATATAACTATTATATAGATAGTTAGTATATAAATAAGAATAATTAAGGTAACTATTTTAACTTCTATATAGTTAAAACTATTTTCTTATAAGTTAGAAGATATATAGAATTTTTACTTAAAGTTTAAGCTTAAGTAAACTAACTTAATAAGTTTAAATATTAAAATAAAAACTAAAAATAGTTATTTAATAACTAATTTATCTAGAAGAATATAGAATAGCTATAAAAAGATTACTCTTTTATTATTAGATAGCTTAATAACTATATTTTTCTTTATTAAAAAGTTAATTCTAATTATTAAAATCAGTTTATAATTTAATTTAAAGTAATCTTTAATATTATATCTCTTAATATCTAGTAGAGCCTCTATAAGAATTTAAATAAATTACTTATAGATATAGGGATAATAAGATATTATAATCTTTATAAGAAAATTAAGTTCTTTATTAATAGATAGATTAGTATTTATACTAAAAGTACTTAATAGTACTTGTTATTTCTAATTTAATAGTTTAAAACTATAGAAATATAGAAAAACACTTAAAGCAGTATACTATCTATAATACCTTTATTTATAATCTTTAAGAAGAAGTAAGAAAAGTCTATTTATAGAGACTAAATATTCTAGTTAATTTAAGAGATTAAGTAATTAATAATTAATATAAATAAAAGTAATAAGAAAGTAAACTAAATATAAAAGTAAATTAACTACTATATATAGAGAAATTTAAGTAGATAAGAATTAATAATAAGTTTAGTAATATTTAATTAATTATCTAGTAATAAGTCTATTTCTATTAATATCTTTATAAGTAGTTAGTAATATTTCTACTATAGAAAGACTAAATATAATACTTATAACTATTTTAACTTTAAGTTTAATAAGAAGAAAGATTATACTAATTATAATACCTATAGTAGTTCTATTTAACTTAATAGAACTAAAGAATACTATTATAGCCTAAATTAAAACCAGATAGTTACTAATAGCAGAACCCTAATATACCTACTTTTTCTATATAACCTTATATTCTAAACTCACCCTATATATAAATAAGCCCAGACGCCCAGCTTACTTCTACAAAATAAGCCTATAGAATAGACTTACTCTAACTTAATAAGCCTATATAAATACATCTAGTATATATAAACACACTCCTTTAGCACTTTCCTAGATACTTAGCCTACTAGCTATTAATATAACTTAGTTATCTTAATTACTTTAACTTACTATATATTACTATACTTAACTATTACTAAATATAATATTTATTCTATAAGTAATACCCTAACTGCTCTGCTAATATAAACCTACAGTTTATCTACTAGCAATCTGCCTTTTGCCTACTCTAAATTAAATCTATAGCAGTCTAAAGAATATAACTGTTATATATTAATAGCTTTTATTTAAAATAGTTACTTATATTAATTATTAAGTAATATCTTATACTATTAGAATATCTAGAAGTAACTAAACTTTTATTACTCTAGGCAGTATATCTATACTACTAGCTTATATAACTTTACTAAGTAATACTAAAATAGCTGCTAAAGTTATATAGCTATATAACTTAGTTTGTATATTATAATAGTAAGTACAGAATATACTACTAGAGTTAGTTGCTATAAATAATAAATACAACCTAAAAGAAATAATAAAACTACTACTACTAGAGAAGTTTAATAGAATGCCTAGTAATATTATACTCTTTATTACTAGAATAAAAGAATACTTTTAGTAGTACCTATAACAGTTAATATCTGCAGAATTATAACTGCTATTTATAAGTAATTTAATAACTAGTAATACTAAAAACTGGTTTAAATCTATTCTTAAAGACTTCCTTAATAATAATAAAGCCAATTAGAACTAAAATATAGTTAACTTATTTGCAGATTAAGAAAACTTTAAAGTAGCTCTTAAAGATATATTTAGAATAACTAATAAAAAAAAGCAGGCAGCTATAAAGATTTATATACTTAAATAAATTCATTCTGCTACTGCCTACACTATTACACTCTAATAAGTTACTTCTAAGTTAGACTAAAAGGATAAAGTACTTATAGAAATATTCTACTAAAGGCTAAAAAATAAGATTAAGAACAAGCTCTATAAAGCTAATCGACCTAACACCCTTACAGAATATATCACTATAGCTGTCAAAATTAACAAATAACAGTACGAAAGATATAGAAAGAAGGCTATAATATGCTAAAGAGGTTGAGACACTCTGTATAATCCCTACTATTCCAATTAGTAAGGGAATAGTAGAGAATAGAGAGGTGGCCAATAGGGCAACTCTTGCAGAAATACCTCTTAGGGAATACATACTAGACCTATAGAACTTAAAGCTATATAGAAGCAACCCCAAAATAAGAAGGATATTATATACTATAACTGCAATAAAAAAGAATACTATATATAAGAATACTATAAACCTAAAAAAAAATAACAGTTCTAATCTATATCTACTAAATAATAATTATTAAATACTATTTAGAGATAGAAAGAACTTAAAATAGCAGTATAAATATAGACTATTGCAATAATATATAAGGTGTATATAACTATACTGACCTGAACTACTCTATATATCTATTCAGCCTAAAGTGATACTTATTTAAGGAAGAAGTAAAAGTACCTTATTAAGAAGAATTTATTTTAAAGGCTAATAAAGAAAGAAACTTAGGAAACTAAATACTAAAAGTACTAAATACTTAAAATGATATCTCTAATAGATAGCTAGAGGATTACAATATTCAGATAGACTAATAATAGATAGCAGGTACTATACTAAATAAAAAGCAATAAATATTACAATATTAGAAATAAATACTCTAACTCTAGCAATAAAAAAAGACTAAACCCCTATATAGAGGAATATATATCCAGCACTCTGGAAGAAATAAGCTAATTAGTAATATAGAAACTATAGTGAAATAAAGCTACACTTAATAATTAAAGTAGATAATAATAGGAAATAAAGAGAGCTAAGTACTAATAGCTTATATAGAAATAACAAAATACTAAATAATATAAAACTATCTACCTTTATATAATAATAAGATATAAAGTAAGAGACTATACAGTAAAACCTAAAGGAGAATTTTAAGATTACTCTATTTTCTACCTCAGTATAGAAGGATATAACTAGATCTTATAGATTTTATATTACTACCTACAATACTACTACTATTTAAAAGATAAATAGACTTATAACTATTACTCTTTAAGACTACTAGAAATTCCTATTATCTAACTATATATAAAGAATAATATAGAGTACTATAAGAATACTAATAGTTACCCTAAATACTATATTATAATCTTAGAGGCAAAAATCACCAGATTCTCTTAATAATATATATAAGGATTACAGAATCCCTAAGATTACTAATATTAGGAATACTGAATCTATATAAAAACTAAAGTCTATCTTTAGTATTAAAACAAAAAGAAATAAAAATACTTCTTAAATAGATAAACTGGAAACAATAAATTATTTAATAATAACACTTAGTAAAAGGAAATTAAAAACTAGCTTAAACTGACTAAAAAAGAAAAATTAATATCTAACTAAGGAACTAATATAGTATTAAATAGATAAGACAGTTACAGAAAGAAACTTAAGATAAGAATAGATTCTCTCTATATATATAAAGAATAAAAATTTTTTTATTTCTATCTCTATACCTAACAATATATATAAAGAAATATTTACAATAGATTGCAGTACTCTAGGATATATAAAGTATACCCAGAAAGAAAAAAATTATCTATAATTATATATATAAAATATATAGAGATAGATTTAACTTTTCTTAATAAATTAGCAGATAAGCTAAAAATTAAGAATAGTATAAAATAGTCTAAATACAGATAAAAAACCATTCTCGCCCTCTATAATAGAGCAATAGATAGACTAAAAGCTAGAAGAAGTAAAACTCCCAATAAGAGCTCTATATACTACAGAAAGTATAAGAATAGATTATTTAGAAATCTAGATATAAATTAAAAAATGCTAACTTACTATACTAGTAGATAGCAGTATAGAATTTAACTATATTTACCTAAGAGTAGTAAATAAGCTAGAGCTACTATAGCAGAATAAATTGAATTTATACTGAGTGTAGAACCTTAAAGAAATAAGTTTCAGTTATAATAGCAGATATATTACTAGAGAGGTTAATTACCTTAAGGTTTTTATAAATAAATACAATAAAGATATCTCTTTTAATATTATCCTTTTAGTATAATATAATTTAGTTCTAGGCTACTTATAGCTGTAATAAGTAAACCTACTAATTAATTAGAAAACTAGCTAAATAACCTTTAATAATATTAATAATTATTTCTCTTATAAATAGAATTTAGATAATAATATAAAATCTTAACCTCTAACTAATAACAGTACTAGCAGAATAATATATAATAATATAATAGATACTTTACTACCCTAAGGCACTAGATATAAATACTATAATACCTAAAATAATAAAATACACTATACTATTTATATAAATATAAGTATAATTTGCTAAACTTAATAAAGAACTATAAGAGATAAAAAAACATAAGAAAGTAGATAATAGACTTAAGAATATACTACCTGCTTACTGTATCTATAAAAAGCTATTTACTAAAGAAATAGAAATAGGCCTACTACAGTACAGTTAATAGAACTATAAAATAGTACTTAAAAACAGAATTACAGCTAAATTCTATAAGATTTACAACCTTAATAAAGTTTAACTCTATATATTAAAAGAATATCTTAAAGATATACTGAAGAAGGAATTTATTAGAATATTAAAGTCCTCTATAGAATACCCAGTTATATTTATCTCTAAGAAAAACAGAAAACTATAACTAGTTATAGACTACAGACAGCTTAATAATATTACTATTAAGAACTAAATACTATTACTACTTATTAATAAACTAAAAGATTAACTGTATAATAAGAAATAGTTTATAGCCCTTAACTTTAAAGAAGCTTATAACTTTATCTATATTAAGCTAGGAGATAAATAGAAAACTGCTTTCTGTATAAAGTATAGACTCTTTAAATACCTAGTTATATCTTTTAGACTTACTAATATACTGGTAATCTTCTAATAGATAATTACTAATATACTATAGAAATATCTTAATGTCTTTATTATATATTACCTTAATAATATCCTTATCTTTTTTAATATAGAAGAAGAATATATAGAATATATCTATACGGTACTTAAGAAACTGCAGGATGTAAACCTCCTTATTAAACTAAAAAAAAGTAAGTTTTATATAGATAAAGTGAACTTCCTTAGATATACTATCTGTCCAAATAAAATCTATAGAGATTGAAAGAAGATTAAAGCTATTAAAGATTGGCTAAAACCCAAAAATATTAAAGAAATATAGAGCTTCTTAAGATTTACTAACTACTACTAGAAGTTTATTTACAACGTTAAAAGTATTAAATATATTCTTATAGAACTTATAAAAAAAAAGTAAAATTTAAATAGAATATTAAAGTATAGAAGGCCTTTAATAATATTAAGAAAACAATCTTTAGCGAATTAGTTTTAATTATATTTAACTCTAATAAAGAAGTAGAGCTTAAAATAGACTCTTCTAATTTTAATCTAGAATCCTAAATTAAATAAAAAGATACTAACAGAAAGCTATATCTAATTGCCTTCTACTTATATAAACTCTACAGAGTAAAGCTTAACTACCCTATTTGCAATAAAGAATTTCTCACTATAGTTAACTTATTTAAAGAATTCCAATACTACCTTTTAGAAAGTAAATATAAGATTAAGGTCTATACTAACTATAAGAATATCTTATACTTTATAACTATATAAAAGCTTAGTAGCAGGTAACTTTACTATATAGAATATCTATTGGAATTTAACTATATTATTATCTACAAAAAGGGATTAAAAAATAGTAGAGCTAATACTATTAGCTAACAATCTAATTTCAATACTAATATCACTAAGGAAAATAAGTAACTCCTTAAGCTAACTTCAGAAGGATATCTTAAGTAAAGGTATATTGCTAATATCTATAAGTATATAAATAAGTAGTATAATATATATAAGATACCTAGCAAAAAATAGCAAATAAAGATCTACTAAAAATACTTATTCTATAATAATAATAATAAAGTATTCCCTAATAAATTTAATTACTACTGTAGGATACTAATATACTACTAATAGGTATTTATACCTTAAAAACTAATATCTAGTTTTCTAAAGAAAAGAATAGAATACTATTAAGCTAAAAAGCTTATAAAAAGCTAAACCTATAAAAGATTCTACTATAACTATATAATACCAAAAAATAATAACTACCTACAGACAATATATACAGAATGTAATAAAATAAATTAAATATACTATACTAATTTAATAAAAAAAGTATAATTTGTTAATAAAAAAGAAAAATAAGAGTTCTATAAATTTAATAGAACCCTTATAGCAATATATATAGTAAAATAAAGAAACTTACTATTAAAGGAAATTTAAAAGTATATAATAATATACTACCTAAGGAAGAATAGATTAATTAATTATAGGTTTCTAATAAACTGTAAGAATAATTAGTATAGAAAATTTATAAATATCCTCTATATAGATATTAGGGTATTAATAGAACTCTTAAAAGACTTAAAATAATATATTTATTTCTCTAAATAAGAAAAGTTATTTTAGATATTACTAAAGGCTATAACCTATATAAAAAGTTAAAAGTACTATAATATAAGCCTTATAGATAACTATAACTACTACTAGTAGTATAATAACCTTAGGAATCTATTACTATAGATTATATTATTAAGCTTTTACTATCTGAAGATCTAATAACTAGAGTACTTTATAACAGTATATTTATTATTATAGATAGACTTATAAAGTTTATATACTTTCTACCCTACTAAAAGTCTACTAATATAGAATAACTTTTTTATATATTCTTAAGAAATATTATCAGTATATACAGACTGCTAAGGGAAATTATCTTTAATAGAGGAATAACCTTTATATTTAAGTTCTAATAAGAACTAATAGCTTAAATAGAATTAAACTACAAGCTTATAATAGCTTAAAGACTATAAGTAGATAGATAAATAGAAAGACTTAACTAAATAGTTAAGTAGTATCTATAATACTATATTAACTACAAATAAAACAATTAGGTTTAAAAGCTGCCTATAGTATAACTAGCCTACAATATATCCACCTCTAGAATAATAAAGCTTATACTAGTTTATACTAATTTTAAATTTACTCTAGATATCTATAGATTATTATAAAAAGAACCCTTAAATACTAAGGCAATCTTTAATATTAACTAGCTATAATAGCTACATAAAGAAATAAAAATGGAACTAGAATTTATCAGAAAACAAATAAAAAAATATTACAACTAGAAAAGATTAAAGGGACTAATCTTTCAGGAGGGAGATATAGTTTACCTTATAATAAAAAACATTATAATAAAAAGGCTAAATAACAAATTAAACTTTAAATTTATTAGACCTTATAAAATTTTAGAAGAAATCTTAGAAAATAACTACAAACTGAACTTACTACTAAAGGTTAAGCTCTATCTAATTTTTTATATTTTATTACTTAAAATAGCAGCAGATACTATTTAAGTTAAAATATAAAATAATAATTAAGAAATAGAAGTTAAGAATAATTAAGAATTTACAGTTAAGACAATTCTTAATATAAAAAGAAAAAATAATAAAATAAAATATCTTATAAAATAGGAAAACTGCAATCCCTTAGAAGATATATAGAAACTCTACAAACACCTTATATATTGCTAAATTAAATTAAAAAACTTCCTTAAATAAAAAAGTACCCCAGAAAATATATATTAAAACAGATTCTAAGACCTTAAATTATATATAAGTATTTACTAAAGAACTCTTATATATAACATTAGAATTAAATAAAAAATCAAACCTAATAGAGCTCTAATTAATAATATCAGTATATACTAATAACTAAAAGTTAATAGTAGCTTTATACTCTACTTACTCTATTAATTCTAACTCCTCTAATAATTTAAGACTATAATAAGTTATTTTACGCCCTCTAATAACTAAAGATTAATACTAGCAGTAAGTATACTCTAGAAGGTCTAAAGATTAATTAAACTTATCCTAAGCAGCTTAAAAAGTAGCCTGCTTTTTAAGGAATTCTTCCTCTAACTCTAACTTCTTTTTATTAAAATATCTTACCTCAGTAATAATATAAATTACTACTTTTATTTCAGTAAGAAAATACTAATAAAACCTCAGAAAAAACTTATAGGAGTTAAGAGGAATACTAGTTATATTATAAGAATAACTCTTATTAATATAGAAACTACATTTTTTCAAATTATTATCTAATATCTTATATATAACTTATACCTATTAGCAATATAGTAAGAATAAGATATTACTTTAAAGTTAAACTCCTTAATAGCTGCAGTAAGAATTAGTATATATTTATAGTAGAGATAAAAACCTAAAGACCCTTAGTAGAAGCAGCTTAAATAAGTTTGCTTACTATTAACTTAAGGATATTATGAGATCTTAAGAGATATTTTAAAATTCAACTAGATATACTATTAGTATATTAGGATAATTAGGGAAGTAAGTTAGAAATATACTAATATACATAAAGGAAATAGTTTTATAAATAGCTATAGGAATATAACTAACAGAAGGAAAGACATTATATTACAGCCCAGATTGAAATCAGGCAGTTACTAACAGTAGAACCCTAATATACCCACTTTTTCTATATAACCTTATATTCTGAACTCACTCTATATAAATAAGCTCAAACACTTAGCTTACTTCTACAAAATAAGCCTATAGAATAAACTTACTTTAACTTAATAAGCCTATATAAATATACCTAGTATATAAATACACTCCTTTAGTACTTTTCTAGATATTTAGCCTACTAGCTATTAATATAACTTAGTTATCTTAATTATCTTAACTTGCTATATATTACTATACTTAACTATTACCAAACGTAATATTTACTCTGTAAGTAATACTCTAACTGCTCTGTTAATATAAACTTACGGTTTATCTACTAGTAATCTACTTTTTGCCTACTTTAAACTAAGTTTATAGCAGTCTAGAGAATATAACTATTATAAATACTATATACTACTCTATTTAGGATTTTAATTCTAATAAAACTTATATATTTAAAGATTTTTAATTCTTTAAATTAAGAGGTTTTTAAGCTTAATAGAGTTTTTCTTTCTAAAGAAAATAAAGAAATAATAGATATCTAATAGCTTATAGAAGGCCTTAAAAATAAAAAATAACTAAGAGATAAATTTATAGATAAGAATTTAAATTATCTATATAAGCTCCCTTTTATAGTTAGATTTAATACTCCTTAAGAGTTCTTACTATATAAAAATAGAAAAATATAAAGTAACTTTACTATTAATATAGTATTAATAAAAAAAGGTAAAAAAAACTATCTAATTAAATACTTTTAATTAATCTCCTAGAGATTACTACTAATAAATATAGAAGACTATATATTAAAAAATAATAAAAATATAACCTTTAGAAATACTATTTAAGCTCTAAAGGCTATAATAAATATACTCTTAATAAATAAAGCTATTACTGAAGATATATCTATATAAACTTAAAGTTACTCTTAAGTATCTCTTTATAAAGAAAATTCTAAAAATTAAGCTATAGAAGCTATTACTAAAATTATTAAAGAAATTTAAAAAGTAAAAATTAAATTTACTATTAAAGATTTTTATACTTTAAATTTAATAGTAATAAAAAGAGTTACTTTTATATTTAATAACCTTATAGAAAGTATAAAAAATATTAAGTAAGTAAACTTTAGTTTATTATTAAAGGAAAAAAAGCAGAAGGTATATATAAGTCTTATTACTGTTAAGATTTTAAACTTTACTAATAAGTATTTTAATAATTTAAACTAAAAAATTAAAGTAGTTAGTATTATTACTATAAAGATTTTAAAGAAAAAGTTTAAAAAAAACCTAAGTTAATTAAGATTTAAAAAGTATTTTATTAAAACGAAAAGAAAATAAGAATATATTACTATAGAAATCTTAAGATATTTAGTAAAATAGATAACTTTATCTAATTAAATAGTTAATATTACTAAAATTAGTTAACTTTTTATTATTAGTAATAGAATTATTAAATAGAGTTAAAACCTCCTAAAAATCTAAATATAACTTAATAATTTTAAAGAGTCTCTTTTAGAAGCTATAATTAATATAGATTTTAAAGGGAATATTATCTTTTATAATCTTATTAAGCAGTATAGTATAATTTATATTCCTACTATTATAAGTATACTTTCTATTTAAATAATTATATTAAAATACTTAGTATAGTAAAAATAAAGCTCTATTTAGATAATATTATAATATTATAGTAGATATATATAGCTCTTAAGAAAAAGATCTTAATTAACTTTATTCTAAAGATACCTTTTATTTATTCTACTAAGATATTATTTAATTATATATTTAAGAATAGTAATATACTTATAAAATACTAAATAGGTAATATATAAATTATTATACTAACAGCTAGAGGAATTTAGTAGAAAATACTATAATAAAAAGTTAAGCTACTTAATTTATCTATTAATACTTATTTAAATTCTAATAATTTTATCTTTATAAATAATAGCTTAATAAGCTTTATAGATAATACTAATAATAAGAATAATTTTGTTAATATTCCCTCTAATAATAAGCTTAATAATAATAAAAGTAAGCTTAAAACCTCTAACTGCTTTCTTTTTAATAAGAATAAACTGTAACTTAAAGTTAAAAACTTTCTTAAAGACTTAAAGATATTAGCTTACTATATTAAGAATAATAATAATTTAATTAAATTAATTAGCTATAGAATAGTAATTAAAATTATCTATCTTATTATTAAAAAAGACTAAAGAATATATTAGAGGATAATTAAAATAGCTAAAAATAAGCTTATATTCTTAAATTAAGATTCTAAATCTAATTAAAAGTCTATTAATATAAACACTCTATATAAAAGAAAGAGAGTTAAGATATACTCTTAAGATAATATTTCTTTTAATAGTTTAATTTCTAATAGAAACTCCTACTAAAAAAAGAAAAAGTAGAAAAAAGTATAAAGTTTACTAAATAAGAAATTTAAGTATTCTAACTATATTATATTTAAATTCTCTATAATTAAAATAGGTTTCTATATTTATAGTAAGTATAAAAAGAAGCTATTAAATAGTATTTAAAATAACCTTTTAAAGAAAGAAATAGATATCTTTATATAAATTATATTTAATAGAGAAGTAGCTCTTACTTAAGACTTTATTAAATATAAAAGTATTAACTCTATAGTAATCTTTCTATAAATTATTAAAATTACTAAATATAAAGCTTAATAAACAGAAAGTATTTCTATACTTAAGAGTCTAAAAAAGAAAATTATTAAGCTTTTAAAAATCTATATAAAAAGAAAGATTTTAAAAGAGTTTTTTATACTTTTTACTATAACCTTTAATTTCTTATTATAAAAAAGAATAGTAGGCTTTATTTAATTAATTTTACTATAAAAATTAATATCTTTACTATTTATAATAACTTTATTTCTATAGATACTAATAAAATTCTCTACTAACTTTAATATATGTAGAATTATTTTTATATTTAATTTCTTTTTTAGATATAATTAAGTTTCTTTTAATAAGAAAAATAAAAACTTAATAATATTTAATACTCTAATTAAACTACTAAGGATATATATTCTTCCTTAAGATACTATAAACTCTATAGCTTAATTTATTAAAGTTATTATAAGAATTCTATTTAATTTTATTTTAAATATCTACTAACTATTTTTAGATAATATTACAGTTAAAAGTCTCTTAACTATTTATAATAAGAAAGAAATTCTTTTAAATATTAAATACTTTATTTTAAAATACTTAATTAATATTAATAAGGTTCTTATTAATATTAAGCTTACTAGCTATACTATTTTAGCAGTTAAGTTTTAATTTTACTAGTAAATAGCTAAAGTTATAGAATATCTCTATAGAATATATAGCTATTAGCTTATAAATAAATTAGTTATTAAGATTAATAAGTAGAAAAGCTATAATAATATCTTTAAAGTTAGAGCTTTTTTTTAGTTTAATAGGCTACTATAGAAGATAGATTCTGTATTTTATATAAATAGTAGAATCTTTAATTAAACTGTTAAAAAAGGATATTAAATAGAAATAGAAACTAAGTTAGAAAGCTCTAATAGCAGAATTAAAAAACTAAAGTTATTTTAAAGTCTATTTTAATTACTTTAAACTGCTTAAAAGATATTAAAGAGATTATTCTAATAGTAGATATTAGTATAATAAAATAAGAATATATCTTAATATAGATTATTAATAGGAAAAAATACTCTATTTACTTTAAATTTAATATTTAAAGTAAGATTAAGTCTAATTATAATACTATAAAGAAAGAATATTAAGCTATTTTATATACTTTTTAAAGAGTTTAAAATATAATCTATAGAGTTTAATTTACTCTTAAAATTAATACTTAGATTTTTATTTACTAAATTAATAGCTAAGCTAATAATATTTTAAGAGCTATAATTAATTATTAGTTTAGCTATATTATACTTTATAACTTTATAGTTAAATATATATTTAAAAAGAAGAATAGTATTACTAATAGACTTTTTTATAAGCTTAATAAACTATCTAATTAAATAGATACTTAAGTTAAAAGAAATTTAAAAGAGTTTATTAATCTTTATTTAAATTTTATTAAAGTTAAAAGTAGAGAATCTAAAAGTAAATTAATACTAAAAAGATAGTATTTTAAGACTTTTTAGATATTTACCTACTATTTAATTATACTTAAGAAACTTAAGAAACCTTTAAGTTAATAATTTAAAAGCTTTTAAAAGAAAGAGCTACTATATTTTATTAAAAATAAATAGCTTTAAAAGAGAAATTATAGATATAATAAGAACTTATTATTAGTTATAAATAATAAAGAAACTTAGAAAACTTTTATCTATTATATTTATAAAGATAGAAGCTATAAGAGTAAAGAAGTTATCTATAATCTAATTAGTAAGAAGTATTTCTAGTTAGATATATAGAGTTAAGTTAAAAAGACTATTATATACTACTCAGTTTTATTAAAATTATACTCTCTAAAGAATATTAAAAATAGTAATTTTAACTATTCTTTAGTATTTTATAATAAAGATATATTTTAATATTTAATACTTACTACTTAATTAAAAGATAAAATTCCTTCTAAAAGTAAGATATAACTTTATAGAATAGCTAAAAGTAAAATCTATAAAAAAACTTAAAGTATCTTTAATAAGAGCTTTTATATAGTATATTACCTACTATTTTAAAATAATTATTATTACTATCTTTAATAATAATAAGAAAAATCTTAAAAATTTTAAGAAATCTCTTAAAGATACTAAAATTCTTATTATTTTTATTTCTCTCTATAATTTAAAGATAAATAGTATTATTAAAGCTAGATATACTTCTATTATAGAAATCTTAAAGAAAACTATTAATAGATAGAAAAAGAAGTAAGTTACTAATTTAAATAGAGCTCTACTAGCAGATTAATTAGCTATTAAGACCTTATATAAGTTTTCTACTTTCTATTTACTCTATAATTAGAAGTTTATTCTTCTTTTAGAAGTTAAAATTCTAACTTAATATCTTATTAACTAAAATAATATCTCTACTTTTAAAAAGCTACTTATAGCTAGAATTAAAATTCTGTAGAAAAGAAAAGAAAATATTAAAGCTGCTATTTAAAAGGTAGCTATATTCTGCAGCTAGATAGTAAGAAGAAATAACAAATTAAACTGCTTCTAACTTTAAAAGATATAGCTAAAGTCTAGCAATTTAGTCCTAAAGTATAATATTAGAAAAACCTACAACTTAATATTTAAAATTAAACTAAAGTTTAAATAGTAAGACTCTTTTTATATTTTAACTTAGTTAAATATCTTCTATATCTATAAACTTAAAATACTAAATAGTATTATCTTTAATAGCCTAACTTATAGAGACTTTTTAAAGAAGTTTATTAAAAATAAATAAGAATAATAGTTTAGCTCTTTAAATTTAATCTTTAAGAAGAGAAATAATAATAACCTGTCTAATTAAATAGATTTTAATAATAGGGACTTAAATAATTTATATTATTTAAGCTTAAAAGATAAAAATAAAGCTACTCCTCTAAAAGCTAATAAAGAGATTCCTACTTAAAAGAAAACTTTATATCTTAAGATTTACTTACTATATATTCTAAAGGATTTTAAGACTTAGTTTAAAAACTTAAATAACTAGGGAATTACAATAAGTATTAATATACTAACTAGAGTTTTAGTATATTAATAGAAAAGAAAGAAGTTCTAGTTAAAGTATAAAACTTACTATTTAGCTTAAAGTTTTTTAGAAAAGCTTCTATAGAAGAAATAGAAATTATATAGAATAATAAGAAAAGATATATAAATAGCTTATTCTAAAGTTTCTAATTAGTCTTAAAGTAGAATTAAAGCAGTTAGAATTATACAGTTTTATATATAAACTAACTCTAAAATATTATTCTCTAGGTAAATTAAAGCTTTAAAATAAGGCTATAATATTTAGAACTTAAAATATAAAAAGATTTTATTTAAAAGAATAGAAAAACAGAAAAAATAAATATTTAAAAGGAGTTATTATAAGAGTATTAACTTAGCAATATAAACCTAAATATAGTTACTATAGTATTACTATAAATATAGTATACTTTAGAGATAAAATTAATTAAATAGTTATAATATTATTATTTAAGAAAAAACTACTCTATAAAAGTATAATAATATCTATAATTCTATTAAGATTTAACTTTTTAAAAGTTACTTTAAAATATCTACTATTAACTTTTATAAAAAATGTAATTTCAGACTATATTAGTATTTTAAGCAGTATAGCTAACAATAAAAAGAAGGGCTTTTTAGCTTAAAAAATTAATTATAAAAAGATAGCTTTAATAAAAAAAAGCTATTAAAAATACCTGCTATTCCTCTAGATATATAGAATCTTACCTAATATTAAAGTTTAGTAGATATAATAAGTAAGATATCTATAACTAACTTTATATATCTAGGTAAAAAAGTTAGAATTATACTGTCTACTAATATATATTAAGATAAAAATAGTAAGTATACTGATTTTAAGATGTAGTTAGAAAAAGAAAAAAAAGCTAGTATCCCTTTTTAGATATATATAGTATAGCAGCTAATATAGTAATTATTATAACTTAACTTAAATCTTAATAAGAAATCTTTACTATTAGCTTAATCTTTACTATTAATAAGTTTAGCTAATCTTAAAACTCTATCTCTATAGAGTAATATAATATCTCTTAATATTAAAGATATTAAAAATATACTATTTATTTAAAAAGCTTAAAAACTTTTTATAGAAGATAATAAAGTAACTAATTTCTGTAAATTATTTAATTAAATACTTCTATCTGCTAATACTTTATAAATAACTTATAAATAAAAGGTTATTTAGATCTACCTACTATTTCTAATTATATTATTTAGTACCTTTTAATAAGTAATATCTAAACCTTATATATACTTTATAGAATAATAGCTAAATTTCAATAAGTGGATATTATTTAAAAAGTTATTAATAGTATAATAAAAAATAAGGTAGATTAAACTTAGTTAAAAGTAAAATAAATAGAGAAATATAATAGATATTAGAAGTAAAGTTAAGAATATTAGTAGATATATAGAATAAAATATTAGTCTTTAAGAGTTCTTTAGTATTTTCTTAAGCTAGAATTAGAATAAATTATTTAATTAAATAAAATACTAGTTTTCTATAAAGAGATTTAGTCGGTAAGTTACTAGTTTTCTATAAAGGGATTTAGTTAGTAAGTTATTAGTTTTCTATAAAGAGATCTAACTAATAAGTTATTAGTTTTCTATAAAGAAATCTAGCTGGAAATAAGTTATCTACTAACAGTCTATAATAGACTTAGGTAGATATTATATTATTTTTTGAGTTTGTCTTTATAATAAAGATAAGTCTATAAGATTTAGAGTAATCTTTTCTTTCTTTTTCTTTCTCTTTTTTTTTTCCTTTTAGTTATACAGTTATTTATTTCTTTTTTTTATAATTAGAGAAATCTCTTCTTTTACTATTTTTATATATCTCTTTCTAATTACTTAAGTGGAATAGTTTCTTTAGTCTATATTTAATATTACAATTAGTATATACAGTTTCTAAGCACTTAAAAATAAGTAGAAACTGTATAAAGAGGTAGTTAAGTAGGGGATTTACAGTTTTTAGGGATATTAGTTATTTAATTAGATTCTTACTGCAGCTAGAGTTAAAACTACTATAGCTTTTTTTAATAGAAAAGGCTATATACAGTATAGAGACTAATAGTTTAATCTATTAGAGTCTATAAAAAGAGCTTAAATATATAGATAGCAGTAAGTAGAAATAATTCTCTTATAAAACAGTTATTAAAATAGCTATCTAGCTATATTCTTAGTTATAATTAGTCTTTAGCTTAATTTATAGTTTTTTCAGTCTATTTTTCTTTAGTCTCTTTTAGTAAACTATTTAATTAAATAGTATTAAATATAGTAATTATTAATTTTATTTATTTAATCTATTTTTCCTGCCTTTAGTTTTAATCTCTATCTACTATAGCAGATATATTACTATCTTCTATTATTATTAAAGCTGTCTTTTAAGTGGGTTATATATTTCTAGTGTCTTTTATTCCTACTTACTACTTATTACTATTACTAAATACTAACTTATAAACCTTTTTTTATTTTAAGCTGTTAATATAAGCTGAAAATAAGATATATATCCTTTAATTTCTATAACTGCTATCCCTCACTTAATATAATTATACTAATAGTCTACTAAGTAATAAGCAGAAATAGAAGACACTAGAAACATATAACCCACTTAAAAGACAGCTTTAATAATAACTAAAGGCATAATATATCTACTATAGCAGATAGAAGTTAAAACTAAAGGCAGAAAAAACAGATTAAACAAATAGAACTAATAACTACTGCATTCAGTACTATTTAATTAAATAGTTCACTAAAAGAGACTGAATAAAATAGGCTGGAAAGACTGTAAATTAAGCTGAAGACTGATTATGACTGAGGATATAGCTAGATGGCTATCCTGGTGACTGTCTTGCAAGAGGGATGATTTCTGCTTGCTTCTATCTATACATCCAAGCTCTTTTATGGGCTCTAATGGGTCAGGCCACTAGTCCCTGTGCCGTGCAGCCTTTCCTGTTGAAGGAAGCTGCAGCAGTCTTAGCTCCAGCTGCGGCAAGGATCTGATCAAATGACTAACATCCCTAAAGACTGTAAATCCCCTACTCACTACTGCAATAAGATTCTTTTATTAGCCAATCCCAAAGGCCCCATCACTCCAGGAGTCTGAGCTGTGCTATCCTTAAGAATGCTGGCTAACAACCACTAGCAACGCCCCCTTATCAATATAATCGACTCTCTGATCTCGGCTATCTTGACCCTCCTCACTAAGGAGCTCAGTAGACTCGCCTGTTGTTCTGCAACTCAAAATTTGACTCCCATTTCACCGGCCCATCGGACATTCACCTCAAACATTCTCTAGACCTTAACTCTCGGCATTTCAACGTCACTCTGTCTCTGGAATAACGCGTTGCTAGTTAGAATTCTTTCCCATGGGCGAGGGAGGCTCTACTTTTGGATTTCACTCTGGCACAAAATAATACTGACAGATCCACCCCTCACGCCCGGGCAAGCCAAGGAACATCCCCTCTGCCTACCTCCACTCCTCCTACTTCAGTCATTACACCTCTTGATCCCTTATAGTTGCTCCCTACTATATAAAACATTGAAATCCTCGTATACCACACCCCGAAATGAACATAGGGCACCCAGTCCGCCATTTTCTTGTCATTATCCTTATCGCAGATTACCACGTCTCTGTGTCTACGTACACCTCCCACGTCCTCAACCGCCGGGTTCACAGGTGAAGATATTTCTTCCAGAGCTCTACCTAGCTCTACAACCTCAAGAATATCCCCGTCCATTGCATCTAGCCAACGGTCTCGGAGCATCTTGGTAGCTTTGTGAAGTCCCCGGCCAACCGTCTCATCCGTTACGCCTCCATCTCTTAATGACTCATATGTGGTTTGCGCAACATCGACGCAGTGTTCGTCTTTTACTTCCCACATGGTACCAATTACATGCCTAAATCCTGCTAGCTGGCATGCACTAATCAGGTGGATGCTCTCATCGATAAACCTTTCGTCTTGGACTCGACCGGTCCCGCAAGCTGAGAGATAAGCAAGGAATGGAGAGTATTGGTGGAGATTCATGTAAAGTAGATCAGCTACTGTCAAAGGGTCATCTTCATCGTCAAGACAAAGATGGCTATTTGAAGGATCAATCATGTCGGTATATCCATGGCCGGCGAAGTGAAATATTTTGCAGCCTTTGAGGAGAGATATACAACATCTTTCTTGCATCGACCGGGCTCAACGACCTTGAACGACATTGAATTGCAGAGAATATGCAGTGAAGCTACCTCATTGGCGGCATATGGTAGTTTTGCATGGCCTGGTGTGTGTTCCATGGCGACTAGCAGCGCCTCTGCTGGAGTAGTTGACACCGCTTCTCGTGAATGGCGCCGTCGTCCGTGAATGAGTGCTTTGATGGACGGGCTATATGTAGATATAACCCTGTCTATGACTGTCTCAGAACAACGCTCTTCATGACGCCCTGGCGCATGAAGTGGAAACTTGCTCAGGGGTCCGGTAGGAATCCACCATACATGAGGCGAGTCTTCACCGGACGGCGGCCCGGTGAATCCCAAGGCATCCAGCACGGGACCTGTGATAGTATCCCACAGCCACTCGAGTGTCTGAATACTTCCCAAGTCAACACTCTTTGCTCTCTCGCTGATATCGTCGTTAGACACGTCATCTAGGCTCACGACCCTGACTTGATCCTTTTGGATAAGTATAGCGTGGCATCCTATAACGCTGACGTTGATAACAACTATTGGGCCATTCTGGGATGCTGATTGTATCTCTTGCTCTGCCAAGGGCCCAAGGGAGTTGTCAAATCCTGGCTCTTGTCGGATCTCGAGCACCAGCGCATCAAAAGCCCTTCCAGCATCGTGACGACGATGCCCTCGAGTGTTGAGCACAGGGTCACTATCTTTCTCCGTACTAGACGTAGCCACCCGAGTATCCAGCTCATCTCGAAGACGAACGAAATCATCCGCCAGCTTTGGGTGCTTCTCCCGTAGCTCTAGCACGTCCCTACGCATCTCCTCTAGGGACGACCCGAGTACGCCACGCCCTAGCTCGAGAAGTGAAAGGGCATGCAAGGGAGTCTTGCCAATTTTTAATGCTGCTGCCGCTGTATGAGAAGCTAACCCAACTGCCTGGGTCATCAGGTACTGCCTATCAGATGTTTCAAGGGACCGAACAGAGAGCAGAGGAACCAGCTTAACAGCCACATGTCCAACCTTGTAGGCCAACTCTTCATCTACGAGACACAAGTGCATAGCTGTTGCAGCGGCACTTATGCGCTGCCGCGTGAAACCGCTGGGCTGGTCCACGGCAAACCGATAAGCGCCGATAGAGCTCGTCAGGTCGTCGACCTCTTTCGTCGGGCATATCTGTCCAAGTAGTGACCCCCAAGAGTGCTGGCATGGAATCCTCGGTGTGGATCTTCCTGAGATGTTATGGTAATGGCCTTCTTTGTGAGTTCGATAGCTTCATCGATATCGGCCAAAGTTCCCCCCTTCAGGAACTTCTTCTCAAGCAGGGTGGCAAGAGTCTTGTAACGAGTAATCCGTCCGATATACTTGTCTCGACTTGCAGCGATTGCCTGTCTGCCAAGTCGTATGCCTCCTCCAGGTCCTCAGTGTGTCCTAGTTCCGAGAATCGGTGACCAAGTCCAGTAACCAGATCGTTCAGATAGAGCGGCATATCCGGATGATCGTCTTCGGTCAACACTCTTACTACGTAACGCCATCCTTGTAAGGGCGTGATCGGCAACTCCTGGATAGAAAATCTAACTAGATTCAGTGTTGCTAATAATATAAACAACACGATATTGGCAATATGGACCCCCTCGCAATATTATTATACTTATACAATCTTTATATCTTGGAGTTTTTACACTAAACCCAACAGCATTATAGCTCAATGCGATCGACATATTCAATTCGTTCTTACAGCTACATTAACAAGGCCTATAGAAACCCTCCTCGTTCAATGATCAGCGCCTCTAGCAAACGACCTTTAGCAATACGGCTGCAAGACCAGATCAAGGAGCCCCCTCGCTCCTCTCTAGCCCAGAGCCGTGCGGGGCCTACCCAGTCCGTCGGTATGTCATCCAATAAGACGGATGCTAACCTCCACCAGAATGAGTTTGTGGAGTAGCACTCCTAACCACTATTCCGCGGTCATCCGGGGCCACCGTGGCCTAGGATGACCGTTTTCCCGCGGCCCAGTGCAAGAGTAATGTGGTTTGATTCTTACGAAGGGGTATACCGGACATTCTTATAGATGTTAGGTAGGTGGGTTTCTAATAAGCTAAAGACCCGATCCAACCGATGGATGCCACGTTGTTTAGCAGTATGGTAATTGCGGTCGTCCAGGTCGAAGTCCAGCCACATTGACACGCTGGGTGTCCATCTTACGTGTTTGGTAGTTATCTCCGAGCCAAGAACCAGATAGACCAACCGGAAGCTGAGAGTGTCGCCCCGGCCACCCCATTCTTCACGATAATATACTATGTACGTATATAGTACTCCGTAGTACGGTTGTGATCAGCCCCCTGGTACTCCTGTGACCTGAGCCGCCCTCAACCTGGCGCCCGAAGTGGGGCATAAGGAGGCTACCTTCAGTGTATATAATTAGTATGTTTATATACGTATATTTTTCGTCCGGGGGCCGTGAGGTCGGTTAAGTCCCCTCGTGGGGCTTTGATTAGACAGAGGCAGAATCCCCCTACTTCGACAAAGGCGGTTAGATAAAAGCAGCATCCATTGTCTTGCCCATACCACCCCCGATACATATGGAGAACTCCGACATCATGCATAAGTCAGCCTGGGTCCGAACCTCTGCCAGAAAATAAGGAGAGCATGTCGATGCTATGGTTATGAGTGGCAAGAAGGACGGCCTAGTGAATAACATGTGGCGCGGTAGCCTGCATATCCGAACACTACAAACAGTTCACTATAAGACCCGGTCGGCTTGAGTTCTAGTTCAAGGCCTATATGCGATGAGGCAGAAACGGCGGGTTCCTTTACCTTAGGTATTTGTAATGGTTAGGATTCTGCCTTACCAGTTACACACCTTCTTTGCGGATCAGGAAGCCCGGGGTCATGATGTCGCCTGACTAGAGAAAGTAGCCTGATTACCGGTTCTTAGACCGGATTTTGCGCTAGTTATGGAAGGTTATATGTTAGATGACGGCAACTATTCCCTTGTGCTAGTTACAATTAGGCCTGTTTCTGTAATTAAATGCTACCTATCTCTATTATCGGTTATGCAATCCTTATTAGATGCTTGCCGTAGACGCTGATCTGATAATTCCTTCAACTCCTGTTGGCGCAAGTTTCAGTTGAAAGTATGAGTTTATCCTATCAGCTCTCCGCCGGCCCTGCCCTAAGTGTTTCTGTGCTATTAGTAAGATCTAAGTCAATAGCAAACAACCTGACTCAGAATACTTCACAACATATCCACTAGAATGCGAAAATCGACTCTATCTATTGTAACCCTATTTTTAATATCTTTATTTACAAGCTTGCGGGTCCACTCCCCAGACCTCGATTTTCCGACACCGATGAAACCTAGACAGCAGTTGCATACCAGGAAGATTTTGGGCACTTTAAAGCCAGCTTAAGAGCGCAGTAGTCTAATGTATCCCCGACCGTTGGTACTGAACTCTTAAGTCGCGGGAGATGCGAGTCACCACAAGCAGATACATTGCCATGTGACGCACCACTCTCCTCACTTTGGCTGGAAGTCGCAGCCTCTTCTCGCTTAGCGTGACTCGGCCCTCAAGCGATGAAACTCGACAACAAGGATCAAATGGCATGTGGTGGCTCATGACCGGGAACCAATCTTAGCCTAAGCTCCTCCTTCCCCCATCCTAAAACATATCCTTCTTCATGCAAATCGCCCTTGTCGAGACATTCAAGCCTCCACCTTACGCGCCATTAATGCCAGCTCAGGCAAATAGCCACTTACTAAGATTCAAGGCCTTACATGAAGCCGTCACCTCCACCAATTTCACCGATAAGGAGGAGATCCTTCTCGTAATCGTAGTAGTATTGTTGGCTTAAATGATTTCACTTCAGGCCAGTCATAAACTACAGGTCAGGTTCTTTAACACGGGAAAGGCTAGCCGGGGCCTAAATTTGGGGACGTTGTCCCAGATCTGGGTCCCTCACAGGGGTCTGCGATCCCAAAAGTGGGCTCTCCAGGCACCTCAGCCCAAAGCTCAGTCGGGCTCAGCTCAGGCTCAAGGATCCTCAGCCCAAGCTCAGCCCGACTCAGCCCGACTCTAGGATCCTCAGCCCAAGTTCAGCGACAGCTCAGCTTAAAGCAGCAGGAGCTCAGCTCTAGAAACGGAAATGGATTTTGGTGTGCTTGAGTTTCGTCTCCGAGTATAGTGGTATTTGGTTCGGGCTTCGACTTGCTGTTCAGTTGTTGTAGCTCCAACACTGTCTCGCAGGTTGGTATACCAGCTCCTTAGATCCTGTTCAGGATCAAAGGCACTGGCTATCAGCCCGTAGCCACTGTTTCCATCATCCAATCCTGTATTTTATCAATGCGGCTTTGTTCCTGTTCGAACTCTCGATAGTCTTGGTCATAGTCTTTGCGTTCAGACTGGAAGGAAGCCTTGTCTCTAGCAGTCAATTCACTAATGTGTTGAGTCTGCTGATTTGGATCGGTTGATTCGGGCGTATAGGTAGGCGTCAGGGCCTGACTAGACCCCTGACCTTCGGACCCTCGGGTCTGCCGCGGTCGTTCGGGCTCGATCCGCTGTGGAGGTATTCGTCGGAGATAGTTGCTGACTAGCGGTCTGACCGGGCACGGCATCGGCTGATCAGCTGTATCTGGGTTGACTAGCAGCCAGATACGAGCTGAATTTGCCTTCAATTTAAATGCTTTATCCCAATTTCCCTAGTTATTGAAGGTCTCGAGATAGACCTTCCGGGTGAATGCGTTGGCTTCAGCAGACATCGCGGTCTTCGTCTTTTTGGATCAAATAGGTATATGGATCGTAGCGCAGATAGCTTTTTCGAGTACCGTGAGACTCTTAATTGATAGATCCGTCACGGACAATTCGATCATATCGATAGTCTGCTATAGGGATGTTCTTGAGGCAAAAGATTGACCATTGTACTGAACTCTGGTGCTTCCCGGGAAAGAGGGGTATTTACGTCATGTCTCGCCACCCTTCCTGACTAAGGTCAGGATATCAATCTATCGGAGGTTTCGTAATACAGGGTCACAATCCAACATATGTACCCTGTTGAATCCGTTACGGTCAAGTTGATCAAATGGATAGTGTTCAAAGCAGTGATGATGATGTTGATTATTGCTTCCTCCGGTCATCTGGACCGGCCAGAAGAGGGGTTATCAGACCCCCCTTCTGACTAAGGTCAGGATATGAGTCTATCAGAGGTTTCGTAATACAGGGTCATCTTCGAACATACCCCATCAATAATTGTAGGAAATTTAACTACTTTTAACCTTGGTTGGAAAACGCCCAGTTGAATAAGCCACAAGACATCTCAAGAAAACCTATGGAGGGCGAGGCACCGTGGGCGTTAGGTGTTATGTGGACCTTGACATCCATAACTCTCATCTTCGCCATCCTTAGATTGTACACGCGTGTCGTCATTGTCAAAACCTTTCGTGTCGACGACTTTGTGTACAATATTGCCTTTGTGAGTCGAGTCCGCCCTGAACTCCATCGCTGCAAAACAGTCATTTGCTCATTGAGTCTGTCTAGTTTCTCCTACTCCTATACACAGTTTTTATACAATTGTCGGCAAACTATGGCTTCGGCCAGAACATGTTCGAGATTAAAGACGTTGAGAATGCGGTTCGGGCAGTACTGCTCGAGGTAATCGGGCAAACATTTGCTGTTATTGGTATGGCAGCCGCGAAGTGGTCTCTCGGTCTTTTTCTCTTGCGCCTTGTCGACGTCAACATGATATGGCACAGGATGGCAATCTGGGCTGTCATGGTAGGTCTTATGTTGACTTCCATCTCGGTCGTCTTCATCTATTGGCTGCAATGTACTCCGCCCGCGTACCTCTGGGATCGCCAAATTCGGGGGGGCTTCTGCCACATTAATTCCGTGCCGGCTGCTTTCACACTTTCCAGTACGTGTGTGCCTACCGAGGAAGTCGGAATTACCACGATGGGACAGTCGAAGGTTTCTTGTTTAATTGCTAACATGATGTCCATCAAGTTTTCTGTATCTTCGTCGACTTCTTCTTCGCCATTTTCCCCTGGATATTACTCTGGAACCTTAGCATGGACAAGAGGGAAAAGTTTATGATTATGGGCAGTATGAGTCTCGGCGTCTTGTAGGTCACGATTCCCTTCTTGACCAGGCTTGTCGTTATTGCTATGCTGACTTACGCACAACATAGTGCCGGCGCCTGCGGTATCAAGAGGACAGTGGAGTTACCCAACTTGACCAAGCAGAATTACCTAAGTGCGTAGTTCCTTATTATCACTGACTGATTGAGGCACAAAAGTGGCCGAGAAGCATTACTGATCAACCCACCTATGAGCAGAGAAAACCGTCAGCGCGATCGTTTGGTCTGCCGCCGAGATCGCCGTAACATTGATATGTATTGGTATTCCGGTCTGCCGGCCACTCTACAAGCGTATCTGCCAGAAGCTGACGTCCAACGATGCCGGCAGCTCCACAAACCCTCCCAGCGCCGTGGTCTTGGCGGTACGCACTGTTGGCGGCCGTGTGGTAGTCAGACACCCAAGACAGTGATGCTCTGCGTTGGCTGGATGGTTGATAATTAATTTCGGTAAGGGAAAAAAGGGATACGAAGATTACCTGGTAGGTGGAGTAGTCCTTACGCCCCCACCTCTCTTCTGGAGAGGTGGCATCAAAATCCGTAGATATGTACAAATCGCATGTCTTACTACTAATGTACGAATATATTTTAATATTATAATATTATTCAATTTAATTAAAAAAATATTATTATATAGCAAAATATTAAAATAAATATATATTTTAATTTATTTTAATTTATTTTATATAAAGGTTGATATAATTATCTAGTAATAATTATACAGCTTATAGATACTGTGATGGGGCCAACAGTCCACCTGGAGTTTTAATACAGTAGAGGCCAATAGCTAGCTTATTATAGTCCTACTTAAGGCGTCTAGTCTGCCCGAGAAATTGAAACGACACGCTTTTTCCTTCCTTTACACTTGACTACACCCTTTTGTCGCATTACACCCGTTACACTATAGCTGTTGCAGCAGCTCTTGTCGATATTTATCTTTTCTTTCCCTTTGGAGACATCAGAAAGCAGTGTAAACTATTGCTTCCTGCATCTTATCCCCCAGGTGACGGCCAGATTGTTGCTTTCCCTTGTTTTCCTGCTATCTTCAGCTCCTACCCTACGGAGGGTGTGGTCCGCACTAAAGGCCGCTCCCACCAACAAAATACTATGTTTGCTCACGCAACCATGAGTAGGTGGGGCCGCTCACTCGATCCCTCGAGTGTTTCCATATTTCCGTTTTCTGCCAATCGTGACGCCCTGGTGAGCGGGTCGGCCGCCCAGGTCGTAACAACCAGGTTGTACTGATAACTGGGGAGCTGTCTGTATAGGAAAGTGCTAATGAGTGTGATCTATATACTGGTGTTCTGTCCTTAGTGCGCTGGGAGCGTTCAGGCTCTTTTACGCTCGATGGCACTCGAGATGAGCTTAAAGAGGAGCTGCTGACCAACCGGAAGCGTCGTTGGACCGTCTGGCAAGACCATGCGATGTCACCATCTATGTAAGATATATAAGTCTTGATCCTCAGAATCATACCGAACAAGGTTCAGATGATTTCTGTTAAGTGGGAAGTTCTGAATCCATAGAAGGCTAAGCATAGCGGCTTCCTTCGGTACCAGTATTCCAATATCCTATAAGACATTAGCTGCATTCACTATCTACACGATTCAGCAAATGATAATGGGCCTTAAGAAAGTGGGCAGCAGGTTCAGGTTAGGATTCGTATAAGCCCCTATTACCTAGGAGTTCTCCACAGGGACACAGTATTAGTAAGAGAAATCGAACTCACCCTAGTAGCCAGATTAATCATAGTAGGCAGCATCTCCCAGAAGTAAGTAGTTACTAACTGTTCTCCTCCTTAAGAAGCGAAACGGTAATTAATATACAGTATCTAAGCCTGCTATTCGTCTAGATATCATTCTAGGAACAGCTCGCATAAATTAGTTAGTATACTCTACATAAGAATATCTAGTAAGGTGCTATAGTTAAGTAAATAAATTACTTAACTAATTGCAATGTTATTATAGTTGATACTGAGGAATATAAAGCTCTGAATTAATATATAAATTTCAAGGACTGAATATTACTAATTTATAAAAAAAAATATTAAGAGAAAGAGCTATAAAATTAGTTTAAATTATCACCAATTACAAAAATAGATATATAGAGTATTCTTACTTACTTTACAATATAGCCTTTAAAACTATTCTTAAATAGTATAATTTTATTTTTCTTATTCTGCCGCTTTATTAATTTATATATTAGCTTCTCTAAAAGAGGACTTATATTTTTATTTCTAGCTCAGTTATTAATAAGGTCTGCAAGAAGAGTATCTGCAGTATTACCTAGCGTGCTATTATACCTAAAGACTAAAATACAGGCGAAAGGTACACTCTTTAGCAGTAAAGCTATTATCCAGTAGAAACCAGTCTTACTTGAAGTCCAGGATATATCCCGAGACCCAGAAAGTCTATAGATAGCAATAATACTTAGGGTTATTAACTAAGACTTTCCTCTTCAATTAACTTAAGGTATATATACTTAACTCTCTTAGATCTATTGTAGATAGAACTCTATCTATTTAAAATTGGGTTATATAGCACATACAGACCAATAGGATGCCTGTTTGAGGTCTAAGGGTAGACTATAGCAGGGTCCCATTGCAGCAACTGGGGAATCTATTAGCAGGGTCACTAAATCCATTAATAGGGTTACTGTATTATAATCTAATTAATATATTAATATATTACAGAAAGATTTAAATAATTTAAAATCTAAGATTCTTTAAATTAGTTAAATCTATATCCTTATTATATAGAGGCTACAACAGACAACAAGTTATAAAAATATCTATTATAAAAGTATACTTTTAGAACTTACTGCTAGTAAAAACTCCAAATATATGTTATTTTTAAATCTTAATTTATTATATTGTATCTAGTTAAACTGTAAGAAGTTAGAAGCAAAAAATAGATTGTACTAATTATTAACTAGAATATCCCCCTCTATCTAAAGGCGGGGTAACTAGGCATTAGTATAATCTATCTGTATGAGAATAAATACTTAATAGTTATAGGTATTTAGATAGTTATTAAAACCTTAACCATACTTTATAGTTATTTCTAGTTATAAAAGTTTTCAGAATAGCTATTATTATAAATTTTCTGTACTGTAAAATTTACTTCTTAAAATCTAAGTTATATATAAATCTTAGTAAATTCAGTAGCCTAAATATCCCCAAAGAATAGAACTTAGTACAGTATACATCCTGTATATTGCAAGATATACTGCCTCTCCTTTTTTCATTACTAAGGCAGTATAGCCTCCCTTACATATTGCGTAGTATAATTCTATTATCCTGCGGAAAATCACATACTGTTTCTTCCTGACCATAAGCTAAAGTTGACATTAGATATCGCGCTGAACGACTGCAATCCTAGTCGGATGCAGTATTTACAGTATTTCTAAGTATATACTGCCGCACTGGGAATCTAGAGTTTTAGCCGCGAAATTCTAATTGGCCAGCGATCGACAAATATCATAAGATAGACAATAAGATAGATAATTTAAAAGCAAAATAATACTGACAAGAGGAGAGGCGATACTGCAAAAGATGCTAACTAAGTTATAAGACCTTTAGAATTCACTCTAATACAAAAAGAAAATATTTTTCTATATCTAGTTCTTAAGTTTAGTCCAGAATAAGATAGATAAGGCGAATATCTAATTATATTTACTATAACTTATATTTATCTCAGCCTTAATATTAACTATAGAATCTTTAATTTTATACTGGCAGGCTAGAAAGATCTGCCGGTAAAGCTGCTTTATAAAAGAGAGCCTTTAATATATATAGATTGTAAACTAGCAGATAATCCTTATTAGATCCCACTGCCTTTACGGAAATTACAGAGTGCCTACTAATATCTAATTGACTCAGAACGAAAAAAAATATATAAATAAGCGCTGTAGCTTGCTCCTAGCGAATAGCACGTCTGTTGCCTAAAGTGTTACGGCCCGGATTAAGACCAGGCGGTCACAACCGGCAGAATCCCCATGGACCCACTTTTCGTCATAAGGCACAGTCTTACAACTGTCCCCACTTTTCCCTATACGCCTATTAGCATAATCTATTATACAAATAAGTTAAGTATCAGTACTCTACTAATAACTCTTATTAATAAGACTGATAGTCTTATTAATGAGCATCATAATAAGACCACTAAGACTACTAATTGCTATCTAGTATATAGATACTTATTTAAGTACTTTTATAGACAGATAGTCTTACTAGCTATTAATATATTTAGTTATATTAAATCTACTATTCTATTATTACTAGACTGTAATCTATATTGCTTATTATAACATCCTAATCCACTTAATTATAAACTATATATTTTAGACCTACTCTATACCCCTAGATTAAACCTAACCGTTATATATTAATAGCTCTTATTCAGTATATTACTATATCGACCTAAGTAATACTATAATTCAGTTACTATAGCTCTAATAACTCTATTGGCTAGTACTTCTGCCTCCTCTAAAAGAAAGAGCGCTCTACACCTAAAGACCCCTAAGGACTATAACGGCAATAACGCTATAGGTAATAAGGAATCCTCCTCAGATAAAGATAATATAAGCGAAAAACTTAAAAAACTTTATAAGAAAAACCTTTAACTTTATTAGAAAGTAGATAATCTAACTAATACAGTCTAAACTAATAAGGTAAAAAATAACAAAAAGTTCTAAGCTCTATATAATAAAATCCAGACCTTTTATACTAATATAACACCTGCCCCAGACCTAATGCTAGTAGTAAACTATTATAGTGCTAGAAGGATATATTATAAATCTTACTAATAAGTAACTTACTGCTCATACTGAATAAACTCAATATATAGAATAATTTAATAGCTTTACTATTACTCTAAGTGTCTCTAGACCTTATAATATTAGAGAAACTATTAAGCTACTATAGCTGAGGAAGTTTAATAGAACTCCTAAGGAACTTAGGGAGTACCTTATAGAACTTAAGTCCTACTATATATACTATTCTACTGTATTTAGTAGTGAATCTTTAAAGGTCTGACACACTATAGGATTACTAGAAGGTAAGGCTTAGTAAGGAATAAGCTTAATACTAAGAGACTTTATAGAGAACTTGTCTGACTAATATAAATTAGAAATAACTATTCTATTTAGCAGCTTCAATATATATGAATAGCTATTTATGAATATATATAGAGAATAGGATGAAAAATATAATATATTTATCTAGATCTAAAAGTTAATACAGACTAAAGCAGTATCTAAGTACCTTATAGAATTTAGATATTTGTCTGTAAAGCTTAACTAAATAGATAAAAATATAATAGATAAGTTCTATTAGAAGTTAAAGAATAAAGTTAAGGATGAGATCTATAAGATCCTCGACCTACTGACTGAGTTTAACGCCTATATATATCTCTACATCACCCTTAACAACTAACTGTTCGAACGATATATTAAGAAAAGAAAAAAGAACCCAGAGGGCTAAAAGAATAAGAAAAACCAGTCCAACAGCAGGAAGAAACAATAAAATAATACCTCCTATAGAATAGCCCTAAAACCTATAGAATTAGGAGCCATCCAGAAGGATTACTTAAAGGTTAAGTGTTAGAACTGCAGAAAGATAGGCCACTTTAAGAGTAAATATCGTGCCTTAAAATCCAACTAAAAGCATAAATTAGTGCCAGAAGGTAAGTATATCCGATTTACTAACTACTAGCACCCTAATAATAATGAACCCCAAACTGCTATTCAATCTAAGACCCTTACTATAACTAGAAGCAGCTATAACAGAGGATTCAGCAGAGCATACAAAAACTCAGGAAAATAGAAACGCTCTAACTGAGAGCATAAGTGCCTTAACAACACACTGCCTCTCGAACCCCACAACCAAAGGCTAACAAAGGAAATTAAGAACGATACAAAAGAAAAAGAATAGAAATAAGCTGTATAGCACAGAAAAATAGATAGCAAAACCAAAAAACGGAGTAATAAATTAGACTGAATAAAAAGAAAAGTTACAACCAGAAGAAAGCAAAAGATATCTAGAGATCAGTCCCCACTTAGAATAATATCAGTACTATAACTAACTTACCTAACAAGATATCTCGCACTATAGCTATAGTATAATAAGGAGACTTAATTCCAGACAGATAACCTAAACTTATTACACTATCTTACAGTAATAAGGAATAAAGAGTAGAAATATTTAAGAAATATAAAGAAAAAGATAAGCTCTAAAGGTAATTCTACACCTAAAAAGAAGATACCTTTTAGATACACTCTAGATAAGAAGCCCGCCTAGTAAGATATATTAGCCTATCAGTAGATAACCAGGATATTATTACTCCTGCTGATAAATACTCAGAAATAGAAGATAAATAAGACTCTGAATCTAGCTATAGAGGATACTGAATACTTAATAACTTTAGAAACTAAATATAGAAAAGACTAATAGAGATATATAACAATCTTATAAATAAATAATAAGAACTTAATAAAAATACTAATATCTATATCTATATCTATAATATATAACTAGAATATAACCTATACTATATAGCCCTAAAGGAATAAGAAGATAATAACCTAAGGATAGCAGTAGTATACTCTAACTATAAAGAAATCTTATAGGTATTATATGTTACCTATATATACCTAATATACAAAAAAGACAAAATCTATTATAACTGTTATTCTATATAAGTTAATAACAAATTAATTTAGAGACTCTACTTATAGAAAGAACTTAGGTATTTTTAAGTTACCAGATAGTATATAGGAGCTAGTATTATATAACTAGAGGATAAGGGAGACTTTTTTCTATTTAGGTATACTGAATATACTAGTATTATTGAAGAATATAAAACTGAAGAATATTATATATATGAATAACAGAAGATAAAAGAATAGTATAAATGTAAAAACAAAAATATTACTAACTGCAGCATCAGAAAGACAGTATAATATAATAATAAGGACTATAAGAAATACAGTTAGGAGATTTAAGATGAATTTCAATACATTAAGTATATAATATATAAAAACTATAACTTTAATAACTATAGAGGAACAAGCAGTCTTAATTAAGCCTAAAAAAGCAAGATAGAAGATTGGGAATATAAGGGGATAACTTCTAACTGTAAAGACAAAAAACCAGTCTGGAATACTTAATCTTACTTAGTACAAAATATAATAACCTGCAAAAAGCTTAAATATCTATAATATAGTGCTAAAGCTTAGAAGATTTAAATACATATTAACAAAATGTATAGGAAAGGATTTAACTTTCTAACTTAAATTAAACTTAATTAAAATAATTAAGCCTAGTATTAATAACTCTAAAGACAAAAGAAACTACAACTATCTAGACTAAAGTGCAGAGAATGCTTAAGCAAAAAGCACCTTTAAGAAAATTATAAAGGATATATAAAAAACAATAAATACTACCTATAGAAGAGCAACAGACAGATAATATATATAAGGAAGAACTACCTCCAATAAAAACTCTATATATAATAAAATCAGTAAAAAAAAAAAAGACACTTAAGCTATAAGTATAAGTTAAGAGTATATAGCTTACTGTATTAGTAGATAGTAGAGTAGAAGCAGACTATATTGATTCTGCTGTAGTTAATTAGCTGAAGCTAAAATAGAGAGATAAAAAGCAACTCTATATAATATACAATCTTAAAGGTAACCTATTTAAATATAATAATAGATAGATAATCTATAAGGCTAATTACCTTAAGGTTTTTATTAATAGTAAGAACTAGAGAGTTATATTTAATATTATACCTATAAGGCACTATAATATTATTTTAGGCTATCTATAGCTGAGAAAATACAACTTATAACTGAACTGGAGAACTGGCTAGATATATATCGATTTCGATAATATCCTCTTCAGTAATAATAAAAGTAACTTAGATAAAAATAAGAGATCTCTAATTCTGACTCCTAAAGACAGTAAGAGTAAGAATTAGCATAAGGATACAATAGATACCTTATTACCCCCAAAAGAAATACAATATAAATATCAGAAAGGCAAGAAAATATAACTCTAAAAAACAATTAGATACCTTTAATAATAGTTTATATAGATAAATAAGGACTTTAAGGATTATAAGAAAATATCTAAAGAAGAATAACTTAAGAATATATTAGTATAGTACTATATCTATAAAAAACTCTTTATAGAAGAACTTAAGATAGAACTACTTAAATTTAATTAATAGAATTATAAAATTATACTAAAAGATAGAATGATACCTATATTTTATAAAATCTTTAATTTTAATAAAATATAACTTAATATACTAAAAGAATATATTAAAGATATACTATAGAAAGGATATATTAGAATCTCTAAGTTATCAGCTGGATATCCAGTTATATTTATTCCTAAAAAGAACAGTAAGCTCTAACTTGTTATAAATTATAGATAATTAAATGATATTATACTTAAAGATTAAACCCTATTACCTTTTATTATAGAGCTTAAGAATAGACTCTATAGGAAGAAGGTATTTACAGTATTAGATCTAAAGGGAGTATATAATCTTATCTGTATTAAAAAAGAATATAAATAGAAAACTACCTTTTTAAACTAAGTTCAGACTTTATAAATATCTTATTATACCCTTTAGACTTATAAACATACTAGCTATATTTCAATAAATAATTAATAATATACTATATAAATATCTAAATATATTTATTATATACTATTTAAATAATATTCTAATTTTCTTAAATTTAGAAGAAGAAGAATATATAGAATATATCTATAAGGTATTATAAGTACTTTAAGATGTAAAACTACTAGTTGAACTAAAGAAGAGTAACTTCTATACTACAGAAGTAGAGTTTCTCGAATATATTATCTTATATAATAAGATTAAAATAAATCTAAAGAAAATTGCTACAGTTAGTAAATAGCTGAAACTAATAAATATTAAGAAAGTATAATCCTTCTTTAGATTTACTAACTACTATTAAAAATTTATTAAGAACTTTAGTAGCTATACTATACTACTTATAGAACTTATTAAGAAAGAAGTAGACTTTTAATAGAATACTACTGCAGAAAAAGTATTTAATATTATTAAGAATATTATTTTAAGTAAATCAGTATTAGTAACCTTTAACTCTAAATAAGAAATTAAACTTAAGATAGACTTATTAGACTTTATATAAGATATTTAGATTAACTAAAGGGATAATAACAGACTATTATATCCTATTGTCTTTTTCTCTTATAAAATATATAGTGCTAAACTTAACTACTCTATTTACAATAAAGAATTCCTTACAATTATTAACTTATTTAAGAAATTCTAATACTACCTCTTAGGAAGTAAGTATAAAATTAAGATCTATATTAACTATAAGAATATCTTATACTTTGCAACTATATAGAAACTTAGCAGATAATAACTATAATATACTAAATATCTCTTAGAATTTAACTATATAATTATTTATAGAAAAAGATTAGAAAATAAATAAGCTAATACTATTAGTTAATATTGTGACTTTAATACCAGCAAACCTAAAATAAATAAGTAGATTCTTAATTTTAACGCTAAAGGATACCTTAAGTAGAAGTATATTATAAGTATATAAAAAATACAATTCCAACCTAAGTACCTAAGCTTAATTTGCAGAGATAGCCCTATATAAGACTTTATAAACTGAGTTTATAAATATACTAGAGAAATTAGATATCAGAATAGATATATTATTATCTCCTACTACTATTAGTATTAGATAGTATAAGACTTATATAAAGAAGAACTATATAATAGAAGTATTAATATACTATACTAGCTTATCGCTAAAATATATAATATATATAGCCTTTAGGATACACTTTAGTATATAATTAATAATTGCCTGGAATATTTAGAAAAAACTATAAAGAAAACCCTAGGAAATACCTATATTGCTATAAGTAATAATAAACTCTATAACTGAATTTAACAATATAATAATAAGCTGCCCCCAGATGAAAAAACAGATAAACTGTAAGTCTCTAGAGAACTGCAGCACTAACTTATACAGGAAATATATAAATACCTATTATATGGATATTAGGGAGTTAATAAAACTCTTAAATGAGTTAGAATGATATACTAATTTCCTAAGATAAAGGCAGTAATAAAAGAAATTACTAATTAATACCTATTATGCAATAAAACTAAAACTTAATACTATAAACTATATAGAAAACTGCAGCTTCTACTAGTTATTAAGTAACCTTAGGACTTAATTACTATAGATTTTATTATAAAATTACCCCTATTAGAAGACCCTATAACTAGAGTTATATATAATAGTATTCTTATTATTATAGATAGACTTATAAAGTTTTCTTATTTTATACTCTATTAGAAATTAATAGATATAGAGTAATTTGTCTATATCTTCTTGCGAAATATTATTAGTATTTATAAACTCCTAATAGAGATCCTCTTTAATTAAGGATTACTATTTGCTTTTAAGTTTTAGTAAAGCCTAATAGACTATATAGAATTAAATTACTAACTTACAATAGTATTTTAAGTATAAGTTAATAGATAAATAGAATAAATAAACTAAATACTGAAATAATACCTCTAATACTATATTAACTATAAATAGAATAACTAAGTTAAAAAGCTTCTAACTGTATAGCTAAGCTATAATATATTAGTATATAAAAGTATAAAGCTTACCTTAGTATATATTAACTTTAGATTTACTCTTAATACCTATAGAATAAGCTAAAATAGATTGATTATTCCTAAAGCTATTCTTATAATAGAAAAACTAAAAAATCTATATAAAGAAATAAAGACTGAACTTAAATTTATTAGAAATTAGATAAAAAAATACTATAACTTAAAAAGAATAAAGAGACTATTCTTCTAGAAGGGAGATATAGTCCTTCTTATAATAAAAAATATTAAAATAAAATAATAAAATAAAAAACTGAACTATAAATATATTGAATCCTATAAAATTCTTAAAAAAATCTTAGAAAATAACTACTATTTAAACTTATTACTAAAAGTCAGACTTTACTCTATTTTCTATATCTTACTTCTTAAGAGTATAGAAGGAAATATTATAGTTAAATTTAATAATAAATATAAAATAGAGGTTAAAAGCCCTAAAGAATATAAAGTTAAGAAAATTCTTAAGTAATAAAGAATTAATAACTAGATTAAATATCTTATTAAATAGAAAAACTACCCAGAAAGTAATAACTAATAGAAACTAGCTAAAAAACCTTATCTATATATAATACCTTCTAAAGGACTTTTACTAATAACACTATAAACAGATAAAATTAGATTATTAAAATCTAAAGAACTTCAGTCAATAAGGTCAATATAAACTAAAGACTGTACAGCAATAATAGCCTCCAAATCTACACACTCTATAGTATCTAACTTATCCAATAAATAAATACTATAACAGATAAGTTCCTTACTGCAAGAAATAACCTAGTTCTGCTGCTTTTATAAATAAGCCAGACGATCCAAACTGTCTGCAATTTCCTTTTAAGCAGTCTTAAGCGCCTCGCGAGACTTTAATAAAGCTTCTTTAGTAGCTTCCTTTTTGCGTTTGATGTAATGCTTTTCTGCAATAATTTGATTTGCTATTTTTATTTGTTAGAACCCCAGGAATACAGAAAACACCAGTATATATACTAACAACTACCGAAACACCTAATATATCGTAAGTTTTATCCTGACGAATACACTCTAGGTAACGGTTCGATATCGTCGCAACGCAATAATAAAACCCCTTTGCCAAGCAGAAAGAATAAGGTATACTATTGTAATTGAACTCCTCAATAAGTAGGATTTAGATGTAGTAAGCTTCAGTTAAACTTTTTTATTTCTTAGTAGATAATTTCTTAGAAATACAGCTAGATATTATATTAGTATTTCAGATAGATAAAGACGACAGAATAAATACTAACTAACATCCTTAGGGGCTATAGTTTTATATATAGGTCTTAAGGACTAGACTATTAGGAGGGAGATATTATGTTACGGCCTGAGTTGGAACCAGGCAGTTATAACTGGCAGAATCCCTATAGACTTACTTTTTATTATAAGGTACAGTCTTATGACTGTCCCCACTTTTCCCTATATGCCTATTAGTATAACCTATTATATAAACAAATTAAATATCAGTATTTTACTGATAACTCTTATTAATAAGACTAACAGTCTTATTAATAAGTATTACAATAAGACCACTAAGACTACTGATTGCTATTTAGTATATAGATACTTATTTAAGCACTCTTATAGACAGATAGCCTTACTAGCTATTAATACACTTAGTTATATTAAATCTACTATTCTACTATTACCAGACTGTAATCTATATTGCTTACTATAACGTTCTGATCTACTTAATTATAAACTATACGCCTTAGACCTACCCTATACCCCTAGGTTAGACCTAACTGTTATATGAGGCTGCTATAATTAATAAATGTATATCTATAATACCTCAGTTTAATATAAGTATTCTCTTATCTCTTAGCTATAATAATATATAGAAAATGCTGGGTAGAATTATAAGTATATTATTAGCTATCTTATTAGTTCTTAATAAGAAACTAATATATACTGTTAAAAGCTAAAACTTAACTTTAAGTTAGGTAGATAATAATTAATAAACTTATAAAGCTTTAAGTTTTAGTTATAAATAGTTATAGCTAAGATAAATTAAGTTATAGTAAATATAATTAGATATTAGCCTTATAGATTTATTTTATTTAAAATTCTTCTATAGCTTATTACTGTAATTATAATATATATTAAAAAGTTTTTAAAGCTATAAAAGTTTATACTATTTAAATAAGTTTACTATATTATAGTAAATCTCTATAATATTTTCTTTTAAGCTTTACTTAATATTATTAAATAAATTAAAGCTATATAGTATTTTTAAATAATAAAAATAAAAGTTAATACTATATTTAGTAATAAAAAAATAATAACTAAATAATAAAATTTTTATATATTAATCTTTATCTTAAGTTTTAATTTAACTCTTCTAATTTTAACTCTACTATTTACAGTTAATAATCTTACTATTTACAGTTAATAATCTTACTATTTACAGTTAATAATCTTACTATCTATAAATAATAACCTTAAGATAGTAATCTTATTTTAAATAATAAAATATAAAAGAAACTAATATCTTCTATTATTAAAAAACTAATTTTCCTTCTAATACTTATTTAATTTTTTTAACTTTTATTATATAGCTATAATTATCTATTAAATCTTATAATTTAATATTAATAAAAACCTAAAATATACTAATTACCTTTTATATCTATATAATATTAAATATTAATATAATATTAAAAATAAAATAGAAAAAATAAAATATTCTATATATTACTAATTCCTTTAGAGCTATAGGCTTCTTAGCCTATTAAAATTCCCTTTAAATAGAACTTATTTACTAAGTATTTAATAGAAGATTATATTAGCTATCTTTAGCTGTAATCTCTTTCTAAATAATACTAATAAATTAAATTTATAGAGAAATTAGATTACTTATATTAATCTATTATTTATCTAAATAGAGAAGGCTGCTCTATTAATATTAACTAAAGTCTTTAAAACCAGAAGGCTAATTTAAAAGGAGAAAGACTTTATTAATAGTATTAGTAGAGAGGTATTTAACCTTTAGTTTAAAGAGCTCTTATATTATATAGAGATAGTATAGATAATAGCCAGCTAGAGTGCTAGCTAGAGGGTGGATTTAAATAAGGGTTAATATAGGTATTAGGGATTTTAAAGTGTTCTAGAGGTTAGGTTGTTAGATTTACAACTCTAAATATTAAGGTTAGAATAGAGTAAAAAGGTTAGATAGGATTTTAGCAGATAGAAAAAAAGCAGCTTAAAACTTAAATTTAAGCTTTAGTAATTATAATATATATAATAAAAATACAGTAAATTTAAATATTAAATTCCCTTATTAAGAAAGTAAATCTCTATATAAGCTAAAAGATTTTAATAGTATTAATATATTACTTATATTTTCTAATTCTTATTTATATATTCTATAATTAATAAGCTAGCTAAATAAAAATAAATAAAACTAAAAAGAATATAACTATAGCTAAATAATAAATATCTTAAAAGTTTTAACAATATCTATTAGAAATAGCTAGAATTTCTAGCTAATTATAATTAGAATCTAACTAAATTAATATTAACTTTAACTATATTATATATATAGCTATATTTAAAATATAAAGCTATACTATTATAACTTCTCTATTATTTATTTATAAAAAGATATTTTCTCACTCTTAACTTTATATAATATTAAGTTTCTATCGGTACTTCTATAACTTTAAGTTTACTAAGAATAGATTTAGTACTAATAAGTACCATCTTATATCGCGCTGGAGTTTGCCGAAGCTTATGTATGCAGGGCATCGAGCCAGTATAAACTGATACAGCCGCTCATCAATTTTAGTAGCACCCACCTGATCAGCCACACACATAAGCTCTCCCAGTAAAAGTTATAGAGGTCGTCGAGGGTTTAGCTGTTCATCATTTGGTATATTGGCATGTGAACGACCTGCTATCAGCTGTTCTGCTGCCCGATTACTTGCAGACGCCCTAGTAACGGCCGGCTAGGGAGTTCCTTCGCGCTCTTTGGACGTAGCGGCTGTGTTAAGAGGCCAGCAACATGCTTCTTCCAGCGGAGAAACGTCCCCAGCCAGAGGGACATGACTGAGGCGCTTATCCTGAGTCAAATGAAGAATCATGACACTCTGCACGAATTCCTGCAGAAAATCACACCTATCCCCAGACCTATAAATGAACACTGGGATGAGCGATACATCCGGTTTACCAACGCCCTAGGAGACAAACACCAACTACTTGTTGAATCCTGCAAATCGCCTGAAATGTGTATGCATCGCGTCCTTTAAATTGCAAGGAGCTGACTATATCCCTGTTTCTTAGGGTTTTATTTATTATCTAATGTCCACACTCAGGGATTGTGCTAGCAGACGCACACTTCTAAAGGGAGTCATTGAGCGCGGGGAGTCCTGGGTCATTAACGAGAATGATAACTGGGTTTCCCCTCATCGCATCGGATCGTCTCCAGCTATTCTGGCAGACAACTGGGAGGAGAACGTAAGACCTGGGCGAAGTTTTCGGATGATGATCGTGGATTCATCACATCAAGCTACCCCAGACGAGCTCCATCTCATGCATAGCACATGGCATTCCCATGTGAAGGGATCCCTGCAGGAAATATTTAAGCTGTCCCAATGGAAATTCGAGAACAATTGAGGAGAGCAGACCGTTGGACTGGTCCGTTTCGGAAAGATCTGGAATCAAAGAATCAAGTGTGAAGAATGGGAACTATTTTCTTTATCTAGCCCGAGTCTTCCTGTCTTCAAACTTTGAACTTACTGGCAACGCCGTAAGTTCGTAGCGTCTTCTTTTCTCATGTCTCGCACAGAGTGCGATCTGGACGTCGAGAAGGGGATTTAGCAGAACCTCGTCAACCTTAGTGGATAATTTTAGAAGTCTTTGGACCTTTACGTAGTACGGATGCTATGCGCCGACACACTCGCGTCATCTATGGCCTGGCTGTCTTGGCACTGGTGCGCCTGCTGGCACATGCCGTGAGCCAGCACATATGTGCTAGCACTTCTTGGAGTTCAGTAAGGGTTGGGTGGCCACCCTGTGAGTTAAATGCCTTGAGCCACTCGTATGCGGGCTTTTCCGTCTTTCATAAATGAACCCATAAATTTGACTAGGCTTGTCGGCCATCCTTGTTGCAGCATTCGCAGCATAAGATGTCTTCGTAGTACTCCATCGAAAGCCCCTTGTACATCTAGGGTCATCATCGTGGCGGTGTGTCGGTTCTCTAGTGAGTGTTCGGCATCGTGTGTAAGGCAGGAGGTCTGTGGCCGAGCATGTTGGCGGGGCTCCTGCTTGCTGTGGGCTTATAACTTGGTGTTGTATTGCTGTTGAAGCTATCCTCCTTGCGACTAGCCTCTCCAGTCCCTTGCCAAGACATGACGTTGGAGCCGGCGTCCGGAAATCGGTGGTGTCAGACGGAGAGATCCGGCCGGCTGAGTATCTTGAGCTACGAATTCGCAGCCAGTCTTCTGTCGTAAGTCATATTATGCTTAACTCTAGTTTCTGCAAATGGCGATGAAGCCGCAGTTGTTCGCATTATTGACACACGAAGACGCCGAAATCAACATTCAACCCGCGAACACAAGCCGAGATCTTGCACAAGCAGCTCGAAGGGACGGATCCTCCATGAAGGCAATTGCCATCCTGACCATGGCCTTCTTGCCCGCAACATTCTTCGCAGCGTTGTTCGCTCTTCCTTCCCTGCCGTGGGATCAACCAGACAAGTTTGCAATATACTGGGCTTTCGTTCTTCCCGTCACGGCGGCGGCGGCGACGGTGGACAGAGCTCTAGTCGGAGCCTCAGCCGGAGTCGCAAGGAGTCGCGGGACGAGGTGCAGACGCTCATCTCGGAGCCGCAGTCATCGGTGCAGTCGTTCCTCTCGCCCGCCGAGATCCGCGCCTCTGGGGACAGCAGCATCTGGCATCACCACCCGACGCCGTCCGTCATCGTGCCGGAGCTCGTCGAGCCGGATCCCCTGGAGCGCACGCTAGGCTGCTCCATGTTGCGCTTCGCCGAGCAGTACAACCTGGGCAGTGACATGGAGCCCATCCTGATGCACACCCACGAATTTAGTCTCGAGAACGACGATGGCCAGGAGTACCCCGTCACCTTCCACCTGGCCGCCGACGAGAAGGCCGTCGACCCGGACCCGACGCACGCCCTAGTTGATGCTATCGCCTTGGTGTCGTTCACAAAACCAACATCCATCTTCCGCTCCCCTGTAGAGCCCTGTATCGGCTTGTTGGGCTGCGATGCAGTATAATTTGTTGGGGAGCTGTACTGGAGTGACCACTTGCTGACGGCATGGGGGCGTTCATAAGCCGTATTCAAGGTTCTACCGCCAATATGTGATAGCCACAGTGCCACTTATCATCCCCGCAGCCATCGATTGGCCGGCATCACATGTTCGGATGTCGGCATAATGCCTCATTCGCTCTGTAGCCTATTATGTTGCATCTAGCAGATGGAAATGATCATGTGTGTGAGAAGCTCTTGATATTCTTTCTATCTAATGAGGGTCTTTGGGTCAGTCTTATAGACGAAGGAAATGATGATAACCTCAGGCAGCTGAGGCCCGCTGATGAAGCTGCTGACGAGGCTGCTGATGAAGCTGCTGACGAGGCTGCTGACGAGGCTGCTGACGAGGCCGCTGACGAGGCCGCTGACGAGGCCGGTGGCGATGGACGCCTATGATGAAGGAAGAAAAGCTTCAGTGGTGTGATATAGCAGAAATCCGATATCCCGATATATGTGACATATTAGGATTGCCTTAGCTCCAGCTGTTGGGACTCCCCACCCTAGGCCAATCTTGCAGGGAATTACTAGTGCCTCACCCTGACCGAAATGCGGCTCAGGGACTCAGGGCAATGCCGAGACTCTCGCTCGAGGACCTAGAGCCTGGCTGGCGACAACCTTAATGCCCCAGCCTCTCTAGGGTTCCGGCAGAGGGGAAGCTCTCGGCAGATTGTGCAATAACGTGGAGTAGAGCGTGCCTTAATCCTACTGTACAAATGACTCCTCATGTTTTCCGAAAACACACACATTTCGTCTGTGCACCCCCCAGATGACCCCGACAAGGGTTGTCGTATCTACCCGCCGAAGAGCGTTAACTTTCATGCGCCACACTACGCGGCGATCACGATTATGTACTTCAGGAGTCGCCAAACTGGGAGAATTTGGCATGGGGGCGCCTGGAGATGAGACCAGAACTTGAACAACCTTTTGAGGCAAATGAAATAAAACCACGAAACAGGCACGTCGACCGGAAGAACCGGTATGTGTCTCGCCTAGAGGTCTTACGTTGGTGGCGGCTGAGCGTGGCTGGTCAATAGATGGAGCCCCCCAAAGCTCAAGATAGAACAGGACTCGGATCTGTGCGGCTTGATTTTAATAGCCTCAGCTCCAGCCGTTGGGGAGTCCCCGCACATCGAGGCGCGGATGGGACCGCCTGACGCATGTCTAGGCCACATCTCGTCATCGGAATGTTAATTACGACCCATCCTACGCTAGGGCCAATTTCTGACAGTTGTGGCTGATTATACAGTGTGGATCTTGGAGTTTACGGCGTACCGATGCATGGTAGCCTAACAGAATCTAAGAAAGCCTACTGTCCTGCCCGGGATCTGGATCTCGAATTCCCTCGACCTATCTACCTCACAGACAATCAGCACAATGACTTTGATTCAGATGGTCATTATCGCCTTGACTGGTTTACTTGGTTCAGCCACTGGCCAACATGTTGCCTTGACTCACTATCGACAAGATCTTAGTGATGGTTGCTTTGATGCCATCAGTACTACTGCTCAAGACTGCCCCAGGGGGCTGTTTCCCGATACGTCTAGCTACTTGTAAGTATAGGCCTACTTGAGCTATATTGGAAGTTAACGAGAGTAGCGATAGTGCCATTCGTGATTACCAGATGATGAACCAAGATGAACTTTGTTCCTTGACTTGTCATACCAACCTTATCAGGCTCCAGAATGGAATCCAGTTAGCTTGTACCGCTGATTCTGATGTATTGAAAGATGGAAACGTCATTTATCCTAGTATGTCTGAACTCCTACATTATATTCTAAGTTAACCACTGTCTAGCAACCTTTTTTATTGACCTGGCCCTATTCTATTGGGATATCTCCTGCTTAAAGGATCCGTTGAGTTTCCCATGCTATGTTAATATTCGTCTATTATCTAACTCGCTATAGAAACACTGGAGAGCTCTGCAATTCCCCAGTCCGTCAGCTATGGGATACGTCAGATTTCAGTGATAGTCTCAATCTCTGTACAGACTGTCATCTTGAAATTTGGAAAATCTACCTCCAGTCTCCTTTTGGATATGACGAAGAGTTGGCTGAACAATTTCATTCAGCAACCCTCAGATGTAAAGCTACACTATACGACGATCTTGCTACACCGACGGGCTATACCGTGATCTCTCCTACCGCCTCTTACTATAAACAAGAATTTGCAAATGGATGTGAAGATTGGAGCACAGTCAGTTAAATCAGTAATGAAAGTCTCAAGTCATACTGATGGTTTCTAGATCGCTGGGGGAGACACCCGTATCCGTTGCACTAAGGATCATAGTAAGAATAAGAGAATAAGAGCGGATCCACGCCGGGAAGACCTATAGCATAACCTACCGTGTTTTACACTCTCAATGGTCGTACGTTATTACTCGAGACAGCCGAAGTGAACAACCAAGTTTTTCCTGGCGGGGCTCACCATTCAAAGAGTCAAGATAGAAAAGATAGGTATTAGTAAAAATCCGAACCCAAATTTCAATGACTTTCCCGCGAATTGTATCGGGCTCGATAACTTGGCAGTGTCCGTCCTTGGAGCCACTTTTGCCAATGCCACCACTACCTTCAGGAACGCTCATCCGATATCGAGCGGCTAATAGAGGGTGTGGGAATCGACGATGACGGACAAGTCTGACGTCCATACTGTTGCCAAAGCCGCCCTCAAGAAGAATGAAACAGGCCAGTAGCTGCTGACCATCCATTGGCGACACGAAACGCCGCCCTGTTTGGTATCACCTGATCAGTCGAGAAGACCGTGGTAAGGGCTTAGATTTGAAGACAACTGTACGAAGCGATGAGCTTTTGGCGGGTACGCGCGTGGCGGTATGGGAGACCCGAATATGAAGGTCATGGTCAGAACCAAGCCAAGCACGCTGTGTCTCTAGTGAGCCGCCAAAAGACATCACAGACCTTCTTCCTTGACTGCTTGAAAACTAGGGCATCGGTAAAGCCGTCTTGGATGATGCCATTTCTTCTGAGAACGCCTGGGCTTAGCATATTGGCCGCTCCGTCAGGACAATAGTAGACACCTTCCAGCGTGAGGCTTCCCACCAACGTAAGGATCTTCACGGTGCCTTGGCCACAGACCGAGAGGTCACCGCCGTTGCTTGTAGTCATCGTCTCGGCGTCTTCGACGTCGATGAAGAAGGTGAATCACTTCTTATCGCTAAAGTATTGGTTTGAGCAGCCTGAATCTACGACGACGTCGCCATGGAACGGATCCTCGGTCGCTGAGAATGTCGTCTCTATTCTTCTGGTCTTTGGGGCGTCTTCCTTGGCCTTGGGGACTGGTTTGCGAACAGTCATGCCCATGAAGTCGGTCCCAGCTGTCGTGATGGCCGCGTTACCCTCAGACTGGCTGCTGTCGCCTCCCTTCCAGTTGTTCCGCCTTGAAGCTGGTCTTTTCTCAGGGTGTTTCTTCCAGCAATCGGATGTCTTATGCCTCCATCCTCTGGCTGTTGCCGGGCAGTCAGGGCAGAGGTCGTCTTCGTTGGACTTGGCTGTCTTCTCGTCTTTCTTCGTCGAGCTTGAAGCCGCGTTTGTGTCCACCTTCCTAGACGCTTTAAGATTAGTACGCTAAAATGACAGAGTTTTCGTTATAGGCAAAAGCAGAGTATTTTCCGTAAGTCGAGTTTAGAAGCCAAAAGCAGTCAGTGAAGATACCTGCACCTACTTGGATAAACCGCTATGGACCGGGGGTTTGCTTCAGCGTTAATACTCATCACATGGGCTGGTGGCATGGGTTGTTATCTTCAGTCATTAGGATATCGCCGTCGGGATCGGGAGGCTCCTCACCATCCCAATTAACCACTTCATCTACATCAACGTGGCTTACGCCCATGTTTTCCGCCGCAGACATAATTGGTATTGTATGATATGGTTTGAGAGAAGGAAAGGTGTTTGAGCAACTGGGGGCTCCATGGCTTTGTATACTTTTTAGTAGCGTAGGCCTACACTAGCGGGATAAACGCTCACGGCTGCACTGGAAAATAGGGGACCCACTTGACTCGCTATTAAACGATTCAGTAGCAACGCAGTAACTATAGTACACTGCCTAGAAAGTGTAAGGATTGACTTACCGGAGTGCTATAGGGTAACTGGAATGGACCCAAATAATTGGGCGACACATTTTAATGTTTTCGAATTATTAAACTGAGCTAAGCCAATAATAGAGTCAATGCGTGAACTGGCTCTTTGATTACTCCATGCTCCCAAAAATGAGAAGCAAAGACTGGGGGATAGGTTTGAGCGCAGGCTATTGAGGGCTGTTGGATAGATAGGAGATAAGCTCCCCATGCCGCGGACCATGTCAACATCGTCCATTTACTATCGACTATGTTGGTCGTAAGAGTTATCACTTGCGGCAGACAGGTTTTTGGTTCTGGCGTCACCTATGTTGTTTCAGTCCTTTGTTCTTAGCCCAGTCTTGTTGCATGAACACATCTTGTGAATGCTCGCTCGGCCGCTTGGACGCCGAATCCCAGACGGCTTCTGGTTCTGTCGGTCGTCTCGTTCATCTTGGGCACAACAGCTTAATGGGGATTCCCGTCTTCATTTCAAGCTCAGCTAATCGGTTTTATTAGGTGAATTAATGGATTCAAGCACGTGAACATGACGTCGTCCTGCAATTTATAGGGGTTGAAAAATATGGGTAGCGGTATCGCACCCCAACAGTATAAGCCCCAATATCCCTTTGACTGTCCTAAGGCAACACTTAAGTCATGAGCAAGGATTTGGTCCAACCAGAGAATGCCAAATGGAAGGTACATTAAACCTCGCCTAATTTATACAGTGATAGAAGTCCTCCCACTTCCTGGATCTACATAGAAATACATTGAACTCGGCGGCGATCCCTGTTTCTGCTGCTAATTTGCAACATCAGCTGCTACTTAACGTCACTGAGTGTATCTCTGCCTTGGCGGGGGTTATGTGGAGCCTGGTACGGAAGTGTTGCCTTAGGACAGTCAAAGGGATAATTGAAATACGTACATTGGTTGATACACTTCCATCTAACCGTCGTCCCTATTGCTATTATGTCCCCTCTTTTCTTGTGAGGAGTTTTAAGTAATCAAGATATTGATATATTAGAGTACTCGGCGTCCTTCACCACTCACATTGATGCTTGAGCTCGGAGACCTGGCCATATACGGTACAATCACATTGACCCTAGCTACCCTACAGCGATAGCCGTGCCACCAAGGCACAATCGCAATGATATCTGTACAAATTCGAATAGATCTTCTTAGCTGGAAGTAAATGAATGAGGATAGGATGGAGAGTGAGGGTGAGGGTGGCTTTATGTCCAAGACGTTGGCTGGTGTATGGAGATGGACTGAATTGGGATGCTAGGGACGTTAAAGTGGCACAGGCAAATTGAAGTGGCGAAGCGCGATGAGGGTGCAAGGGTCGCAAGAAAGTGTCTTTCATACTGTAGGAGCCACCACCGCCGCTCCTTCAGCCTACCCCCACTCCCACCGCTATACCGTCTCCGTCTCGACACTCAACCAGCGATCGTCAACTAGCATCTTCGCTCTCGCCACAGCTGCCTTGGACAGAACCCAGAACGCCATCGCGACCATCTCGGAGCCCTCGATCCGCTACCGGCAATCCAACAGCACCCTTTTGAGACTCTCCCTCCTGCCTAGCTCCAACCCCAGCTCTGAGCCCTCCAGCCCGGACAGGAAGTACCGCTTCAAGAGCGCCTCGAACTAATCCCTCTTGTCCAGCTCCAACCTGGACGGCGCTCTTGCTTCCCAGGCGCCCACAGCGAACCACCCGCTGTCCCAGCCCTACGCAACCACAGACCCAAACCAACCTCCTCCCATTAAGGCTCCTCCCGCTACGGCAAACAAGATACATCAAACATCTTTGTGCTTATTACGTATGACAGACGATGACCGGCCTTTTATAAGGGCATGTACTATAGTTCTATAATACTTACATCTGCCTCGCCTTTTTTTTTGTGCGCCGGTGGCTCTGCGGCCTTCCGCGCGGGCATGAGACGCCACCGTCTGAAACGCAGCTCCCGTACCTATTCTCTTCTGAGCGATGGCTGACTTCGTTTGCACAACAGGACTTCGAGAATCTCTTTTCCACTCTCGTCGTCAGTCTGTTGCCGCTTTATGCCCACCGCGTCCGATTGACTAAGGTCGAGTATACCTTCCTATCCGAGGATGCTATCAACAACCGTGGATCTCTCAAGTTCTCCCAGTCAAACCGCATGGAGCATCGCCCTTCCCTCGTTGTTGTTGCTACTGTTTCCCTTCCTTGGATAGGTCGCATGATCGACTTCCCCTTCAATCGTTGTCGTTCTTGTTGTCGCTCTTCGCTTCATGCTTCGAAGCTTCATCGGCGTTGACACGCCGCCGCTTGGCTCCACCAAGGTCTCGGTGCTTGCCGGAGAGGTCATGATGAAAGCCAGCCCACCACCTTACAACTCTTCCAATTGGAGAAATAATAAAGATTTCAAGATAGATCACAATACAGTCTGCTGTGTACATTTATGATCCCCTCGCGGCGCGGCTCTCAACAAACATATAAGATGCAGACGTGTACACACACACACACACAAAATCGGCGCCCTCCCTCCAGACATTGACGAATTCTTTGCGCAAGGACATTATCCCACATTTTGGCGCTGACACAGTGCGCCGCTGTCAGCTCTCTGTACTGAGCCAAAATCGGGTTCAACCGTCTAGTCGATGTGGCAGCTTGCCCATAGTCCACAGCTGGGCCGGATTTTGCCGGTATCGACTAGGCACTGGTACTGTATCATCAAAGAGGCGCAAGTGTGTGGCAAACAGAACCGACCATGCCGATCTGGACGCCCAACCGTCTTCGAGTTGTTTGCATTTAATTAGGCTCTCGCCGACGGCCGCTTGCAACGAATCCCTAGCCTTGGCAGACGCGCCATGTAGAGTCTCGGAGAGTACATTATATAGTCATAATAAAGGGAAGAACTTCACGAAAAAATACGCTGAGCATAGGCATCAAGATATTCCAAAGCCAGAATTCAATTTTTCCCGTTTGCACTTCGCCAGGTGCTCTGCTCTAGTCCCCTATCAACTCTTCTCTTACCTCATCACCCAGGCAGACAAATTATAATACTGCAATCCACTGTGCCTGTGCTGCGAAGACAGTCGTGCCCTGCCACGTCTCCAGTATATAGTGAAATCCAGCTTGGCTCACATTATCGGTGAGGCACCGAAGGCGGACCGCGCCTTGGTCATCTGAGACATCGACAAGGGAGAGTGCCATGAAAACCCTCGGCGGCTTGTTGAACTTGCGGGGCGGGAAATCGATTGTACCACTGCCCAGATTCACTAAACCGCTCTCCACCTTCATGTCTTGGCGGTATGCAATCCAGTTCACAGTGGATCCAAACGTGACCGAATCCAACGACGTCTTAGCGTGGATGGTAAAGCCGTTTGGGTCGATACCGTCGGCAAAGCAATTAAGCCGGGTAGGATGATCGTTGCTCTGGTCGAGGTGACTGATCCAGACAAGGACTTTGGGAGCATGGTCGAAGGAGGTATCGAAATCAATGCGCGTAGGCTGATCGGGATCACTGGTGGACCACGTGCCGACCTGCCAATCCCGAGGTTTGTTGCTGGGGACCTCAAGCCAAGTGGAAATGCTGCCGAAGACCGTTGAGTCTAGCCAGGTTCCCATAGTGACCGTAAATCTCCCCTTTTTGATATCCTTGGCCACCACTTCAATACGTGGATTTGTGTTCGTCCCGATGTCAACCCAGGAAAACCCAACTGCGATCTTGGGTAGCTCTGGCCAAGGGGGGTCAAACTGGATAGAGCGGGAGGCAGTCGTAGGGCCACCACCTCCAAGGGGACCTCCATCAAAGAAACCTTCGTCATGGTCCCGTAAGGACGCGTCGGTTGGTCGGGAGGCAAAGCCATTTTTTGACGTGTTGATCTGGGCGTCACCACTCAGGAGAGGTAATGGGATAGGTGATAATTTAATAAAGTAAAGAAAGTACGACGAGATAAAGGGTTCCTTAAATAGATAGAGCAGTTCACATGCTACGAAAGGAATGCTGTACCCAAAAGTCAAAAACTACACAGTAGTAGTATGTAGAGAGAGCGATGAGCATGTGAAAAGACCAATAATCATGTGAAAAGACCAATAAGCATGTGAAAAGACCAATAAGCATGTGAAAGGAATGATAAGGTGTTTTAGAGATGTTGAGATGTTTTAGCTGTTGCCGCGACGTGGAGGTGTTGAAAGGAAGGGTCTGTGAAAGTACTGTGAGATCCTTGAGCAGGTGCCGTCAGGCGTACATAAATTGGTGCCCAATTCAGGACGACCTGAATTATGAACCTTAGAATGAACACACAAGCAACAGACAATACAACAGGTAAGAACCCCCATCAAGAATTCTCCCAGTAGTTGAGATATTGTGACCCCAGTCAATCCAACAGGAGGTTCCCCGTAGCCAAGTAAACATCAATATTCGATTCTCTGTAATTACTGCAGTATGACAATTCGGCAAAGTTTTGAAAGCTTATATGTGGGTGATGCAGAATAAGGTTCGACGCGACCCAAAAGGCCACAACCCTGCCACCGGTAGTTGCAATGACTCCCTGACATGAGGCTCTGCTTGTGCGAGCTCCCGCCAGGCGTGCTGCCCTTTGCAAAAACTTCCCAGATGCCTCTAACACAATCAGTTCGCTCGTAAGCGTAGGACGTATCATGCAGATGCTAGTCAGTCTGTGATTCAGCGGAGGCTGGGGGTGGCATATCGTCTTTAACGGCATCCCCATACCTTCTGTCTGATGTGGAGGTATGTCAACCGTCTTGTTTTCACATGTTCGAACGTCCGACATCTAACCAACCATGCAAGGCGTTGTGACTTAATGCATTTCATGTGTGAGAGAGGGGGCATGTGGATGAATACAGAGTAGTATGGTCATGGGTAGCCTCACCGTCTGCCCGGCAGCGACACGAGCTGGTAATACCTCGGCTGGCACAGACTTGGTTGATTGCCAAAACCAGCATAACACCACGCTTTGACACGTCTTGCACGGCCTGTTACATAGACAAGCCCGCTTCTAGAAGAGGTCATAACGAGGTACACCACAAGGGATCATAACGAAGTACAGTACGGCACGAGGGACCACAACGAAGTGTGCCCCAACGAAGTGTGCCCCAACGAAGTGTGCCACAACGAAGTATTGTATTACCTTATATACCGGTATGCTGGCGCGCTCGGTACCTCTACATAGTCTATTCATACAGGAAACCGTACCTTACTGTACAGCCGGATAAAACCTCTACTCTCCTTTCTAACCGCTTGGGCGACGCTCCGCCGGCACCTACTCAGCGATACCAGTCTGGCAACTCGCCTTCGGCCTCCAGCCGGATGAAGACACAAAGGTCCTCTCGGGGTGGGGCAGTAGGGGTTGGCTGTCCCTGGCGATGAGGGGAGGTTTGTTGTTGATGATGATATTGGCGGGTAAGGGGCTTATCCACAGGCGGGGGCGAGGCAGCAACGCTGCTATGGGTAGGCGCAGAAGTAGGTTTAGCACTGGTGAGTGCCTGGTTCCAGGAGCTTAGGAAGCTATCGGCGAACTTTTGTGCGATTTCTCGTTCAAGTCCAGTAGTGAATTGTTTCGCAGCTTCTTCGAATTTAGCGCAGAAAGCCTGAAATACCTCCATCTTGATGTTGTACGCCTCTGCGTGCTTGCGCGCGAGCCAGTTGGCTGACTCGATAATGGAGACTTGTTGCATCAAGTGAATGGATAAGATCACGTGTGTGAGAAGCTCTTGATATTCCTCCTATCTAATGAGGGTCTTTGGGCCAGTCTTACAGACAAGAAAAATGACGATGACCTCGGATGACCTCGGACAGCCGAGACGCTGCGGATGCTTCCGGGTCTTTAACTTTATCCAGCTATTGACTTGAATCAAGGAAAAGCTAGGTCTAGGACTCAATATGGACTCAAGATATACATTCAATCTCTACAGTCTCGCCTTGAGGACGCCCACCTTGATAAGAGCATCGACCAGCTGTTCGTCGGTGCCGACCTCGGTCGCATTTGGGATTTTGCTCGCCGCCAGCGGCGCTAGCCCCTCACCATACTCAATGCCAAGGATGTCTCCCCCAATAACCTTAAAGTATATAGAGTATATATTGTTAAAGTTAAACTTATTAATATCGGTAGCTATAGTCAGCTTATAGAGTATACTGTTAAGTAAAGTCTTAAGATGGATTTTATTATTAGAGAGGAAGTTATAGTAATAAGTAATATAGGGGTAGAAATTAATATTTATACTATAGTAAGTAATTAGAGTAATTACTGCTAGAAGATATTTAGAGTATTTTTCTATAGACTTATTTTAATTTCTAATAGAGAGAAGATTATTATATTTTTAGTTAAAAAGTAGAAGTTAGTATTTAAAAAGTCTAAAAATTAAGTCTTTTTTTTATAGCTTTATTTAATTATTTTATATTAGGAGTATTTATACTATTTAAGCTAGAGGCTTTAAGTAGAGTATTTTTAATTAAAGCTATTCTATTTTTTTTATTCTATTTAAGTTAATAAATTAAGTTGGATTATTTCTATTAAAGTTTAATTTTAATAATATTTTAATAATTATATATTTATATATTTTTTTTTATCTCCTACTACTTTATTTATTAGTAATAGTATAAATAGTATATTAGTTATTATATTTCTTTTTTATACTTATATTTTAGCTTTAACACTTATTTAGTTTACATTTCTTCTATTTTAATTAAGACTCTACCTTTTAAAAATAACACTAAACTTAAAGCTATAAGAATATAGCTAATAAAACTAAATTTAAAGTTAATAATAAATTAAAATAATATAATTAGATAAATACTAATAAAACTATTTTAGTTATAGTATCTCTTTAAGTTATCTATATCTATTTATTTTACTTATATTATATCTCTTCTTAAAGTCTAACTAATTAAACTATTTCTTTTTATTTAGTAGTTCTTTAGAAATTCTCTAGTTATATAACTATAATATACTTAATAAGTAAGTATAATAAATAAGTAAGTATAATAAATAAATAAGTATAATAAAAATCCTAAGCTTTAAAATTAAAACTTTAATAGAAATATAATAATATCTTAAATTAATTAAAATTAATTACTATATTTTTCTCTAGAGGTTTTAATAATAGCTTCATAGATTCTTATATTATAATTAGCCTTTCTATAAGTTCTATAGTATCTTTCCCTTAGTATTACTAACCTCTTTTAACTATTACTTTTTAACAATTTAACTACTATCTATATATTAATATCTCTTTAATCTATCTTATTTCTTTTCTTATCTATTAAAGAATCTAATTTTTAGACTTTAATAATACTATTTAATATATTATTATCTTTATTCTTTTAGAAAATAACTTAAGTATTTTAAGAATAAATACTAATAAGTTACTTTAATATCTTTTTAATTGTCTTTTAAGATATTTAAACTGTAAATTAACCTTAAGTACTATTTTTAAAGTCTTTAAAACTTAAAAGTTAAAAAGGCTAACTCTTTTTACAGTTAGTATTAAAGTTTATAGCTATATATTAAGCTTTAATATAATATTTTTTAGATTTAAGGAAATAAATTTAGCTTTTTTAAAAAATTTCTTTAATATTACTTCTTATTATAGCAGCTATATAGATAGTATAAAAAACCAAAAAGAACTTAATTTTTAAAATATAAGTTATAGAGTATCTAATTAATTATTTAATTACTTAACTATAGGCCTTTTTAAGTAGCTTAAAAAACTTAAGATTAAAAAGTTAAAGTAAATAAGATAAATAAGGCAGTATATAAAATATAATAATATTATTCTTTTTATAATATTTCTTAAAGTTAATAGAGTAGTAACTTTTATATCTATTAAAAATTAAAAGATAATAGTAATTAGTTAATTAATTCTTTATATACTAATTAAAATACTTAAGCTATTTAAAATCTATTTTATTATTAGTCTAGCTATTTTAAGTTATTATAATAGTTTAATTATTTAAAAGATTACTTTTTTAATATTAATTAGTAAGATAATATTAGCTTATAATTATAATAAATAACTAGATTATCTAGCTTTTTATATTAATTATCTAAATAACTATAATCTATTTTTAGTTTTTAACTTAAATTAATTTTAGGTTTCTATATCTATTTATATTTATAATAATTATTCTACTTATAATTATACCTATTATAAAGCCAGTTTTATTAAAGTTATAGATATTAGCTAGATTAATACTATATTTTATAATTATATTCTCTATAAACTGAAATTAATTTCAAATAATAATTAGATTTTTATATTTAGCCCTCTAATAGTTATATTTATAAAAAAAAAAATTTTAAGCTCTTAATATTACCTAATAAAATTAGAAGCTTAATACTTACTAATAGATAATATATTACAGTTAGTAAGTAGCTAGTTAGCTATTTCTTTAATACTATATAGTTATAAAAGAAATCCTTATAAATTAAAATTAAGATTAAATTAAATAATAATTTTTTCCTCTAAATTAAATAGTTAATATAATTAAGGGATTTAATTATATTAAGATTAAATACTATTTTACTAGTAATATAGTCTGTATTTATTAATCTTATAGATACCTATAGTATATTAGATATTTAGTTTTAAGTTATTTTAAAAAGCTTAAAAAGCTAAAAGGATTTTTTACTTAGTATTTAATTATAATATACTAAGTTATTAAAGTTTAATTAATTAAATAAGAAGTTAAGTATAAAGGGGAAAAGTGCAATATATATTTAGATATAATATATACTTATTATATATATTAGGTATATTTTATATTTAATAAGATTATAATAATATTCTTACTATTTATTTTAATTATAATAAGTATAAACTTACTATTTTATATACTATTTAAAAGCAGTATATTTATTAAGTTTCTTTTTAATTAGCTTTAATATATAATTTTATATTAAAGCTACTTATTTTTCAAATTTTTAATATCTTTTAATTAAAAAGTTATAGCTTTATTACTACTTTTTATTAATATAGTAATAACTTTAATAACTTTTTCTTTAAAGTAATTAGCTTTAAGATAATTAATTTTATTATATTAAAAGTAATAATAAATTTCTTTTTAAACTTATTTTATATTATTATTAAATTAATTCTTATTACTATTTTATTAATAGCTTATTATATATTTCTTTTTATAATAATTTATAGTATAATTAACTTTTTCTATTTTGATATTTCTATTAAAATCGTTTTAGTTTATTAATAAGTTATAGTTATATTATTAATATTTACTTTTTACTAGTTACTTTTTAAGTTACTCTATTTTTTAAGTAATTTCTTATATAACTTTTAGCTATTTAATATAGTTAATTAATAAAATAATAGTAATTAATATATAAACTAATTATATATTAATAACCTTTTTAAAAAGAAATATATTAATTTAATTATTTTAAAATCTACTATTTACTTTAGCTATTAACTATTTAAATTTAAGTAGAAAAAATATAAATAACCTTTTATTTTATTATTTAAAAGTTTATAATAAGAACATTACTTTCTTTTTAATATTGTAGTTTTTATACTATTAATTAAGATATTCTATAAATACTATTAAATTTTAGTTATTTTCTAACTTTATTATAATATAGAAAATAGTAACTAATAGCTTAAGTAATATATTTAAGTAGTTATTAACTAAATATTATAATTTATTATTACTATTAAAAATATATAGTAAAAACTAACTTATTATATATTTACTATAACTATATAAAGTATATATAATACTTCTTTAAAAACTTTAATAAGTTTAATAGTAGCTTTATTTAAATATATATTTAAAATAGCTTAAGCTTTTATAATACTTTTAGTAGTATATTTATAAATATTATTATTTCTCTATCTAATTATAATATTTACTAAATATTAATAAAGTTACTATAAAAATACTATAAGTTTCTTAAAAGCTTATATTTTATTTAATAAATTAGCTACTTATTTTTAAAATATTATTAAGTTTATATTAAATACTATTTAAATTCTTTAAGCTATATTAAATTTAAAACTTTACTTTATTATAAAGAATTTAAAATTTAACCTTACTATAGTAAGTTTTTTTTATACTATTTATAAAATTACTTTAAGATTATTAATAAGTTAAGTTTTAATTATATAAAAAGTAAAATAGAAGTTTATTTAATAAGTTATTACTATAGAATTATAAAATTTAAAAAAAAAAAAAAAGGAAACCCTATTTCTTTATTACTAATAAGTTATATAGTTATTTAAGTAATTTAATAAGCTAATATTTAAGCTAAAAATTAAAAAGAAAGTAATATAGTAAGCAGTTTAAAACTTTTAAACTAGCTAGTTACTAATAGAAATATAATAGAGATAAATAGAAAAAAAAGCTATATATAAAAAGAGAAATTATTATTATATTTTTTATTATATTTTCTTTTTACTTAAAAAGATAAATATTTTAATAATCTTTTTATTAAGGTTAATAAAGACTTTTTACTTTTAATTTTTAAGAGATTTTATAAGACTATTTTAACTATAGCTATAATCTTTATCTAATTTTAGGTTTCTACTTTACTAATTTATAAACTGCTATAAGCCTTATTAATATTTTACTATTTTTATTTTCTATAATAAACTTAATTAAGTATTTAATTAAATACTTTTCTATTAGAAAATATAAGTTTTAAATTAATCTAACTATATATATATAGTTTAATATAACTTTAGGCTAATTAAGTAAAATACCTATATAATACTTTTCTACATACTCTCTTAAGAAATATTATAGTTATATTCTTTTTAGATTACTATAAATATAGTCTAAAATAGGTAAAAAATAAATTACGAGTAAATAAACTGTAAGTTTATATCAGTAGAGTAGTTAAGATATTACTTATTAGGTAAATATTATATCTAATAATAGTTAAGTATAATAATATATAGTAAGTTAGAGTAATTAAGGTAATTAAGTTATATTAATAGCTTAATAGCTACTTATACTAAATATATACTTCTTAGGGTCTATATACTATATAAGTAAGCCTAATTACTTATATAGTAATTATATATAGCTAAATTATATTTTATTTTAAAAGGCTGAGAAAAGTAGAGCTATATTTAGAGCTTAATATAAGTTATAATTAGGCTGTAATAAGTAATAGTAAATAATTTAAATATTAGCTATTAACTTTTTCTACTATTAAAGTAATTACTTTATTATACTATTAATAAGGTTTAATATAGGTAGAATTTTCAGTTAGACTTTAATTTATAATACTTACTAAATATAGAATATAACTATTATATTATAATTAATAAAAGTTTAATTAGAAAATTATATATTTTATTAATAAATAGAAAAAAAAATCAAAGCTTAATAGCTTTTTTAAAGAAATATTACTATTAAATACTAACGGATTTACTATATATTTAATAGAAATTAGTAAATTTTAAAAAATAGATATATATATATATTATACTTAAGTTACTTTTTTAATAAAAAAGCTGAATATTTAAATTTACTATATTTTTATTATATATATATTATAATTATTAAAGTTTAAGTTTAAGTTTTAAGCTGCCTTTTCCTTATTGATTAAAATTCTATTTAATTATAATTCTAGTATTTTTCTTATATTTTTAATACTAAAAGTTCTGTAATTATTTAAATATTAAATAAAAAGAATATACCTAAAGAGACTTTCTAATTATAGCTAAAGTTATATAGCTAAAACTATAGTAGAAATATAGAGTTAAATATAATAATATATATAAGTTCTATATATACAAATAGTAATACTCTAGATAATAGTAAGTTACACTATCTACTTTTATTTAAACTACTACTTTATTAAAACTTCCCAATAATAAAATCATCTAGAACTTTTCTATTTGTATCTGCCGTTCAAAAGCTGTTAATAATGATATTAATAGTGCTATACTGTGTGCTGTCCTGGCGACCTAGCGGCCCGAGTTGCATAAACTTAAAGTTAGTGGTAGCAGGCGGGATTTGCCGTGGGCAAACAACCCAATTACGTTGTCCGTGCGTTAGCCCTACGTAAATCCCTCTCATGGACGCCGCGGAGATACGAAGGAAGGGTCCGAGCACTTTGCGTGACACTCCCAAGCCGCCCTCGTCACACGCTCGCGCGGGCGGGCTGAAACGTAACACACCGGTTTCTCACCAGTCCAGGGAGGGGATAGTGAGGGGCTGTGGGGGACGACGATTCTGGTCAGGGTCCGAACCTAGAGTCCCGCTTGGCCTATGCAGAGATGTGATGAGAACCTTGCCGGCTCGCTGATCACAAAGCGTGTGAACAAGAATTCGGAAACATAAGCAACGCATCAATACTGTCGGAATCTTTCGGCTTACACAGAGACTTGCCATAGAGTAGTGAAACTATCCGGGTGGCATAGACCTTTGTGGCTTCGGGGTTTTCCGACATGTGATGCGATTGCAGTAGTGAGCTGCGGGAGAATCCCGAACAAGATAAACCTACAAGGCCCAATACTCAATCATATTTACCATAACTTAATTCGTCTTGGTGTTTGTGTGATTTGCGTTCTGGTAAGCTTTCCGATCATTTGCCGATAGACTTAGCGTGTGATGTAGAAGGTGTTATCACCGATGTCGTCTGCAGCCTGCGGATCTGAGTCAGAAACTCGGCCTGTTCCAGCCTATCACATGAGCTTAGAGTTTTGGTAGTTAGCGTTGCAGCTGAGGCAACTTCAAGTTATGGTAAATATGATTGGGTGTTGGCCTTGCAGGTCTGTCTCGTTGGGGATTCTCCCGCAGCTCACTCCTGTAATTGCATCACCTGTCGGAAAGTCCCGAAGCATAAAGGTCAGAATATTCCTTGGCTCGTAATAAAATAAGCTGATCAGTGCCGGTCTAGAACGTGGCTTAGTCCAACATTAGCAGCGCCTGTCAGATACACGGCAGGTCTCCGGGACGACTTTAAATCACGCTGGCATGGCCTCGCACGGAGAGGGACGCCCAGAGGGACATACAGGATACCCGGACGCGGTGGGCGCAGCAATGTGACAATGAGCTCGATGGAACACAAAGGGCCAGCAGACGCCCACTCCTCCCTTGCTAGCGTAGGCAGATGCATCCTCAGAATTCTAATGATCGCCTCGCGAGGACGAACCACCACGGGCTGGCGACTGCTATCCTACTTTCCTGCTCACCCGCAAGCCCTACTACACATCACTTCACGTCTCGAACACTTGACAGCGTCACTTCATGTTCAAGAACCGCCCCTTGTCCATCACTTCCATGCAAAAAGGAGGCCGAGGCGGAATACAGGGGTACCTGCGAGCTCTCGTGCGCGTTGGCGGCTTCTGAACCAGATGAGCTCTTGATGGGCATGGGATGGGGGCAGGGGCCTGGTGCGTAGGCTCGCATTTGACACACGATATAGTTGAGCATCCGACGAAGAACAGAGCCAGAGAAAAGCCAGAGCCAGAGACCGACCTTGCGCCAACTTCTGAGGGTTAACAGCTTGAAACACAGAAATCAACTGTCTCCACGTCAGCCTTAATCCCTTTTCTACTCAGAACGGTTTGTGAGATGACGTGATCATGATGCCGGGACACGAGCTCCCGTGACTACCACTGCCAATATTGTCTCACCGATTCAGCTCTGTCACGGCAACCATCAGATCCAATGCATGGTATCTGCAAGCCGACGGAAGTCGGCATCCAGACTTGAATAGCCGAGTCTCAGCTCGTAGTCAGATGCATGTCGCCACATAGAAAGTCTCGCCGTTGGTGTGGCTAAACTCAACTCTGAGCTGAACTCGGTCTATTGGCAATCATGATGCCAATAACAGTTATATGCCGGAGGATTCTATAAGCAAGATTTTTGCATACCAGCTGCTCGTAAGGCTGCTTGCTAAACGCTTGCTAATGCCTCCCGTGACGCTCACCTCTCTCCGTATTGGCTGGTGTTGCATTGCCAGCTACGGCAAAAGGAAATGCGCACTCCGCTGATGCGTTGTGCAATAATGGCTTATATGCTGAATGTGACAGTTGGCTTCTCAGCTGCGTTACCCACCCGAGATTGTCATGTGGTAAGTGATGCCAGGTTGCCAAGTGGCTACAGGAGATGCATTGGGAGTTTTACATGTGCTCGCAAGAGGGCTGAAGTTTACTTTCTCGTGTCTGCCGCCTCTTGGATTTTCGCCATGCAATATAAAAAGTATACATATCATGGGACCTGTCCTTCAAGAGATCCCTTCGCATCTCCAAAAACTTCTGCCATCTTCAACTTGCACACACACTGAGAACGCTTAAGCATCGCCAGATTGCTCACTTGCCATCATGTTGACACTTATTCGTCTCACCCTTCTGCTGCCAGCTCTTGCGAGCGGGCTCATTGCATTCGCTAGTCCTACGGGGCTAGCCTCTACCATCAGCGTTGTCGACGCGACATCTGTCATGAGTCCCATCCCTGATCCCACCATGGGCGTTCCATTTGCCCTTGTTCCCTCTAAGAACGACAATGCCTTCGTCGAACCAATCCATAATGAAACTGCTCTCAGCGAGCGTCAGACGACCGGGCTCGCCGTCTGGGTAACCCATTGGTTCCCCCCTCCAGTGTGCAACAACGGCATCTGCACAACCACATCGACAGACGACCTCCCCCATCTTCAGATCAACGGAGAGGGATTTACTATTGGCGGTCAAGTCTTTGCAGGGATATATAACTGGCCGTCAAACACTCTATCTTGGGGAACAAATATTAATGTTAAATTCTGGCCTGGCTGGAGTGGTGGCTCTTTCGGGTTACGAACACCAAGCATTGATTGCGGTGCTTTTGACCCATCGCACGTCGCCAACTCTTACGCTGCAGCGTACGATTGGAAGACTGCGACTTGGTCTCCGGTTGTTTGGCTCTACACTGGATGTGCTGTTCTGTGAAAAGGGGTTGATGGAAACCACACAACGCAATACCATTTCCTTTCTCTTTGTTCTGTTGGGCGGATGGGTGGAGAGCGTACAGCCCCAAGTGACAAAGATTGAGCACCGCGGTTTATTCCTGAAGGGTTTCCACAGATTCATAGTTGCAATGAAATGCCTACTTACTGCAGATGACCGGGACGACATCGAGGAGGTTCGGGATCTAGATGAAAAGGCTGCTCACGGAGATAGCCGTCTCCACGAGCATAACGTGGTCCCATCCACCAGCAGCAGGCCCAGACTGTGTGACGCTGATTCTCCATGGTTGAGAAGCCTCAACCATGGTTTTGTCACCTATGTGGTAATGTGCGACCGTAGTCCAGAGCTCCGGGCCAACACCCTACATCGGGCAGACGAAGTCCGGCAGCCAATTCGAGCATGAGTTGAGCACAGGCCAGACCAATTGGCCAATCAGAAGAAGTTTTATGCTCTTGTCTCTGACTGAATAGAACGCCCTTCGGGCTGAATGAATGGTTACATTATTTCGTATTGCAAGCTATAATAATAAAACTTCGAATTAACCTTTTCGTCCTTTAAAATTAGATCAAAGGATACGTTCAGAATGTAGATACTTCCGAGAGTTTTATGCTCTCACAAGACGTATCTCAGCCTGCCGAGCCACACCTAGCGTTAAGCTCTCATACCTTCATTGGCATAGCTCCATAGCATGTGATAAAACTCCGGCGCAGCAGGCTGCATTTTTCGATCTTGATTTGCCTTTACGAGATTTCACAAAAAACTCCAAAAACGCAGTCTTTGGACACAGCCCCGGAACTCCTTACAAAGGTGGCCTGATATTTCGTCACCGAGTTCCAGGTGGCGCTCTCATGTGATTGCTTGGTACGATGAGGCAGCACTCACAGGGCGGCCATAGACAACCCGAGGCAGCAACTATGGAGATGGCTATAAAAACGCCAATTGGCTTCTGAGGACTTGTTGTTGCGTTATTCTTCCTCATCAAAGGTTCCCTGTAAAATATCCTTAAGAGCTAGAACCCTAAGACGCCCAAAACAATTGTTGACATAGCCATGACAACAAAGGCAAAGAAGAACATCCTCCACCCCCAGCCGGAAATTGGCGATTGGCCAGCTGTTGACAGTCCTCGGAACATCCACATAGGACAGAAGCATGGCCTAATCGGACTGGGAGAATTCAATAAAGGTCGCCGGCGGTGCCACCAACACTAAAGGTTTCCAGCCGGACAACATACAACTCGCCAAACAGCCTGACACCATGAGGTGGACCTCCCGCGAGAAGAAACACCTCGCACGCATGCCAAAGTCCCCAGACAGAGCCATGAAAGCCCTCCAAGCCGTCATGGACCGCGTCATCGTGTCGAACCCCAACGTCTACCTCTGGTGTACTATCGGCAAGGTCTTCGTGGGCTGGAACAGTAACTTGAATAATACTATGTGGACGGGCACTGGAACCCTGGTTGGCCGCAACATCTTGCTGACCGCCAGCCACGTCGCGCCGTGGAACAAGCCGGGTTGGTGGATGCGGTTCGTGCCCGCGTACGACAACGGGAAGGAGCCGTTTGGCAGCTCGTATGTGGCGACGTTCCACGGGCCCGAGAATATAAGTAATGTCGAAGGCCTGGACTACGTCGTCTGCAAGCTGTACACGCCGCTGGGCAACACGGTGGGGTGGATGGGGACCCAATCTTATGGCAACGATGGGAGCTATGAAGGACGGAGCTGGACCAGTGTGGGGTATCCGGGCGATTCGTTGAATGCCCAGGTGCCTATGGTGGAGTTTAATGCCGCAGTGAATGACGTTGATGCAGACGGGGATGGGAAGAAGCTGGAAACGAACAATCTCTTTTCGTCTCCGGGTTGGTCCGGTGGGCCATTATGGGGTTTCCTGAGCCGCGATCAGGGTAGTGACCCGCATGTGGTTGGGGTGATGAGTGGATGGGAGAAGGAGACGTTCCTTTGGTGGACTATCGAGGAGGATGATGTCTCGGCTGGCGGACCTCACATGGTGAATATTGTCATTTGGGCTCAGCTGAACTGTTGAAAGGAATCGATCCTCCCATTCAAGCCATTTGTGTCTGTGTACGTTGTGTTAGGGTGGAAAGGGATTACTGCTTTTGGAAGGTCGGTTAGTTCTTAGCTTTTGATTGGCTGCTTTGGCCTTCCCTCCGGTATTGGCTTTTGCCCATGGGGTTTTCCCAATGCCATCGCGCAAATGCGGAGGGTTCTAGCCTATAGGATCGTTAGAAGAAGCTTGTACTCATACTAGTCAAAGCAATCACGTGAGAAGTAGATGTTGATCCTATGCTCTGATGGCCTGCTACCGTGGGGTCTTGCTCTAGAGAAAGCCCCCAAGAGGTTATAGATACAGTAAGACACGGTGTGTCAACCCCTATCATTACCGTACCACTCTCTTCGCCTCACTGATCCACTGCTTGTTGTGACTCCATTCCAGCTCGAAGTATGCAAATTTGTTCGCAGGGTGCAGGGCAACCTCACAGCGGTATGCTGGCGTGGTATCCGTAAGGGCCAAGTACCCTTCAAGCTTGACGCGAGCAGCATCGATAGCATAGGAATAGTATGTGGACACCACCTCGGGGTGATTATCTGCAAACTTTCCAGCCTCTTGAAGCTCCTTGAAGAGAACGTCTAGCGACTCGATCGTTTCGTAAAGGGAGCCGTGGGACCCTTCAAGGCCCGCTTTATTTGCCCGGCCTTCCATGCGTTTTGTTAGATCTTTGAACGGCTTTAAGATACCGAAGAAGTGTTCCAGATCAATCCAATCCTGCGGAGTAAGCATATCCTTTTGAGATATCATATTCCTTGCCCGATATAGTTGTAGTGGAGGAAGAAGAGATCAATGGCGTGGCGGAGTTTAAGAGCTCTTTCAATCATCGCATATGTAGAGTTCCAGCGGATGCCGCCATCAACCAGTACTCTAGTGTAGAGGCACTCGATGCTGCCTTCGTCGTACGCCGTCAACACGTACTGTTTCAGCAGCTTCCGTCGCTGGTCACTGTTGACCCACACGCAGAAGTTATGGAGCTTTCCGATAAAGCTCTGCTTTCTCCATATCTCAAACCGCTCCTCATCAGATGCGCCACGCAGCTGTTGTTCCAACTTGCTAACACCTCGCCCAAAGAACGGAGCTTTGACGATGAGATTCAACATATGACCAACGCACAGAAGGCGACTCTGCAGTTTGATCGCCGGATATTGCTTTGCCAGCTCTAGAATGCATGTGTCATTATTGCCAGCGTTATCTATCATAAAGAAGCCAATGGCAGTGGAGATATCGTAAAAGTCAATGACTTTTGATAACGCCTTCGCAAAACTCTCACCGGAGTGAGGTCCTTTGAGAGGTGGGAGGTCCAGAAGAGCTGTTTGCAGTTTATGGCTTTCGTCCAAGCAGTGAGCAACAACTACTAGATAGTTCGTTCCTTCTTCAGATGTTCAGGCATTCCAACGCCATCTCAACCCCAACTCACGAAATTCGGACTGAAAAGCAAAGAAGTACTTCAACAATGGGATGCCACTGGTGTGGTCCACCGGCTCCAGCCACTAAGCCGATTACTGTACCAATTGCGGGTCTAATTAAGGAGACGAGCAGTTGCCAGGATTCTCACTGCAATAGCGGCGACAGTAACGCTAAGCCTCTTAAGACTAAGGATCTAGGTTAGAGAGAGACCAACTAGAATAAACCGGATGAGTGCTGCTCCTCTAGTAAATATATAGATAATAAAACTAAGGATGATATTAATATATCTAATTATTACTATAGGAAGATAGATTTTATATTGCAATATATTCTATTTTAACTACTTAGCTATATAGAAATATAAAATAAATATTATTACTACCCCTAGAGTAAATATCTAAATAAAAGATAAGTAGCTATACTTATAGAAAGCTATTTAGAATTACTAACTTATTTTATGTTCCGGCTTAGGTTGGAATTAGACAGTTACAACTAGCAGAACTATAATATTGTAAGGGGTTGGCCCCAGAGGGGCTAAAGTGGCAGCTAGCGCTATAACCTTTCTGTGTGGCAGCAGTTCCCCAGTCGCTGAGGGCAAAAGGGAAAGTAATAACTTAACTGCAGGTTAAGTTATCTAGCTGCACCTATAGCTGGGACTGGGCACAGCCTGAGTCCTTAACCCAGGCTCAGCCTGTAATAAATATATACCCACTTTTTCCACTATATCTATTAGTATAACCTATTATACAGATAGATTAAATATTAGTACTCCATTTATAACTCTTATTAATAAAACTTTAAGTTTTATTAATAAGTTTTATAATAAAACTACTAAAACTATCTAATTACTATTTAGTATATAGATACTTATTTAGTATTTTTATAAATAGATAGCCTTACTAGCTATTAATATGTTCAGTTATATTAAATTTACTATTCTACTATTATTAAACTGTAATTTATATTACTTACTATAATATTTTAATCTATTAGATTATATACCTTATATTTAAACTTATTTTATATCTTTAGGTTAGATCTAACTGTTATATATTAATAGCTTTTGTTTAGTATATTACTATATTAACTTAAGTAATAGCTTAAATTAAACTATTATAATATCTATAACCTTTACTATTAAAGTCTAATAAATATATAAATATATATATATATAACTTTTATAAGCTAGAATTCAAGCTTAAATATAAGCTTAAAAATTCTAGATAAAATCTTATAATATAATACTAATATACACTATTAATAACACTATTTATACTATACAACTAATCTATCTAATTTAGCTTATTAATCTATTTAAGCTTAGAAATTAAGTATTTTAATTTATAAATATAGGCTTTCAATTCCTCTATAATTTAAAATTAAGATTACTCAGTAATTAGAGAACTTAAGGAGATATATTTAATACTATCTTAAAGCTGAATTTCTAGGCCTTCTAGTAGGATTACTTTTATTCTAATATCTATATATTTACTGGCTGAATTTATCTATAAAAAAAGAGCTTTCTTTAGGGTTTATTCTTTCTCTTTTTATCTATATATACTATTAATATATACTATATTATACTATTTTATACACTATTATTACTTATCTTTTATCTTATTTCTTATCTCTATATTCTTTATAAGGATATTTTTTTATCTATAATTTATTCTATTTTTCTACTATCTTATAATTTTAAATAAAAATTAAATTCCATTACCTCTTATTATAGAGCTTAAAGATTAACTCTATAATAAGAAGATATTTAAAGTATTAAATCTAAAGGGAGTATATAATTTTATCTATATTAAGAAAGAATATAAATAGAAAACTACTTTTTAAATTAAATTTAAACTTTATAAATATTTTATTTTACTCTTTAGATCTATAAATATACTAGCTATATTTTAATAAATAATTAATAATATACTATATAAGTATTTAGATATATTTATTATATACTATCTAAATAATATTCTAATTTTTTCTAACTTAAAAAAAGAATATATAAAAATATATATCTATAAGATATTATAAGTACGTTAAGATATTAATTTATTAGTTAAACTAAAAAGAGTAACTTTTATACTTTAAAAGTAGAGTTTCTTAAATATATTATCTTATATAATAAAATTTAAATAAATCTAAAGAAAATTACTATAATTAGTAAATAGCTAAAATTAATAAATATTAAAAAAGTATAATTCTTTTTTAAATTTACTAATTACTACTAAAGATTTATTAAAAACTTTAGTAGCTATATTTTACTACTTATAAAATCTACTAAAAAGAAAGTAAACTTTTAATAGAATATAACTATTTATTTATTATTCTTACTCTCTTCAACTAATACTAATTATCTAGAATATCCACTGCTCTAGGGTAGGAACTGTATAGATATAGTCGATATCGAGTCGACCTCTTCTATCCCTAGCCAGATAAAACCTCCCCTCCTCTGGAAACCTTACGCGCCTTCAGACCAAGATCGGCTCCTCAGCCGACTCATGCCTACTCTCACCGTAGGCCTATCCTATCTCGAGGCGGGATTGCCTCGAGCCCTTTCCTATCTCCCCTCTCTCTCCTTTTCTGTAGTTCGTCGTGAATCATCCCCGGAAGCCCGGCGGCCTTTATTTCGGGCTTGACTTACTGCCACCAGGGTATATAATCTTCGCCTGCCCCCGTTAGAATATAACTATAGAAAAAGTATTTAATATTATTAAGAATATTATTTTAAGTAAGTTAATACTAGTAACTTTTAACCTTAAATAAAAAATTAAATTTAAAATAGACTTATTAGATTTTATATAAGATACTTAAATTAGCTAAAAAGATAATAATAGACTGTTATACTCTATTATTCTTTTCTCTTATAAAATATATAATATTAAACTTAATTACTTTATTTATAATAAAGAATTTCTTATAATTATTAACTTATTTAAGGAATTTTAATACTATCTTTTAGAAAGTAAGTATAAAATTAAAATCTATATTAATTAATATAATCTATAAGTAAGTTATATATATAAGTAAGTTATATATATAAGTAAGTTATATATATAAGTAAGTTATATATATATAAGTAAGTTATATATTAAAATTTACACCTTAAGTTGCAATTTTAAAAAGGCTATTAAAAATTCAAACTAAGTTTAAAATAGTTAAAATTTTATAAATAAACTAGTTAAGTTAAAATCTATTTAGAAGAAAATCCCTAAAAGTTCTAAATAGTTAAAACTTAAATAGATATAAAAAGTAAGTACTTTATAAACTTACTTTTTATATCTACTTAAATTCCTAAGGGTTATTATTTTCAGGAATTATTTTCTATATAGATTATATTTTAACTAGCTTATTTATAAAGTTTTAGCTATTTTAAGCTAAATTTGAAATTTTAATAGCTATTTTTAAAATTGCAATTTAAGATGTAAATTTTAATATATAACTTACTTATATATATAACTTACTTATATATATAACTTACTTATATATATAACTTACTTATATATATAACTTACTTATATATATAACTTACTTATAAATTATATTATAAGAATATTTCTTACTTTATAACTATATAAAAACTTAGTAGATAATAACTATAATATATTAAATACCTTTTAGAATTTAACTATACAATTATCTATAAAAGAAAATTAGAAAAAAAATAAGTTAATACTATTAGTTAATAATTTAACTTTAATACTAATAAGCTTAAGATAAATAAATAGATTTTTAACTTTAATACTAAAGGATACCTTAAGTAGAAGTATATTATAAGTATATAAAAAATATAATTATAACTTAAATACCTAAACTTAATCTATAGAAATAAACCTATTTAAGACTTTATAGATTAAGTATATAAATATACTAAAGAAATTAAATATTAAAAAGAATAAATTATTATTTCCTATTACTATTAATATTAAATAGTATAGAAATTATATAAAAAAGAACTCTATAATAAAAGTATTAATATATTATACTAGCTTATTATTAAAATCTATAATATATATAGCCTTTAAAATATACTTCAGTATATAATTAATAATTATTTAGAATATTTAGAAAAAACTAAAAAGAAAATACTAAAAAGTATCTATATTACTATAAATACTAATAAACTCTATATCTAAATTTAACAGTATAATAATAAACTACTCTTAAATAAAAAAATAGATAAATAATAAGTTTCTAAAGAATTATAATACTAACTTATACAGAAAATATATAAATATCCTCTATATAAATATTAAAAAGTTAATAGAACTCTTAAATAAGTTAGAATAATATATTAATTTCCTAAAATAAAAATAGTAGTAAAAGCTATTATTAAATAATACCTTTTTTATAGAAAAACTAAAGTTTAATACTATAAACTATATAGAGAATTACAGCTTTTACTAATTACTAAATAACTTTAGAATTTTATTATTATAAATTTTATTATAAAATTACCTCTATTAGAAGATTCTATAACTAAAGTTATATATAATAGTATTCTTATTATTATAAATAGACTTATAAAAATTTTCTATTTTATACTATGTTAGAAATTATTAATATTCTTTAAATATATAAATAGATACTTAATTCTATATAATCTATTATAACTCTTTTATTATAAAAGCTTTAAAGCTAAAAAGAGAGTTATTAAAATTAGAAGAAATTATCCTCTTATAATATAAAAAACAGTATTATTAATACTATTTATACTATTTTAGTTAGACTAATATTAGCTTGATAATTAGAAATTAAAAATTAATTTAAAATTAACTTAGTTTTAAAGCTGGATATCTCAGTATATAGAATAGATTAAATAACAATTTTAATATTACCTAAAAGCTGACTTTTTAAGCTATTTAATACTATATTTATTATCTAGCTATAATAGCTAGATTTTAAAGAAACTGTCTACAAAAAGCTAGAGACTTTTAAGCTAATTTAAACTTATCTTATTTTATATTTTAATATAATATATACTATTAATATACTATCTTATACTATTTTACACTATCTACCTTTTATTTATATATACCTCTTAACTATATATTCTTTATTAAAATATTCTCTTTATTACTATATTTATTTATTACTTTTATTTTACTACTTTATAACTTCTAATAGAAATTAATAGATATAAAGCAGTTTATCTATATCTTCTTATAGAATATTATTAGTATTTATAGACTTCTAATAGAAACTCTTTTTAATTAAGAAATACTATTTACTTTTAAGTTTTAATAAAGCTTAATAAACTATATAAAACTAAACTATTAACTTATTATAATATTCTAAATATAAGTTAATAGATAGATAAAATAAATAAACTAAATACTAAAATAGCATTTTTAATACTATATTAACTATAAATAAAATAATTAAGTTAAAAAGCTTCTAACTATATAGTTAAGCTATAATATATCAGTATATAAAAGTATAAAGCTTACTTTAATATATACTAACTTTAAATTTACTTTTAATATCTATAGAATAAGTTAAAATAGGTTAATTATTTCTAATACTATTTTTATAATAGAAAAATTAAAAAACCTATATAAAGAAATAAAAACTAAACTTAAATTTATTAAAAACTAAATTTAAAAATATTATAATTTAAAAAGAATAAAAAAACTATTCTTTTAAAATAAAGATATAATTCCCCTTATAATAAAAAATAATAAAATAAAATAATAAAATTAAAAACTAAACTATAAATATATTAGCCTCTATAAAATTATTAAAAGAATCTTAAAAAATAACTACTATCTATAAAAATCCCTTTTAGCTATAGTAATAAACTTAATATATTTAATACTAGCTATTAGTAAAGTAGTAATATATTTCTATTATTCTATTTTTATATCTACTAGACTTTATTAGTAACTTAATTCAATTTATTTAAGTAGAATTCTATAGCTAATCTTACTTTAATTCTCTAAAAGAAATATAAAATATTTAAATATATACTGAGTCAGTCTGTCTAGCTTTCTATATTAGCTAATATACTATATATAGAGCAGTATTATAAAGATAAAAAAGCCCAATTTACTACAGCTAGATTTATAGCTTTATTTAGTAGTAAAACTAAAAGTAAATAGAGCTATTATTATATTATATTATATAGCTAGCTATATTAAGTAAGATATAAATAAATACTCTATAATAATAAGCTAATCTATATATTATCTATTTACTATCTGTTTAAACTGGAATATTACTTAATATAGTACTATTTTCTTTGTGTATTATAATACTATTTATTACTAAAGTAATTACTCTAATAAGATTATATATAGTAGCTTATTATAGCTGTATATTAATAATATTTAAGCTAATTAGACTAATACTTTAAACTATAAATAAATAGTACTATAAACTTTACTACTCTCTTATATTATCTCTATTTAAGAGTAAATATAGAATTAATAATCTTAGAGCTTAAAATCTATAATTATAATAATCTATATTATCTATCTTTTATTTATTATTTTTAAAATTAAATTTTAATCTTTTTTATACTTTATATTACATTCTATTAGCTATTATTTAAATAGTAATATATATTAACTATTATATTAATAGCTATAGTAAAAGTAAAATAAATACTCTACTAATATATAGTATAACTAAAGTCTATATATATATATAATATTAATTATTACACTCTTTAGGTATTTTAATATTAGTATTTTATACAGCTAAATATTAATTAAACTATTTTTAAAGCAGCTAGATAAATATTAATATTAAAAATAAAATATAATATCTTTTATTAGCATAATATAAATACCTTTATAGTATATATTCTAATTAGCTATAATATAAAGAATTATTTAATATTTATACTTCTTTAAGTAAAGTGCTTAATATATAGATATTAAATAGTAGAAATTATACTATATACTGTATTACTTTTTAAAAAGCAGAGATAAATTAATATATACTATTGCAAAATATATTAGAAAAATTAAATATATTAACTACTAGCCACTTTAGTTAGAAAATAGTAGGAAACTTAAAGTTAGTATATAGCTAAAGAATAAACTATATAAAGTATAGTATATAGAGAAACAATTTTAATATACTATAAATCTAGCAGTTTATTTCAGTTTGTAATCTAATTATTAGAAAATATATACTAAGTAGTAAATATTATAAGTAGTTACTTTATTAAATAGTAAGCTACTAAAGAAAAGTAAAAAGTATATAGTAAGATATTATATAATTCTATTTATAACTATTATAGAAAACTTATTATATATTTAATAGCTTATTATAAAATAGTAAGCTAGTCTATTTAGTTTATCTATATATTATAAGTTAGTAGTTTTAACTTACTAAAACTAAATAAGTTAGATTTTAGCTTACTAACTTAAAGTGAGCTTAGTTATTAAAGTGGAGAAAAGTAAGTCTATATTTCTACTGAATTTAACTGCTTAATTTTAACTTAAGCTGTAATATTTACTAGCAGTTTAATAAGGTCTATTTAAAGTAGTCTATTAAGAGTCTATAGGTATATTACTCTATAAAAGTTAAGTATTATAAGAGATTTAAACTTAAAAATACTCTATAGATTAAAAAAGCTTATAAGTAAAAGTAAGTTAGCTATAAATAGTTTTTTACAGTAAATCTATTTAAGAGTTACTTACTATATTATAACTATAAAGTTAGAGATAGTTTTATTCTGTTAAAAATCTTCTATATTACTATTAAAAAGGCTACTCTTCTTATTATTTTTACAGAAGATATTTAAATATATATTTATTAATATATAGAGAATATAACAGTTAATATATACTGGTATTTAGATAATAGTTAAAGGGATATAATTTAGAGTATAAAGAAAATTAGAAGTAATATTAAGTAGGGAATTTACTATCTTTAAGAATATTAGTTATTTAATTAGATTCTTACTGTAATTAGAGCTGAAACTGCTATAGCTTTCTTTAATAGAAAAGGCTATATAGTATAGAAACTAATAGCTTAATCTATTAAAGCCTATAAAAAAGCTTAAATATATAGATAGAAGTAAATAGAAATTATGCCTTTTATAAAATAGTTACTAGAATAGCTATCTAGCTATATTTTTAGTTATAATTAGTTTTCAGCTTAATTTACAGTTTTTTCAGTTTATTTTCTTTAGTTTTTTTTATTAAACTATTTAGTTAAATAGTACTAAATATAGTAGTTATCAGTTTTATTTATTTAATTTATTTTCCCTACTTTTAGTTTTAACCTCTATTTACTATAGTAGATATATTATACTTTTAATTATTATTAAAGTTGTCTTTTAGATAGATTATATATTTCTAGTATCTCTGATTTCTACTTACTACTTAATATTTTTATTAAAGTCTTTTTATAGCTTATTATAGAAAAGCTAAAAAGCTTAAATATTATCTATAGTTAAAATTCTATAGATAGCTTTATAATTATCTATTAAGTTCTTTATAGTATTTATACTATATAAATATAATAAGAATAATTTTATTATAGTATTTTAATAGAAAAATAATAAGTAGCTACTATATATTTAGTATAGTAGAGTTTTTATCTATTAAATAGTATATTATTCTATTTTTTTTAAAGTTAAAGTTAAAATAAAAAAGGTTAATATTATTAATATTATTTAAAACTATTAATAATAAATTAACTTTCTTTTTTTATAGCTAGTTATAAATTAGTTTAAATATATTAAAATTAAAATTATTTTACTTAAGTAGCTATAAATTATTTATAATAAATTAATATATCTCTTTAAATTTTAACTTTAAATTTATATATATTTAAAAGATATTAATTTACAGTAATATATTATAAATATAATATATAAATTAAATAGTAATTTATAATTTACTATAGCTAGTTAGTATTTAATTTTTCTTTTAGCTTTACTTAATATTATTAAATAGATTAAAGCTATATAGTATTTTTAAATAATAGAGATAAATAGTTAGTACTATACTTAATAATAGAAGAAATAGTAGCTAAATAATAAGGTTATTATATATTAGTTTTTACTTTAAGTTTTAATTTAATTCTTTTAGTTTTAATTTTACTATTTATAGTTAATAACCTTACTATCTACAGTTAATAATCTTACTATTTACAGTTAATAATCTTACTATCTACAGTTAATAATCTTACTATCTATAGATAATAACTTTAAAATAGTAATTTTATTCTAAATAATAAGATATAAAAAAGATATCTTTTATTATTAAAAAGCTAAATTTCTTTTTAATAAATATTTAATTTCTTTTATTTTAATTATCTAATTTTAATTTCTATTATAGCTATAATTATCTACTAAACCTTATAAGTTAATACTTATAGAAATTTAGAATATACTAATTATCTTTTATATCTATATAATATTAAGTATTAATATAATACTAAAAATAAAATAGAGAAAATAAAATACTCTATATATTATTAATTTCTTTAAAGCTATAGACTTTTCAGCCTATTAAAATTCCCTTTAAATAGAGTCTAGTTATTAAGTATTTAATAGAAGATTATATTAGCTATCTTTAGCTGTAATCTCTTTCTGAATAATACTAATAGATTAGATTTATAGGGAAATTAGATTACTTATATTAATCTATTATTTATTTAAATAGAAAAGGCCACTCTATTAATATTAGCTAAAACCTTTAAAACTAAACAGCTAATATAAAAGTAAAAGGACTTTATTAATAGTATTAGCAAAAAAAGTATATAACTTTTAGTTTAAAAAGCTATTATATTATATAGAGGTAGTATAAATAATAGCTAGCTAGAGTACTAGCTAGAGGGTGGATTTAAATAAGAGTTAATATAGACATTAGGAATCTTAGGGTATTCTAAAGGTTAGATTATTAGATTTATAACTCTAGATATTAAGGTTAGAATAGCTATAGAGTAAAAAAGTTAGATAGAATTCTAGTAAATAGAAAAAAAAGCAGCTTAAAATCTAAATTTAAGCTTTAGTAATTATAATATATATAATAAAAATACAGTAAATTTAAAAATTAGGTTCTTTTATTAAGGGATAGCTAGTTAGTATAATAATAGTTTTATATAAGTTAAGTTTATTTATATTTATAATAATTATATAGTTAATAAAGTGTATATATTACTCTTTTATCTATATTATAATATTAAGTTACTTAATAAAGTTAGAATTATATTTAAATAGTATACTAAGGTAAAACTTATAAACTATTAATATATTCTCTTTATATTAAAATAAGATATTTTTAATTCTTTACTTAATATTAAAAAGAAGTATACTATAATAATAATACTATTAGCTTAATTTATTATACTTAAAATATTTAAATAGTTTACTAACTTATATTTAGTTAATTTATAGACCTAAAATAATAGTCTATTTATAATATTCTAAATTAGAAATAATATTACTAACCTTCTTACTATTAAATGGCTACTTAAGAGTATAAATTCCAAAAACAGTATATTATCTTACAAACTATATCTAAATCCAGCCTGCTCTATAACTAGACCAGCTCTAATATATAGCTATTAATAGAGTCAATCAGTTTCACAACATCGCAAGCGCTTAATTATTCTAATTATTAAGAAGATACTGAACACCCTAGAGGGTTATACCTAAGTCGTCCAACCGACTTCAGAGGCATGTAATATCAGCCCTAGCGTTCCCGACAGCAGTGGAGTACTGGAGGCAGAGGGCGGCACTTTAGGACAGGTCGATGATTGCGATGACGCTTGCAGCAAGTTCTACAGCCTCGGCTTTGGCGAGCGATAATTTCCTGATGATCAGGGAAGTGGGTTTCGAAGGAATCTAGCTTGCGGCTCAACAGCCCAAAATCATGAGGGAGGGGATCTAGCAACGGTACGAAGGTGAGTGCCCAGCGAGGCTGTAGCGTGGCTGAGTTGCGGCTTAGACTTCTGCCGAGGAGGCAGAAGCGCTTTCGTGCATTTCGCAATGATTGGCCCGACACAGTATGCGACTGACAGGTGATCATGCAGGATTGTTGAAGGACTATGGATCCGCTGACGGCTGAGTTCTGCGTGACTGTCCGAATGCTCTCCGAAAAGGCCACGTACTTGGTGTGTGGCTCCCTGATCATCTTCCCCTAACGCTAAATCTCATTACAGATAGTAAGAACGACTTGTATGATTTGCGGTCCTTAACGCGAGAGGGGGTTTGTCTAATGGAATAGGCGTAATATATATAGACGAGAACTACCTAATAGTGCAATATAGACCTACGGAATATAATAATAGAGGCTATTAACCTCAGTAAATACCATAAGATTATATTTCCACCAGTCTATATTACAATATACTTCCCATATAAGGATCAACAAAAACTTAAGTATAGGCTTAAAGGGGGCGTTACTAGAAATAGAGGGATATACAGTTAGGTTGATCTCTATTTATACATCTGGCATCCCCCAACTGTTCTGTCTTCGTAACTGGAAAATGGTTGTATAATTATAGCCTTAACTTATATTACGATGAGTCTCACAAATTTTATATCAACCGCGTTGACCACGGCATTCGGCCTTAGTGCCGCAGCTAATTTATCCATATCTGTCAAGGCTATCCTACGATATCTAAACCATAAACGAAACCATCGAGATACAAGCTCAGTGGACCGACGCGTACGGCCCGACTCCGTGAGAGGGAGCAATCCCTGCACGAGCGGGGCGACGTCTCCTCGACTGGAATACAACTTCGACCGTGGCGTGTGTCTTGACCGTACCGCGGAGACCTAGAGACATTTTCATGTGCTGTTTCCTTTGCTCGTGCGAAGTTATCGCATGCACACTCAGCTGCCCTATAAATGGCGGCGTCCATGAACACCTGGCCCTCTGTCCTGCCTGTCGCCCCACGACGGTTCCGTAAGAAGAAAAGGAAAAGTCTTTCGCTCGCGCACTAGCTCGTACAAACGCTCGCGTCGGCAACCGCGTCCGTACCTTATCAGGTGGTATGGGGGTGCGACCGCCTGATTTAGGCGGATGCCCCATAATGCATCATCCGTCCCTCGAATGGGGCGAGTCGCGATGCAGGCATTGTCCAAAAGGGCTGCTTTGGCTGCCGACAATCAATAGCTCCTAAGCCTCATCACTGCTGATCACCAAGCCGCGGGTTCCTTGCAAGATCGACTATGGTGCTTCCAGGACGTATGTAGACTCGTGATTGTGGAACAGTCAGGGGGGAGGTAGAGACCACCCAGTAGGTATACAGCATTTGTCAAGATCCGCCAGAGGACGTAACTTTTCTTTATCACTGCCCACAATAATATCTACCGGCTTGGAAAAGCTCCTCTTGTGAGAATCAAGCTCACCGAAATGAATGTCACTATGTTACTGCCAGTATAGTTTTTAATGTCTCTCGACCAGGCATTTATGAGGAGGAATGAAGCCCCACTGTGCCTTGGCTTTCGGCTCGGAAGGATGAAGTGCGTCCAACGGATCAACAGTTGTGGCGCGTGTGGCTGGCAGCCAACCCTGGCTAGCGCATAGGCGCGGGCAAGCCGTGGCCGACACCAATCATAAGTCAATTCATCAATGGATTATTGTTTTGGGAGGTCGCTGTCATTCGCCCTGAATATCTTTTGATGTCCCATCAACGATTCTACTCAGCAGGCTCCGTCCAAGTAATGTGGGGTTTTCTCTACACGAATTCGTCCAATTTGACGAGTCTACCATGAGACTGAAGCTGCAACCTAGCTCAACGTGAATGTCAAAATACGATACGACGATTGTCAGCGAAACGACTGTATGAGGCCCTCGTTCTCGGACCAACTTGTCTAACCTGGTTTTGCGGTAGGGCTGACGTGGGGAGGTTAGCTTGCGGGAAGTGCCGCTTGACTCGGGCTGCCTGAAATCCAAGTCTAGTTAGGACGGGGGGTGGACAGAAATTGGGTCGGCATGGGTCGAGGCCAAATCAGAGTCACCCTCTTGGTATCACTTTTGCTATGTAGGGCCAAGAGATGACTGCTCACACCTGATGATCAAGACTATGTCCGCCAGTTTCCCTCTTCCTCATCATAACCCCATCTCGACACCAAGAACTTCCATTTCCATCTTTGGAACCGTTGATATACCAGGCCACTGCGCGACGGCCAGCACCAGGTGGCGGGTACGAGGAGCACAGGCCCCACACCCGCACCGTCACAGTTGTTTCCTTTCGGGATTTCTCGTACGGATCTACATCAATCAACAACATCGCTCTATGAACTAAGCAGTTTACTGCCTTAGCCCGAGCTGGACTGAGGGCACGGTTCATTGTTTTAGACTAGCTAGCTGTCAGGGCTGTGCAAGCCGCAGCTGTTAAATATTACTCGCCCGACAGGACAGGGACTGTACCCTAGGTCCATTGTAGTGCCCGGGCTGTGCCGACGTGGCTTGCCAAGGAGCCAAACAGCAGAGCTTAAATCAGGTCATTTCACTTTCCTCTTTTCTCTTGTCTCCATCAAAGAAAGCAATAGAAATGCAGTGCGAGTTAGCAGCAGGCGTAGCTGGTGTGAATGACGTTAAATAAAGGCATGATCCACCGGTAAAATGAACCTTGCCCGAATTACCATTATTTGCCACGACTTGATTGTTCCTTGATTGAAGTTCACATATACTTGCAAGAACATGCTTGAAATTATTGCCCAGAAAATCAACGAGTTCATCGTTACTTCTGGCTTTGGGCAGCATGAAGATGGTTGTTCAGTTAGAGACAAGTCTACATCTGCCGACCCAACGCAGAAAGTACGTCCTCAAGCCTGGGTCGACACACCTCAATTGATTTATTCTCAATGGAACTTAGCTGCTGGTGGAATAGACGAACCGCTTGGCCACCTACCTCATAACTTGAAGATTTGCCTTGTGGGCGCTGGCATTAGTAACTTGATATTGGCTTTCAATCTCAGAAAGCCGGGGCCGACGTCACCTTAATCGAGGCGAGCAAGGAAGTAGGTGGGCGTCTGCGATCGAAAACCATGCCGGACGGAGTCAATGTTGCAGAAATGGGTGCCATGCGCTTTCCCCCATCGGAAGACCTGCTCTACTATTACGCCGAGGCGTTCGGCTTCGCTTTCATTACAGACTTCCCTGACCCAGGGAAAATTCCGACGATCGTGTCTTACCAGGGTGTGGCCTACAACTGGACCGACGAGAACAAGGCTCCGCCGGGATTTGAAAAAGTATATTACGGGTGGGAACAACTTATGACCCTCGGCGTATGCAAGGATGGGGATGTTGTTCTAGCCTCGCCTGCGCAATTCATGGAGTGGCTTCGTTCCCCAGATGTGCATGTACGTGCACGGGCGATCCCTGCCTGGCAGAAATATCTTGACGAATTTGGAACACACAGCTTCTTCACCGGCTTGCAGCGCATTTTTGGCCCTCGTCACGAATGGGACGTTCCAGGTGGGAAATTTTGGTCAGAAGAGGATTTTCAGCGATTCGCCCTCCTGGGCATTGGCTCTGGTGGCTTTGGCCCTTTTTTTTCGGTTGGGTTCAATTCCATCTTCCGGCTGGTTGCCAACGGTCTTGAAACCAACCAAGCCATCTTCGCCAAGCTCTCTGAGGGGATTGCTAAGCCTGCTGGCATCCAAGAATTGGCAATCGCGATATGGAAGCAGGCTACGGTGATGGGCGTCAAAACGAAGCTCGAGACAATTGCTGAAATCATTAATGCCGGCAAAGACGAATGTGGCAATCCATATATTACCGTCAAGGAGACTACTGTTGACACCAGGACATCTATGAGTCTCGATTACGACCTCGTCCTGGTTGGCACCACCAATCGAGCCATGAATCATGCCATATCGATGACGGATTATCATAAGGATGGTAACCGGTTACTCTCTCACAAAGTCTGCAGAGGCGTCGATGATGTTCACATGATATCTTCATCCAAGCTCTTCATCCGAACCATGAAATTCTGGAAGGATCAAGCACCAGACTTCCCGCGAGTTATTCTTTCCGACACCAAATCACCTCAAACGTATACCTTGGACTACGGCCACGAGGAGTACGGGATGGTACTGGTAAGCTACACCTGGAAGGACCTTTCGAACCAGATGATGGCAGTCCAGGATCCGTTGGTGCTACTCGGGATCTTAAAGCAGCAGATTGCAAGTATCATGCGTAAGACTAAGTATCCCGATTATGCCGATCTACTGATTCCGGTGACCGCGGATGATATTCATGTGGTTCATTGGCAGCTTGACCCGCATTCGTATGGTGCTTTTACTCTCGCAACGCCAGGTCAAGACAAATACATTGCTGCTATGTTATACGATTTTGAGAAGCTCGGTAGCAATGACGCTATCTCCTCTTCTCATTGGCAGCGATTGTACCTCGTTTCTCGGCGGTTGGGTTGACGGTGGCCTACAAGCAGCGCACAACAATCTCTCCGCGGTATTCAGAGCGTATGGCTCGCTGAACCCGGCGGCGGCCCATCTTGCTCCTGTCAACTTACTCGATTCCAATCTGTATCGATACTAGTTGCAAATGCGGTCGTTTTGTTTGTTTGTTTGTTTTTTTGTATGGGAGGCCGTAACGAAGCCAAATCCCATATATAGATTTACTATATATATTATAGTATAACTAATACTTTCTGCTATTATTTGTTTTTGTTTTTTTTAGCTTTACTCAATATCATCAGATAGATTAAAGCCATACAGTAATTTCAAACAATAGAGATAAACAGTTAGTACTACACCCAGTAACAGAAGAGACAGTAGCTGAACAATAAGGTTGCTGCACACTGGTCTTTGCCTTAAGCTTCAATTCAACCCTTCTGACTTCAACCCTGCTTGTGACTCTTAGACATAAAGGTTAGAATGGCTGCAGGGCGAAAAAGTTAGACAGGATTCTGGCAGATGGAAAAAAAGCAGCTTGAAACCCAAACTTGGGCTTTGGTAATTATGATATACATAACAAAAATACAGTAAATTTAAATATTAGGTTCCCTTATTAAGGGAACTTTCTGCTATTATAGATACTTAAATTAAATAATTTATAGATATATAGTATATAAGAAGTATAATACTCTTTATTATTAAGGTATAACTAAGTAGGCTTTTTTCTTTAAAGTTACTTTTTATTATTATATATCTTAATACTATTATATTTAAGTTTAATTCTTATTTATAAATTAACTTACTACTTATAAAAATAGATAAATTATAAGTAATACTTTCAGTAATTAAGATATTTATTAATATTAAAATAAACTTAAAGAGATAAGTTATATAGTCTATAAGTTAAAATAAAAAATAAAATAAAAACTATAATAAACTGTTAGTATAAATAGAAAACCTTATAGACCTTTTAAATATAATTAGAAATAAGACATAAATAATGCAGTTTAATATATAAGCTATTATAGCTTAAAGTTATAATATATTTAATATTAGTTTAAAAGTTATTAATATCTTAGTAAATAGCAACCTAACTATAAATTTAATCTTATAGCTAGATTTCTAATTTAAAAACTATATAGATAATAAAAATAGAGATATAATTATATTAGATAAATAAGAGTATATACTATAATACTATAATTTAAAGTAAGCTAGCTAGCTGTAGAGTCTTAAGTAAGTAGAAATTTACTAAATAAGTATATATTTATAATAAATAGTAAATAGCTTATTAAAGACTTAATTTTAGAGAATATAGTTATAGTTAACCTCTTTAAAAAAGATATAATAAGTTAGCTATTATAAGGTATAAGGCTATTTAAAGGGACTATTAGATAGAGAGCTAATAAGTAAGTAATAGTTATAGTATTAATAATTAAAGTTAAGCTACTAGCTCTATTATAAACAGCTAAAAAAGCTATATTTATTTTCCAGCTAGTTAAAAAGTTAGGAATTAAGCTAAAAGAGAAATATATTTATATTTAATATAATAACTTGTAAACTATTAAGCTAGTTACTAAGGATATTAATAAGCTATAAATAAAGTTACAGTATATTAATATCTACAATAATTAGTTAAGGTAGAAAGCCTAAAGGGATAGAATCTAGATTAATTATACTCTAATAGAGAATATAATTACAGATAGACTTATAAAGGCTCTTAGTAATATAAGCCTTTAGAAGTATATAGATTAGCTAGATTTAATAGATATTTTAGGGTATTTAAACTAAAGAAAGCTTAAGAAATTAAAGAAAGAAAACTTAGAGACCTAAAGGTAGCTATATTCTAACTGGCTTTAGCTGGGGGGGTATATTAAATTGTAACTTTAGGTAGCAGTATAAATATTACTATTAAAGATAAAAGTTACTACCTATTACTACTAGCTTAGCAAGCAGCTTTTAGTTAATTCTATATAGCTTAAAAAAATATATAAAAAGTTTACTTTAAACTCTTAAGAAGAAAGAAAGAACCTTTTAATTTATATTACTTAATTAATTACTTTTACTATTATATATAGTAAATTACATATCTAACAGATATTTATAGTTAAAAAACAGACTTTTATAAGTATTAAATACTAGCTACTTTAAGTTATAAATTTTAAGAAAGAGTAAATTTTAACTTACTGCTTTTAACTATTTTATAAATAAAGTATTCTATATATTATAGAAGAAATCTTACTTTACTAGCTTATATTAAATTCTTATTATATCTTTATAGCTAATAGAAATAAAGTTATTCTTTACTTATATAATCTTAAGTTATAAATTAATACTTTTAGGTTTCTATAGTTTAACTACTAGCAATTTATTAATAAGAAATAATATAATAAATTTCTTAAAGTTTAACTTTATTACTGTAGAATATTTAATAATAGAAATTATAGTTTTAATTATTATTTTTATAGCTATAATCTATATTCTATTTATTATATGTCTTTAAAAACTATTTTATAATATAGTTATAGTAAGTAGTAACTTACTGATAATTACAGTAGTATATTATATCTTTAAAATCTCTAAAATTAACTTATCTAACTGTAAGCTTAAAGAAGATATTAATAGAAGTTTATTTAATATAAAATTAATAGCTAATCTTTATAATAAGAAACTAAAAGATAATAATAAAATACTAATAAAAGTTTATATAAGAATTATAGAAAGTAAAATTAAATAGAGAGTTATAAAAATAAAAAACTTATTTTATAATAAGTTTAAAGATAATTTAAATTCTAGTGAGATTAGATATTTAAGTTTCAGTATTTAAAGTAAGCTTATAGAAAAGCTTTAATTTTAAAGGTAGTATATATAAAAAAATAGTAATATAATTCTTCCTCTAAAGCTTCTTAAGTATTCAGTAGTTACCTTAGGATGCTTATCCAGTTTTAACTGATAATTAAATAAAGTTTTGCTTTCTATACCACCTATATTGCAGTGCTTAACTGTCTCTCTTGCTTTCCGTGGCCTAAATGGTCACCACGGAATTGGTTCTCTATATTCTGCATCAGAATGATCATGAGAGAGTGCCACCGAAGCGCTCTTAACAAACCTCGTTCGCACATGCAAGGCGCTCCACGAATGCGGCAATATTCTTCTTTACAAAGATCACGCGGTTTTCGCCATCTGTTCGAATGAAGTATTGGACACTCCGGAGGCATTGAGAGTGCTGCGTCAAGCAGAGAAAGCCGGCGCTCGTTCCGATGAGGTTCGATCCAAGACCATCTTCAACGGAGCCACTGGTGTTGTTCGATTTCTCATCGAAAAAGGTCTTCCGCTCTCGCGCCAACGCAGTGGTGTTGATTGGATGCCACTCGAGGCAGCGATCAAAGCGCAAATCGTTTTTCCAATGTGATATCGATTGCGTAGCTAAGGTCGGGAGATTCATAAATCGTAAGGACCAACTATGTAACTACTATTGACTAAAGACGGAGACCGCATAACCTTCAATCTGACAAGGGCATGAAGTTTCTTCATGACATTCACCTTCGCTGAGCAGAAAGGAACAATAAGAGACAAGATGACGGAAAGGAAACATAAGACATAAGTTCAGTAAGGAAATCAAGATAAACGTAACTGCCCGTCCGTCAAGTGCGATATGTCCAAACTTCGACTTGCTTCGTCTGCCAATCTTCAAATGGAAGGGTGAGATTCACATCCCTGGATTGGCTTTCAACATCCGCAGATTGAAACATTGGAAATGAGCTGGGATGAGTTGTGACGATAACCTTGATGATGTCACAGGCCCTCGTCACGCCCCGAGCGAACAGTGCATCCGGTATTGTCATTTTCATGGGGAACGGCAATCGCTGTCCAACCCCGATCTCCCTTGTCCCCTCACCCAGCGGAGGGTAAATCTGGTTAACGCTCCCCGACGGCGTTTATATCGAAAATAGCAAAGTGAAGGCGTTCATGACATTTGCTCGGAACGTGGAGCTCCAAGTGAACAGACCGGCCATGCATGACGTCTCCATCGCCCAGTATTGTGAATTCGAACTGGTCACCTAGTGTCGAATTGCTATTTTGGTGACCTTTCACAGCTTGATACAGAACCAGGCGTTGGAGCATTTGCCAGACTCCGTCCGCTGTGTCAAGCGTCGCGGAGTGCACTGACACTGCATGACCATTTGAATCTAGCGTGGTCTGATGCGGGACTGCGTAAATTGGCCCGGAATCGGCATTGCTGAAATGGACTTGGTAGTCAGATGTGGGTTCATGCTCCTCCCCATGTCGGTGAAGATGCATGGGCCTGATTGAATCCTGGCGTCCTTCTAATAATTGTTGCAGTCTTTTGAATGCATGGTCGGACTCCTCGGCCGCCGCGATGGTTTGGAACGTCACATTGATGGGGTCTCCACCACTGCTCTGGAGAATGGCGACGCAACCAGGTCGGGGGAGAAAATCAGCGGTATCCCTCGGGATAGAGAGCCATGAAGATAGAGCCCTCACCGCGTAAACGGTCCCGTTGGCCGAGTGACCTTGAGGTTCAGGGCTCCCGTCGAAGGCCCAGTCGTATATCGTGTAGATGGCCTCTCTAGAGACCATGTGAGCCTCGCCAACGTTGATCTTGATCTTGGCACCCTCCACTTCTGTAACGACTGCAAGATCCGCCGACGGAACTAAGTGGCTGCCGAATACAGCTCGCTCGGAGACACCCAGGATGATGGGATGCTGGTCAAAATATTGACCAACCACGTTTGCGATGATGAAGCGGTGCAGCCTTTGGCAATTGGAGAATATTTCTGACTCGGGCGCTCTGGCGAGTCGTAGGCCCTCAAGCATCCAATGGGTCAAAACCCCGTTGCAAACTGTCCTGCCGTCGCCACTACTGCGATGCGTCTCGCGAGCTTTTTGTTGTGGTTGGCAGGCGGCAAGGACAGTGTAGCTCATGGGTCGTTGCCACCACACGGAGGTCTCAGCTGTACCAGCCAACGGCTGGAGCAAATGCGTATTGGTCCCGTGCTCCTCGAGCTGTCGATGAAGGCCAATGTCAGCTCTGCGAATGGAAGGATCGTCATCTCGAACTGCTCCGCCGGAATGGCAGCAGTCCAGTACGGCGAAGATAATGACGCCCCTCGTGGCCATGTCCAAAATTCTTCCAAACTCAAAGTCTCTCAAGTATCCTCTTTGTATCAGGAGAATTTCGTCGATTCCGTTCTTCTCTGGGGCGGCGTCCAAAGTCGTGCGGCGTCGAGAGCCGTGCCCGGAGTAGTGAATGTAGACGAAATCTTTAGGTTGAGCGTTGTCTTATACGTTCTGGAAAGTAGCTATGATGTTGTCAAAGATTGGCGGCTGATCGGATGAAGTGATCAGCTTCTCGATGCGGATTGATGGCCCAAAGCGACCCCGAAGCAACTCCTCAACATCGTTAACGTCTTGGATGCATCCCTGAAGGTTTGTGATCCCAAGCTGCAGCGGCGAATAGTCATCAATCCCAATCAAGACAGCCCAGTTAGTCCGAGGTTGAGTATGGGTCATGTTCGGCCGATGTTGGATCGTTTGGCTTTAATGTGCGGTATTTGCAACTTCGTAATTCTGAGTAACTAATCACTTTGAATCGTAAGTTGCCCTGGCTGGTCAACGCTGTGCATAACAACCAACCTGATGGGGCACTCCGTAGAACTTAATCGATGCGGGTAGGCAAAGCGACATGATATCATGCTGATCCGAGTTGCCAGTGCAGGGAAAGTCTCGTTCGCCCTGCGGTAGTGTTTCTATATATAACTGGAAGCAAGTCGTCGCTGTTTTCCGGTCACCAGTCCAGTCTTTCCAATGACTGCCAACTGTACACTTGATGACAAATTAATCTTGTAGTATTATCAGAGAGGTCGGCTCACTTTCATCGGTTTGCAGCCGTTCAATCCCCATCCCGTCACATCGGCGCTTCGCTTGCATCGACAACACAGGAGCCCTCCCTGATCTAGTCATGGCTGCATATGTTCGGTACTACTATAGTAAGCAAACCGCCTCTAAGAGCATAGAGGCTTTTAAGAGGTCGCCTCACTTTCATCGGTTTGCGGCCGTTCGTGTCAATCGTTGATGGACACGACACACCATATGCACTTGAGAGCTTTCTATTCCCTCACATCCCCTCCTCCCGAGCTCCTCACAGGGCTTTCTACGAAAAGAAGCACTAAGAATGTTACACGAGCAATGGATACGTATAATATGTGCCTTGAGGAATGCCCAGGCTTTGCATAATTGGCGCGAGAGACTGGAAATGCAGCAACACCTGCAGCCCGTCACAGCTGCACCCATACTTGCAGATATGCGGAAGCGTGCAAGTAGCTTCCCAAGTGGCTTCCCAATTTGTCGCAGGGATGATGAGCTAAGATGGTGAATGCCCGCCCCGCAGGGCAGTCTGTTGCGCGCGGCCCATATGCCCAAACAACGTACTTTCACCTTGTTTTATTTTATATAATACAATCAAACAAGACAAAAATCTACCTGTATTTTTAAAAGTTGCGCCATCTTTTATCACACTGAATGGATAGGATCACAATGATCATGATGAAAGCTCTTAATTTCTAGCTAAGGGACGGGCCTAGAGCCCGCCTTTTATACATGATGAAGACGGCTGCTGCCGGAGGCGGCAGTCCGTCGCCGCCGCACAGGGGCCCGGGCCCTGTGGATCCCGGGGACCGGGATCGTGGTTGTAGGGCCGGCGATGTGGTCTGAGATAACAGGAGATAGAAAGGAAAGTCGCGTTGTCTAGGAAAGCCGGAAATAAGGTTATCATGCGTCTCAGGATGACCCCGAAATGTGACATCTTTCCCTTCTTTACAAGAAAGTTCTACGAAGATGGAGCTCCACCCCAACCCAGCTGCCATGTTGAACACCCTTGGAAACAGCCTCGGCAGGCGATTCGACCAGATAGGTTCAATGGACGACATTAACTGCGCCGTCGAGGTTGCGGAAATGGCAGTGGAGGCCACACCTCAAGACCACCCCGACCGAGCTGCCATATTGAATAACCTGGGTAACAGACTGATAAACCGACATAAGGTAAACGACAAAGAAAGAGACAGAGACAAAGCACTGAAGTGTTATATACAATCTACCAAATGCTATAGTGCGATACCTCTTCGCCGGATCAGTTCAGCTCGTCGAGCGATTCAACTACTGCTTGAGCAAAATCACTGGCAGAAAGCTAGCTCTTTAGCCTGTGATGCAGTTAAGTTACTCCCTCTGGCATGCAGCCGCTATTTGAGTCGTGAGGGTAAGCAGCATGTTGTTTCACAAACGTCGGGGTTGGCTGCTGAAGCTTGCTCTCTTTCGCTCAGAACTCAAAATGATCCCTGTCGCGCCTTGGAATACTTAGAACACGGATGTGGGCTAATCCTTGGATACCTAATGGACAGCCGCGGGGATATTTCCGAGCTGAAGAAAGGTTTTCCTAGGAGAGCCGAAGAATTTGATGGACTTAGACTTAAGGCCTTCACGTCTATTAGGAGTGACAATTTTCCCAAACTTCGATACCTCCTCCGAGAGCGCGAAGAAGCCGCGAGAGATCTAGAACGCTGCGTCGAAGAGATTCGCCGATTGCCTGGACATGAACGATTTCTTCTACCACCATCATCAGACGTTCCCAAAGCCCATGCCAAGGACGGACCAATTGTTGTGGTTAATATTACAAATATCAGCAGCGACGCGATTATTGTTTTGCCTTCTGACATCAAAGCTGGCAAATTACCAGAGCTGCACGGGCCCGACATCGACAAAGATCGCCCATGGAGTTTGACGAGATCCGCAACAAGGGATGCAGAAATTTTAGGGAAGCCGAGCGATGGCAATGGTAAGAGATTTTGTCACTTTTTAAAGTGGCTGTGGTCACATTGTGTTCGTTTAGTGCTTGACGAATTGGACTTTTGCAAAATCAGGGAGAATCAGGAGCTTCCTCGGATTTGGTGGATGGGAACAGGACTACCGTATCAACTCAGAAAATTCGGGCACCTAGCGTGAGACTAAGGGGCTTGGCCCCCTACTGTAATGCAGATCTATTCCTCATATAAATTAGTATGTAACGCTCAACTGAGGGGTAAGATATCATGAAGTCAATATGTCGCGTATTCTGCGTCTTTCCGTCACATACATTCTTGCACTTTCTCGGTCAATTGATGCTATTTTCAACTTGTCTTTTCGTATAATGTTACCTCTCAGGGAGCTTAATCTAAATATTACAATTTAGGATAATATGTCCGGCTGTAAGAAGTATAGTCTTAAGAAGACTCTACTTAAGGAATAATAATATAAAGTCTTAAAGCTAGTTACTTATATAAAGTATTCCTATTTAAAAAAGAAGAAAAAGAAGGTTATTATATAGTTACTATATTACTAGATTGAAGTTAATAGTATACTATATACCTCGAGCTTATAAGAAGTATCTACCCACTTTAAAATCCTAAATTAAACTATCTCAGACTGAAAGTATATTTTTAGTGAGTCTTTTATAGAAGATAAAATCTATAGCTATACCCCTAAGTAGCTAGAGCTTAAAAAAGAGCTCTATAGATACTTCTGAGAGTATAGAGTTAAGTTTAAGGTTATAATAACTTTATAGTTCTATATAAAGGTAAGAGTATTATTTAAAGACTTATACTTAAGTTTCTCTAGTATGTTTATCTTTTTAGTTAGTTAGTATTATAGGTTTCTTTAGTATTATAATATCATAAAGTATTAAATTATAAAGCAGTTAATTCCCTCGATGAGGGAACCTAATGTTTGAATTTACTGCATTTTCGTTGTGCACGTCACAATTGCCAAAGCCTAAGTTTGGGTTTCAAGCTGCTTTTTTTTCCATCTGCCGGAATCCTGTCTAACTTTTTCGCCCCATTCTAACCTTGATGTCTAGAGTCACAAATCCAACGACCCAACCTCCAGAACGCCCCAAGAAATTGGATGTTTATTGGAAGGGAAGTTGGCCTCTTGACGACGGGAGACGTCAGTCTCTCTTATATCTTATTGCTCGGAATAAGGTCACTATCTCAAGGTTATTACCTATAGACAGCAAGGTCGTTAACTGCAGACAGCAAGGTCGTTGACTGCAGACAGCAGGGTTGAAGTCAGAAGGGTTAAATTGAAGCTCAAGGCAAAGACTAGTGTGCAACAACCTTATTGTTCAGCTACTGTCTCTTCTGTTGCTGGGGTAGTACTAACTGTTTATCTCTATTATTTAAAAAATACTATATGGCTTTAATCTATCTGATAATATTAAGTAAAGCTAAAAAAAAAAACCCCAAATAAAGCAGTTAATTAAATATCTTAAGAACTATATTACTATAATAAATAGATTCTTATAATTTATTAAATATATCTCTTTAGTTAGATACTAATTCTATACTATTATAATAATTTTAAACTTTTTAAAATACTGCTTTTTTAAATACTTTATATTAAACCTTAATAAGATTTTAATTCTTTTTAAATTTCTTAATAGTATAATATAAAATATATAGAGTATAAGAACTATAGCTAGCTATACTAACTGTAGTAAGTAGAATAAAAAGTAAGTAACTTTAGTATTATATATTTTTATAAATAGTATTTATAGACTTTAACTTAAGCTAATTTTCTATAGTATTCCTATTAAAAAAAGATAGTTAAATTTATAAAAAAGAAGATTATTTTTACTATCTTAATATTACTATAGTATTTAATAAAACTATATATAATAATAAGAAACTTCTCTTATAGTAAATTAAAGATAAGCTTTCTCTTTTAATATTAAAGGATAATAAAAAATATACTTTTAGTAATAGATACTACTATATTTTATAATACTAAAAATATTAAGAGAAAACTTAAAGAATATAATATTACTTCAGTACTTATTTTAGAAGGTTATATAAGTTTTATATAATTACTAGATATAGCTATTAATAAGCTATTTAAGTAGTAACTTAAGGAGGCAACTAATATATATATAGAATATAAAGAGAGAGAAGAAAAACTGAATTTTAAGTAGTCTATTAGTAATAAAAGGATTATAATAACATATATTGTAACTATAGCAGTCTAACAGCTTATTAAAAAGGCAGATATAGTGAAAAAAGCATTCTTAAACTGCAGAATTAATGTATAATTAAACAGCTTAAAAAACTGCTTTATTAATATTAAGAATATCTTTAGTAATTAAATTAACTTTATAGAGTAAGAAAAAGCAGAAGAAATTATAGTTAACTTAAAAAATAAAATAAATAAATTATTAAATAAAAAAGAAATAATTTCTATAGATAATAATAATTTATTAATAATAATAAGATACTATAAAAAGCAGATTAAAAATCTATAAAAATAACTAAAAAGTAAGGCCTTAAAGTCTTAAAAAAGAAAACAGAATTAATTCAATAGCTATAAAAATATAACTCTTAAAGATCTTAGGTATCAGAAGTTAAAGAGACTATCTATTATAACTATAATAATAAATATTATTAGAAGTTATTATAACCTAATTATCTTACCAAAAGAATACAATCCCCTCTTGCCATTCCCTCTTAATACCAAGACGCCAGTCTATTTTCCTCTACCTATTACTATAGCTCTATTACTATAGCTCTCAGGACTGCAAAACACTATCTTTCCAGCCTATATAATATCTTCAACTAAAGGCCGACTAGTCTCTCTCACCCAATCATAATAAGACCCATATTTTGTAAGGGAAATACCAGTATTTACATCAGGGGTCAAGGGAAGCCAGTATTTAAGAGTGTAGATTTATCCGAGCTCAAAGCACGCTGCGGTCTCGTAGTCATCTGTGACATCTGATTGGTCAGCGCGGAGCTTCAATAAGTAGTCACAACACCAAAAAACACACATATTACATCTAGGAAGCCGGCAGCAGTCATTTCCGTCGGTGGGTGCAGCTTTGGGTCACTGGGGGGTCGGTTGTGCAGGTCTGTGGACGTTGAAACTGGCTGCCGGCTAAACTTCGCGGGTGGCCTGATCTGCATCCCATGTGGGGTGCGCTAGGTGCCCGAATTTACTGAGCTGGCTCTTGTGAGGGCGTCATGCTCCATACTTGTAAAAAGTTTGCCCAGGGGCAAATGGATATGTGTGTACACAACATCCCATTCTGAAGGATACTAAGTATATGTTAACGGGGTGTTACCTATTATATTAGGCATTATCCTACAAGACCCGCCGATCACCATCAACAGACGAAATGGTCGTGGTAATAGATATATACAACCGACGCACATTCACACACGTTATGAAGGGTTTGAAGACCCAACAACTTTATCGGCCTATAACCTGCAGCGAGAGGAGCCACGGCGGAGAGCGCGACAGCAGCGATACCAACAGCAGCGAGAGCGACAGGGGCAACGACGACAACAGATGGAGGAAGAACAGCGGGAAAGGAACAAGGATCACATATCCGAGAACCTGCTCCGTTACCTGAGACTCCTTTCTCCGGGAGCCGATGCAAGCACCCCAAAAATCTTGCTATTTAGCTACTACCCAATGCGCATCGCATTAGCAGAGTGGATCACGTATACGCACTTAATGAGCCGCTTCATCAAGCACTACGAGTACTCAGTCCAGAATATTGAGCATCATCTCCACGACAAGGACATCGAGGACCTGCAGCGCTGGCGCCGGCGAAGCAAGCAAAGCCGCCAAAAGCTGCTCCTCCTAACGATATTCATCAATGAGCACATGCAGAAAATCCCAGGCGGGACAAAGGGAGGTGGAGGACGCTCCTCCAGGACATCAAGTACGTGTCGTCCGAGATTCTGCAGGGCGGCCAATCGATGGAGCAGATACTGCCCATGGCGACGTCCATGGTGCAGCTGCTGGACTCGCGGCGAGCGATCATGGAAGCCATCAACGTGCGGAGGCTGACGTACATCGCCCTCGTATTCGCGCCGTTGTCGTGGGTCGCCAGCATTTTCAGCATGGGCGAGACATGGTCGCCTGGACAGCCCGGGTTCTGGATTTACCTCGCGACGGCGATTCCTCTGCTGTCAGCCGTCATCATGTTGTGCGTCATACCCTACGACCATGTTGCGGAGACGTGGAAGAAGATGCGGCGGCACAATGGGGAAAGCCCGGGAACGGAGAGACCGGGTGTGCAGCGGAATGCGGAGGCCGGACGGGCGGGACAAGTTGGAGAGGTGTAGAGGGTCATGGGTCTTGGGCGATTAAATGGGGAATGGGATACGCAAATCACCACACTAACTTGTGCGAGTCAGATGAAGAACGAAGATCGGAGCCGTCGTTCTGAAGTAGCGAAAATTATAAAGTCTCTTAATTTCCTTCTTTCGAGTAATGCGATCAGTCATCAATCATATCAATCATAGGCTTTCGGGTTTTCGGTTTGGAATGTGCGTTTTACAATTACCCGTTGATTCAGGTGTGGGGCAAGCTTTAAGGCGAACCAATTGAGCAAGCTAAGTTGGTCACAAAACCTTGGAAGAGTGACAAAAACATAGAACACCCAGTTACACCGCCGCGTCCACATTTGTATGTATTTCCACACCAAAATTGCGACACAAGACAGTAAAAATGAGCGTATTTTTGTTCAACTTCAATATAACTGCTGAGGCCAACCTCAAGGCCGCCAAAGAGATTATCCGGTCACGTGTCAATCTCGCCCGGGCTCCTGCCCGGGCCGCCTCTTCACAGAGGAGGAGCGCTCTCTCAATCAGGGCTGCGGTCACCAAGCACAAGGGCGCCTCTCTCGCCTCTGTATCAAGACTAATAAATCAGCTTGAGAACCCTCCTGACGATGTGCCGTAGCCTCAAGGGAGCCCACGGGCGTTGGCTGACGAAGAAGAAGAAGCCGTGGTCGCCTTCGTCATCTGGATGGAAAGATCAGGTTTCCCTGCCACCAAAGCTGAGATTGAGGCCGCTGCCAACATTCTTCGCCTGCGCAGAGACCCTTTAGCTCAGCCGCTCAGCAAGATGTGCAGCATCCCCGTTTCCGTCAGGATCATCCTGAACTGCAGAAAACGTTCCTTAAGTCTATGTATAAGTCCCGTGAGTGTTAGAAGATTGCCGGCATCGAGGATCTCAAATCGTTCTTCAGTCGACTTACGGAGACCATCAGGAAGTTCAGAATCAACGCCTCTGAGTGCTGGAACTCAGATCATGCGGCATCCGGATGGGAGTCTTACGGGTCCGCGTGGAATGCCTCGTCGTACGCACAAGACGGCAGACTCGATTCCAGACTCTCGACCCGGCAATCGCGAATCCTGTATCGTTGTCGGCGTGGGCAGCGCTTCTGGCGACACAATTCCCGCATTCATCATCTTCAACACGTTGCTAACACTAGAGTACGCCCATACTGAGGGTGATCCGGATCTACGCTCCGGGCGCACACCTATCAGTCGCCGTCATCCCTGAGGAGAGAAGTCAACCACTTCCCTGGGGCTACTTTCTCTGGATCTGTGACCTTTTGACAACAATCCAGTGGAAGACTGGTTCGCACGTCATCCGTTTTTGGCTAGGCCTTGATGTCTACATAGTGCGAGCAGGTGTTAATGTGCATTTGGCAATATTGTCAGACGGAACAGAGATATCGCATCGCCGACTTCGGCAGTCATCAACATACGATGTTTATTTGATTTCTACGGACTGTTATTTTCCCGGTCGGACTAATAGGCTCAACAGCTGATCCTGCTATCAGTGGGCTGATCACGATCCCTGCCCTAAGACATCTATTTTATTTCAATTCCTCTATAAAATACGGCCTTCAGGCCGTCAGTTAGTGAGAAATCAAGCTCTTCCATTGTCACCAAGCTGTCTCAACCAATCTATTCTTCCTTTAATAGTTATGAGCCCGGCTTGCCAGCTCTAACTAGTCTTATACGGATCCCCTCAGCCCTCTAGATGTCTTTTCTAGATCACTTTTCTAGACCTCTTTTCTAGACCCTCTTTCTAGAGCCTCGGACCCTTACACCAACTAGTTAGCTTCCTTCCACTGCTATCTGCAATAGAGACCACTGCTAGATCGGAAGTATCTTCCCGGGTCACCCTCTAAGGACCCGGCAACTGGCTGCTATAGATTAACATTATCGAGCTCTATGCTGCTTAACGAGACGTCTGGGATTTAATCAATCCGGATAAAGCTCCAGCTGAAAAACCCGCCTTCAATAAGCCGGTCTAGCTGACTGCTATAACGGTTAATTCGGGAGCCCGGAATATTATGAATTTAAACGCTAATAAGGTTTAGGTCTATTTCATCCTGAATAACTAATATAAGACTGACTGTTAAAATTAGAAGGATTACTTTAAGGCTCTAGCTGCTATAGAGAATTATATTATTATTACTATTAGTAGCTATCTAGAGATTATTTAGCAGACTAAAGATATAGCTATATAGCTAATTCTACTAAAAGCTTAAGTTAAGCTTATAAGCTATAATAGGGAAAAAGAAGTTTTAGTTTAAATAAAGACTATTTTTAAGAACTCTAGCTGGATTAAGCTAGAAACTTAAACTACTAGCTAGTAAAAAGTTTTAATAAAAGCCTAAAGTTTAAAGTTTAAAGCTTTTTAATTTTTAAAATATCTAGCTAACTTTTAATTTCCTAAATACTATTAATTAAATTAAACTTTTTTTTTCAGTTTATTAAAAAGAAAATCTAGAGCCTATTAAAATTTAATAAGCTAAACTAAAAAAAGAAAGTTTTAAATAGCTTTACTATTAATAAACTATTTAAGTAAGAAAAACTACTATAGTTAGCTTAAAAAAGTAGTTTTTCTAACTTTTGAAGAATCTTTAATAACTTTTTTACTATTATTAATATAGCTAGAAAGCTAAAAATATAAAAAGTATTAAAATACCTTTATAAAAAATACTAATTTTATATAAAATATCTCTATTTTATTTTAAATATTAAACTAACTAATTAAAAAGCTAATAAAGATATTAAATTTAAAGTTAATTAATAGCTTAAAACTTTTTTTCTTTTTTTTAATATTTCTTTTTATAACTTTTATATCTATTTAATATTATATTAAGTTTCTTTTTCTAATTAAATATTATTTTCTTTTATTTAGTTATTTTAAGTTAGTTTTTTAATTTCTTTTATTAAGTATTTTTATTAAATAATTTACTATATTTAGAATTGTTTAATTAGAAGTTATTTTATTTCTTTTATATTTAATATTAAAGGTATATTTTAATCTTTATATTAATTTAGTATTTTTAATATTAGTAATTTTAAAAGGTTTATAATTCTTATATATATTATTAAGGGATTTTAATTATTTTAGCTTTTAAAATAATAATATAATACTTTAAGTACTTTATAGTATTTTTATAGTATTCTATATTATTTCTTATATTTAATTATATAATAGAAACGCCTAATAGTTTTAAGAGATAATAATTATAAGGTTATTTATTCTTTTTATAGTAGTAGTATTATAAATAGTAATATAAAATCTATAAGATTTAATTATATCTTTTTATATATTTAAATAGAAAATACAGTAATTTTAAAACTCTTTTTTTTATTTTATAATTAAGTTTCTTACTTTATATCTTATTATTATATAAAAATAAATAAATTTTTATTATTTAGTATTTTCTTATTTTCTTATAAACTATTAGTAGATATCTTTTTTAAATTCTTATTATTATTTACTTTATTTATTAAGTATAGCTTTATTTTATTATAATTTTTAAGTTACTATTTAACTTATTTCTTTTAAAGCACTAAATATATATTTCTTTATTTAAAAATTCAGTTTTTTTTTATATTATTAAAGTTAGAGTATTTATTTCTAATATTCTAGTATTTATTATCTTTATTTTATATAAACTTATTACTTACTATTAATTTATTTACGTATTATAATCTTTTAGCTATTTATTAGAGATATTATTTAAAGTATTTTTCTACAGTAAGTTTTTAGTTATTTCTCTTATTATATTATAGTTAGTATTTTTAACTTTTTTATTAATAGTTAAATTATTAAAAGTTTTAGTATTAATATCTATTTTCTTAAGGTTTTCTTTTATTAGCTTTTAAAATAGATTTCTTTAAATAAAATACTTTTACTTTTTTTTTAAATAGATATTATTTTTAGTTAAATAGATATATAAGCTAGTTTAAGCAAGAGTAATTATACCTACTTTAAGTTATAGTAATAATTTATATTTATACTATTATTTTTAGTTCTTTCTATTTCTATATAGTATTTAATAATTATTATTTTATAGGTATTAATTAAAATTATTATTCTTTCTTAAGTTTATAGTATTTTTATATAAAATATTCTTTCTTATTATAGTTATAATATATAATCTTTCTTTTTATTTTAAAATTAGTTCTATATAGCTTTAAGTTCTATAAATTTAATATATATTTTCTAAAAGGTATTTCTATAAATATTACTCTATTTGCTATCTTTTTATTTTTTATTAAGTTTTTATTAATTAGTATAGTAGAAATTATATAGAGTATTTTATTTTCTTTAGTACTTTACTACTTTTTCTTTATATTTTTAATACTATCTTTTATTAATTTTAATAGTTATAATAATATATTTTATAAGAATATTAAGTTAATTAATTTTATAAAGCTTATTTTTAACTTTATTTTTTAGTTTTTAATAGAATATTCTTATAAGTATATAATTATTTTATTCTAACTTAAAAATAACTTATTAAAATATAATAATATAAATAGTAGCTAAATATTTTTATGTAATTATATGGATTTTTATATCTATTTATCTTTTTTATTAATTATTCTAAATATATTCTTAAGTACTATTTTAAAGTTATTTTAATTTAGAAATAAATTAACTATTTAATAATTTTAATTAGCTTTATTATTATTAAAGAAAGAGTTTAAAAAATTAATTTAAACTATATTTTAATATTACTAATTATTAAATTACTTATAAATTATGAGTATAATTCTATAGATACTAAATATTATAGATATTACTGAAAATATTCTTTTATTTAAATAATAAAAAATATAATATTATTAAGAGTTTTATTAAACTTCTTAAGTAATAGTAATTTTATTATTTCCCTTAAGTTATATTTATTATTTATAGTAACTAACTTTAATAATATAGTTTATATTTATTAATATAGTGTATAAATTAAGTTATATAGCTATATAACTTTAATAGCTATTTTAATATTATTTAATAAAGTTATATAAATTAATAGTATAAATATACTACTTAAAGTAATAAAAGCTTAATTAGTTTTAAATATTCTAACAGTATAAAATATTATTTAAAAGTTAATATAAGTAATAATTCTAAATAAAAACTCTTAATATATAATAGTTATAGTTTTTAAGCTACTATATATATAATATAAAATAAATAAAAAACTAATTACTAATAGATAAATTATAAATTTATTTTAGTAAAGTAATTAGAGTATTACTTATTAAGTAAATATTATATTTAATAATACTTAAGTATAGTAATATATAGTAAGTTTAAATAATTAAAATAACTAAATTATATTAATAGCTAAATAGCTATATATATTAAATATATACTATTTAAAGTCTATATATTATAGTAATTATAATTACTAGTAATTAAAGATAATTATGAAGTAATTATATATAGCTAAATTATATTTTATTTTAAAAGTCTAAAAGAAAGTAAAATACTATTTAAAGCTTAATATAAATTATAATTAAATTATAATACTTTTAGATAACTCTATTTATAGTAGTTATTAAATAATATAGAAATATTATATCATTAACTTTAGTAGTTAATAATATATATTTTTATATACTTTTTACAAACTATTATTTCTCTAGATAAATTAATAAACTTTATAAATAATTCTACTATTAATAAGCTAATTATAACTTTTATCTTAAGATATTTATTATATTTTAATTTCCCTATAAAATATAGCTTTTTCAGTTATTAATAAATAAGAAATTAAGCTTTTTTATTATTTTTAAGCTATTTTAATTAATTTATTTTTCCTTTTAATAGTATTTAATATATAGAGTATAAATAAGTAATTAGTATATAAAAGTTAAAAAATATTAAAAATAGCTTAATAAGTATATAAATATAAAACCTTTAAAAGAATTATTAATAAAAATATAATATAATAAAGAGAAGCTTTATATTTAAGCTATATATAAGTAATATTACTCTATATATTAAAAAGAAAATATTTTTAAAGTATAAATAAAGCTAAATATAAAATAAAATAACTATATAAAATATTAAAGTAGTTTTAAATTTACTAGTATTAACTAAATATATACTATTTAAAATATATTAAATAGTTATATTTTAGTAATTATTATTAATAAAACCTTAAAAGATTAGTATAATATAGTTATAAAATTATTAAAGCTTTTAAAATTAGCTATAATATTTTAAAAAGAGCTTTTTAAAAAAAATATAGTTTTTATTTTTATTTTAACTATAGCTATAAATTAAAATAACTATAAATATATAGTGATAAAAATATATATCTCTTAAAATATAATCTTTATAAATAAAAGTATTTAAGTATAAAAAAGTTTAATTATTCTTTTTAATTAAATAGTTTTTAATAGCTTTTCTATTTTTATTTTTATATTAACTTTATAATAAAAATATATCTATTTTTAAAATACTACTTAATATAGTATAGTTAAATTTAAAAAGAATTAATATAAAATATTAATAAAGTTTATTTAATAGTTAAATATATAGTAATATATATTAATAGCTAAAAGCTATTTTTTAAAGAATATTTAATTTACTACTTTTATTAGAAATTAATAACTTTAATTTAATATAGTAAATTATTAAATACTTTAGTTAGTAAATACTAATATATTATATTTTAATATAGTATTTTTATAAAGCTATTAAAAAACTTTAGCTATATAGGTAATTTATCTCTATATTTATTTATTAATACTCTATAAACCTAATTAAAAATAAATAGTATTTTTATACTATAGAAATAAAAAAAAAGAAATTATAAGAGCTGAAAGAAAACTCTTATTTAGTATTTAAACTTAAATTAAAACTTTATTAATATTATATTAATTAAAAAAGGAAGTTTTCTATTAAAAATATAAATTATTTTACAACTTAAAAATATAAATTAGTATATACATAATAGGAGCTATATATAGTTAAATTAAATTTATTATTTAATTTCACTATATATTATTAATAGTATTATTAGTTATTTATAGCTATTAAAGATATATTATATACCTTAATATAAACTTAGTATATTAAAATAATCTATTAACTATTTATAGCTATAAGAGTAAAACTTAACTTTAATTAATTATTAATATTTTAATATTATTAACTACTTTAAAAAGATATTTAAATCTTATAATTTAGCTATTATAACTTTCTTTTTCTCTTTTCTTTTTTAAACTTTTATAAGTTATTTTTTTATTTTTTTCTTATTATATTAAGAGTACTTTTAATTTAAATTTATATTACTAATTTAATTATATTATTAGAATTTTATTAATAAATTAATACTTTTTATTTCTTATTTAAAGTATAATTTCTAACTTTTTATAGGAAGAATAATAATAATAGTATATTTCTTATATATTCTTATTATATCTATATTATATTAACTTCTATTTACTTAAATAATATTATTATTATTATATTATTATTTTAATATTACTTTATATTAAGTTTATTAAAGTTTAAATAATTAATATTTTATAAATAAAAAATAAAAGTTATAAAAAATACTTTTAAAGAATTTAAGTTAATATACTCTGTTTTTTATTATTATATATATTATATATAAATATATAAAAATAGCTTAATATATTTCTATTAAAATTGAGTTAATAAGGTTTTATTTTTAAGTTAAAATTAATATATTAATAATATATAGATATAGTAGTAAGTAGCTATATAATTTATATATATATATATATAAAATATATATTATCTAATTATTTATTATAATTATTAATATTTAAAAATATTAATAAGTATTCTTCTATATAAAAATAGTACAGTTAATATAAATTTAAATTACTTTTAACTTAAGTTTATTATTAATACTATTTATTTAAAAAATAAACTTTTAAAAGTTTAAAAATAAAGCTTAAAAAGCTAGAAGTTAAATACTTTTAGTATATATTTATTATACTATTTCTATAAATACTATATAGCTTTAATCTATTTAATAATAGTAAATAAAGCTAAATAAAAAACTAAATATTATTCTTGTAGTTATTATTATAAAACTATTATTTAACTAGCTTATTAAGCTATTTAATAAAGTAATTTATATATTATTAAAATACTTAAGTATTTTGAAATTATTATAATTTTAATTTTAATTTTTCTAGCTGTATTTTTTAGTATATAAAAACAAATTATAGCTAAAGTTAAAAAAGAGATAAAAAGTAAAAAAATAAAAATAAAAATAAAAATAAAAGTAAAATAAGTTTAATAAGGTAAATAGTAATAAAAAAAGAAAGAAAAATAAAGAAAAATAAATATAATTAAAATAAGTTTAATAAATTTATATTATAGGCTTAATATATAATATTATATATATAAAAATTAGTTTTTTTCTTTTTAAAAGCTTTTTAAAATATATTAAATACTCTTTATAAAAAAGCTTTAAAATATTACTTTTAATAATATTAAAAGCTTACTAATTTTATATTAAGTTTATTATAGGAAACTATTATAAAACTATATAATATAAAGAATATAAAAAATTAATTAAAGTTATAAAAATTACTAAATAAAAATATATATTATATTTAACTTTAAAAGTTAAATAAGAAGTTTATATTAATTTTAAAGTAAATTTAAAATAAACTTATATTATATTATATATATAGTAAGTAGTAAAAAATATTTAATTTAAGACCTTATTTATATTTCTATATTAATAGTATAATATAGCTATATTAAGTATATATCTATTAAAAAGAAAGCTTTATAAGCTTAATACTTTTATATATAATTAAATAAATATTAAGCTTTATATTTTTAGGTTTATTATAGAATTAAATAACTTTTTTTATATTAAATAATAAGTTTAAATTAGCTAATTTAATTCTATTTTAAGCTTACTTTTTATATAATATATAATAAGTATAATATTACTTTTTTTACTATTTTTAAAATATATACTTTTAAATTTAAGCTTATTTAAACTGTTTATTATAGTTAAATAACTAATTAGTAAGTTAGTTTTTATACTTTTATATTAAGTAATATTATAAAGCTTTTTATTTTTTCTATTAAATTTATTTTATAGCTGCTATAATTACAGCTTATATAAGTATTTTTATTCTTTATTATTTTAAATAACTATAAAATCTAATAATATATTTACTAAAGTAAATATTAAGTAGTAATATACTTAATTTACTTTTAAATTATACTAAACTAACTTTATAAATTTCTTTTACTATAAGTAAAATTAAAGTTTATTTTACTATTAGAATTTTAACTTACTTTTATAAACCTTTATTTAAAATAATAAACTTATAGAATATATTAATATTATAGCTAATAGTAGCTTTAATAACTTTAATATATCTTTATTTTATTACTATAAAATTAACACTTTTTATACTTATAGTAATTATAGTAAAAGTTTATTTTTAATATTTTAATTTATTTTTAAACTTAAAAATATAAAGTTTTTAAAATAGCTTTTAATTAATTTAAAAGTTTAAAAATTAAATACTTTAAATTAATAATATTAAATATTTATTAAATTAAAATTTAATTTAATTTACTTAATAACTTTATATAAAATAAAGTAATTTAACTTTATTCTACTTAAAAATTATTTTATTATATTATACTTAATTAATATAAATTTTGTATATAGCTTTAAATTATATTTATATTTTTACTATTAAAATTCTAAATATAAATAAGTTTATTTTATCTGTAAATTTAAAAATAATTACTTTTTAAGCTTTTTTAAGATTTTTTAAAAGCTTATAATAAATATAATAAAAAGTATTAATAATTATAATAACTTCTATAAAATTCTAACTTTAACTTTATATAATTTAAATATTATATTATTAAATTACATTTATATTATATATATTATAAAATAGTTTATAAGTTAATAGAATAGCTATAATAAAGTATTTGTTTTTTATAGAAATATAATAAGCTTTTTATAATTTACTAAATTAAAAGCTATAATAAAATTAGCTTAAAATAATAAGATAATTCTATATTAACTTTATATTATTTATACTATTTTAACTATAACTATAAAAGCTAACTTTATAAATTTCTTTATATATTTACTTATTTAGCTTTTAAAAAGAAGCTTTTCTATTTCTATTTTAATAATAATATATTTTTTAATTACTATTTCTATTATTTTATTTATTATATTAAGTAGAAAAATAAATTTACAATTAATAGTTATTTATTATTACTTAAGTATTAAAATAATATTAATTAGTATATTAAAATTTAATTACTTAATAAGAAAATCTACTATTTAAATTCACTGTATTTTTATTATATATATATTATAATTACTAAAGTTTAAATTTAAATTTTAAGCTGCTTCTTTTTCTATCTACTGAAATTCTATTTAACTTTTTCACTTTATAGCTATTTTAATCTTAATATTTAAAGTTATAAATTTAATAACCTAACTTAATATCTTAAGATTTCTAATATCTATATTAACTTAAGTTATTTTAGCAGCAGGAAGGGACGGAAACAACACCCAACTCATTAACTTACCCTAGGGGAGATACACAGAGGATCGTCGCTCAGGCGTCTTGGCTGGTCAGCCCGAAGCTGCACCAGATTACGCGTATGAGGTCGGGTCAATCTGAGGCTTATATCTCCTGGTAGGGAAGCATCCGATGAGATAGAATATCGGGTCGGTCGCAGGAAAGTTCGCTGGCAAGGCATCAATAGAGCCCGCGGCAGCCCGATATCTGAGGGAGGTTGAAGACGGAGGCAGGACAAGGATCGTAGTGACCGTCAAAATAGACTCAAATAAATCTCTCAAAAATAAAGGCAATAAATTAATAGACTTCCTAGCAGCCTCGAGCCCTTTCGGCCTCTCTGACTTCTCGGAAGAATCTCTGATGAAAGAAAGATGATGATGATTCCTCCCCTGTGATAGCACTGATCTCTCCTTTTAACCTCATTTGGGCCACCCTAGAGACATCCCCGCTAGCGACCAGCTAGCCCAAGCGTCCCTAACCGCCTGTCACATTATTTAAATTTACTTTTTTTAATACTCTAACTAACTATTATTTATACTATCTCTATATAATATAAAAGCTCTTTAAACTAAAGGCTAAATATCTCTCTATTAATACTGTTAATAAAGTTCTTTTTCTTTTAAATTAACCTTTTAATTTTAAAAGCTTTAGCTAATATTAATAGAGTAACCTTTTTTATTTAAATAAATAATAGATTAATATAAGTGATTTAATTTTCCTGTAAATTTAATCTATTAATATTATCCAGAAAGAAATTACAGCTAAAAATAGCTAATATAACTTTCTATTAAATACTTAATAAATAGACTCTATTTAAAGAGAATTTTTAATAGACTAAAAAGCTTATAGCTTTAAAGAAATTAGTAATATATAGAGTATTTTATTTTCTTTATTTTATTTTTAGTATTATATTAATACTTAATATTATATATAGATATAAAAGATAATTAATATACTTTAAGTTTCTATTAGTATTAAATTATAAGATTTAGTAGATAATTAAAATAGCTATAATAAAAGTTAAAGAAATTAAATAATTATTATAAGAGAAATTAGCCTTTTAATAATAAAAGATATTAATCTCTTTTATATCTTATTATTTAAAATAAGATTAAAATCTTAAGCTTATTATCTATAGATAGTAAGATTATTAACTGTAAATAATAAAATTATTAACTATAAATAGTAAAATTAAAGTTAGAAAAATTAAATTAAAACTTAAAGTAAAAATTAATAGATAATAATCTTATTATTTAGCTACTATCTCTTTTATTACTAAATATAGTACTAATTATTTATTTTTATTATTTAAAAGTTCTATATAGTTTTAATTTATTTAATAATATTAAGTAAAACTAAAAAAACTAAAAAAACTAAATATTACCTACTTTTTTCTATATATCTATTAATATAACTTATTACATAAATAAATTAAGTATTAATACTTTACTTTTAACTTTTATTAATAAAACTATTAAAACTATTAGTTACTATTTAATATATAAATACTTATTTAGTACTTTTATAAATAGATAGTTTTATTAGCTATTAATATATATTTAGTTATATTAAATTTATTATTTTACTATTATTAAACCGTAATTTAAAATTGCTTACTATAATATTTTAATTTACTAAATTATATATTTTATATTTAAAATTACTTTATACTTTTAAATTAAATCTAACTGTTATATTTTTAATATAACTCTATATTAATAATAAGCTATATAAAATTTAAAGTTACTTATTAATTAATTTTAAAAAGTAAATTTATTATTTAAAGCTTAAAAATTTAAAGAAAAGTTTAAAGAATCTCTATAAAAATCAACTTAAAGTATGAAGTATTATTATTTCTAAATTTTAAAAATCTATTAAAGTCTTATTCTTTATTCTTTTTTAATATAATTTTATTATAAAGTAAATTTAGCTTTAAGTTAAATAGTCTTTTTATAAAAAATATAATAATAAGAAATTTCTTTTTTTTTCTATTAAGTAATTCTTATATATTATAGCTTTATATTATTTATAGATTATAATTACTTTATATACTTAAGTAATATACTTAAATTTAAAATAGAAAAAATATTATATAAATTAATTTCTTTTTAAATAGCTTATAGTTATAAAGTTTAATATTAAATAGTAATTTATTATTATATAGACAGTTAGTATTTTAAATTAAAATTATATATAAAATTAAAATTACTTTTAAATTAAACTTAAATTAACTTTTAGTTTTTTTAATTTATATAATTTTTAATATAATTAGTTTATTTAATATTAATAATAAATTTATGTATATTATTTAATATAAATATAAATTAAATCCTTTATATAATTACTATAAATATTAAAAAGATTAATATAGCTTTCTTACTAAAAGCTATATTTACTTAATTATTATTATATTTAATTTTAACTTTATTTAATATTAAAAATATTAAAATTATATCTCTACTTAAAAAGTATCTTACTATAATAATATTATTATTACTGTAAACTCTATTTATAGCTACTATAGTTATTTTTTTAGAGTTTTACTCTTTATATTTAAAAAGATATTATAAATTTAAACTGTAATTTTATATTTAATTTAACTTTAAGTTTACTACTTATTAAAGTTAGTAGGTATTTAAGTTAAACTTTAAGCAGCTATAAATATATATAAAAATTAAAATATACTATTAGTAGTAATAGATATTATAATAAGAGTAATTATAATAGTTATTATAATTACTTTAGTAATTTTTATAGTTATTTATTCTTCTATAATAAAAGTTATAATAATAATATAAATATATATCTTATATATATTAGTAAAATTTAAATTACTATTTAAACTTATTTAAAAAGATTAAAAGAAATAATTTCAATAATAGCTTTATATACTTTCTTTTTAATATTATTAACTAATATAAAAATTACAGCCTCTATAAATTTAATATTAACTTAAGTTATATACTAATTAGTATTTATAAAGAGATTATATTAACGGTAAGTAAGACTATAGTAGCTAAAATTAATTGCTATTAATAACTCTATAATATTAATACTATAGATATAATATACTATTAATTTAAGCTAAAGTAAATTTATAAAATTTAATTTTAATATTAAAATAAATTTTAAAAAAGAGTTTAAAGCTACTATAATAAGTATTAGCTTAATATTATAAAAAGTGATTTTTTATCTCTATATTAATATATTTAACTTTATAGTATAGTTAGTAATTTAAAATACTATAACTAGACTTTTAGTTTTTATTAAAATTATAAATATATTATAATTATAGTAGAAGCTAACTATTATTACTTTATTATACTAATTAATAAGTAGGTAGTTATAATAGATATTAAGTAGATTATTCTTACTGAATTTTATTATATTAATAATCTTTAAAGGCATTTTAAATTAATAAGCTATTTACTTATATTTATCTACATTCTAATTTATAAGACCCTTTAGAAAATACTTAATATAGATATAGATATAGAAGTAAATTTAGTAATAGTATATAATAAAGTTAGACTCAGTATTAAAGGCTGCAGATAGAGCCTCAGTGTTATTTATTATCTCCTTAACAGAGTGAATCAGTTTCCACTTCTAGCGGAGAGCCTTTCCAGCATCCTTATCTAAGCACTTATAAAAGACCGAGTCCACGTAGCGCAGCACACAGACACAGTACTCTTCTTCTCGGGGGTCGGCGATATCGTCGATAAGCAACAGCAGCTCCATATTGCCGTACAACTACAGGAGTCCGTACAGGTGCAGGCTGCCGCAATCGTTCGTATCCACTGTTGCATAATAGTGGCTAACCTTCGCAAAGACTGATTCTTAGCCTGTTCGGACGTATTTCTCGAAGAATAACGAGATTTCTCTGCAGAAGAAGATGGCAGAGCTGCCCGGATCCATAGTACTGAGGGCGATCCTGTCGTATCTTCCCCGGAGATCCGCTAAGAGCTCTTTCGCCGTGGTCAACCTATTCAGTTCAGGGATCACTGTACTTTCCACAAGGGGGCTGGCAGTTGGTCGTGTTGCACTAGCCAGCTTGATCAGCAGCAAAAGTGGATGCACACTCCAGCAGTTGTACTGCGAATGGCGTATATAGTGTTTTTACTGCGTGTGACAGGTCGAGTAACTCGTGTTGAAAGGACCAGGCATATATACTACATTCATACTACCATCAGTGTGGGTACCCATTACTTTTGCAGATTGTATCTCAACAACTCGCATCAGGAACTCTGTACAGTATAATAAGCACCATCCACTTCGGATCGACGACACAGATTGAATAGTACCGGCGCGGCTTGTTTGCATCCTCTACTTTGCCTTCAAGTCCATCTAGCATCGAATCGGGCCTGGCTGCTCACCGCTGCGAAGCTGAGTGACTTGTTGCATTGTACTGCATTCAGTAAACTGCCGAAAGCTGGGCTGGGCTGGGCTGGGCTGAGCTAAGCCTCCTAATTAACGCCCCCAAATCAGACTTCATGTACGAAGATATCACCGTCTCCAACAGGGCTTGGGCTGTGCGCTATCACATTCGGCGTGACGCGGAATATGCAGGTGGGTCCAGACTGTCAACATGCTTCTCATTCAGCCTTCGTATATGCAGAAGAGAAACCGCCAAGGTATGTATGGTAGGTTGCAGCCTTGACATTCTCGACAACATTGGGATATGAACTGTGCGTGTCACAAGCATTATGCAATGACACTTGACTATCGGCAATACCAACCCCTTGGTGAGGCTGCGGCACACCAACCTCCCAACGCAACATCCTCTGGTATATGGTGTGGGATTTTTGCGGTTCGAGTTGGACAGACCCTGCAGGGCCGGGCGCGTATGGTGGTTGGTGGGAGCCAACCGCAGGCTCCCACATCGAGCCTGCAGTGGCCATGTCGGTGACCAGTTTTCGCTTATGCCTAGAACCAGATCAGCCAGCCACAGGCCATATAAAGAAGACACCAACATCTCGCCTTGCCTTGAATGTATCCGGCCTTGATACGACCGCCAGACACAATGTCACTCACTAGTCTCCTGCTCAACTGCCCTATTCCCCGAGAGTCTATCGAGCTCGGCCGCCTCGTCCTGGACCCCAAGTACCCCGACCAACACTTCTGCCAGCCTTCTTTTTAAACGGACCCCAGCGACGCATCGTCAGACGCCACAAATCCCATCACACCCTCCTTTATCCCCGATGTAGCCACTCAACGCCTTGAGAACTTCCACGAAGTCCTCTGGCGCACCCGAGGTACACGGCTAGAGCTGAGCCTGCTCAACCTGCTCTCGGTCGCGCCCTCGGCCCCCGCACGCTCCTCAACGACCGTCACCGCCACGCACTGCGTCACCCATCAGCTGCGAAATGCTGGCGCTTACTTTAGTGCCGCGTGCCGGCAGAGAAAGGTGCGTGCCTGGTTGGAGAAGGAATCGCAGCGCCCCTCCAGCACCGTCTACCTCGTTTGCGGGTTTAAGGCACTGATCGACGCCCGGGTGGAGATGGCGCGCCACCGCGAGACCGACGTCGGCGTGGCCGCCTCTATGTCCGCAGCTGTGATCGCCAGTGCAGCAGGCGTGCCGGCGCCCATGCCGCTAGACTTAGGTCTCGACATCGGTGGCAGTCTATCGCCGACAAGTAAGTCCAGCGAGAAGGTTGGGTATACGGCCGTCGGGGAATAGGTGTTCGCAGTGCGGTACCGCAAGATCCATTTCTCGTGGTTTTCAACGCAGAAGGTCGATAAAGTCTACCTGGAAAAAGATAATCGCTGGAAGTCATACATCACGATGCGGCTGGGGCGGGCGGGGGATGAAGTCGACGATAGAGTTGATGCGGAGGTAGCTGAGCCGCTTGCACTACCGGATTTGATGGGCACGTACGAGAGTTTTGAGATGGATGGAAAGGAGATCCTGTATCGGGTTGACTAGGCGATTGATAATGACCGACTCTACGAGACAAAGCAATATGACGGATACTGATTTCCACCTCGTCCACCCATCGAACGGGGACGCCAGAGAAGGGTGGCGACACTAGCCAGCGAGTTAATGATACTAAGGGCCCAGGAGGCTCGTTCGTGCCCGCTCCATTGGTCTGATTCCGCCATGAGTGTTACCGCGACCGTCAAGGTGGGCAGGCTCATACAGTATACTGGTTGGTGGTTAGCCCGGTGGTTAGCCCAGTGGTTTGTCAAATGGGGGCCATAGTGTCTGGGATGCACATTGAGATGTGGTTGATCGAGGGATTTACCGCTTTTATTTTTCGGGGATGTACTATACGACACAAGTAGCTTCCACTCAGAATGGGAAAGCCGAAGATTGTTGTGAAATGTTTAGGTGCGGGGCGGGGGCGCGGGGATTAAACACCGTAGCTTCTGGCCGACTTTAATTTGCCGATTCAGTCCAGTTCAGTTTTCTAGCCTCACTCAAGGCGAACTCCTTCTCACCTGAGAGACTAGAGATAAGACTTTACGGACCCATATGTATTTACGTCTCTCAGAGGACGGCGAAGAATCCAAATGCGCCACGTTGATTCCTATAAATCAATCGCATCTAGTTGCCTTTTCTGATGGCCTGATGTGCCGAGATCAGTCGCAGCCACGGCCCTGGGAGTTCGATTCATGTCCTTCATGTCGCCTCGGCCGTGGCTGGCCGGGACATATTGCGTGCATGCGGCCGGGATACACCTGGCACAACCCTTGCCATGCGAGGGGTGGCTTCTGTACACGGACCGCAAGTATCCATATTGGGACTAAGCAGAAAAGTGGCGTTGATCCAGACCGAACGTGCCGTCCCTAGCTAAACCGCGTGGCTCCTGTTTTGGATATATGGCGGGGACCACTAATGGCAATTTTTCGGAGGCGTGCATTAGTGTCAATGGAGGTCTTTACGCTCCATCTCGTCGAAGTGTGATTGGTAGCCTTGCGACACATAAGGCAACTTGGTCCAGGGTCGGGTGGGGGCGAGCGAATTTCTCACGCGTGACATTGGACGTTGAGGGTCCAGAACAACAGAGCCACCCTGCAGCATGCATTCCATAGTAGTGTCTGCATAATTGGCTCGAGCACTGGTCACAACTCACAGAAACCTTATTACACCGCAAGACTTGCATCAAATATCAGTGGTCAGCGCTCGTCCGGCAAGATAAGCAGTGAGAATGTGGCTGGCTGTACATTTTGTCTCAGTAGCAAGACAAACGGTGATAGTGTAGCAGGCTGTGACAATGTGGCTGCCTGTACTCCGTATATGCGGTCTTAGTAGCCAGACATGCGGGGAAAATGTAGAAAGCTATGGCAATGTGACCAGCTATACGTGCATTCTGTCTCAGTCCACACTTGCATCTTTCAGCCGCAATTTGCACTTTCTAGACTAGCTGCCTGCTGGCTTTGGTCAGCGAATGCCATCAGCTGGAAGATGAGCTCAACCAGGGGCATAGTTTTGTTGCTCAACCGGAACGCTGTCGCTAGCAGCCACAATACTCTGTGGCTGGGGTTGATGGCCACCCCTCTCTCACATCATACCTAGGTCTTCCAATCACGTGGCACGTCCCACTTCGTTGCTGCTGTTGCTGCTTCGCTCGTTCGGTCGGTCTCCCCTTTGATCGATGCCGTTCGCGTCGCGTTTCGAGTCGTTCTTTTCGTTTCTTTTTGCTGTCTCTGACTTTACTAGATGGCTTCTCCACGCGTCCCGATCCAGATCGTCGCGGCGTGGAAAAGGGGGCGTCTTGCTCCACCACGATCTCGGCCTCCTCTGGTTCCACCATGATGGGGGCTAACCAACCACCACACACAACTTACAATCAGATTAATAGTAACGATTTTAAACAAACAGTCTCGCTCCTTTATGGGTACAGTCGCCTGACAATGACTCCAGGTATCCCTGTCGAGTGAGGTACAGTAATGGTCTGGTTCAGTGAGCCGGTTCAATAAGTTCGCAATTTCTCTGAGCCAGCCAGCCAATGAGTATATGACAGTCCCGACCCGTTGAACAGTTTTTAGTGACTGACTGAGCGGGACAGTAAGGATGAGCGGGAGCCAGGCACGTTTTCGAACTCAAGAGCTCCCTTAAGCCGTCCTCACGCCCATCGACATATAAGCAGTGAGTAGCCTCAAAGTATGTACCTCCAATCCCATCCCATTAACAATAAAACTTCCCGACTTGAAGCCGGAGCCCCGACCAGGAACATCAGCTATGCGATCCGGACTCACATTTCCGGAAAACTTGGGATCGACCTGCGCCGGATCCCACGAGCAGTCCGAGTCAACTCCGGATGGGACCGTGAATCTGAGGAATTCATGATGACCTATTCAAATGATTAGGTGCTCCGTAGACCTAGGCTACTTATATTAACTACCTAGGTACCTAGCTTCTAGGAGGAGCTGTCGAGTTCACAAACAAGCAATTCATCCTGACTACTCCGCCACGCGCCCTTTCGTTGGCCGCCCCCCCCCCCCCCCCCCCCCAAAAAAAAAAAAGAATTAAAAATAAAAATAAAATAAAAAACGGTCTCTCCCTCTAAGCCGGCCCAGGTCCCAGATGGGTGGGATTGCTGCCGTCAGACAAGACAGTCTCCGGACAGAGCGCACCGTGTGTTTTGGGGAAGGTCCCGTCGGGAGGGAGGTCTGGCACGGTGCTGCCATCTTCTGCCTCAGGGTTGACAGCAGTGGCTTGACTCTGCACTTGACTAGACTTGACCAGGCTGCGTTTGTCATGGCTCTGGGATGAATTGTCAATGTTGCTGATGGAGTCTTCAGGGGCAACACTGTTTTTTTGATCGAGTTTTCGATCTCTGATCGCTATCCATGCCTCCTCTTGGCCCCGGCGGATAACTGCTGGTGGCGACGGTGGTGGCCCTGATGACGGTGGCCCTATTTGTGCTGTTTCTGGTGGCGGGCCGCTAGGGTTGCTGTTAGCAGCCACGCCTGGTTGGGATTCCGCTCTTCGACGGGACCGCGCGCGAAGCCAGAACACAAAAACGGCAACAAGGACTGTACATAGAATCGGCAGGCCAATTTCAAGAGCTAATTTGGCCGATTGCGGAAATTTAGAAGAAGAGGGCCCCATCCACTTCCAATATCGTCCAATACTGTCCCGAACTTGACTCATTGGTCATGAATGCTCGCAATGTGTCGGAATACACATCCAAATACCAACCCGCTCCAGAGTAGTCGTTCGATAACTGATATCCACAACTGCACGTGTCATTGATTGTCCATTGTTGACCGGAATAATATCCTGGAGCGGCGAGGTGCGGGACCGTTCTGTCATCTGGCAGAATGTCCAGGCACAAAAGACTTGTCATTGTGCGTCGTGCAGATGTTCCATTTGGACGGATCGGAAGTGGGTAGGAAGCGCCAGGATAGAAATGGTTCACTGGAAGAGACGTGAAGGCCAAGGGTGTCGCCGGTAGACACATCAATACCGAGGGTAGAGGAAGGGCCAGAATAATCGTTGGTGAGTTTGTAAAGAGCGGTATTAGAGAGTTGTGGAGACATCCTTTAAACATATTGGAATCTGTAATGGCCAGGCAGTTGTGACGGGAGCCTGCTAAATGAATTTTCTCAATAAAGGATCCCTCTTTTATATTTTATAGGCTGCGTGGAACATTGCTGAATGCGGATCAGCCACGGAGGGGGGGTTCCAATCTCGCAGATGGAGGTACATACAATTCCACGGCAGTTACCGAGATGTGATCTTCTGAACGCCATAAGGATTCTTTCAGCTCATCAACTGGGTCATTGACAACACCCTATCACAAGAATGACTTTGACGATCACTCGAGGTTTTCTTTTCTAAAAAGCTAACCTTACCCTTTTCATCCAAGGTCATGTTTAAGCCAAATTGGACGGCCAAAAATGGAAACAATCGCTGACAACAGAAAGCCACTGAGCCCGCTTCGATTTTGAAGTTGGCGTGACAGGCTTGCATAAGTGTGGCACCTCTATTGAGACGAGCCGGTCCGAAAAGCGCAGGTGACAGCCTATCTTAGAACACCGAGGCGACTGGTAATATGCAAATACAATTCTCTGATTGGAAGTCAGTTGATTTAGGGTAGGTGACTTGCCACCAGTTGCGCAGGAGCAGCTACGATGACAGTCCAAGAACTAACGCCCGAGGCGGTTAACTTTACGGCTGAGCGCTAAGCCTAGCTGCTACGTTTCCAAAAATAATCTGTCGACGAACGATGAGACCGAGACGCTCTCGTCACCGGCGCCTGCCTTCCGTACCACGCCTACTTCCGGCTTCCAACCAGACGAGTGTTTCCTGCGATATCGACAATAGGGTCTGCACCGCTGGCGACGATCTCTAGGCCGTATCGGTTGGCGAGGAGACAGGCGCCGCGGCGAGAAGCGCGATGAGCTGCGTCCAAGCTTCACACCCGGATTGCATGTGGGGCGAAGAGTGCCTAAGGACGCAATATCAACCGCGTGACCTAGTTCAGTCCCCAACAGGTCACGGCCCGAGCCTTGGGTGGCGGGAAATCCGAGCGACTTGATGACTTGCTAAAGTGGAACTTGGGTGGCGTTGCTCTCTGGGAGAGATAGTCGAGTTACGGAGGAAGGGCTCAAAAGTCTTTACCAAGAGATGAACGCCACATCCTTGGATCCTTGTCAGCTACTTTACGGTACATCACGCTCTGAGCAAATGCAGAGGGTCTCCGCCTAATGCCACTAAAAGTTCAGGGGCCATAGGGGAAGTGTCATTTTTGGTTACTAACTAAAGTCTGCTATACTCTATCGCCCTTCAGCGGTGTTGAATTGGATTGAGGTACTCCTTGTATCTACCTTGGCTGTGGCTTTGATATTGCTTTTTCTTGGGCAAAGACTTTTGAGCCCTTCCTCTGTACGAAGGTAGTACAATAGCCCTTGTTCACTCCAGGTCACGCAGATCTTATGCCATCGGTACCTTCGTCCTCGACACTCCGGCGGCTAGGTTGTTGGGTTGGGCCGCTGTTGTTGCCCCTCATCTTCGCACTGTGTCACAAGGGTCAACAACAAGGGTGCCAGTCAGCTGAACTGCAAGTCTGCAATAAAATGCACAGACATCACCGTCGCAGCTGACCAGTTGACCCGCCTGGCACGACCTTCTATAGGTGCTGCAATGTGACACCTGCGGGACGCCTGAGACTAGTTGTGTAGGGTGCCAGTCAGCTTGCCAGTCAGCTGAACTGCAAGTCTGCAATAAAATGCACGGACATCACCGTCGCAGCTGACCAGTTGACCCGCCTGGCACGACCTTCTATAGGTGCTGCAATATGACACGCTCGAGACTAGTTGTGTAAATTCATGGAAAGCCAGATACAGTTGCGGCACACCCGCCCTTGCTTTTCCCCAACCCTATCCAGTAAATGCAGTGAGGTAGGAGCTGTGGCGCTCCAGTTGGTGCCGAGCAATTTCTTTTGTCACCACAAGAAAAGTACTCAGGACAAAAACCTCCACCTGCTTCATCCCGCCGGCTCTGTCCCGGAAAAAGCAATTACAATAAACAAGCCATAACAAACGCAGCCAGGTCAAGTCTAGTCAAGTGCAGAGTCAAGCCACTGCTGTCAACCCTGAGGCAGAAGATGGCAGCACCGTGCCAGACCTCCCTCCCGACGGGACCTTCCCCAAAACACACGCTGCGCCCTGTCCGGGGAGGTCGCGACTGACGCTACGGGGGGCAGCAATCTATCCCATCCAGGACTTGGGCCGATCTAATCAGATAGAGAGAGGCTGAAAGAGTCTGGCTTTCTCTGTCTGTCTGTATCTGTCTGTCTGTCTGTCTGCGTGTGTGTGTATGTGCGAGAGAAAGAGAGAGAGAGAGAACTCGATAGCACTACTAGATAGCTTAGGTAGTTAAGCTAATAGGCAGCTCATTTCTCCTGTAAATCCCACACTGCTTCGTCAAGCCGTTTCAACCATGTGTTGGCCCAGTCCACAAATGTGCGGTTTTCAGCCGTCTCATACTGTTCCCTAACAGTCATCAACCTATCCCGAGCAATGCGGAGCTTGGCTCTCAGATCTGCGTGAGCAGCTAGGTTTTGGTTTGGCTGCTTCATCTCGACGAGAACTGTCCGAGCGCGCAACACGGCCTCGTCAAACAGCGCCCGTTGCTCGCGTCTCTCATCCCCCGTGTTCTTGGCCAGCTCCAGCGCAGATTGGATCATTTCCTCGGCCGTTTTCACATGCTTCATCTTGTCCGACTGCGAGAGCTTGTAACTGTGGGACAGTTCGCGATGACACTCCGCCAGGGAAATGTAGGCCCTGAGAATGCCCGTCAGGTAGGGTTCCCTTCGCTTCTTAGCCTCCTTGATGGCGTCGTTGTACTTAGCGATGGCGTCTCGCAATAGACTATAATCTTTGCGCTCGCCGGTCTTGAAATCCTTAAACGTCTTGTAGCCCTGCTTAAGCAACACGCACACCCTGGATCGCTGCTGCATGAGGCCCAGCTCCTTCGGGGCGTCCTTCAGCACGCGGAGGACACTCGAGCCATCCTCGGCCTGGAGCTCGTCGCAGACGAGGGACACCCAGAGAAAGGTCGCATTGGCCTTTTTGTGGATTGTGTGGTGGACTTTGTCTCGTAGCTCTGTGTCGTGCTTCAGCCACTCGAGTTTTGATAGTTTGTCGTTGATGTATATGTCGACAGCAAGCGAGATATTCTTGGTGTTCAGATCGAGTTGGATTCGCCCCGTCCTATCCTCCGATTTGAGCTGCTCCTTGATTAGGCTGTTGTTGCGGCTGGACACGAGCCATCGCACGTTCTTATGCTCTGACGCGATGCTAATCATCTCGTCCAAGAGCTGCTCTAGTCCCGTCTCGTCGCACTCGTCGAGGGCATCAATAATGAGATAGACCGTCGCCTTGATGTCACCTAGCATGTCCTCCAGGATTTTTGACAGGGTGAAGACGGGGTTGGCGTCCTTGAAGGGGTCATCGTGTCTATCTTTCAGGTGCTTGATTAGCTCTTCTTGCTGGATAGCGAGGAGGTAGATCAACCCTCCCAGCACCGCCGTGGCGTTGTTGATTCGCTTATCGTCGCGCTGGCAGAAGAAGTAGGTCACGACGACCTGGCAATCGGATTCATCTGGTTGCTCCTTCTTGGGCAGCATCTCGTTGATGATGGCGGCTAGCAGCATCGTCTTGCCCGTGCCGACATTGCCCGTGATCCACAGCAGTTGGCCGTCTTCGTTGTTGCGCCATTGTTGAAATTCGTCGTTGTCGAAGACCCAGCGGTGGGCGTCGGTTACTAGGCCGCCCTTGTTCTGCTCGATGCGCTTCTTGTCGGGTTCGGGGTTGGTCTGTTGCAGGAACCTAAGGAATTGGTTGTCGCTGTTTTGCCCTGGAAACATGCTCATTAGCAAACATATAGTCGGGATCGCCTCACTTTTCTTGCCTGCTTGGAAAATTTGAGTGATCGGGCTGAAACACGGACATGTTGTCAGTACTGCTGTTTTCATGCTGTCTCACTGCACTTACCAGCCCGTTGCATTCACAACTCCAATGGATGACTCCTGGATGGACGTCATGTTGCCTAGAGGATTCCTTCATCGATCTAGACCTTACTTTCGGAGACTAGCTTTGGGCTGGAAGTTGATGTGTCCCGAAATCCTAATACCTCCTTCGATACTGTCGACACCGTCGAATTCAGGGGCAGACGAACAATAGAGTGGCCAGCTAAAGACCGGCGGTGCAAGAGCCAAGCTATACAAGGTGGGATGGCGACGTGGCTACAATGCGCCGTGCCTGGTGACAGCGTTTCTAATTCTGTAGCTGCTAGTAGTCCAGACGCTCCAATCATCAGAGAACATGTCAGCATTGTGGCTCAAGCCGTCCAGGACGTTGGTTCGGTCAAACGCACTCGCATGGGATTGTGACCAATCTCAGCTGATTTTGCCTCTGAGAACGGGCCCTTCCGGGCAGGGGAGCCAACGAGAGTGAGGTATTTCGACGATCACGCCCACTAGTCCTGAAACGGATAATAGGTAACTATCATCGAGATTCAACACAATTCGAGTATGCCTGGGTGCGAGAACTAAACAAGCGGGGGTTGGAACTTGGGCGGGTGCTTGACGAAGAAAAGACATCTCCCGATCAGCTGCAAAGGATTCTTTGCTGGGAGACGCGCCACGTCTGTTGGCGTGGGTACGCGGAGCAACTTTCATTCGCCAATCACCCAGGGTTGTCGGCAGAGCTGCCCTTGAGGGATCATTGGGAGTGTGCTGGAGAAACCCGGATAGCCATAGCTAGCAGAGCAAGCAGCATGGCCGTGTCGACTAGGAGGAAGGTCAGTCAGTGGAACTCGTGTGCAATGTCTCGGTCTTATTGGTGCAAGTCTGCCGATGGGAGCTATTAGGGGAAAGCAAAATGGTCCCTCGTTTTGCAGACCGTAGCAGCCCTTGCTCGCTGCGTTGCTGCCTTAATTCTGTCAGCATGCCCGACGTGACTGACACTGCGATAGGCTGTGAACCATGACGAGTTATCGGCGCTTGGTGAAGGTGGCCGATCCATTGCCAAGATATTAACAAACTGTGGTCGACGGGATCTTGGAGCGACGCTCGGGGGCTGAGTTCCCAACAGTTGGGGCTTTGGAGCTTCCGTCTTCCGACTCGACTTGGAGCCGAGGCCGTTGGTGAGAGGTGTGCTTGCCGTTGTTGCCGCTTTTCCTATTCACAGATCCTGCGTTCGAGTTCCCTCTGTGCACGCCCTTTTCTTTTTCCTAGTGATGCGTACACTTCTCACCAGGACCGATAATGCAAGCCACACATAATGCGTTTGGCGGTCTGATGGCCTTCGCTTTGTCATGCTGTTCGCCTCGTAGATGCTTTCTTTTGCAGAGCCACCTTCACACCAAGTGCGCAAAAAATATGAAAATGATGCCAGGAAAAGCAAAGTCAGGGATGTCGCTCATGCCCGAGTTTCCGCGGTTTGGTGATCGGCAGTGATGAGGCTTAGGGAACTATTGATTGTGGGAAACCAAAGCAGCCCTTTTTGGACAAGGCCTGCATCGGCACTCACCCTATTCGAGGGACGTGTCATGCACATGGAGATCCGCCGAAATCTGCTGGTCGCACCCCCACGCAAACTACAAACGGGATCTGGTACAGGTTGTGGCTAGCTGACGATGCAAGCGTTTGTATGCACTGGTAGGACGCTGGCACTTCGCCATTCCTCCCGCCTTTGCTCTGTATTCATGCTGCCTGATCTCACTGAAAAAGAGACAAGGTAGTACCGTTGACGCCGAGGCCTCTGTCTGCAGAACGGAGAGAAGGCATGCGAACGGAGTGCTTCCACGCCACTTCTTACGGAACCACCGTGGGCGACAGGCAGGAACAGCGGGCCAAGTGCTCAGCGCGCCCATGGAATTCACGGCGCCATTTCTTGGGCAGCGGAGAGTACATGTGACAACTTCACACAAGTTAAGGAAAACAGCGCATGGAAATGTCTCGGGAGTCTCCGTCATACAGGCGCAAAGAAATGCCCGCTCTGAAGTTGCGTTCCAGTCTAAGAGGGCGTCGCCCCGCTCCTGCCGGGATTGCTCCATTTCACGGAGTAGGGCGGTATGCGCGTTACTTGGCGAGTCATTTCCTCCACCTGAGCTCGCATCGCGAGCGGACCCACCTACGGCTGCCTGATTTGACGAAAAGCAGCCAATGATCTGCTTTTGCCATAATAGTATTCGGGCAAGAGAGGCGGTCGAACACTGACCGCAGGTCTGATTGGCCCAGGACTGCAGGAGACTCCTGCAAGCCTTCGAGAAGAAACATTTTCTCGACATGATTTCAGCTCGCCGGGAAAATGGACACGACAATCTGAGAGGGTGTATATGCTTGTGCCTAATGCGCCTCTATCCGGGTGCCTGCAGTGCAGGCATTGAGGTTCCATTCAAGGCGACATGTGATCGGTGAGAGAGCGAGCTGCAGGATTCGGAGCACTATAGCTGCAGGTCAAAGACGTTGGAGTGATTGGTGATGGCCCCCATCCTGCATCTGAACCTTCCTCTATATCAGGTTGCACGGCATCGAGGACAATTCTCAGAGGTACGGCCGATGCGGGATATCCCGTCTGGGCTTCTTCCACCTAGCGTAGAGACGTGTTGCCATCCGATTTGTTGGGCTCCATGTCGCCGTGCGTATTTGATGCGGTTGGCCGCTACAAAAGAGAACTGTCCCTCCCTCTCATTGCCTTATTCTTTTCATTCCCCCCACCCGCGCCCAGATTTGCTCGCTTTTTTTTACCTCTTGACACAGAACCTCACGATGGCGGAAGCAGCTGGGCTGGCTTTTGCGATTGTAAGCCTAGCAACCGCATTTGACAGTGTCGTTAACTGCTTCGAGTACATCCACCTTGGGAAGGAATTCGATTCAGACTTCCAGGACTGCGTGCTGAAGCTCGACAATGCCCGACTGAGGCTATCACGATGGGGCGAAGCAGTGGGACTCGATCAAGTTGAGAAGGACACTGTCTCCTTGAATGACACAAAGCTGTCTAAGAAGAATATACCGAAAGCAAAGGAGCGTCTTGACTTCATCTTGGATGAGATTGAAAAGGTGAAGAGACTTTCTGGGAGGTTTGACGAGAGCCTTGTGGTTAGCCCAGAATCGAGGTTGAACCCGGCGGCCATGTTTCTTCATAAAAAGATGCGTCGATTGGCGAAGATGAGAGGGAATCATCTGTCCATGCCAGAGACGATCAGATGGGCAGTCTATGACCGGGGCCACTTCAGGGACATGATCGGAAAGATAGGGGACCACACGAAGGAACTGCAGGAGCTCTTCCCGGCGGCTAAGCCTCTGGAGAAGGCCCTTGTTGACAAGGAGACACTCGAACTCAGCGAGAGTATCAAAGTGCTGAAAGATGCAATCAAGGAGCAAGACAAGACTCTAGCATCAGCGCTTGACGCCCTCCTGAAACCATTGGTGAGCTTCCTTGCCCGCAACTCATGCCCTGACGCCTTTTACCTAACAGGTCTCAGAACGAACAGTACAAGGTTGATATCTCCAAGAGCACAGTGGGGGTTGGCCAGGCCGTCCAAAGCGACATCAAGCAGGACCTTCGAAGTATGCCGCACGAATGACTGCGTTCTAGCGCTGCGAGGGGCTTCCCTCTGGGAAGATGGATGTAGCCGGGATGCACATACGATGATAGCGCTATCGTCATTCAACATGTCGAATAGCATGTCGCTGGCCTAATTGCTGAAGTTCAACTTGGTAGTCTCACGCAGTCTCTAAATTTCATTAGCAACCTGTTTCCATCTTCGGCCACGCCTCTTGGATATTCACTGCGATGAACCCGCCTTCCTGCGAAGCAAAGACTTCAGAATTCTAGGAGTGAGTGAATTTTTGCATCGGCTCGGTCGTCGAATGTGCAGATGAGGAATAGGCTGCCAGGGTATCCGATTGAATTGGTCGCACTCGTGCAGCGGCTTGTCGTATCCGGGCTTTTCGTCTTGCTCGCGAGTGACAAGAGGCTTCCACGCAAGGGCAATTAGCGTATACCCCGCCGTAGCGTGTCTTCTCAGGGAAGCACCTGCGGGCGCGGGCATGGCCAGCTCCTCGGGTAAGGCCGGCGGGGTAATGAGAGGTCTGAGGTCGAAAGGATCTGCAGCGGGCTGGTCGAGGCCGATGCCATCGCCGCCTGAAACGCTGGTGACTACCGTGCGGATCACTGCGAAGATTACTGTCGAATGAAGCATGCACATGTCATCGTCAAGAGAGAGGGCCTCGATTTGGCGTAGCACCGTATGGGTTGTCCCTAAGCAAGTTCTTGCTAAACTAGTGAAACGCTCATAATCTGGAGACAGAAACCCGAAACTTTGTAAGTTTCTAGATTTAGAGCTAAACCTGAACTCTACAGTGTGCTTCATTTTGGCTAATAATTGAGGTGCACAGCTGTAACAATTGCAAGGTGTTGGGTTCGCCAAGCAAACGGCTGTGGATACGTCCTCTCGACCTCTGCGACCGGCTTAAAAGCGACTGGTAGAGGCGCTTACCGCTCCCCTTGGCGACACGCTCGAGAGCCAGTTTCGGCGGAGAGATAACGCTATCAATACGGTCAGTGCGTATTGCGTCGTCGAAGAAGGGCAAACCGTCCGCCGTACAAACATGTTGTCAGCTTACCCCGGCGGACGTGCTGCTATTGGCGAGCCTCCAGCTGAGAGCCCTCTGTATGTAGTGCTAATATCTGTCTTCGTTAAGATAAAGCAGAAGAGACTGAGAAGATGCTAGCGGGTAATAATAGAGCTATTTAGGATTTTATCTATAAGTTCTATACTTTTAGTAACTTAATTAAGTACTTTTAATATAAATACTTATTGAATTTATATAATAGTAATAAGATTTAATACTATATTTATAATATATTACTTAACTACTAAATATACCTAAGAACTATACTCTATAAGTATATAGAACTATATCTTAATATATTACTTAAGATTCTTACTACTAGTAGAGAATATATCTAACTTTATTATTTTCTTAGTTATTAATATAAACTTATTTAAGTATTAGATTATTATTTATTTTAAATAAAATAAACTAGAATTAAAATTAAAATTTCTTAAACTTATAGAGTTAATTTTAGCTATTTATTTAAAGTTACTAATAATTATATTATATATAGATAACTTAAACTAAATAGTTATTATTAATAAAAAATATACTTTCTTATTAAAACTAGTATATCTTTAGAATATCTTGATACTTCTAAATATAAATAAAACTATTTATACTAATTAGTACATTATAATACTTCTTATATTCTATATAAAAAAAAATATAAGATTTTATATTTAAAGCTATCTTAAAGTAATATCTATAAAAATTAAATTACTACTCTATTACCTAAGATATTATATATTTAGTAATAGCTTATTAGTTACAGTATATATATATATATCTCCTTATAATATTATATTGCCTGTAGTTTTAATATTAATTTGCCACCTAGAGAAATAATCTATTACTACTGCAGTATATTTAATACATCAGAATAGCTCAGTCGCTATATGCCGATACACAATATATAGTTTAGGCAGAGCGTCTTCCGATTCCTTATATTCAGTGGCCGTAAGTATCAATCCAGTTAGAATTGGAGGCTGTCACTAGAATCTAGTAGAGTAGTTCTAGCATTCGAGAAACGTTGACTAGTAATAATTCTTCCATTTGTCTAGCATTGATTTGCCACTTCCGAGGCATATAAGCGAGGGCGGAGAGCAGAGGTGGGCGGGGTGGTAGTTAATATGTTATCTCAGCAGCCGCGCCACCACCTCGTGCCCGGTCTCGGCGGCCAGGCAAAGCGGCATCCGACCGCCATAATCATCATCCTTGGCCTCCCTTCTCGAGCAGCAGCTTGACGACAGCCTCGTGCCCCTCTTCACAGCAATTGGTGGCCCCTGGATAAACCCGCAGGGCATAAGATTCTTTTAACTATAAAGCTCAAGTAGGTAAGATCAAAAGGCACTATCTAATTTTACTTCCTCGTTTTTGTTGTCAGGTATCGACATCAGCGCAACTATTGCAACTTCCTCCTGCGGTGAGATTGCGTGTAGATTAATATTAGTGAGGGTGGCGACGATTGGATCAGGTCGTCTTGAGGACGCCCGCCTTGATAAGAGTATCGACTAGCTGTTCGTCGGTGCCGACTTCAGTTGCATTTGGGATTTTGCTCGCCGCCAGCGGCGCGAGCCCCTTACCGTGCTCGGCTCGGGACCTGGCCGAGGCAAAGAGTAATCAGAAGCGAGCAAAGACTGACGACAACGCGAAGGCCGCCGCTGAGTTCGCCGTAGGCCTAGTCAACATGAATCACCGCGCAGATAATCACGGTAGCAGCGGCTTAGACTTAGAGAGCTTTGATGACGATGACGGAGAGCCAGAGGAACTCGCCAAAGCGGTTGCGCTGACCAAGGAAGTGCTCGAGCAGGTGCCGATGACTGAGGCTGCCAAGGCTGCCGAGGACAGAAAAGAGACGAGTGTGGGTGCGCCGAGGTCCGTCTGGTCCAGGGTTATGCAGTGGGGGAGGAAAGGGGGTGGGTGATGAAGGGTTGGTTCGGTTCTATTTACTAGTGTCGCATATATCGGGATATCGGATTTCTGCTATAAGCTTTTCTTCCTTTATTATAGGCGTCTATCGCTACCGGCCTCGCTACTAGCCTCGTTATTGGCCTTGTTACCGGCCTCGTTACAGGCCTAGCTTTTTCTTGATTTTATCAATAGCTAGTTAAAGCTAAAGACTTCAGACTATCTGGAGCCTTTTAGCCGTCTGAGGTTATCTGAGGTTATCTTTATCTATAAGACTAATTTTAAAGACTCTCTATTAGATAGAAAGAATAATAAGAGCTTTTTATACATATAATTATTTCTATCTACTAAGTGTAATAGTTATAAGTCCAGCAAGCTTCTCTAACTAAATTAATTACCTTTACTACCTTTTATCTATTTTAATATCCCTCTTTTTTATAAGAAGAATCTCTTTTTAACTCTTCTAGCAGCTGTTATTTTTACTGTCTTAATAGTTCCCTTTTAAGCTTTAAAAAGCTATTCTTTTTTCTGCTGTTATAGTAGCTTTTTTATTCTAGCCTTTTAGGCTTTTTCTTTCTAGCTATCTAACTAGCTGTTACAGCCCAGGTTGGGACCAGGCGGTCACTAACGGCAGAATCCTGACGTACCCACTTTTCTATATGACCTTACATCTCGAACTCACTCTATATAAGTAAGCTTAGATATTTAGCTTACTTATACTAGGTGAGTCTATAGATTAGACTTAGTATAACTTAGTAAGTCTATATAAGTATATTTAGTATATAAATATACTTCTTTAGTATTTCTCTAGATATTTAGCCTACTAGCTATTAATATAACTTAGTTATTTTAATTATTTTAACTTACTATATATTACTATATTTAATTATTACTAAATATAATATTTATTTAGTAAGTAATATTTTAATTGCTTTACTAATATAAACTTATAGTTTATCTATTAGTAATTAGTCTTTTGCCTACTTTAGACTATATTTATAGCAGACTAAAAAGTATAACTATTATATATTAATAGCTTTTATTTAGAATAATTACTTATATTAACTATTAAATAATATCTTATACTATTAGAATATTTAGAACTAACTGAACTTCTATTACTTTAAGTAGTATATCTATACTACTAGTCTATATAACTCTACTAAATAATACTAAAATAGCTACTAAAGTTATATAGCTATATAACTTAGTTTGTATACTATAACAGTAAGTATAGAATATACTATTAGAGTTAGTTGCTATAAATAATAAATATAACCTAGGGGAAATAATAAAACTACTATTGCCTGAGAAGTTTAATAGTACTTCTAGTAATATTATACCCTTTATTATTAGAATAAAAGAATACTTCTAGTAGTACCTATAATACTTAGTATCTGCAGAATTATATTTATTATTTATAAGCAATCTGATAATTAGTAACATTAAGATATAGTTTGAATTTATTCTTTAAGACTTTCTTAATAACAATAAAGCCAACTAGAATTAAAAAACAGTTAATCTATTTGCAGACTGAAATAACTTTAAAATAGTACTTAAGGATATATTCAGAATAGTTAATAAAGAAAGGCAGGCAGCTATAAAGATCTATATAATTAAATAAACTTATTCTGCTGCTACCTATACTATTATATTCCGACAAATTGCTGCTAAATTAGAATAGAATAATAACATACTTATAGAGATATTCTACTAGGGACTGAAAGATAAGGTTAAGGACGAGCTCTATAAAGCTAATCGATCTAACACCCTTATAGAGTATATTACTATAACTATCAAAATCGACAAATAACAGTACGAAAGATATAGGGAGAAGGCTGTAAAACGCTAAGGAGGTTAAAATACCCTATATAACCCCTACTATCCTAATTAATAAGGATTCAGTAGAGGATAGAGAGGTAGCTAATAGAGTAACTCTTATAGAAATACCTCTTAGGAAATACACACTAAATCTATAGAACTTAGAGCTATATAGAAACAACCTTAAGATAAGAAGGATATTATATATACTATAACTGCAATAAGAAAGAATACTATATATAAGAATACTATAAACTTAAGAAAGAATAACAGTTTTAATTTATTCCTTCTAAATAATAATTATTAAATACTATCTAAAGATAGAAGGAACCTAAAATAGCAGTATAAATATAAACTATTATAATAATATAAGGTGTATATAACTATACTGGCTCGAATTACTCTATATATCTATCTAGCCTAAAATAATATTTATTTAAGGAAGAAGTAAAAGTACTGTATCTAGAAGAATCTATCTTAAAAACTAATAAAGAAAGAAACTTAGAAGAATAGATACTAATACTAAAACTACTAACAGTCTAACTATTAGCAGAAATAATAAGAACTATAGCTATAATATAATAAGAGAAATAACTAGAAATCTATTAAAGAGAAATACTAAAAGTACTAAATACCTAAAATAATATTTCTAATAAACAGCTAGAAGATTATAATACTTAAATAGACTAGTAATAGACAGTAGGTATTATACTAAATAAAAGTAATAAATATTATAATATTAGGAATAAATATTCTAATTCTAGTAATAAAGAAAAACTAAACCTCTATATAGAGGAATATATATTTAGTATTTAAGAAGAAATAAGTTAGTTAGTAATATAGAAACTATAGTGGGATAAAGCTATACTCAATAAGTAAAATAAGTAATAATAAGAAAAATAAGAGAGCTATATACTAATAGCTTATATAGGAATAATAAAACGCTAAATAATATAAAACTATATACCTTTATACAATAATAAGATATAAAGTAAGAGATTATACTGTAAAACTAAAAGAAGAGTTTAGGGATTACTCTATTCTCTACCTAAGTATAAAAAGATATAAATAGATCTTATAGATCTTATACTACTATCTATAATACTACTACTACTTAAAGAATAAATAGACTTATATAACTATTACCTCTTAAGACTATTAGGAATTTCTATTACCTAACTATATATAAAGAACAATATAGAGTACTATAAGAATACTAATAGTTACTTTAAGTATTATATTATAATTTTAAAGGTAAAATTCACTAGATTCCCTTAATAGTATATATAAGGATTGCAGAACCCTTAAAATTGCTAATATTAGAAATACTGAATCTATATAAAAACTAAAGTCCACCTTTAGCACTAGAATAAAAAGAAATAAAAAGACTTTCCACCCAGACAAACTAAAGATAATAAATTATCTAATAATAACATTTAATAAAAGGAAATAGAAAACTGGCTTAAACTAACTAGAAAGAAGAAGTTAATATTTAACCTAAAGGAAAAAACCAAAATAACATTAAATAAATAAAACAGTTACAGAAAGAAACCCAAGATAAAAATAAGTTCTCTCTATATATAAAGAGTAAAGTAAAAATACACTTCTATTTCTATATCTAATAAAGTATATAAAGAAATATTTACAATAGACTGCAGTATAATAGAATATATAAAGTATACTTAAGAAGGAAAAGTTATCTACTAATATATATATACAAGATATATACAGATAGATTTAACTTTTTCTAATAAACTAATAGACTAACTAAAGACTGAGAATAGTATAAGATAGTTTAAATATAGATAAAAAACTATTCTTACCCTCTATAATAAAGCAATAGATAGGCTAAAAGCTAGAAAAAGCAGAACTCTTAGTAAGAGCTCTATATATACTACAGAAAGTATAAGATTGAATTATTTGGAAATCTAGGTATAAATTAAGGGATACTAGCTTGCTGTACTAGTAGACAGCAGTATAGAACTTAACTACTTTTACCTAAGAGTAGTAAATAAGTTAGAGCTACTATAGAAGGATAAATTAAATCTATACTAAATACAGAATCTTAAAGGAATAAGTTTTAATTATAATAATAGATATATTACTAAAGAGGTTAATTACCTTAAGGTTTTTATAAATAAATAAAATAAAGGTATCTCTTTTAATATTATCCCCTTAGTATAATATAATTTAGTTTTAGGCTACCTATAGCTATAATAAATAAACCTACTAATTAATTAGAGGACTAGCTAAATAACCTTTAATAATATTAATAATTATTCCTCCTACAAATAGAATTTAGATAATAATATAAGATCTTAACTTCTAACTGATAATAGTACTAATAGAGTAATATATAATAATATAATAGATACTTTACTACCCTAAGGTACTAGATATAAATACTATAATACCTAAAATAATAAGATATACTATACTATTATATAAGTATAAGTATAATTTGCCAAACTTAATAAAGAACTATAAAAAATAAAGAAATATAAGAAAGCAGATAATAAGCTTAAGAATATACCTCCTACTTACTGTATTTACAAAAAGCTATTTACTAAAGAAATAGAAATAGACTTACTATAGTATAGTTAATAGAACTATAAAATAGTACTAAAAAATAGAACTATAGCTAAGTTCTATAAGATTTATAACCTCAATAAAATTCAACTCTATATATTAAAAGAATACCTTAAAGATATATTAAAAAAAGGATTTATTAGAATATTAAAGTCCTCTATAGAATACCCAGTTATATTTATCCCTAAGAAAAACAGAAAACTATAACTAGTTATAGACTACTAATAGCTTAATAATATTACTATTAAGGACTAAATACTATTACTACTTATTAACAAGCTAAAAGATTAATTGTACAGTAAGAAGTAGTTTATAATCTTTAATCTTAAAGGAGCTTATAACCTTATTTATATTAAGCTAGAAGATAAATAGAAAATAGCTTTCTGTATAAAATATAGACTTTTTAAATATCTAGTTATACCTTTTAGACTTACTAATATACTAGTAACCTTCTAATAGATAATTACTAATATACTATAGAAATACCTTAACGTTTTTATTATATATTACCTTAATAATATTCTTATCTTCTTTAATATAGAAGAAGAATATATACAGAATATATTTATATAGTACTTAAGAAACTACAGAATGTAAACCCTCTTATTAAACTAGAGAAAAGTAAGTTCTATATAGATAAAGTAGACTTTTTTAGATATACTATCTGTCTAAATAAGATTTATATAGATTAAAAGAAAATTAAAGCTATTAAAAATTAACTAAAACCTAAAAATATTAAAGAAGTATAGAGCTTTCTAGAATTTACTAACTACTGCTAAAAGTTTATTTACAACTTTAGAAGTATTAAATATACTCTTATAAAACTTATAAAAAAAGAAGTAGATTTTAAATAGAATATTAAAGTATAAAAGGCCTTTAATAATATTAAGAATACAATTCTCAGTAAATCAGTTTTAGTTATATTTAACCTAGAGAAAGAAGTTAAGCTTAAAATAGACTTTTCTAATTTTAATTTGAAATCTTAAATTAGATAAAAAGATATTAAAGGGAAGCTATATCTAATTACCTTCTATTTATATAAACTTTATAGAGTAAAGCTTAATTATTCTATCTATAATAAAGAATTCCTTACTATAGTTAACTTATTTAAAGAATTCTAATACTACCTTTTAAAAAGTAAGTATAAAATTAAAGTCTATACTAACTATAAGAATATTTTATACTTTACTACTATCTAAAAGCTTAGTAGTAGGTAACTTCACTATATAGAGTACCTATTAGAATTTAACTATATTATTATCTACAAAAAGGGATTAAAAAATAGTAAAGCTAATATTATTAGTTAATAACCTAACTTTAATACTAGTATTACTAAGAAAAATAAGTAACTTCTTAAGTTAACTCTAGAAGGATATTTTAAATAGAGATATATTATATATCTTAAGCAGTATAAAAATAACTAGCTGTATAAAGACTTATTAAAAACATTAAGTAGGAAATAACAGAAAAAGATATAACAATATTATTATTTTAGAAATAATAATAACACTATCTACCCATACAAATATAACTACCAGTATAAAATACCTACATATAAGAAATAAACCTTTATACCCCCAGAATATATACTAGAGTTTAATAAAGAATATATAAAGAATTATAGAGAATAAAGCTTTACTCTTAAATAAGTATACACTAGATTCCACTATAGGTTTATTATAAATCTAGCAGACTTTAGACAATATAAAATCTATAAAGAAAAGGAAAAAGAACCCCAAACACTATATAATAACTTTATAAGAAAGGTACAATTTGTTAACAAACTTAATAGAATAGGGATACTTCTATAAACCCTTATAGTAATATATATAGTGGAATAAGGAAACTTACTGCTAAAGGAAATCTAAAAGTATAATAATATACTACTTAAGGGAGAATAAATAGATTAATTATAGGTTCCTAATAAACTATAAGAATAACTAGTATAGGAAATTTATAAATATCCTCTATATAGATATTAAAGTATTAATAGAACCCTTAAGAGACTTAGAATAATATACTTATTCCCCTAAATAAAGAAAGTTATTTTAGATATTACTAAAGGCTGCAACCTATATAAAAAGTTAAAATTACTATAATATAAGCCTTATAGATAACTATAACTATTACTAGTAGTATAATAACCTTAGAAATCTATTACTATAGATTATATTATTAAGCTCTTACTATCTAAAGATCTAATAACTAGAGTACTCTATAATAGTATATTTATTATTATAAATAGGCTTATAAAGTTTGTATACTTTTTACTCTACTAAGAGTCTACTAATATAGAATAACTTTCTTATGTATTTTTAAGAAATATTATTAGTATATATATATAGATTACTAAGAGAGATTATATCTAACTGAGAAATAACCTTTATATTCAAATTCTAATAAGAACTAATAGTTTAAATAGAATTAAACTATAAGCTTATAACAGCTTAAAGACTATAAGTAGATAGATAAATAGAAAGATTTAATTAAATAGTTAAATAGTACCTATAGTACTATATTAACTATAAGTAAAACAATTAGATCTAGAAGCTACCTACAGTATAACTGGCCTATAATATATCCACTTTAGAAATAATAAAGCTTATACTAACTTATACTAACTTTAAATTTACCCCTAATACCTACAGATTATTATAAGAAGAACCTTTAAATACTAAGGTAATTCTTAATACTAACTAGCTATAATAGCTATATATAAAGAAATAAAGATAGAACTGGAATTTATTAGAAAACAAATAAAAAAATATTATAACTAGAAAAGATTAAAGGGATTAATCTTCCAGAAGAGAGATATAGTCTACCTTATAATAAAAAACATTATAATAAAAAGACTAAATAATAAATTAAACTTTAAATTTATTAGATCTTATAAAATTTTAGAGAAAATCTCAGAAAATAACTACGAACTAAACTTACTATTAAAGGTTAAGCTTTATTTAATCTTTTATATTTTATTACTTAAATTAGCAGTAGATACTATTTAAGTTAAAATATAAAATAATAATTAAAAAATAGAAGTTAAGAATAACTAAGAATTTATAGTTAAAACAATCCTTAATATAAAAAGAGAAAATAATAAAATAAAATATCTTATAAGATAGAAAAACTGCAACCCCTTAAAAGATATATAGAAACCCTATAAATACCTTATATATTATTAAGCTAAACTAAAGGACTTCCTTAAATAAAAAAGTACTCTAGGAAATACATATTGGGATAGATTCTAAAACCTTAACTATATATAGTATTTACTAAAGAACCCTTATATATAGCACTAAAATCAAATAAAGAATTAAACCTAATAGAGCTCTAATTAATAATATTAGTATATATTAATAACTAAAGGTTAATAGTAGCTTTACGCTCTACTTACTCTATTGATTCTAACTTCTTTAATAATTTAAGACCACAATAAGTTATTTTATACCCTCTAGTAACTAAAGATTAGCACTAGCAATAAGTGTATTCCAGAAGGTCTAAAGATTAGTTAAATTTATCCTAAGTGGCTTAAAGAGCAGCCTGCTTTTTGAGAAATTCCTCCTCTAATTCTAACTCCTTCTCACTAAGATATCTTATTTCGATAATAATATAAGTCACTATTCTTATTTCAGCAAAAGAAGCTACCAATAAACCTCAGAAAGACTTACAGGAGTTAAGAGGAATACCGGTTATATTATAAGGACGATTCTTATTAGTGCAGAAACCGCATTTTTTCGAATTATTATCCAACATCTTATATATGCGCCCGTTGGCAATACAGCGAGAATAAGGCATCACTTCAAAGCTAAACTCCTTGATGGCTACAGTAAGAACTAGTGTATTTGCAGTGGAAACAGGAACCTAAAGACCCTCGGCAGAAGCAGCTTGGATGAGTTTACTTGCTATCGACTTAAGGATATCGCGGGATTTCGGGGGACGTTTTGAAATTCGACTGGACATTCTGTTAGCGTATTGGGATAATTAAGGAAGCAAGTTGGAGACGTACTAACACACGCAAAGGAAACAGCCTTGTAGATAGCCATAGGGATATAACCAACGAGAGGGGAGATATTATGTTACAGCCTAAGTTGAGACTAAGCGGTCACTAACAGCAGAATCCTAATATACCTACTTTTCTATATAATCTTATATTTCGAACTTACCCTATATAAGTAAGCCTAAATGTCTAGCTTACTTATATTAGGTAAGCCTATAGATTAGACTTACTATAATTTAGTAAGTCTATATAAGTATATTTAGTATATAAATATACTTTTTTAGTATTTCTCTAGATATTTAGCCTACTAGCTATTAATATAATTTAATTATTTTAATTATTTTAATTTACTATATATTACTATATTTAATTATTATTAGATATAATATTTATTTAATAAGTAATATTTTAATTATTTTATTAATATAAACTTATAGTTTATCTATTAGTAATTAGTTTTTTATTTACTTTAGACTATATCTATAGCAGACTAAAGAGTATAACTATTATACTAGCTGTTTAACTAGCTGTTATTCTAGCTACTTAATAGACTGTTAAGTTAGCTAGCTAGTTATTCTTTTTTTTTCTCTCTTTTTAATAGATTTATTTATTATTTTTTAAAATTTCTTTTAAGTTAAATTAACAGTTTTTACTATAGCTATCTCTATATTTAATAAATCTAATAGATTTTAAAAGCTTTTTTAAAATTACTCTTTAAGGTTATAGTAACTAAAAATAATAAATTAGTATTATCTAAAAGTATATAACTGCCTTAAATATCTAAGTCTATTTAGACTTTTTTAATAAAAATAAGTTTATTATAACTAGCTTTTTAAAGCTAACTTTTAGAATAGTTAAGCTTAAAGCAGTTAGACTAAAGGCTTTTAATTTTAATAAATTTAAAAAACTTAAATTTCTTTATAATTAATATAAAATTAAGCTTTAAGTCTATTAGAATAAATAGAAGGTTCTAACTTCTATTTAGTATTATATTATAAAGACTGCTAGTAGCTATTATAGTACTATTAAGTTTAAGAATAATCTTACTAAATAGCTATTTCTTCTTAAGGATATAGTTAAGTTAATATTTTAAAATTTTAAAAATAGAACCTTTAAATTCTTTTAGAGTATTTTTAAAAAGTCTAAATAGAATTAAATTAATATAATAGATTATAAGCTAGTAGAAAGTTCTAATAGAAGCTAAGAAAATTAACCTTTTAAATACTTAAGGAATTAAATCTATCTAATATTTTCTTTAGGCTATTAATACTATTAATTCTATTTTTTCTAACTTCTAGCTATAGATAATAGAGAATATTACCTATAGTAGTAATAAGAACTAAAAGATTAAGATTCTTAATAGTATTAAAATTAGTAATATATTTGAAAAATAGACTTTAATATTGTTAAAAACTAGTAAGAATAGCTTTTCTAGCTTTTAAAAGACTTTTAAAATATCTAGTAAATTTAGCTTAAATTTTAAACCTTTTAGACTTTTTAAATTAAAACCTATAAAATTAGGCTTCTTTAAGTTAATCTATTTATATAGAAAATAGTATTTTTATTAGGAATATTACTATTTAATTAGCTAGATTTAACCTATTAGTTAGAAAGCTAAAAAAGATATTAAGATTAAAATTAATAAGTAGCTTAAAGAGCTTAAAATTAAGAAATAGATTAATAGAGCTATTAAAAAAGTCTAAAGAAAAAAACCTAAGCCTAATTAAAATATAGAGACCTTTAAAAATAGGGAAATTAAAGAATCTATATTTACTGACTTTTTTCTCTTTTAAAATTAATAGTAACAGCTAGTTTTATAGTTTAACCTATAGATAGCTTTAAAAATAAAAATAAATTAATAGTTTAGTTAGCAGCTAAAATAGCAGTTTAATTAGCAGTTAAATTAAATATTATTTTTAGCCTCTATAATCTATCTATTAAAGAATTTCTTTATTTTAGATTTTAACTTAAATATATATATCTATAATAACCTATTTAGGTTTTTAAAATATTAAGCTTTTAGTTAAATTGAAGTTATCTATTTAGACAGCTTTTAAATAGAAATTTTAAGCTATAGATAAGTCTATTTTTAAATTAAAAATAGATTATTCTAGCTGCTAAAAATAGCTTATATTCCTACTTTTTATATAAATATTATGTTTTTTAATATTTTAATTACTAAGAGATATAATTAAAACTTAGCTATAGAGGCTATTTTTAAAAGAATAAATACTCTATTCTATATAAAATAACTATATTATTAATAGGTTGTTCCCTTAATAAGGGAACTTAATATTTGAATTTACTGTATTTTTATTATATATATTATAATAGCTAAAGTCTAAGTTTGAGTTTTAAGCTGCTTTTTTTCTATCTATTAAAATTCTATCTAACTTTTTCGCCCTACAGCTATTCTAATCTTTATATTTAGAGTTATAAATCTAATAACTTAACTTAACACCTTAAGATTTAAGTTATCTAAATCCGCCCTCTAGCTAGCACTCTAGCTAGCTATTATCTGCACTACCTCTATATAATATAAAAGCTCTTTAAACTAAGGGTTAAATATCTTTCTGCTAATACTATTAATAAAGTCCTTCTCCTTTTAAATTAGCCTTTTAATTTTAAAGACTTTAGCTAATATTAATAGAGCGGCCTTCTCTATTTAGATAAATAATAGATTAATATAAGTAATCTAATTTCTCTATAAATCTAATCTATTAGTATTATTTAGAAAGAGATTAAAGCTAAAAATAGCTAATATAATCTTCTATTAAATACTTAGTAAATAGGCTCTATTTAAAGAGAATCTTAATAGACTAAAAAGCTTATAGCTCTAAAGAAATTAGCAATATATAGAGTATTTTATTTTCTCTACTTTATTTTTAGTGTTATATTAATACATAATATTATATAGATATAAGAGGTAATTAATATACTTTAAGTTTCTACTAGTATTAAATTATAAGGTTTAATAGATAATTATAGCTATAATAGAAGTTAAAAAAATTAGATAATTATTAGAAGGAAAATTAGCTATTTAATAATAGAAGATATTAGTCTCTTTTATATCTTATTACTTAAAATAAGATTACTATCTTAAGGTTATTACCTATAGATAGTAAGGTTATTAACTGCAGACAGTAAGGTTATTAACTGCAGACAGTAAGATTAAAATTAAAAGAGTTAAAGTTAGAAGAGTTAAATTAAAGCTTAAGATAAAAACTAATATATAATAACTTTATTATTTAGCTACTATTTTTTCTGTTATTAAGTATAATACTAACTGTTTATTTTTATTATTTAAAAATACCATATAGCTTTAATCTATTTAATAATATTAAGTAAAGCTAAAAAAACTAAATTAATAGGTTATTAAATTTAATAAGGTTAAGCTAATAGACTAATTAGTATTAGTATTTTTATTATTTAAAATCCTTAAGCTACTTTAAATAAAAAAAGTTAAGCTTTAATATTTTAAGCTAAGTTATTTAAATACTATAGCTTTAAAGTACCTTATTAAATAAATAATAGAAATTAATATTAAGGGATTTATTAAGATTAGCTGTAAAATTTACTCTCAGCTAAAGTAGTTTAAATAGTTTTCTATTAAAGCTTTTAGTTTAAAGCTTTAAGACTATTTTAATATATCTATATTAATACCTTCAGTTTATTTATAAGCTATAATAGTAAAAAGGCAGCTTTTCTAATTAAAAATCAGTTTATACAGATTATCTTTATCTATCTATTAGTTAATTTAATATAAAAGGCTATTTTAAATACTCTTAAGAACTTTAAAAATCATATTTAAAAGTAATATAATCTGTCTATCTATATAATCTATAGAGATAATAATAGAGCTTTAAGATTAAGTTATAAAAACTGAATTAAGAACTTAAAGATTAAAGATAAATTAATAGCTTTTTATATATCTGCTTAAAATAGCTCTATAAAATAATTTAAAAGAGTAATAGAAATTAAGATTAAGTTAATATAGCTAGAAGTCTTTCTTTTAGCTAATCTTTAATTTAAAACTTAAAAAATAGCAGTCTATTTATATAATAGATTACTCTAGTAGTTTAATAACTAAAAAACTCTTTTTAAATTACTCTATAACTAGCTAAAAGCCTAAAGTAAAAATACTGAATATAGAGGGAAAATACAGCTCAATTTAATATATTTTAAGGCCTATAGATATAGAGCTTATTCTTTAACTAAAAAAGCTTTATAAAGTATTTAAAAACAGTTTCTTAAGATATCAGTCTATATTAAAGTTAGCTATCTAATTAAATATAAATCTAGTAATATATATAGAATTTAAATCTCTAATTAGTTTAAAATTTAAAGAGTTAGAGATATAACCTTTAATAAAAATATCCTTTATAACTTAAAGAATTATTCTAACTCTCTTTATTAATAAGAGTTACTATAACATATATAATAAGCGAGCGACGCATACAAGCGAGCGACACACCTATACTGTATACTTAAAACTCTAAACCTTAAATTTTCTAAAATAGGCTATATAGCTCTAAGATTTTTGAAGAATTAATTCTAAATATGTAATTAAAAAGTTAATAAGCTAGTATTTCTTTTAGACTTTTAAAAAAATTATTAAGCCAGTTATAAATAAAAATAGTAAAAAAAACAGTGCGAATTTTATACTGCTAGCGCTATAAGTATATATAGCTTAAAAAAATTCTTAAAAGTAATATATTTTATAAATAAGCTAGGTTAAAAATTGTAGCTATTTTAGGCTTAGTTTAGATTTTTAAGAATTTTTTTAAAATCGCAATTTACGGTGAAAATCACACTGCGTCGCTCGCTTGTGTGCGCCGCTCGCTTATTAAGTACGTTAGTTATAACTTTCTAACTATATTAAATTTAATTCTAAGACTGATTTACTAAATAATAAAGATATTAAATTAATAATTAAAGTGATATAGAATAATTAAAGCTCTAAAGACTTTAATATTCCTAAAGACTTTAAAAACTTTAATTTTATTAAAGTTTTTAATATTAAAACTACTTAATTTAAAAATTTAAAAACTTCTAACTTTAATAAAAAAGATCTCTATATAATTCTAAGAGTAATAAGCTTTTTAATTAGTAGGGTAATTAGTCTAATAGCTAGCCTAATAGTTAGTAAAAACTCTAGCTTAATAAAACTAATATAATAGTACTATTAGAAGCTAAAAGAGATATATAGACTAGCCTTTTAAAGCTTTTAATAGTAATAGGGCTATAGGCTAGCTAGCTTTTTTACAGTATTTTTCAAAAAAAAAAGAGAGAAAAAATCTATAGATAGTTTCTTCCTTTAGAGCTTAGAATTTTTAGAGATTTTAAAAGTTATTAATTTAAACTCCAATGTAAAAAAAAAGCTACTAATAAAAAAAATAAACAGCTTATAAACTTAAGGGATCTTTTAAAGCTATACCTAAAGAAATAGCTAGAAGCTCTCTACTTATTATTTAAGTTTTTAAATATAAGCTAAATAAGTATAACTTTCTTATTTAATTTAAGGTATAGCTATATATTTAAGAGGATTTTTAGCTTTATAATAATAAAGAGATTTATATAGTAACTCTAGTAGGAAAGTTATTAGAGTTTTAATAGCTATAGTAGCTAAATTTAACCTTAAGGCCTAGCAGCTAGATATAGTAAATATTTTTACTAATAGCCCCTTTAATAAGATTATCTATATCTACTATTTTAATAGATTTTAAAGAACTAATTAGCTGCTAATACTATAAAAAGCTCTATATAGACTCTATAGATTTCTCTTACTTTAATAATAAGATCTTCTTTAAACTTTCTAACAGCTTAATTTTAGCTAGCTTAATAAAGACCTCTATATTTATAATAACAGCTAGATTATAATTTTCTTTTTTATAGATAATATTATTTTACTATATTAAAAGAAAGACTAGCTAGCTACAGACTGTTTAATTAGGCAGCTTAAAATACAGTATAAGATATAAAATTTAGAGTATTTTAGCTGGTTTTTTAGTATTAAAGTTCTAAGAGATAGGCCTACTAGAAAGCTATAGCTCTATTAGAACTCTTTTATTAAGAATATTACAGCTAAGCTTAAAGTCACTTTTATAGATCATTTTAAAGGAAATTCCCTGCTAATAAATAACCTGCTTTTAAGCTCTATTTAAGCTATAGCCTTATAGATCCTCCTATTCTAATAGAAGGTTAAATCTATTAACTATACAGCTGTTATTATACAGCCAGATATATTAAAAGCAGCCTTAAAGCTAGCTGAGTATTTAATCAATCTATTAGACCTCTATTAATATATAGCTGATTGTGTTATTAGCTACCTATATGCGATAAGGTTTCTAGCTATCTAATTCCAAGGGAAGGATTATAGGGACCCTAGCGCCCCTAGGAATAACCTTTCTAGAGATCCAGACCTTCCTAGGGACCCTAACGTCTCTAGTAACTCTAACTTTCCTAGGACTTTAAAGACAGCCATAACAGCTCAGTGCGGCACCAACCCTATTACTAACCCCAACCTTAAGATAGCATCAGATGCATCCTTTGCAGATAATTAGATAAGCTGGAAATCTTCCTAGGGATTAATTTTATCCCTTTTTGGCGGACCTATTAGCTGAAAAGCCGGGAAACAGAATATAGTTACAACCTCGTTAACGGAAGCCGAGCTCCTTACCTTCACACACACAGCTAAGGAAGCCTTAGTAACCTAACGGCTCTTTAATCAGCTAGGCCTTCAGCTGGACCAGCCTCTCATTATTGAATATAACAACTAACAGACTATCCGGCTTGTAACCCTTAAGACCCCTAGGATTAAGACTGCCCTCAGGCACGTTAATATCCACAGCTGCTAGGCTCGTCAGGGCTATCTTAATTAGCAATTTAAGGTTAAATACACCCTAACAGCTTAAATGCTAGCTGACAGTCTGACTAAAGCCCTGCCCGGCCAGAAATTTGAAGACTTCATCAGACATATAGGCCTTATCGACATTAGGGCAGTCATTAAATCTCAGATTGAATTAGATGACAATAACTAGCCTGAGACAGCCTTCTATTTCCTATTTCCTAGTTATCCCTATTTTCTCTGATTTTTCAGACCTTCCTAATAATATCCCTCTCAACAGGGCAGCTTTTTGGATATCCCTCCAATAGGGATCCTTTTCAGGATAAGGAACAGATTGTATAACAGCTTGAATACCTTTAAGCTGGGGGGGTATGTCGTATATATCGGGATATCAGATTTCTGCTATAAGCTTTTCTTCCTTCATCATAGGCGTCTATCGCCACCGGCCTCGCCACCAGCCTCGTCATCGGCCTCGTCACAGGCCTCGTCACAGGCCTAGCTTTTCCTTGATTTTATCAATAGCTAGTTGAAGCCAAAGACTCCGGACCATCCGCAGCCTCTCGGCCGTCCGAGGTCATCTGAGGTCATCTTTATCTATAAGACTGACCTCAAAGACCCTCTATTAGATAGGAAGAATAGCAAGAGCTTTTCACACACATGATCATTTCCATCTACTAAGTGCAACAACTAGTCATCTTATTACCCCTCGTTGGCGGTCGCCAAGCCCTGATAACCTACTGCCAACTTCTAGTCACATGAGAAAAATGAAATAACTATATAAAGGCAAACTTGTTGAGATTTATTTTCTAAAGATGATCCTGCCTCTAACCTGAGAGTCCAATACCCTATCGCTACCCGCTGATAGCTGCATCGGCGAACCGAAACCACCATAGGTGCACGACCCCTTACGATTATCCGGCAAACTTCAAATCCTCAACCGACTCAAATAGCCACGTTTCCAGCTCCCCAAGAGCGTCAAGATCATTTTCTCTCGCACTGAGGCTCTTGAGGGCGAGGGAGAGCATCATGGCCACATTTGAACTTGTGTTGAACTCCGACTCGGATGTAGCCTTCGTCCAGGTACACGGAATCCTCTTTTCAGGAAAAGCGAAGGAAATATTGACGAACGCCATGGATGAGTTCTTGTTGCTCCTTGGCAATCATAGTGGAAGAATAGAAGGGCCAAGGTTTGAGTCAGGGTTAGTTATCTCTTCCTTCCAGGAGTACATCTCCGTGACGCTGACATCCTGCCGTTCATGCACACGATGCTCGTATTCTTGGACCACATGACGCGGTACCCAGACGCCATAGAGCACTTGGAAGACGAGATTCCCTGGAAGCTGACTGCTATGATGGTTAACTTCCCCCTAAGCTCAAGCAGGTTGCAACCTTATGGCGAGTTCCCCGGCTTGCGACCATTACCTGAGGACATTGCTATGCGGGGTCTCTTGTATGTCGAACACTACTTCCTTGAATCTTGGTTCAAGATGGGGGAAATTGACGAAGAAATAGAATCTTTCGAACTTGACTCAGTAAGTGACGATAGAAAGAAACGAATACTGTATTTGGGCTATAAGATCGCGAGCTTCGGCAAGTGGTTGACTTGGGATGCCGGAGCTTGAGAGTTTGCCGTTATGGATAAGTACGACGAAGTGTTGGAGGACATCCCTCGTGAGGTCATGCCAGACTTGCGGGGCATCCCAAAGCCTCCCCAATTTGACGGCTGTTGAACGGCGCGCTGGAGGCACTGAAGGCGCCCAGAAGGGCAAGTCTGGCTGAGGACATAGAGGTTATCCCCAGCTCATCATCGCTTGCGATTCGGCTGCATGTAGAGTTCGATTCCTGCAATACCGTCACGCCTCATGGACGATTATGGTCGGGGAAGCAAACTACACAGAAAGGATAGGTAATGTTGTAAAGTGCTTGATCAGTTTTCTTTAGATCAAGAGCAGTATGAATTTGCGTTAATCAGTATGAAAGCATCCACCTTTCTCTCTATGCTAGTTCTCAATTTTGACTGCTTTAGTTACTCTCATTCTCTTACTCTCCTGCCGACCCTGCGGCTAATGTGGGATTGCCTGCCATACTGCTCTCCTCGTCATCTGGCCTGGCCCCTGGAAGGTCCAAGGCATCGATCATCCAGTCCCGAAATGTTGAGTCGACCCAGTCCGCAAGCCGGTGTACCACAGCAACGAACGTGTAGAGACCAACAAGGGTCGTCGAATCCCCCACTGACATCTCCCCAACCACTTCCAAACGGTCGCCTCTATCGTAGACGAAAAGGAGTTTCCAGTTGTATTCCACGCTTAGAAGCAGCGGCAGCGTCACGATGGTGCGCGGTGCACGATCTATTGGCTTTGCTGGACCTGAGTTGAAGAAGTCGTTCATGCGCTGGTGCCATGCGGCAGTCCACACCCCAAGTTGTAGCCTTCCCTCTTCGGCACACCCTGTTGCCATAGTCTCAATGCTGATTGCGATTGGGCGAAACAGCTGCGGTGAATATTGTATCTGGTTAACGAACTGCCTATTGGAATCATACTTTTCGCTTCTCGAGGTATGCGATCAGACAAGGTTCCGAAACACTCGGCTGATCATTTGTCGCTCAAGGAAGTCAGGCAATCACGGAGCCCAGGCCGGGGAATTCGTATCACTCATTTCTTGACCCTGTCAAAACTAGTATCACCTTCAGTGCTATTACCTTCACTGGATCTTACCCCATCTAAGCCAACTTCATCTGGGTCACCAAGCCCACCTAGCCCATTCAGGTCGAATCCCAGCCCGTCCCAGCACCGCGCGGAGACAAGATTCTTCGGATCAGCTTTTTTGGAGATCCCTCTACTTAATCGATCACTGGACGCCTCCAAGTCGGGTCCTGCCGACGCCTCTGCGACTTCCGTGTGGGTTTAGCTATACCGCGTCGACTGTTGCTTCGCGATTGTCTCTTCGCCGTATGAGCTTTCGTGTCCTCAATAGACGAATGAAGCCTCGGCGGTTGTGCAGGCTTCGCTCTTGACCTTGAACGCGATCTTAGTTGGGAGATGTTAGGCTCGAGAGCTATCCTGGAAGCGTCTCGACGCGCTGCAATACGTGCGCTGCGACGGGGTCCTTGAGACATTGCTTGAACGTCATCCTGGTGTGAACAACTAGCAGCGAAATTTTCGGTTTGTGAACCTTGAGCCGCTTCTTGATCCATCACAATGCGGCGTTCCGGCTGCGTCTCTCTGGCTTTTGACCGGGCCCTTGCACTGGCCAGGCTCAGTTCTTAAGGGTCAAACTTCAACTTTTTCGGGTTTCGTCTCTCCGGAGGCTCTTCATCGGTGGCGAGCCTCCTCTTCGTCCTCCTCCTTCCATCAGACCCAGGTCTGTTTGCTTTGGACTGGTTCATCTCAGCCTCAATCAAAGGAACCTGCTCAAGAACCCATTGCACAAGGACGCGGTGACGTGCGGCATCTCTTTTCGCATCCGCGTAGTCGAATGTTGCCCGAACAAATTGTATAATGAGATATCCTAGGCTCCAGACCTGCTCCAGCCGTCGCTTTGCAGCAAGCAATTTCTCTGCACCGACTTTCAACATCGATATCCGCTTTGCCTTGGGAATACCCAAACGCTTCGGATCTTCTGGGGTTGCTGCGTTGCTACGTCCGTAGATCACCTAGTTTTCCGCTTCGAAATGAGCTTCAGCCGAGGGCATTCAAAGTCTAGGGTCCGCGATTTACATTCACTCGGCTCCATCCATCTATCCCTCTCTCTTGGTCTGAAACACCCCCCTAAAAGGCGCTTCTCTACCCAGCCTACCCATTGACTGTTCGCCACGCTGTCAGTTGTCCATCTCTTCCTCTGTTCTCACAAATCCAACCCTCACCGCATGCTCTTTCTTTAACTGCTGAGATCTTATTACCTGTTGATCAAGTTAGTTGACCGCAAGACGACACATTTTCTCATGAGGGACATGCATACCTCTTCCACAGTTCCGGCCATGATGTAACGCGTGACAACCACCTTGTTCTTCTGGCCAAGACGAACGACACTTGCAATTGCCTGGTTTTCCACACTCGGATTCCACTGCGGTTCCACAATGAAGACGCGATTGGCTGCAATGAGGTTGAGTCTGTAATACGTTGATTAGCATCACCAAATCGGCGAGTGTCAGGTTCGGAACCACCCGAATGCACAGGTCCCCGTGGTCATGAGCATGATTGGGGCACCGCCGGGTTCCGCAAACCGATCAAGCATACGCATTCTCGTGGACACGGGACATTCTCCATCTATTCGGAGAAAGTCGATCCCCTCTCTTGTGAGGTATATCCCGACGAGGTCCAAAGTACGTGTCCAGCACGAAAAAATGATGCTGCCAAGTCAATGAATAGCACGCAATAGGTCCCAGGTCATCTCTTACCTCTTAGTTTCCCTGAAACTGCCGTGCATTGGTCTCTCCTCTAATGTCTCTTTCACATCCTTCAATAAAACATTCATCTTTGTCGATAGGCCGCGTTTCAAATACCCCCTAGATATTGCCCCATCGTCATTTTCCTCGATGGGTGCCTCGCCCATGATGACATCTCCGCTCTCATCTGGATTTCCTGCTTCTGGTCGGCTGCTCGCATTCTTCAGCGCTGTTCGGGATATGGCGCACAGCGGACAGTGCCCAAGACTTTCGGCATTCGTCTGGGAAGCATTAATGCCGTCTGAGCACTCCCGACAAAAGATGTGGGCGCACTTTTCCACGAAGTCGCTTCTGGTATTGTTTGACGTAATGACGGGGAGAGGCTGAGAGCACCCGACGCATATTTCTTCTGCATTGAGCCCAAGCTCTGCTAGCATAGCGTCTCTGCCATTAGCGTTGCTGCCATTCATCCCCCATGAGCAAAGTTTCTGGTGCGTGCCGTGATTACAGAGCAGGCGGAGTTGAAGATGAGCATGGAACACGAAATTTCCCTTGGCCTCGTGCTCCCCGACCTGATTGCGAATGCAGAGTTCGATAATCCCAATCGTTTGGTCGTAGTGTTTCTGCTCTTCAGCGCTAAATCTCAGCTTTCGATAACGCTCCTCTTGACCGGCCAGAGTTAGAATAGCCATTGTGCGTCTGAGAACAAGTGAGTCATAGAGCATGATGAGTCGCTCCATCGCGGCCGGATCTCCTTGCTTAAATGGCGAAACCAAATGCCATCGAAAACTCGCCATGGTCTGAAATGGCTCCGCCTTGAGGAAGATCAAGAGGGCACCGATATCCTCAAGGCTGTTCTGAATTGGAGTTCCAGTAAGACACCACCTATATCTACTGTTGAGTGCCACGCACGCGCGATGAAAAGTCGTTGCCCGACGACGGATTATGTGTGCTGTGACGAATATAAGGATTGGGACATTACGGTCCTGGGGATTAAAACAAACCTTCGTCTAGAACAACCCTAAACCAACCCATGTTATGGAGAGGACTCTCGCTGTTCTTCTTGGATGTGTAATCCGCGGCCAAAGTATGGTAGGTGGTCAACACAATATCTGCCCGGCGAGAACCTCGGTGTTCCGTTGTCTGTCGCTCCCGTGATACTTGGCCACCTTAACAGCGTCTCCAAGATGCCTGCAAAAGAGGTTAGCTGCCTCAACTCCAGGCACTGATGGAAGGAAGTTAAATCACAAATCGATCTGGTCCAGCCAACCGCCGATTAGCACTAAATTTGAGTTAGCATTGTATCCCCAATCTTCACTGGCGAGATGACATCCTTACATGCGGAGGGTACGATAATCAGGGTAGAATGAGCATAATTGCGAATATCACATTGGGTCAAATCCTCGCTGTTGCTCCTGGCAGCCCACTCTTGGCCTTCTTCAAGGGTATTGATCACGAGCGCAAGCATCGACAGTGTTTTACCCATTCCCATTTCATCGGCAAGAACTCCGCCTCCCTTCTCATCGGGGCGAGTGGCGCACCGGGCCTTCGTGATGCGGTGAAGAAATCTGCAATATTCCATGAGAAATAAACACGAATTGGGTCTTGAGCGGTTCTTACATGTCTTTGCCTTCGATGACTGCGGGTTCCCAGAGTCGGAATTGTTCTGGGATATCGCCGGATTCTCGTTGTAGCATGAACGCAAGTGCCTTTTCTTGATGCCTGTGCCTAGTTAGCAGAATCATCGGTAAGACAGAGTATTTTTTGCATACTCTAAGAGATCTGTCAGCAGCCGATGATCACCTGTGACTCGTTCTAGCTCATCAGCTCTGTGTGTGGATGCCTCGACCTCGGACACCATTTGCGTCAGGTCGTCTATGGTGGGCTTTACCAGCGAAGACTTGACACGGTTCCAGTTCTCGACGTTAGGGGAAAGGAGTATCTTGTCCTTCTCTTCTTCTGACCTTGTCTGTTCAAGGAGACGCAACTCGGAGTCAGACAAGTATGGCCGAGTTGATTCTTCATCTAGCCATTCTTCGGGCTTGATACCTTCTTCCCTTGGGGAGATGGATCCGGTCGCCGAGTCGGTCGATCCGCTCCTGTCGTCCTCAATATCTTCGTCAGAATCATAGCCCAAAGTTGCCATAAGGCGCAGCGAGAGGGCCATCAAGTACTGCAAATGAGCCGCAACATGTAATTCCAGTCCGAAAGCCGTTGATGGAGGGTTTTCTGGGCCATGATCGGACCCGGAGTCAGGATCATCTGGAGGAGGCGGCATAGTATCTGCAAACGTAACTCGGGCTTCTCTCTTGTCCGAGGACTTTTTGTTGTCTCCCAAGGGCGCGGGCTCTTCTTCTGCAGCCTTGTCCTCTTCAGCATCCATCGTGCTCTTTTCGACGAACAAGCATAATGGGCAAAGGTCCAGAGACGGTGTTTCATCAAGGAGAAACTGCTTCGCAGGAGCATGAGCGATTTTGTCATTCAGCGATGATGTGTTTGACGGATGTAGCAGCCGCATATGCATTCCGAGTTCACTCTTAGTGGAGAATGCGTATGTGGTACTGCTTTCAGGCTCAACATGATCATTGCAAACCACCATTGGTTGTCTGTGGACTCGTTGGGACCAGACCCTGGAGTGACTTGACCTCATGTGCTTCAACCATTCACCTCTGGAGGGGAAACTTGGTCGCGACTCTCCGCAAGCTTCTGAAAGGCAGGGGAATGGCCTAAGATCATTCCGATAGTGTCGTCTGAAAAACGAAAGGCAATATCAGCGTGCTTCTTTCCTTAAATTGCAACATGGCAACTCACCGTCCGAGATCTGACCAGCTTTGGTCCCTTAATAGTGATCGATCGATCATCTCATAGCACCATTCGCACTCAGTATGAGTCCCCCCATCCTCGAACCGCGGTGGTGGCGGCTCATGCAGTCCACCGTCGGCTTGGTAGACGGATAAAGTACGTCTTGACTGGGGTGTCGGGATGTGGTCATGGCCCAGATTCTCGCGAAGTAGCCTCGTGTCAATGGAAGATAGTGGCTTGCGCTGCGACGTCTGTTCTAGAGCTTGCGTGTCCTCCTGTTCATGATAGGGATCCTTGAGACTTGTGCCGGGGAAAACCATGCTCGGTGCTCGGGCCTGGCCTCTATCACCTCGCGCAGTAGTCCCTCCACCAGGTTCAAGTCGTCGGAGAGGGCGGGCTTGAGACTTGCCCTGGCGATATGCATTATATTCTAACTTTGCATATCTGTCTGTCATTGTGTCACATAACTGCTTGCGGAGACTTTCGGGTGCATTCGGGTACAGTGTTTCGAGAGCAATCGAAACAAGATGCTCCAGATCGTCCAAATCGGCATTCGCGGTCGCATAATTCCGAGCTAGTGTGATTGCAGCTGACCGGGAGGACTGTCTGATTGTGAGGGCGAGTTTGTTTAGTCTGGTCATTGAGTCTTGGATACCAGTGAGGACTGAACGCATCTTCGACGGGATGGATTGACAATGGTCTTGAGCCTCATCAGATGTGTCAAGATCTTCCGAAGCCGACACTGAGTTAATGTTAATTACTACGCTTGGACTGACGATGCAAATACCTACGACAATCACTTACACAAATATACGTTCTGCCTTAGGATTTCCAACAAGCGAATTATTATGTCTTGGACAGGTCGATGTTTTCGGAGTCGATAGTCAAGGCAAGTGTCGGATGCGGCGAACACACATAAAAATGATGTCCAGGCAGTGAAGGCCCCATGGCACTCATCTACCAGCGAGGCAATCTCATCTGAAGACTTCAGACGGCTCTGTAGACTGTCTCGAAATAACTTGTTGCAGTCTCGTGCGAGAAGTTGTATGGGCCCATTCGTTTCCGTTCCTATTGAGTCATTTAAATAGAGCTCATCGGCAACTTGCGTTGGCTGTGATCCTTACCCGTGGTGTCCATATCTTCTGTCATGTTTTCGAGCTATGACTTCACCTAGTAAAATAATGCGACTATTGCTTTCAACGACCTTGGAACGCAATTATCGAGAGAATGAAGTTGAGATGAATCTCCGCGGATCAAACCTGCCGTCAGCCCGTAAGCAATTCACGTGACTCTGAGGGGTTTCGAGGGCCAGCCTTGCAGCTGCATGAGACTAGTCCCAAATCCAGCCCCCGAAGCCTCACTTTCGCCATCTCACTTATTTCGCTCAACTGTTTGTTTACTCGCATTCCTCATCTCAACGTGGATTCTCTGGTGAGAAGTGTCAATATGTTGAGCGAAAGCGCTCGGCCGGTGTCACAGATACTGCCGGACCGACTCAAGCGCTCAGCGGAACTGAGGGGAGGCTGCTCCAGGCTTTTCGGTCACACCACAAGCGCCTGGAGTCCAAGAACCAGTACCAACCTCTAGACCAGTCTCAACGGAGACTCGAATCGGTTGAAGTGCGGAACGCCACCGGGTTTTTCGACACAGGCTTACGCCAAATCCTCACGAATGGTGATTTCAACACCATCGTAGAGAATAAGTTGGAGCACCAAAAGGACGAGATTCAATCTCATCTTGAGGCCTTGTGCGCCATGTTAGATCGTCTAGTCAACGTCGATCTGTTGTCCCATGACCCAGCGATGCCTCCGGACCAAGATAAGGCTTGTCTGTACCCGAGACTCTCCTCCTTGCTTCAGCTTCTTGATGTAACCAGCTGGGATTTCGAACTGGCGACCGGACAGGGTAACATACTCTTTCGATTGGCTTCGGAAGGAGACGCAATTGAAGCGCGTGACCTGGTTCACCGTTTCAATGACTTCTTCTCGAGCACACCCCAGATACCAACCAGAGCTGAGCGGCTGGAACAACCAGCGTCGGCACCTTGGCAGAGGCGAAATGAGCTGAGGGATCGGGCAGTCACAGGCCTCGGATCACTATTCTCACATGTTCCTCGAGAACAGTCGGAGGAGTGTGAAGGCCATCAAATTTTGGTGATGCTGCCAGACTGGGAGAGTATTGGCCGCCAAGCGACGGAACTACGGCCCAAGTTGGACCTATTCCTGTCGACATGTTCGGACTCGGCCAAGTGGCATGCTGCCCACTGTGATGTTCAGCCGTCGCTGTAAGCCCTCAGTTTTGCTTCTACTTAACACAACGACGGCCACTGACAACTGTTGATTAGTCCGCTAGATGGCTACGACAAATGCGATTTCTGCGATGACCTCTCTCATGCACACGTATCCGGCAACGTTTTTCGTTTAGTTGCTAGTGAAGGGGACCTATTCATCCCGTGTATGGATGCGAATCTTGCCAAACAACGGCGTCTTCAACCAAATCGCCAGCCCACATTTACGTTGAACAGGCTGCTGCTTGATGACAGCTTCGTGGAGCTGCAGAACGTGACCCCTCTCATGCGTCCAAAGAAAACGCCGCGATTCAACAGGAGAGAAAAGCGATCTCTGGCCGCACGACTTGCTCTCTGTCTTTCCCTCTACCTAGACTCAGAGTACACTCTGAGCGCGTGTGACGCAAACAATGTTTTCTTCATTAATGAAGACGGTCGGTGCCAACGAAACATGATATATGTCTTCTCAGCCGTCAATGACAAGCGAGATGATCTACACTTCGATCAATCAATGGCCATATACATTTCTCTAGCGAGGCTTATGCTAGAAATTGAATGTGGGGTTTCCGTTAAGCAGAAAGAGCTCCACGAGTTGAAGACATGGGTCGATGACATGCTGTTAATGGACCTAGAGGAAGAGCGCCAGGCTGAGTCATCGAGTGATATGATTGACATCCGAAGTATCGAAGCGCGCAAAACTTACCTGGCCGCCGTACGAGATTTGCTGAATTTCAAGCAGACATATAGACGAGGATCCCGGCGGCTCAGGGGCGAATTTTATGATATTGGCACTATTGCGAGGGAGATCATATTCACAGATATCGCCGAGAGAATTCGCAGCACCATTGAACCAACGAATCTAAAGGCATCGGGGCTTGCGGATCTGAAGGAGGAGCTCTACCAACAGAACACGGTTCCAACGGAGAAGGGGAGACCAAACCTGCACCTATCGGGGTCTGAGGGCCGAGTCTCGTCTCTGTCAAAGCCGAGCACTCAACGTTCAATGAGGTCTCGGAGCGAGTTCCACGCCGACACGGTGATGCCAGACTCGGCAGCTTCTGTCGACGGCAAAAAGTATGCCCGCAGTCAATACACGGTGGGAATCCTCTGCGCGTTGCCAAAAGAACTCATGGCAGTCCGAGCGCTCTTTGACTGCAGGCACGACAGTCTCGAGACGGTGCTGCACGACAGCAACCAGTACGCGCTCGGCCAGATAGCGCAGCACATGGTCGTCGCGGCATGTCTCCCGGCCGGCGAGTACGGGACCAACTCGGCCACAGCGACCGCGGCCAACATAACGCACAGTTTCCCGTCCATTCGGTTCTGCCTCCTAGTCGGCATTGCCGGCGGCGTGCCCTCGGAAAAGAGTGACATCCGCCTTGGCGACGTGGTCGTTAGCCAGCCCACCGGCACCTGCTCCGGTGTGATCCAGTACGACCTCGGCAAGGAGAAGGAGGGCATCCCGTTCCAGCTGACGGGCCCGTCGCGGCCCCGCCGCGCGTCCTGACCACCGCCGTCAGCGCCCTCCGCTCGGACCCGGACCTTCGGTCCGACCCGCTGGGCCCATACCTCCGCAACATCGCCGAACGCCTGCCCGAGTACAGCCACCCGGGCCGGGAGCTCGACGTACTGTCCCAAGTGGCCTGCACCACGTGCCGGTCGCAGAAGGTATGCCCCGGAGGGTGCTCCCACGTGCGGCAGCGCGGCCCGCGTGCGACGGTCGAACCTGCAATCCACTACGGGCCCGTGGCGTCGGGCAACCGCGTCGTCAAGGATGCGGCGTTCCGCGACCGACTGGCGCGCGAGTACGGCGTGCTGTGCTTCGAGATGGAGGCTGCCGGCGTCGTCAACACGGTTCCTTGCCTCGTAATCCGCGGCATCTGCGATTACTGCGATGTGCAAAAGAACGACGTCTGGCAGGAGTACGCGGCCGCTACGGCGGCGGCGTATGCGAAGCTTTTGCTCATCGTTGTGGCCAGCGTGGATGATGCCCCTAGTGGTGGCGGCATTAGAAGAAGTTTCGAGGAGCCGCTGAGCAAGAGGCGAAAGGTTGAAGTGAACTGTATTTAATAGCAAGTAACGGGTGATGATCTGGGATGCCATGGCCGGCGACTGCCAGGCGACGCTCGAGAGCCATAGCCTTGGGGTTCAGTCGGCAAATGCGTCCGCTTGTCTCTCAACTTTTCCGTCACAACCTTCCTGTTGACTAACCTCTACAATATTACTTTCTGGTTATCTAAATATCAAGTAGTAGATCTCCTTAGTGATGCCTCTATTAGCAAGCTGGAACTTAACCTTTAAGTCAACTTAATTAGACTGGATTAAAATATAATCTAATTTTTTAGGATAATTAGTTGTTATAATAAGAACTTAATCTTCCTAAAAAGTAATACTATTAAGGGTATTTAAAAAGCCTAAAAGAGTTACTCCTCTCTTTTATAATTTTTTATCTATATTGCTATTTAAATCCTTAGGGCTAGAGTTTTTAAAAGATATAGCTCCTATAGTATTAATATTCTCTAATAAGATAATATATCTATCTAGAAGTTTAATAAATAGGCTCTTTAGTATTTAATTATCTATACTAGGAATACTAATAATATAGATATCTATATCTAATTTACTAATAATTAATAAATTAAAGTTAGTCTTTTTAGTTCTAGATGGGCTATATAAGAGATATTCTTATTTATAGGGGATTAAATATTCAGAATACTAGCGTCCAGTTTAAGAGTCGAGAAAATCTCTAAGGTTACTAATAAGAGGCTCCTTTTGCTTTTCGTTAAGAATAACTGTTAAAAGAGGTTAAATGGTTACTGCTTTCTCCTTCCTCTAGCAATTATTCAGTACCTATAGATAGTTATCTTATTCTTTAATTTATTAAGGTATTTAAGTTAATAGTCTTTTAGGAGGCCTTTTAGAATTCTTAAAGATCACCCTATATAGGTAATAGAGATTTACTCCTCTTAATAGAAGCTAATATCTATCTATACAGTCTGATAGAAAAATAAGTATTTTTTATACCAAAAGCAAAAAGAATCTTCCTAAGGGGCATATTAAAGAGTATTATTAGTATAGGTATTATAGCCTTTATAAGTTTATTACTTTATTCTAACGTTAGTAAGAAGGGAACGAGCAGTATTATTCAATCTATAAGATGAGATTGAGATTTATATTATATTATACGTTTCGTCAGAGTGTTTGATATGGACTGTTGATGCTTGGAGAGGTGAGCCCGGGTCCTGTCAATTTATTTCCAAGGACTTACTGAAGTGTTCAATGAACCACGATCTCAATTGAAAAACATACGGTTTCAAGAACGCAGCCAATGTAAAGATGCACATCAGATGAGTATAGCCAGTCAAGTGGTCTCTCCTTGGTCTGGCCTGGTCGTGACCGTGGGATCCCCAAGCAACAGTTCAAGCCAGCTCCAAGCGCCTTTTGCCTTGTACAGTCCAGGTCGACTTCCCAGGAAGTCGCGCCTCAAGAACAGATCAAGGCAGTAATGCCGCCGCACTGGAGATAATGGACGGACGGCGCTCCAAGCAGCTGCTGGGGAAGGCCATCTAGAGGTTGTCGAGAAGCTGCTGGCAGCTGGAGCTAATGTCAATGCCGCCGCTGCTACTGGATCTAGAGGACGGACAGCGCTCCAAGCAGCCGCTGGGGAAGGCCATGTAGAGGTTATCGAGAAGCTGCTAGCAACGGGAGCCGGTGTCAATACCGCCGCTGGATATGGAAGAGAGACGGCGCTCCAAGTAGCCGCTGGGGAAGGCCATGTAGAGGTTGTCGAGAAGCTGCTGGCAGCAGGAGCTGGTGTCAATGGCGCCACCGCTGCTAGATATGGAGGACGGACTGCGCTCCAAGCAGCCGCTGATCAAGGCAATCTAGAGGTTGCCGAGAAGCTGCTGGCAGCAGGAGTCGATGTCAATGCCGCCGCTGCTGGATCCGAAGGACGGACGGCGCTCCAAGTAGCCGCTGAGCGAGGCCATCTAGAGGTAATAAATCGACTAAAGGCAGCAGGTTCTTTAAGGTAACAAGAGTATAATCATACAGCCTCTATCGTACAGCTCGTTTCTGGATCTCGTCGTAGAAAGGCCGGTGTCGATTCGAAGTACAGCTCTAACCGGACGCCGCGGTTATGGGCTGTTACAGACCGGCATAAGGCTATCGTCAAGCTGCTGCAAAAGCTTTTTTAGTAACTTAACTACTATGCCTCTTCCCGATGAATTTTTGGCAGAGTTATTCGTCGATGAAGAGGAATTGGCGGCTAAAATTCTTTGGCGTTCAGGAAAGAGAGGGGGCAGGTGCCTCCGGCGCAGCGAAGCATTTGAAAGAGGGTCCCTTTACAGACTCGCTTCCTACGCCATAGAAGACGGTTCCATCAGAGTTCGGACACAGCTTTCTATATATTCTAGAAGACTTAAAAGACATCCTTGCGACGGAGACTGAAATGGATCTGCAGGATGATACAGATAGAGCAGGCAGGGAGAGCGTCGAAGTTGGGGTCCGAACGTCGGGTCACCCGGATGACAAACATGAAGGAGAGACTAGTAGATGAAACCTGTAGGCTGACCAAGATGAGCTAATCACTTGAGCCCAGCAGATCCTAGACTGCTTTATAAGCTTATGGTGGTTTGGAGGTAAAGTTCGCTGAGAGCTTTGACGATGGTATATTAAGCACTCAGCTGGCATAAGGGACAAGATAGATATTATATGTTGAAGTACTGTATTCTAACGACATCCTAGTCTGGCTTTCTAGGTTAACTACCTGACTTCATCGTTCCTAATTCCCTGCCAACGTCGTACAGTAGCACACCTGAAGGCTCATAGTACGCCGTCCTGGAAATAACTGTATAAACCTGGCCCCGTTCCTCCTTCAGCCATTGGTAGAGATTAAACAGACGAGAAGAATACCTGTTGGTGGCTCACAAGCTCAGCATACGAGCAGTGACTAATGCTCGGTGCCTTAGAACAGCGGCCACTCTGCCCGCTCATCCCGCTCGATATGTCCCTTCAAAAGGTCTCACGTTCGTTTCCGGCATCACGTCTTGGCGAGTTCAAGGACGGACCGAAGCCTGGCCCAGTGATGTAATTAATCGGGGCGATTAATTAGCGATTCGATGAATCTGAATCCGAGGCTGGGATTATTTATCTGAATCCAGGCCGGCCAGGATTAATTAAGTTTCCGTTGGATACGCAATTTGCTATATGCAATAGCATAAGTTATTGATTAAATAATGTAAATTGAGAAGGTTGTCCCTCTTCTAATTGAGGGTTATAGAGGCCCTGTTTTATACCCAAAGGGATAGGAATATTGCCACCAAAGATGAGAGTTGCCACCTATTGCTACTGGCTTAGTAAGCAGCTTCTAGTTGATTCCGCATAGCATAGATCTGCATATTATGCCGCTATATAAGGTCTCAATCCAACAGTTTTAATGATTAATTAAAGTGGGTTCTATTGCCAGATCATAGATGCTATTAGTTGGTGATTATACCTCATATAGCTAACTACATAATTCACGAGTTGCTTGTCGTTGCCCAGACTAGATATATATATATTTTTAAGTGGTTATTATCCAAAAAGTACTGTAGTTGCCAGACAGATCAACTGCCAATCAATTAGCTTATTGAATAGAGTGTTCTTTTGCATAATGCTGAAGACATTATTGCCAGTTGGTTACTTCTGGTTGGTAATAGAAGGATTGTGGCTGGGGTGTGGCTGAATATGGGGCAGAGGAGCTTTACAATGGAAGAGAGTCTCTTATGAAGAAAGAATAGGCTGGTGGAGCAGGCATTTGAGACTCGGCGTTTACTGGGAATACAGAGAGAGATCTAAGGGCGCTTGGAGAATGTTAGAAAAGCAGCTAATAAATGTCAACTGTTGTTAAATGAGCTTAATAACTATTGGTAACTAATTAATCGCTGAATTAATAATTAATCCTTAAATCTAAGCCCGGATTTAGTAATTAATTACATTACTGCCTTTAGAGTGTTTTGTTAGTGGGAGATACACTTAGTGCAGACTGGGCCTGCGACAGTAAAAGTCTGAGATACCCTATAGTTCGGACAAAAAAAGGGGGCCTTACAGCTAAGACTGGCTGAGGGATTTAGCCAGAAAAGAAAGATAAACATCTAATTAAACACTTCTGCATAAAATAAAATAAAAAGAGATAACAAAAAAGGGATAAAAGCTGCTACAACAGCTAGTCTAGTAGTAAAGGGATAATAATAAGTATCTTAAAAAGTTTAAATTAAAAAAGAAAAAAAACATATTCTTCCTACTATAGAAAGAGCTATTTCTTTAAGTAGGTTTTAATCTAGTTAGATTAAACCTACTATTATTAAACCTCAGTATACCAGTTGGCACTATCTTAAACCTCTTCTATAACTCTATATTTATTTCTAAATACTATAAAGTTATATAACTAACTTACTAAATAAAATAAATAAAAATAGCTAGTTACCTACTAATAACTAATAAATAACTAATTAAGTTTCTTATTATTATAAACTTTATTTTAATAGTATAGCTTAAAAGAAAGTCTTCTAACTGTTTTTATTTATCTTTTTAAATATAAATATCTACCCTTTTAATTCTTAGCTTTTTTTATCTTACTTTCAGCTAGATCCTTTTTATTTATTGTTTATAACTACAGTTTTAATTGCCTGCTTTATTAATTCTTATTATAGGCTACTAGGCATTCTGTATAGATAGGCTAGATTAGAGGAAGTATTAGTCTAAAAGGCCTATAAGTAGCAGTAAGAATAACAAGCTACTATATTAAGCTAATTAAGCTGTTTAGTATATTAGTTATTTAAGTATTAGTCTCTTTAAGATATTTAGTTGTAAATTTAACTATCTATTTACCTTTAGTACTATATTTAATTACTCTAAAAGCCTTCTATATAGTCTTTTTCTTTTTAGCTATAAGCTTTTTCTTTAGTATTTTAATAATAGTTAGTATAAAATTAAGAATAAACTGGGACTTTATTATAAGTATATCTTTTTCTTTCTTATCTATATTTATTTTAATTTAGCTTAAAAGCTACTTTTAAAACTTATTATAAATAATATTATTATCTTTTTTATTAGAGATAGCTTTAAGTAGCTATATTATTATATTAAACTACCTACTTATTTATACTAGAAATAAGATATTTAATAGTATTAAGCTAGATTTTAAGGAGTTTTATAAGTTAAATAAACTAGAGGATAGTATTATAAATAGAGCTTAATATAAAAAGTATAAAAAAAACCCTACTTTTTAGTATCTATATTATATTTTTTTAGTCTAATAGTCTATTTACCTTTAGTAAATTACCTTAAAATTGTATTTATATACTTATAGGTAATTGCTTTTCTACTATTATCCCTTTATATTCTAGCTCTATTATATTAAATAACTTCTTTAGAGACTAAAGCTTTTATATAATTAGTACTAACTAGCTTAAAGTAGGAATAATATCTATCTGTAAGATATATTTAATAGCTTTATTAATAGCTTTAAACTTAAATTCAGTTATATCTATATACTTCCCCTAATTAGTATATATCTTAATTAACTAGTTATTAAGCAGTATAAAGATAGTTACTAGTTTTATTATACCTTAAGGTATAATTCTATAGAATTTAATAGTAAAAACTACTATCTTTAGTATTTAGTTTTTAATATATAATAAGAGATTATTATACTTAGTCTATTAGAGGAGTATAAAGCTACTATATTAAGTATATATTTTATTAATAGATAGAGAGAGTATATCTTCTTAAATTAAGTAGGTACTATTAAATAGTCTATTAATCTTTATTTAGTTCTCTATAATTTTATAAGTCTGATTTTTAATACTGACTTTATTTAAGACTATTACCTTAAGAAGGCTAACTACTTTTTATATTAATTTAGCTATATAGACTTTATTATTCTTTAGTTTAAAAGAATATAGAACCCAGTTATACTATCTTAGGATATTCTTATTATTAATAGTTTTAGCTTCTCTATTAATTGCTATATAGAAGAGCTTAAATTGCCTAATTAACTACTTTCAGTTTAGTTTTACTATTTCTTATATATTAATTACTAGTAGGAATATAGAGAGATAACTATATTTCTACCTCTTTTATTATTAGGTTATAAATAGATAGTAAATATTAAAGTTATAAGATAAACTGTAGTTAGCTAGTATTTCTTAAAAAGCTAAACTAATAGCTTTATAGTATACTATTACTTTTACTTTTAAAGTATTATAGTAGTAAAGTTAGACTTTAAATTAGTTAAAAGTAAAAAACAGTTTAGTAGTTTCTATAGTAAATAACACTAATAACTAGATATTTATTAAATATAGCAATTTAGAAATTTTTATAACTAATATACTCTATTATAGTTTAATACTTAATATACTCTATACTTATTACTAGAAAAGTATTTAATTTAGTAGAATTATAAATAGAATTTAAAAATAGTATAAAGTTAGTAATAAAAAGGCAGTCTTTTATAGTTATTACTATATTTCTTATACTGTAAGTTAGAGTTATAAATATTAAAATAATATTAAAGTTACTAGCTTACTTTTTAGTATAGAGCTTATAGAGAGTCTTCTAAATATCTTAATAGTAGTTACTTTAAGTTTATCTATTAACTTAATTATTTTCTGCTTTTAGAAATAAGTTTCTAAATTTAATAATTTTCTAGAAGTTATAATAGTTAATATTCTATATAAAAGGTAAATATATAGAGTTACTATTATTCTAATAAGATTAATTAGTATAAGGCTAAAAGAAAGTAAGTTATTAAATAAGTATATTAACTAGTTTCTAATAGATAAAATATTTAGCTTAATAGTAAAAAGCCTAAATACCTTCTTTTTAAATAATTTTAAAAGTATAGTATTTAATACTATTATAAATAAGAAACTTATACTCCTTTAGGCTAGCTAGCTTATTAGCTATCTTACTATAGAAAGTAATATTATAGGCAGTAAATATAGCTGTAATTTTAAGTAAGTTAATAGAAAATAGCAGAATATAGTAGTTAAAGTAGAAGATATCTTACTTCTTAAGTATTTTTAGTTATTAATAGTAGTTTTAGTAACTAAAGTCTTTATCTACTAATTAGAAGTTTCTTTTAACAGACTGATTAAGTAGTTAATATAATATTTCTAAAACTAGAAAGTTAATATAGATAGCTTAAGGTTTTTAATAGAACTATTTCTTAAAGAGTTAGTATTAAATAATAATAAGAGCTTACTTAAATAATAATAAGAGCTTACTTAAATAATAATAAGAGCTTACTTAAATAATAATAAGAGCTTACTTAAATAACTATAAAAAAAAGTATAGAGTATTTAATAATATAATTAAGCTGATATTAAGTTAGATAATAGAGGTTTAATAAGAATAAAAAAGCTTATATAAGAGTAATAAAGTGAGGTTTACTAAGAGTATAATATAAAGTACTTACTATAAGATTAACTTAAAAGTATATATATTTATTTATTTATTACAATAAATACTTTAAAACTATATACCCTAAAGCCTTTTAGCAGTATAATTATAAGTAAATTATTACTTTTTAAAACTTAAGCTTAAAAAGAGTATCTTATAGATCTTACTACTTTCTCTTTTTTTTCCCTTTTATATCTTACTTTCTACTTTTTAATATCTTTATTATAATTCTATCTAAAGAGTTTAAGGTTTTTACTATTAAGAAATATATATACCTTCTTAATATTTAGACTCTTACTAAATATTAAATTAATTCTTATAAGTTTTCTTAGTAGATATTACTTAAGTAGGGTAATTAGATTAGTATCTTTATTACTCTTAAGATATAAAGAGCTATTTAATTTATTCTAGTAAGTATACTTTTTCTAGTTATTAGCCCAATTTAATTAAATACTATTCTACAGTTTAAGTAATATCTTAAAGTTTAAATTTACTTCTATAAAGCTTTAAATTAACTTAGTGCTTTACTATATATTAAGCTTATTTTCTATAGTATCTCTTTAAAAGATATCTGTAAATTCTAAATAGTATTTTAATTTTAAACTGACTTTATTAATAAAATACTAAAGAAAAAATCTATTTTAGTAGCTTTTTAACTTTTTTTAACCTCTCTATATTTCTATAGAATTTAGCTATCCCCTTAAGTATATTATCTTTAGTACTTTTAATTATATTACTTACTTTAAGGCCTTTTTAGTTACTTTTTATAGAAATAATAATTTAGTTTTTTATTTTTATTATATTTAATTATATACTTTAAATATCTCTAGAAACTATAAGTATTTTATATATCTTTTTTACTTTTATTAGTTAATTTCTAGCTTTTTAAATAGTTAGTATACTAACTGCTTCTAGAGTAATAATAATTTTTATAAATAGTACTATCTTTCTAAATATCAGCCTAAAGAGTTTTATAATAGACTATTAAACTATTCTCTTAGTAAATTAACTATATTTAAAGCTCCTACAGATAGTAACTAGAGGTAGAATTTTATAAACTAAATAAGCTATTCTTATATTTCTAGCTCTATTAATCTCCCTAAAATTAAAACTTTACTATTAAAGTAAGCTGTCTTTAAGGCTAAATAAAAAGCTAGATTTAATTATAATACTAACTTTTAGACTCTTTAATAATAGCTAGAATAGTAGTTAGATAGTATTTAAGTTTCTACTTTATTAATTTCTATAGCTATCTCTATATTTATAGATTTCTTCTTAAAATTACTAACTTAATTAATTATTTTTATATTCTTTTATTATTAGTAGTAATATCTATATCTCTCTTTCTAGCTTTTATTATATATTTTCTTTATATCTATTTTTATTTTTAGTCTGAGTTTTTATAACTCTTTTTACTACTTTTTCTAATAGTAACTAATATATTGCAGTTTTTTACTATTACTAGTAATTAGTATTTAATATACTATAATAAATTAAACTTTAATATCTAGAGAATATATACTTTAAAGTGCTATTTCAGCTTAAAATTTAAAGAAAGTACTATTTTATTCTCTTTTATATCTTTTTTATTATTAACTTTCTTTCTATTAGCTTAATTATTTACTTCTCCTTCTACTTTTAAATTTAAATTTATATTATTCTTTTTAAAATATCTATTAGAAGTATTTTCTTCTAAAGTCTACTATTTTTAATTATTTTTAATAAACTTTTTAAGTTAATTACTATATATTAAACTAGTAATAGTAATTCTATTTAAAGTATTAATTAGATAGTTAACCTCTAGTTAATCTCTTTTATAGATATAAAATAGCCTATTTTATTTAGAGTGTATTTTAGTATTTTAGCTTATATTACTTTTTCTTTTAGTATTATATCTTAATATTAAATTATCTTTCTTTAAGTAGTTCTTTTTAATATTCCTCTTATAACTATTATTAATACAGTCTATAAGTTTCTTATAATACTTAATAACTTATATTCTTACTATCTCTATATTTTTTTATTTTCTCTTTAGAATTCTAACTCTCTCTTTAAGTAGTTAATTAGATAATTTTTATCTTATTTTAATTAATAATTTACTATATGGAAATATTAACTTCTAATAGAAAAACTAATTTCTATCTATATAGTAAAAAGAATATTAATCTACTATATAAGGTTTAAATTGCCACTCTATTAGCCAGTAGAATTTTAAATAATACTACTATTTATTTTATTAATCTACTTATTATTTGCTTTTTTAATATAATAACTATAGCAGTATATTTTACTTTAATAATACTATTAGCCTTAGGGTTATAAGTTAATATAAATATTACTCTAATTTTAATATCTTTTAAAACTGTCTTAAAATTCTTTATTATTTTTAATCTATTATTAATAACTATAGTAATAATAACTCTAAATTAATATATAATTATCTGAATAAATAACTTTATTATACTAGTATTTAGCTTTATAAAAAGCACTATTTTAATCTATCTAATTAAGTTATATTTACTTTTTAGTAAGTACTTTTTATCTTAATTAAGTAGAAGAAACTAAATATTAAAGTATATTTTAAGTATAGAAAATATTAATACTATTAAAATAGCTATTTTCTATATCTATTAAGATATATAGTATTAATATATTTAATAATAGTAAATAGCTTATTAGATATCTATTTATATAGTTTTCTATTAATATCTCTTTTTTAGTAGTATTAAAGTTATATTTTATCTCTTATAACCTCCTTCTATATAGTATAACTAAATTAAAAGCTTTTAAATTACTTACTTACTAATAATAAGTATTAAGTTATTAGTTTAATTATTAGGTTTTTTCTATATTTAATTACTTTAGATAAAGTATTAACTAGCTTAGTAATATATTAATCTAAATTATATTTTTACTGTTTTTAATAGCCTTTTTAAATTTAAAAGGTATTTATTTAGTACTTTAAGATTCTTTTTATAGACCTTTTTAATTTATATTAAATTATCTCTAATAGTAATAATATTCAGCTGGATATCTTTAAAGTTCTTAATATTTCCTTTAGTACTTTTATTTAAAATATCTAAGAGCTTTATTCTTTTTTTTAAAAGTCTATTAGCTATTATATTTCTTACTTTTAAAATATATTTAACTATAAAGTTAAATAATATAAGGTAGCTAATTCAGTAAATAATTATAGTATTAAAGATATTATTTACCCTACTATTAAGCTAGTAAATTAAAATCTAAAAGTTAGTTTTTAAAGTAAAAACTATTCTACAGATATAATTCCTTAGCTAATAAAAAGAATATAATATCTCTTTATATTCTCTCTTTATAGTATTATAGTTACAGTCTATCTAACTCTATAATTTAAATTTAAATCTTACTAGATATTATTTTTCTTTCTGAATCTATATTAAAATATACCTCTATCTATTAAGACTAATATCTACTATTATAATAACCTCTCTAGCTTTCTTAAAGCAGTTTAAAGTAACTAAAATAAATAGAGATACTATAAAGGCCTTAAGAGTATCTATAGCCTTCTATTAGTCTAACTCTTAGATAAATTCCACTTCTTTTTAAAGTAGAAATAGTAATAGCTTTACTATTTAAATAAAATATTTAATTTAGCACTAATAGTAACTAATAATATTTAGAAAGAATCTCACTTTTTAAATATTTAAATAGTCCTTCTATTTATTAATCTTAATTACCTTAGCTTTTTTAAAACTTCTTCTATTTATACTATAGATATATCTTACTACTATAGTTATCCTTTAGTACTATTTTAATTTTTCTTTAGAAACAGTATATTTAGATAGTTTAATATTAATAAGAGTTTTATTTAAATTAATTAAATATATTAAAATATACTTTTATACTTTTAGTATAGCCTTTTTATTATTAAATATCTCTGTAAGTCCCTTAATAGCAATATTATTAAAAAAGGCTTAATATATATCTAGAATTAAGTTATAAAGAATTTAAGTAATAATTCTAGAAAATTAAGCTACTAAATTAATATCTTCTTAAAAAGAGTATATATTTTAAGTAAACTAAGAGATATATAGAATATTATTAAATTCCTACTCTTTAGGTCTAAAGAAATTTAATTATAACTTAAAAAGAAATTAAATAGACTAAGTATTTTATATATTGCTATATCTACTAAAAACTTATTTACTCCTAGAGAGCTAAATCTATCTTAAATTATATACTAATTAATTTTAATAGTTAAGTTAATTAAATAGATATCTTTATTTTTTTTAGCTACTAATATATAGAGGTTATAGTAAGAAGTATAAAATTCTTTAAGAATTCTACACTTAATATATATTTTAAGTAATTTTATAATCTTCTTTTTAAAACTCTTTAGAATAAATATACTCTTAGCTTACTAAATATTATACTATACTATCTTAATAACTTATAGAGAGATAATAAATAAATTAAAACTTCTATACTTATTAAAGAATTAAATTAATACTATCTTTTTATTATAGAGAATTTAAAGTTAAATATTAGTTTCCTTTAGAGTAAGTATATTCTTAATTTAATTAAATATCTATTATAATCTATTTCTATAGAAATAGAATTCTTTTTTAATTATTAAAAACTTAGTAGTAATATATTTAGAGTATTTACTTTTAATCTTAAGAAGGTTCTATATTTCTTTCTACTTTTCTTTTCTTTTAAAAAGAATCTCCTTTAAGAATACTTCTATCTAAAGGTATATTATTCTAAAGGTATATTTTTACTCTCTTCTACTTATATATAGTATTAACTTTAATATCTATATTAATACAGTTTTTTATCTTCTTTTAAAAGAGCTTATCTAGCTTATTTCTAGTATTAAATAGAGTTAAAATATATACTTTAATTGCTTCTTTGTATATAAGTTATATAATTTTCTTATCTATCTCTTTATCTAGCTATTAAATAGACAGAGAGTTATTATTATCTTTTAAAGTTTATAACTTATTCTAAAGAGCTTTAAAGGGTATTAATTATTATATTTAAAAAGAGATTTTATAGCTATTTACTGTAGGAACCTTCTATTAAATACTGCTAGTAATTAGTATTATTATTCTAACTGCTCTAAATTAATACTTAATATATATCTCTCTATTATAAACTATATAATTAAATAAAACTCTAACTGTTTATATAAATAGTATACTTAAAATAAAAAGAATAAAAACTATATCTATAGAAGCTATATATATTCTTTAGGGGATATATATATTACCCAAGTAAATAATAGTTTCTATTTCTCTTAATATACTAATCTTACTATTAGAATATAATATAGTAGATACTTTTATAGAAGAAAGTACTAGCTTATATTTATTAGTAACTATATTAAATATAATATTGCCTTTAGATTTTATATCTAATAAAGCTTCTATATATTATAGCTATTAAAATTACTTAATTAGATAACTATCTTTAGTAGCTTCTAATAGTATACTAGCTATTTACTCTAATTATTTCTTATTAAATTGAAATTAATCTAAATTAGTACTTAATTAAGTAGGTTAACTATTATTAGTATATTTTTAAGCTTATCTTAAAATAGTTTAAAGTTAGTAATAGTAGTAACTCTATAGACTTTAGTTTAATATTTACTGTATCTTAAAGATTTATAGTTATTAGCTAGAAAAATTATAACTTCTTTATTATATTAAATCTATACTATATTAATACTATATCTAGCTATTTTTAATTTATAGAAATAGTTAGGCTCTATAAGATATAAAGCCTTAATAAAAATAGAATAAACTTTAAAGTTACTATTCTTAGGTTTTTTAAAGTTTAATTTTTAATTTACAAACTTAGTATCTATAATTCCTTTAGTTAGAGCTGTAAATTTATCTATAATAATATATATATTATTAGAGTTTAATACTATAAGGTATTAAATAGAAATAAATATCTTCTTTCTCTATAATTCCTTTTTAATATAGTTCTATATAATTATTAAGACTTTCTTAAAGCTAAAAACTTTATTATAATATTTCTTACTGAAAAAAACTCTTTATTTATAATCTATCTATCTCTTATAAATAAGTATTTAAGTAGCTTAAGTTAATTATTTACTTCTTTAGCTAGCTTATTCTTTAAGTTTTTAATTCTTACTCTTTTAGCTATTAGATTAGCTGTAATATTATTTATTAGAATAGATATATTTATCTCTATAAGTATTTAGCTTCTCTTATTAATAAAGATTAAGTTTAAGTAAAAAGTAGTATTTATTATTTACATTTTTATTAGAATAAATTTAATAGGTATTTTAAATTCTATTTTTATATATTTAGTTAACTATTTAGCCTCTATTATTATTATATTTTACTTTTTTAGATTCTAAGTAGATTACTAGATTTCTACTGTCTAAATATATATATAAAAAAGCTTAAAAAGTACTTAAGTTATTATATTAGTATTCTTTATATATTAAAATTATTAATATACTATATACTTATTCTAAGAGGAATAAAACTCTTCTTTTTACTAACTTAAGCTATTTCTCTATTTATATAATACTTAATATACCCCTTAGAGTAGTCTAATATATAGTTCTTATAGTTATTTAAATAGTATATAAATATCCTATAGTACTAACAGCTTTAAAAGTGCTAATTATAGCTCTATATTATATTAGTCTTAAAATACTGCTTATTATATATTTAATTAAATATCTCTAGAAGTATAAAGTTTATAGTAATATTTCTTAAACTAACTTAAGTTTGTTATTTTATAATCTAGTTATATAGAAAGATTAAACTCTTTACTTAAGTTTCTATATTTTTAGCTATATTAACAGTAAGATTTTAAAATATTTAGAATAGTATATCTATTTAAATATCTAGCTTAGCCTTAAGTTAATTAAGTGCTTTTAGTATTAATACTATAGATAAGAATTTTATATTAAATATAAGTAAAATTAAAGCACTATAGTTTATAAAGCTTAATAGAATACTTAGAGAAAAAGTACTTTCTATTTAGTATACTAATATTACTTAAGTATCTAATAGACTTTTAAGCAGATTTAATAGCTATTTATAAGGTAGACTAATTTATTTATTTAACATTATCTAGCTGTAGTTATATAAAGAAGTAATAATATTATTTAGTATAATATTATATAGAGTTTATAACTATAAGAGAGATATTCTTTAATTTATTAGATTAACTATTCTATAGAAGTAGAAATACTTATTTATCTATATTAAAATAAAATTATAGTCTCTTATTATTAAAAGAGTAATATTAAAATAGCTAAGTTAAATAACTAGTATTTTTAACTAGTTTTAATTCTATAATTAAAAGATAGTCTTAAGGTTTTATACTACCTCTAGCTATAGGCTTAAGTATATAGTATACTTAACTTATTATAATACTCTAGAATTAGTATACTCCTAGAAATAGATAGCTTTTTAGTTATTTAGAACTTTATTATTACTTATATATAGCTTAAATTCTTAAACAAATTCAGTTATATTTCAGTCTATAAAGATTTATTTAAATAATATATATAGTCCTTTTATTTAGTTTCTCTCTATTAAGCTAACTATCTTAAAAAATAGCAGCTTAAAGTTTAGATTTTAAATAGTAATAACTATAGTTAGAGTTAGAGTAAATATTAAAGTTAGTAATAAAGTTAACTTAATAAAAGGAGGATATATATTCTATATCTTTTTTACCTTTAAAAGATTTCTAGATATCTAATTAAATACCTTAAGTAATTATTATCTTTTTAAGAGTTTATTTTAATAAGGGAATTAGATTTTAAAGTAAAATCTATTAGATTCTATATCTATAAGAACCTTTAGTATTTCTTCTAACTACTTTAAGTAGAAAGTTATTATAACTAATAGTATAACTCTAAAGTTTACTATTAGTAACTAGATTACTAAGATTCCTACTATATAGAATATATCTATCTTTAGTATCTTTAGAGATAAGTATTTCTATAGAGAGTTTCTATCTTCTTTTAGCTTTTAAATTCTTTTTTTTCCTTTTATTTTTTATTTTATTAGCTATACTAATTACTCTATTTTTACTTACTAAATAGTAAAACTTTTCTTTTTAATAGTATTTACTTCTATCTTTCTTAAGTTTATTATTATTCTTTTTTATACTAACTTTATATTTATTATTAAGTATTCTACTTTTTCTACTAAATATTTATTAAAAATTATTAAATCTATAAAATTAGTTTTAGAAAAATACTTCTATTAACTTAAAAGTATTTAATTTAATAAGCTAATACTACTTAATAAGTTTATAATATTTAAGGCTAAATATCAGTTAGTTTTTAGAGTTAAATCTCTTCTCTCTACTAAACTTATTTAAACTTAACTCTTTATTTCTTTTTTTACTATCTTATTAGAATAAGCTTTAATAGTAATTTAAAAGTACTACTAGTAGTAATTTCTACTAATAGTTTTAACTATACTAGCTTATTACCCTACTATAACCTTTAAATTTATTAGTAGGAAATATACTTAGTGCAGACTGAACTTATAATAGTAAAAGTTTAAAATACCCTATAGTTTAAATTAAAAAAAGAGGCCTTACAGCTAAAATTAGCTAAGGGATTTAACTAGAAAAAAAAAGATAAATATCTAATTAAATACTTCTGTATAAGATAAGATAAAAAGAGATAATAAAGAAGAAATAAAAGCTGCTATAATAGCTAGTCTAATAGTAAAAAGATAATAATAAGTATCTTAAAAGGTTTAAATTAAAAAAGAAAAAAAGTATATTCTTCCTACTATAAAAAGAGCTATTTCTTTAAGTAAGCTTTAGTTTAATTAGGCTAAACTGACTATTATTAAACTTTAATATATTAGTTAGCACTATTTTAATATTAACTTTAAAAGTAGCTATAATAGAATTAATAGTTACTTTAAGTAGTTATTTAGATTGTATTTTAATAATATAATTCTTAGTAATTTAATATTAGCTAAAAGTAAGTAACCTTAATAATATCTCAGCTTATATATAAATATTCTATTAAGTATTCCCTAAGGTATTAAACTATAATTATAGAATTATTAACTATATAGTATTTTAATATTTTTGTTTTTAGAAGATATTAAAAAATAAGAGAAGTTTATAACTTTTATATTTAAATATTAAAAGTTTGTAAATAGTTTTAAGATATTAATACTAAATAAATAAGTATAATTTAAAGGATATATAATTTAAAAAATTAGGGATTAAAGAGCTAAATAATATAATCTTTTAATAAAGAGAAAAATACTCTTTTTACTATTTATTATACTATTTAAGTTAGTTAGCTACTAGTATATTTACTATATTTTTTAAGCTATTTAATAAGCTTATAATATTTTAAAAGAAAAAGAAGATTAAGTATTAAATAGAATAAAAATATTATATTGCTAACTTTAGTAGTTAATAGTATATAATCTTTATATATTTCTTACAGATTATTATTTTTCTAAATAGACTAATAGACTTAATAGCTAATTTTACTATTAGTAGGCTAATTATAATTTCTATTTTAAGATATCTATTATATTTTAATTTCTTTATAAAATACAGCCTTTTAGACTATTAATTAATAAGAAATAAAGTTTTTTTTATTATTAAGCTATTTTAATTTATTTATTTTTCTATTAATAATTATAAGTTTAGCTTACTAGTTCTAACTAGTTTTTATATAGAGTTTATTAGCTTTTTAAATTTCTTTTTTAAACTTTTTTTTTAAACTCTTTTTTTAAAATCTCTTTTTTAAACTCTTTTTTTTAAACTTTTAAATTCTTATATTAACTAGTTAGCTTTCTTTTACTACTATCTATAATAAAAACTACTATTAAATTAAAAGTATCTTTTTAAATTACTTGTTAAAAATCTAATAACTAGCTGCTATAAATTAATATTATTAAGTGTTATACTACTTAATAAAATATTTAGAATCTAATTAATTTAAATAAAGCTCTAACTAAAAACTCTATTTTAAATAAGCTAATTAAGCTAAATATTATAATAGTTAATTTAAAAGCTTAAAATATTATAAATTTAAACTTTAATAAGATTTAAATTTATTTTATATTAAATAATTAATATAAAATTAACTGTAAAAATAAAATAAAAAACTACTTTAAGATTTTAACTGCAATAAGAGATTATATTATTACTACTATTAGTAGCTATTTAAAGACTATTTAGTAAATTAAAAGTATAGCTATATAGTTAATTATATTAAAAGTTTAAGTTAAGTCTATAAGCTATAATAGAAAAAGAAAACTTTTAATTTAAATAAAAACTATTCTTAATAGCTTTAGCTAAATTAAGCTAAAAACTTAAATTACTAATTAGTAGAAAATTCTAATAAAAGCTTAAAGCTTAAAGCTTTTTAATTTTTAAAATATCTAGCTAACTTTTAATTTTTTAAATACTATTAGTTAAATTATCTTCTTCTTTTTAATTTATTAAAAAAGATAAATTTACAGCCTATTAAGATTTAATAAGCTAAACTAAAAAAAATAAGATTTTAAATAACTTTACTATTAGTAAACTATTTAAGTAAGAAAAACTACTACTATAGCTAGCTTAAAAAAGTAGCTTTTTTAGCTTTTAAAAAACTTCTAATAACTTTCTTATTACTATTAATATAGCTAGAAAGCTAAAAATATAAAAAGCACTAAAATATCTTTATAGAAAATACTAATTCTATATAGAATATCTCTATTTTATTTTAACTATTAAATTAACTAATTAAATAATTAATAAAGATATTAAATTTAAAGTTAACTAATAGCTTAAAGATTCTTTTATCTATAAAAAAGTTAAAGTTATAATTAAAAAGAGAAATTAAATTTAAACTTTAAGTCTAAAGGTAAAAAATACAGTCTTTATTAATATTATTAATTTAATTACTAATAGTAGCTTTAATAGTAGCTTTAATTTAAACTCTATTAATTTTACTAAGTAGGGAATTTACTATTTTTAGAGATATTAGTTATTTAATTAGATTCTTATTACAGTTAGATTTAAAATTACTTTAGCTTTCTTTAACAGAAAAAACTATATAGTATAGAAACTAATAGCCTAACCTACTAAAGCCTATATAAAAAAGCTTTAGATATATAAATAGAAAAAGATAAGATATATCTCTTTTATAAGATTATTATTAGAATAGCTATCTAACTATATCTTTAGTTATAATTAGTCTTTAGCTTAATTTATAGTCTTTTTAATCTATTTTTCTTTAGTCTCTTTTTATAAACTATTTAATTAAATAATACTAAATATAGTAGTTATTAATTCTATTTATTTAATCTATTTTTCCTGCTTTTAGTTTTAATTTCTATCTGCTATAGTAAATATATTACTCCTTTAGTTATTATAAAATCTGCTTTTTAAGTAGGTTATATATTTTTAGTATTCTTTATTTCTACTTACTATTTAATTTAGAGGTTATAGTAGAATATAATAGAGAATTAATATAGAAGAAAGTTAGCTCTATAGCTAGCAATTAAAAGTATTTTAACTAAAGATTTAAAGATAGATATTTTTAGTTTTTAGAGGCAGTAGTACTTTTTAGCTACCTTAAGAATTTTTATTCTTTAGTATTAATAGCTAGATATATATATATATAATTAAAAAGTAAAAAGAATTAGAAAATTTTCAACCTTTAGAAGTTAGAGTATTATTAAACTTCTAAATTAATTATATAACTATAAATTGTAATAGCTAAGTTATTATTACTAATATTATTTAATTAGATAATAGTAAATAGCTTAATACTAATAGATATTAAGAAACTTTTATATTCTTTATATAGGAGAAGATTAGTATATTAGCTAAAAAAATATCTTAATACTACTTTTAATATAACTTTACTTTTAATATATAGAGAGCTATATTAATAGAATATAAAAAAGAAAGAGAGAGAACTAAATTAAGTTAATTTTAAAATTAAATTTTTAGTAACTTAATAGTATAAATAGTAATTTAAATAGCTTTTAATTTAATATTAGCTACTATAATTTTTAGTAGTAGTTTAAGTATATAAAGAAAGTATTTAGCTAAATATTTAGTTATAAATAGATAATAATTATTATTATAATTATTATTTAGCTTATTACTAAAGATTAAGTTATTATTATAGTAGTAATTAAGCTATACTACTAATAAGAATATAAAAAGAGCTTAAAGCTATCTCTTTTTATTAATAAGAATAATAACTAATAATATATTTATAATTTTTACTATAATAATAATTTGCTATTATCTTTTTATTCTAATTCTTTTATTTATAATCTTTTAAGATCTTTTTATAGTTTATCTGTAAACTTTAATTTAAGCTTTTTAAATAGCTCTAATAAAATCTACCTACTTCTTTAGAAGTCTTATAGTAATTATAAGCTTCTAATAGTAAAGAGATTAAATTTAAATTTATTTAATACTATTTAATATAATTTTATTTTTACTTTAAAAAGCCTAAAGAATTATAAGAGTATTACCTCTAATTTATTTTTATCTTTTTAAATTATACTAAAGAAAGTTACTACTTTAAGTAACTTATTTAAAGTTATTTAATTAGATAGATATAGATAATATAACTATTAATTTAAATTTAATAGTATTAGAAATATCTATTGGAATAAATTAATATAAGAAAAGTATAAAAAGAATAACTAATATAATTACTATTCTAACTACTAAATACTTTAAAGCTTCTATATTATAAATTCCTTTTAATAATAAGTTTAATAGCTATAATATTATAAGGTTCTTATAATAATATAACTATTATATAAATAGTTAGTATATAAATAAGAATAATTAAAATAACTATTTTAACTTTTATATAGTTAAAGTTATTTTCTTATAAGTTAGAAGATATATAGAATTCCTACTTTAAATTTAAGCTTAAATAAACTTACTTAATAGGTTTAAATATTAAGATAAAAACTAAAAATAGTTATTTAATAACTAGTTTATTTAGAAGAATATAAAATAACTATAAGAAGATTACCCCTTTAATATTAAGTAGCTTAATAATTATATATTCTTTTATTAAAAGGTTAATCTCTAATTATTAGAATTAATCTATAACTTAATTAAAAATAATCTTTAATACTATATTTCTTAATATTTAGTAGAACTTTTATAAGAGTTTAAATAAGTTATCTATAGATATAGAGATAATAAAATATTATAATCTTTATAATAGAATTAAAATCTTTATTAATAGATAGATTAGTATTTATACTAAAAGCACTTAATAATACTTATTATTTCTAGCTTAATAGTTTAAAGCTATAAAAATATAGAAAAGTATTTAAAGTAGTATACTATCTATAGTACTTAGACTTATAATTCTTAAGAAGATATATAAAAAGTCTACTACTAAAGACTAAATATTCTAATTAATTTAAGAGATTAAGTAATTAACAATTAATATAAATAAGAATAATAAGAAAATAAACTAAATATAAAATTAAATTAACTACTATATATAGAGAAATTCAGAAAGATAAGAATTAATAATAAGTTCTATAGTATTTAATTAATTATCTAGCAATAAGTCTCTATCTCTATTAATATCTTTATAAATAGCTAGTAATACTTTTACTATAGGAAGATTAAGTATAGTACTTATAACTACTTTAATTTTAAGTTTAATAAGAAGAAAGATTATACTAATTATAATATCTATAGAGATTCTATTTAATTTAGTAGAATTAAAGAATATTTTATACTACTTTATTTAGTATTTTAATTTTAATAAAACTTATATATTTAAAGACTTTTAATTCTTTAGATTAAGAGGTTTTTAAGCTTAATAGAGTTTTTCTTTCTAAAGAAAATAAAAAAGTAATAAATATCTAATAGCTTATAGAAAGCTATAGAAAATAAGAAATAACTAATAGATAAATTTATAGATAAAAACTTAAATTATCTATATAAGCTTTCTTTTATAATTAAATTTAATACTTCTTAAGATTTCTTACTATATATAATAGTTATATTCTTTAGGCTGCTATAGACATAGTCTAAAGTAGATAAAAAATTAGTTATTAGTAAATAAACTATAAGTTTATATTAGTAGAGCAGTTAGAATATTACTTATAGAATAAATATTATACCTAGTAATAGTTAAATATAGTAATATATAGTAAGTTAAAATAATTAAAATAACTAAATTATATTAATAGCTAAATAGCTATATATCGTGAATATATATTACTTAGTTAGCTATATAGCTATAGTAGAATAATAAATTATAGGGATTATCTAATAATTCTAATAATTCTTATAGCTTTAAATTACTGTAATTATTTAATAATTAAGATAATCTATATATAATAGAGTGAAATAAGTAGGTATACTATCAGTATATATAATAGAGTTAAAGTCTAATTTAATATAGGTTATAATATAATATCTTCTCTCTATTAGTTTTTATCTTTAAGACTAGTTATTACACACTATATATCTAATTATTCTATTTAATAAGTTTTTTTCTTTTTTCTTATTATTCTATTTATAATATCTAACTATATTATTAAGAAATATAAACTTTACACTTTAATAACTAAATATTATAATATCCTTCTTAAGGTTATTTTATCTTATTAGACTATTATAAAAACTTCTTATTTCTTCTATAAACAATTTAATATAGATTGTATAATATCTTCTAGTAACTCTTTTTAATATTCTAAGTATATTTACCTTAACTTATTATACTATAATACTTATAGTCTTTCTCTTTAGTAGCTATATAAAGTTAGTACTTACTATATCTATTTTAAGTTTAAGCTAGAGAAAGCTAAAGATACTTACTGCTAAATAGACACTAAAATTAAGTATCTTTAAAAACAAAAGAAATTATAGTTTAAGAAAATAATATATACTATATTATGCAGTATTAATAATATAGAGGAGCTTAAATAGGTGGAAAAAAAGAAGGCTAAGTAAAAGGTATAGAATTAAGCTGCTTCTTTAGTTATTTCTAAGAGTTATTTTTCTACAGATAGTATATTAGCAGAGGATTTTAAATTAACTTAAAATACTATTTATTTAGAGGTACTATTAGATTTTTTTTTATTAGCTACTTTCAGTTTTATTACTTCTACTAAAGGGAATCCTCCTACTTCTAGTAGCTAAAGTTTTAAAATTTATTTCAATATATATTCTCTAAGATATTTCTTTATTTAAGGAAATTCTTTAATTTAGCTTAATAATATATAAGATATTTATAGAATTTCTATATATCTTCTAAAGGGTTATAGTTTTTCTATTTTATAAGATATTTTATTTTATTATTTTCTCTTTTTATATTAAGAATTATTTTAACTGTAAATTCTTAATTATTTTTAATTTCTATTTCTTAATTATTATTCTATATTTTAACTTAAATAGTATTTACTATTAATTTAAATAAGGAAATATAGAAGATTAAATAGAGTTTAACCTTTAGTAGTAAGTTCAGTTTGTAGTTATTTTCTGAGATTTTTTCTAAAATTTTATAAGATCTAATAAATTTAAAGTTTAATTTATTATTTAACCTTTTTATTATAATATTTTTTATTATAAAGTAGACTATATCTTCCTTCTAAAAAATTAATCCCTTTAATCTTTTTTAGTTATAGTATTTTTTTTATTTATTTTCTAATAAATTCTAGTTCTATTTTTATTTCTTTATATAGCTATTATAGCTAGTTAGTATTAAGAATTACGTTAATATTTAAAAGTTCTTCTTATAATAATTTATAAGTATTAAAAGTAAATTTAAAATTAGTATAAGCTAGTATAAGCTTTATTATTCCTAAGGTAGATATATTATAGGCTAGTTATACTATAGGCAGCTTCTAGATCTAATTATTTTACTTATAGTTAATATAGTACTATAAGTATTATTTAACTATTTAGTTAAGTTTTTCTATTTATCTATCTACTTATAGTCTTTAAGCTATTATAAGCTTATAGTTTAATTCTATTTAAGCTATTAATTCTTATTAAAACTTAAATATAAATATTATTTCTCTATTAGAGATAACTTTTAGTAGCAATCTATATATACTAATAATATTTCTTAAAAATATATAAGAAAGTTATTCTATATTAGTAGACTTTTAGTAGAGTAGAAAGTATATAAACTTTATAAGTCTATCTATAATAATAAATATACTATTATAAAGTACTCTAGTTATTAAATCTTTAGATAGTAGAAGCTTAATAATATAGTCTATAGTAATAGATTCCTAAAGTTATTGTACTACTAGTAGTAGTTATAGTTATCTATAAGACTTATATTATAGTAATTTTAACTTTTTTATATAGGTTGCAGCATTTAGTAATATCTAAAATAACTTTTTTTTATTTAGGGAAATAAACATATTATTTTAAGTCTCTTAAGAGTTCTATTAATACCTTAATATCTATATAGAGGATATTTATAAATTTCCTATATTAGTTGTTTTTACAGTTTATTAGAAACTTACAGTCAGTCTATTTATTCTTTCTTAAGTAGTATATTATTATACTTTTAAATTTCCTTTAGTAGTAGGTTTTTTAGTTTCACTATATATATATTATTATAAGAGTTCTATTAGTTTTATAGAACTTTTCTTTTTTCTTTTTATTAATAAATTATACTTTCTTTATTAGGTTATTATAGTATACTTAATTTATTTTATTACACTCTATATATATTATTTATAGGTAGTTATTATTTTTAGGTATTATATAGTTATAGTAGAATCTTTTATAAGTTTAGCTTCTTATAAGCTCTTTAATTTAGTAATATTCTATTTTTTTTCTTTAAAAAGCTAGATATTAGTTTTTAACATATAAATACCTACTAGTAGTATATTAATATCCTATAATAGTAATTAAATTTATTAGAAAACACTTTATTATTATTATTATAGAATAAGTATTTCTAGTGGATCTTTATTTATTATTCTTTATTAGGTATCTTATATATATTATACTACTTATCTATATATTTATAGATATTAGCAATATATTTTTACTTAAGATATTCTTTTAGAGTTAGCTTAAAGAGTTACTTATTTTCCTTAGTAATACTAATATTAAAGTTAAATTGTTAGCTAATAGTATTAATATTACTATTCTTTAATTCTCTTTTATAAATAATAATATAGTTAAATTCTAATAGGTATTCTATATAGTAAAGTTACCTGCTATTAAGCTTTTAAGTAGTAGTAAAATATAAGATATTCTTATAATTTATATAAACTTTAATTTTATACTTACTTCTTAAGAGGTAGTATTAGAATTCTTTAAATAAGTTAACTATAATAAGAAATTCTTTATTATAGATAGAGTAGTTAAGCTTTACTCTATAAAGTTTATATAAGTAGAAAGTAATTAGGTGTAGTTTTCTATTAATATCTCTTTATTTAATTTAGAATTTTAAATTAAAATTAGAAAAGTCTATTTTAATCTTAACTTCTTTTTTTAAGTTAAATATAACTAAAACTAGTTTACTAAGAATTACTTTCTTAATATTATTAAAGGCTTTTTATACTTTAGTATTCTATTTAAATTCTACTTCTTTCTTTATAAGTTCTATAAGAGTATATTTAATATTTCTAAAGTTATAAATAAACTTTTAGTAGTAATTAGTAAATTTTAAAAAGCTTTATACTTCTTTAATATTTTTAGATTTCAGCTAATTTTTAATAGCTTTAATCTTTTTTTAATCTATATAGATTTTATTTAAATAGATAGTATATTTAAAGAAGTTTACTTTATCTATATAGAACTTACTTTTCTTTAGTTTAATAAGGAGGTTTATATTCTGTAGTTTCTTAAGTACTATATAGATATATTCTATATACTCTTTTTCTATATTAGAAAAAATAAGGATATTATTAAGGTAATATATAATAAAGATATTAAGATATTTCTATAGTATATTAGTAATTATCTATTAGAAGGTTACTAGTGTGTTAGTAAGTTTAAAAGGTATAACTAGATATTTAAAAAGTCTGTTTTTTATATAGAAGGCTGTTTTCTATTTATCTTTTAGTTTAATATAGATTAAGTTATAAGCTCCTTTAAAATTAAGAGCTATAAACTACTTTTTACTATATAGTTAATCTTTCAGTTTATTAATAAGTAGTAATAGTATTTAGTTTTTAATAGTAATATTATTAAGCTATTTATAATTTACAACTAGTTATAGTTTTCTATTCTTTTTAAAAATAAATATAACTAGATATTCTATAGAAAACTTTAATATTCTAATAAATCCCTTTTTTAATATATCTTTAAGGTATTCTTTTAATATATAGAGTTAAACTTTATTAAGCTTATAAATCTTATAGAATTTAGCTATAATTCTATTTTTTAATACTATTTTATAGTTCTATTAACTATACTGTAATAAATCTATTTCTATTTCTTTAGTAAATAGCTTTTTATAGATACAGTAAGTAGGAGGTATATTCTTAAGCTTATTATCTACTTTCTTATATTTCTTTATTTCTTATAGTTCTTTATTAAGCTTTATAAATTATACTTATATTTATATAATAGTACAGTATATTTTATTATTTTAAGTATTACAGTATTTATATTTAGTGCCTTAAGGTAGTAAAGTATCTATTATATTATTATATATTACTCTACTAATACTGTTATTAGTTAGAAGTTAAGATCTTATATTATTATCTAAATTCTATTTATAAAAGAAATAATTATTAATATTATTAAAGATTATTTAGCTAGTTCTCTAATTAATTAGTAAGTTTATTTATTATAGCTATAAGTAGCTTAAAACTAAATTATATTATACTAAGGGGATAATATTAAATAAGATATCTTTATTATATTTATTTATAAAAACCTTAAGGTAATTAACCTCTCTAGTAATATATTTATTATTATAACTAAAACTTATTTCTTTAAGATTTTATACTTAGTATAAGTTTAATTTATTTTACTATAGTAGCTTTAGTTTATTTACCACTTTTAGATAAAGATAGTTAAATTTTATACTGCTATCTACTAATATAATAAGCTAGCATCCTTTAATTTATATTTAGATTTTCAAGCAATTTATTTTTATACTTTCTATAGTATATAGAGCTCTTACTGAAAGTTCTACTTCTTTTAGCTTTTAGTCTATCTATTACTTTATTATAGAGAGTAAGAATGGTTTTTTATCTGTATTTAAACTATTTTATACTATTTTCAGTCTTTAGTCTATCTATTAGTTTATTAAGAAAAGTTAAAACTATCTATATATATTTTATATAGGTATCTATAGATAATTTTTCCTTTTTAAATATACTTTATATATTCTATAGTACTGTAATCTATTGTAAATATTTCTTTATATATATTATTAGGTATAGAAATAGAAATGTGTTTATTTTTTATTTTATATATATAGAAAATCTATTCTTATTTTACATTCTTTTCTGTAGCTATTTTATTTATTTAATATAGTATTAGCTTTTTAGTTAGATATTAACTTTTCTTTTTTAGTTAGTTTAAGCCAGTTTTTAATTTCTTTTTATTAAGTATTATTATTAGATAATTTATTATCTTTAGTTTATCTTAATAGAAAGTATTTTTATATCTTCTATATCTAATACTAAAGGTATACCTTAGTTTTTATATAAATTTAGTATTTTTAATATTAGTAATTCTAAGAGTTCTATAATTCTTATAGATATTACTATAGAAATCTAATTATCTTAGCTTTTAGAATAGTAATATAATACTTTAAGTATCTATTAGTATTCTTATAGTACTCTATATTATTCTTTATATATAGTTAAGTAATAGAAATTTCTAGTAGTTTTAAGAGGTAATGGTTATAAGTCTATTTATTCTTTAAGTAGTAGTAATATTACAAATAGTAATATAAAATCTATAAGATTTAATTATACCTTTTTATACTGAGGTAGAAAATAAAGTAATTCTAAAATTCTCCTTTAGGTTTTACTATATAGTCTCTTACTTTATATCTTATTATTATATAAAAATAGATAGTTTTTATATTATTTAGTATTTTACTATTCCTATATAAGCTATTAATATATAGCTCCCTCAGTTTTCTATTAATATCTATCTTACTTATTAAGTATAGCTTTATCCTACTATAGTTTCTATATTACTATTTAATTTATCTCTTTTTAAGTACTAAATATATATTCCTCTATATAGAAGTTCAGTCTTTTTTTATTACTAGAGTTAGAGTATTTATTCCTAATATTATAGTACTTATTATCTTTATTCAGTATAATATCTACTATCTATTACTAGTCTATCTAAATATTAAAGTCTTCTAGCTATGTGTTAGAGATATTATTTTAAGTATTTAGTACTTTTAGTATTTTTCTACAGTAAGTTTCTAGTTATTTTTCCTATTATACTATAGCTATAATTCTAATTATTTCTGCTAATAGTTAGACTATTAGAGGTTTTAATACTAATATCCACTCTTTTAAGTTTCTTCTCTTATTAGCTTTTAAAATAGGTTCTTCTAAGTAAGATACTTTTACTTCTTTCTTTAATAGATATTATTCTTAGCTAAATAGATATACAGACTAATACAGTCTAAAAAGCTTATATATACCTTATATTATAGTAATAGTTCTTATTTATACTGTAGTTTCTATTTCTTTCTATCTTTAGATAGTATTTAATAATTATTATTTAGTAGGTATAAATTAAAACTGTTATTCTTTCTTAAGTTTATAGTATTCTTATATAAAGTATTCTTTCTTATTGCAGTTATAGTATATAATATCATTTTTATCTTAGAGTTACCTTTATATAGCACTAAGTTCTATAGGTCTAATATATATTTTCTAAGAGGTATTTCTATAAGAGTTACCCTATTAGCTATCTTTCTATTCTCTATTATTCTCTTATTAGTTAGAATAGTAGGAATTATACAGAGTATCTTAACCTCTTTAGTATATTACAGCCTTCTCCTTATATCTTTTATACTATTATTTATTAATCTTAATAGCTATAGTAATATATTCTATAAGGGTATTAAGTTAATTAGCTTTATAGAGCTTATTTTTAACTTTAATTTTTTAGCTTTTAGTAGAATATTTCTATAAGTACTTTATCCTTTCAGTCTAACTTAAAGGTAACTTATTAGAATATAATAATATAGATAGCAGCAAAATAAATCTATTTAAGTATATAAACTTTTACAGCTATCTATATTTCTTTATTAATTATTCTAAATATATCTTTAAAAGCTACTTTAAAGTTTTTCTAATCTACAAATAGATTAACTATATTTTAGTTTTAGTTAGCTTTATTATTATTAAAAAAGTCCTTAAAATAAATTTAAATCAGTTTTTAGTATTACTAGCTATTAGATTACTTATAAATAGCAGTTATAATTCTGCAGATACTAACTATTATAAATACTACTAAAAGTATTCTTTTATTCTAATAATAAAAGATATAATATTACCAGGTATTCTATTAAACTTCTTTAGTAGCAGTAATTGTATTACTTTCTTTAGGTTATATTTAGTATTTCTAGTAACTACTATTAGTATATTCTGTATTTATTACTGTAAAGTGCAGACTAAGTTATACAGCTACTTAACTTTAGCAGCTATATTAGTATTACTCACTAGAGCTATATAAGCTAGTAGTATAGATATATTACTTAGGGTAGTAGAGATTCAGTTAGTTTTAGACATTCTAACAGTATAAGATATTGCTTAATAGTTAATATAAATAACTATTCTGAATAAGAGCTATTAATATATAACAGTTATATTCTCTGGGCTGCTATAGATATAGTCTAGAGTAAACAAAAAATTAATTACTAGTAAATAAACTGTAAGTTTATATTAGCAGAGCAGTTAGAATGTTACTTATAGAGTAAATATTATATTTAGTAATAGTTAAGTATAGTAATATATAGTAAGTTAAGGTAATTAAGGTAACTAAGTTATATTAATAACTAAATAGCTGTATATAGTAAATATACACTATTCAGTTAGCTATATAGCTATAGTGGGATAATAGATTATAGGGATTATTTAATAATTCTAATAATTCTTATAGCTTTAGATTGCTGTGATTATTTAATAATTGAGGTGATCTATATATAATAGAGTGGAATAAGTAAGTGTGCTGTTAGCATACATAATGGAGTTGGAGCCTAGTCTGATATAGGTTGTGACACTATATAAAAATATAAAAATATAAAGTAACTTTACTATTAATATAATATTAATAAAAAAAGCTAAAAATCTATCTAATTAAATACTTTTAACTAACCTACTAAAAGTTACTATTAATAAATATAAGAAACTATATATTAAAAATAATAAGAGTAAAACCTTAAAAAGTACTATTTAAGCTTTAAGAGCTATAATAAGTATACTCTTAATAAATAAAGCTATTACTAAAGATATATCTATATAAACTTAAAGTTACTTTTAGGTATTTTTTTACTGCCTATGCTTGCTTTCTGATTGCCCACGGAGAGAGATAACCAAATTGCCAATCACCTTGCCAATCTCATCGACAGATCCCAGGGCCTTCTAGCCAACTTGGAGGACTTTGTGGAAGTTCTCGAGGCGTTAAGTGACCACGTCCGGGCTGAAGGAGGTGTGATGGAATTTGTGGCTTCTGATGATGCGTCGCCGGGGTCTGCTGCATGCGTGGGAGCCTGTAATTGGCTCCTACAAGCCACACCATACCCGCCTCGCTTCACAGGGTCCCCCATCTGTGTGTTCCGCGTCGGGTCGCTTTTGTTAGCGCACGGCCCGAGCCTCCGTGGGGGACGGTGATATCTCTGTAGGGTCTGACTCGTGGAAGTGTTTAATTGGGAGGCTCAGCTCAGCTCAGCTCAGCTTTCGGCAGTTCATTTTATGCAGTACACACACACATACAATCGGTTGTCCTCTCCTGGTGCTCTCTTTAGTGTTTTACTGGTGCCCCTACGTAACCTGAACACTGCCCTACATCTACCGCTCTCCTACTTCTATACGCGTCTCCTTTTCGCCGGAGTCGCCGCTGCTTTCATCGGGGTCGCCGCTGCTACAACTATTGCCCCTGTTTGGTGGTCCGCTATGAAATCCAGGCTGCGTGGCGATTGCAGAAGAATTGTCATCTACTGTCTTCTCCTTGCCCAAACCCCATTCATTTGCCCCTCTAACAGAGGAAGGGTTCGTGGTGTGTGCTGCTAAAAGGGTTTCGCCTTTTTCCTAGGTCGGTCTTTGCTGTCTGCGGAGAGGGCTCGTTCCACATCGCTGTGCCGCTGTCGAACGTTGCCTTTGATGTGAAGCCGAACTCATCCCAAGTACGACGAGGATATCTTGTCCAGGCTGATCAGCGCCTGCCCCAAGCAGTAACCCAACTACGCCGTGGTAACCCTTCTCGGCGGCCCACAAGAGCGGTGTCCGATCATGCTTAGTGTCTCTAGTATTGACATCAACTTCGCCCATATTGAGAAGCAGCTTAACAATAGCCTCATGCCTATGACAAGTGGGCCTTCAATCAGCATGCCCCCCCCCCCCCCCCCGATTCCCCTTCCTCAGCAGTCGATTTCATCAGATAGACTGGAACTGACGCGTAGCTCTCTAGGATTGTGACCATTTCCTCCACCATCTGTTTGATTTGGTATTCCCTGTCCCGTTTAAGGTCCACGTGTTTTAGGTTGGAAATTAGACCGTGTCGAAGTAGATCAAGAGCGGTGTTTCCACCCTTGTCTCTTATGTGTCGGTCTGCGCCGAGATCCAACAGCTGCGTCACTGAGCCCAGCACATCTTTGATATAACGCTCAACATCTCTCACATCCCAAAAACCAAAAGTCCCAATGGAAACGATTATTGAAACAATTCTTGAAATGAAGTGATGTAAAATCGTTCGTCCCTCTCCGCAAACCACATTGACAAGAGCCTGACCATTGTACGACATCAACTTGATCGTATCAGCACTCAAAATGAAAGCTGGGAAATAGATGTTGCGTGCAGCACAGTGAAGTGGTATTTGGCCACTGGAGTTGGGTTTGCTTGGATCAGCGCCAGCTCGAATCGCCGTGTCCGTTTTTGAAATTACTGAATCCAAAAGGCTCCTCCACTCTAGTGCCGAAAATAATTCACACAGGATAGTGCATCCATGTTTGTTAGTGGCATTTATATCGACCGAGCATTCTTCCACCAAAAAGTTGATCGCTTTTTGAAAACCATCACTATACGGTATCCCAGCGACAGCCTTGAGAAGTGCATAATGATCACCGATGCGGGCATGCCACTTGGAAACAAAGGTGCAAGCAAGCTCCAGGTTCGGCCAATCCAGCGCTCTCGCGATAGGATTCCCGCGATTCACGTCCCAGCCATGTTCCTCGATGAGGAAACGACAGGCGTCTTCAGTTCCCGAGTAGGCGACGTTGCCAAGAATGGAGATACCCTGGTTACGGGGGTCGAGCCACTTTTTGCCGCGCTTCGTCGCTGCCAGCTGGTGCCATGCGTCTTTCCCACAGTACAAGAGGGCATCCTCAAAAGCCGTCTGGCGATGGCGGTCGGCAGCGAGAGGATCTGCACCAGCATCGAGAAGAAGCTTAGCTATGTCCTCATGTTTGTATTGGTAAGCGAAATGAAGTGGCGTAGATTCAAAATACGCCCACCCCTTTGTGAGATGGCTCATGATGCCAACCCGATTTCTCACCCGCCTTCGCCGGAGGCACCACTTGGTCAAGTTCTTCAGACCCAGAATACAAGCCATGTGTAGCAGCGGGATTGGTGTGCTACCCTCCATCAAATCGGGCGAATATCCAACAACTCGATTTCTCGTTCCTGAATTCTTCTCAAAGAACCGCGGATTTCGGTTGATCGATTGAGACACCTCATCCAACTCTTTGAAGTGGAAACCCCAGAATAGACGGGCATAAGGGCAAAGAGGTGATCCGATCGCTCCACTCCTTTTGTGCCAGCGTTCCGCATCACCCTCGCGATCAGATAAATACGTTGTCAACTGATCAGAAATGGTTTCATGCAGCTGCTTTGTTAAATCGGCTTGTCCTTTTGATCGTGTCGTCTGGTCGAGTTTGGTAAAATAATCCTTCACGCTTTGATGAAGGAAAGTGACTTCAAGTTGCCAATAGTCTAGTACATTGGGTTCAGAATCTTCCGCAGGATCCGGCTCTATTGCCGCCGTGATGTCCTCGACCCAAACCGTTTCTGTGTTTCGAGTTATTTGAAGCAGATGCCCGCAAGATGTGATGAGAGGTATGCACACCTCCTCACGGCTGAGAAGGTCCGTGGGTTGCAAATCAATTGCTTCGCATAACTCCGGCACTCTTAGGGGCCGTGCAGCGACTCGGATCCAGTCTATCATCTTGGAAACAGTTTGCATCTTGTCAGGTTTGATATGAGAGAGGATTCTTTCATAGACTGCGTCGAGCCCTTGGGGAAGCAGCTTTAATGAAGCTTCGATTTCCTCGATCGACTGCTTCTCAAGATCCTGGGCCATGAAGCTGATCCATAAGAAGGTACCCTCAGATTTCTCCTGAAAGGTCTGCTCAATGTGGATTTGCAGCTTGGAGTCGATGTGTTTCTTTTGGGCCAGTTCACTGATGCGTTGTGATATGAAGCGTTGAGTATCCTTCTTTCCGGCTGGAATCGCATCCAATTTCATTGTGGAAAAAGACGAAAGAGCTGCTGGTATGTTCTCTGGATATCTTCTGCTGAGGCAGATGAGCTTCATCTTGGAAGTCGGTGTCTTGGCACTTTTGCTGAGCATTTCGAATTTTCGGAGGAGACTCAACAGGGACCTCTCCTCGCATTCGTCTAACGCATCGATGATGCAATAGACAATTTTGGCTTGTATCTTGTCGATCATTTCTTCGAAGAATGTCCACAATGAATTCAACGAATTTCCCTGAAATAAGCTCGACGATTGGATCTTCCACTGCGGCAATATAACGTGCACAAGGCCGCTCTGGTGCATGACCAACTGGTATAGGAGCCCTCGTAGAACGTTCGCCGCTGTGTTTCGAGACTCATACTTGTTGTCGCAGAAGAAGAAGAGAACTTTGGTGTCCGCTTGTTTATCGGCAAGCCGCTCGAAATGCCTGCTGAGATAGATGGACATGTAGGTCTTGCCACTGCCAGGCGGTGCAGATATCCACAGCAGATGGGGGGATTGTTGATCCCACTCCTTGAACTCCGAAGTCGATGTGATCCACTCGCATATTCCTGCACAGATCTCTCCTTTGGTGTCGATGACGTCGTCTCGATCTCGGGTCGGATCAGTCACAAACAGCGACCGCAAGCATTGGTCCTCATGGGTGCCAGCCGAATATGACGTCTTGAGTTCTTGGATGTCTGATAGAATCTTGCGTTGTTGATTTCTGAGGTAATTACGGTTAGTTTCCATGGACAGTGGTTGTTCAGTTTAACCCACTCACAAATTCTCGACGCCGATTTCTAGAGTGAGAGCCGACTTGATACGCTCAAGTTCCTCGAAAAAGCTGCGTAGCTCATCCTCCTTTGTCTTCCCAATAACTGCCTTCCATGTTCTTTGACCAAGTGGGTCGTCTGGAGAGAAATTAATCGCGTTGAGGGCGTCGTGAAGCTCTTGGCTGGTTGACACACAGCTCTTCAGATACATCTCTACCTCCTTGTTTTGAAGCTCTGGGCAACTTTAATGTTGGAAACAATGTTTTGTAGTCCGTCAATCTGTTCGAGCCATTTGCGAACTTGCTCGGGAGCGTTCTGAAGCTGGTCGTAGATGTCCTTGCCGGTCTTGACGATTTTGAAGGCTAATTCCGCAAATTGGGCAGCCGCGGCTGCAATGCCGAGCGCCTCAGCCATCCGTTTGGGTTGAACAGTAAAGCGCGAGGCTGATCTGTATTGCAAGAGCAATGATGTCGCTGATGGAGCATGAACATTTAGGAGAACAATACTGAGAGATGAAGATGGAGAAGTTGCAGCTTACGACGAAGCAAAACAGCCCGGGGTTGACACGTGCAGAAGTTTGAGCAGTCTGCCTCTCAGCCTGATTTTGCCTAGGTGGAATGACATGATAGGTTCTGGAATGAGGCTGTCGGGCTAACTAAGCTAACGAAAGAAGGCATCTCAGTGGTTCACCTAAGCGCCGTCCGCAGCCAACTCCGAGCCTGAATGGCGTCAGTGAACAGCGACGAGAGCATGGCACGACAACAAACTTCGTCCGGGATGTGAACGCCTATGGCCGGCCAAAGCAGAATTCCTTGAGGAACTTGTTCCGAAAGGTTCTTCCTTCCGTGCCCTCCTGGCGGTCCAAAAATTAAGCTCGGGCCACTAAATGGTCCGTGCGATCCGCCTGCACCACAACTGCTTCACTACGATTCCTGCGCTACCTTTTTTCTCCTGCGCCACCTTTTTTTCCCCGCGCTAGCCTGGCTACTAACCTTAGCTAGCAGGCTCTAGAAGTTAGTTAATTAAAGTATAAGTGCCTATATATTTAATTTATAGAAATAAATTCTGCTATTTTAGGGATAATTCTAAGTAAAATGAAATTTATATATCTATTTATATTAATTAATATTAAGGTATTAAAAGAAGTAAAATATAGTTTATTTTATAAAAAAGAAAAAGAGAAATTTTAAGTATAAAAGCAGTTATAAATATAAGAAAAACCTATATTAGTTTATACTTATAGTATTATTATTATATTATTTTTAGCTTTATTTTATTATATATTATTATTTCTTTTTAATTTTTTTTAATTTTTTTAAAAAAATAGCTTAATTTTTTATTAACCTATTAAATTTATAATAGCTTAGTATTTTTATTTAAAGTAAACTTTCTAATAGTTAATAATAAAGTTCGTTTTTTCTATTAAAGAATTTTTAATTTTTTAAAAGATAATTCTAATAGAGTTAAAAATAGTATATATTAGTATTTTCTACTAATAATAAAATTCTATTTTACTTTTAATATTAAATACTATTATTTATTAATATTTATACTGAAATTTATATTTATTTAATTATTTTTATTACTATTTTTTCAGCTTTAATTCTTTTAGAAGTACTTTTTATAACTCTTTTTCTTTTTACCTAATAAATAGTTAGTTAATAGAATCTCTATAGATTTAATATAAAAGTTATACTAAAGTAACTAGTATTATTATTATTATTATTATTATTATTATTATTATTATTATTATTATTTAATAAGAAGTTAGTATAAGCAGCTATAATAAATCTGTAATAGAAATATACTATTATTATTATTATTACTGCTATTCTTACTGTAAAAAGAAAGTTAGAAAGCTATACTCTAAAGCTAGAGGTAGAGAATACTAACTTATTAATAAAATTCTAATAATACAGTTAGATTAATAATATAAACTCAGATTAAAAACACTATTAGTATAGTAGAAAGAGAGAGTAAAAGTTAATTTATAAGATTTTAAAAAAGAAAGAAAAAAGAAAGGCTATAATAGCTAGAATATAAGATTTAAATATCTTTTTAGGCAGTTAATAACAGCTAGAATATTAATAGCCAGCTAGTATTAAGTTTTCCTTATATAACTATAGGCAGCTAGTAGACTATTTTAATATATTAAACTTATATTAGAATATATAATTTATTTATAGTAGCTATAAATAACTAATAATAATAATAATATATAATAGAGTCAGATAATATATTTAATTTAACTGTATATAGCTTTTACTATATATAGATTAATCTAAATATTTAAATTATAAAATAATTTTAATTTTAAGAAAAAAAACTTTTTTTTTTAATTTATATAATATTAATAAAGCTTTAATATAAACTTAAAATATAGAATAAGAGTTTTTCTTTTAATTACTATAGTTTTTATTTTATTTTGATAGTATAGAAATACTATTTATTTTTAATTAGATTTATAAAGTATAAATATAATAATATTACTATTTTTTATTTTATTACTATTATTAAGTTTATTTTTAATATAAATATAAAGTTTTAATAAATAGAGATTTAAAATTAAAATAGTATAATATATTAAAAACTTTAAATATTTAAAAATATACTTAATAATTACAGATAGCTAAAAGTTTAAAGAATTTCCTTAAGTATCTTTTTTTAATATTTTTTTTTCTTTTAAATTTTACTTTTTAATATTTAAATTTTTTTAAATTTTAATTTTTTTTTAAATTTAATATTAAAAGGTTTTAATAAATAGAAATTTAAAATTAAAATATTATAATATATTAAAAGTATTAAAACTTTAAAAATATACTTAATAACTAAAAGTAAATAGAGGTTTAAATTAGAATAATATAATATATATTAAAATCTTTAAACTTTTAGAGATATATTTAGTAACTAAAGATATATAATAGTTATATTTTTTAAATTACTATATATATAGTATAAAGTAAGTAAAAAATAAATTATTAGTAAATAAATTATAAGTTTATATTAATAAAGTAATTAAAATATTACTTATTAAGTAAATATTATATTTAGTAATAATTAAGTATAGTAATATATAGTAAGTTAAAGTAATTAAAATAACTAAGTTATATTAATAGTTAAATAGCTATTTATATTTAATATATACTACTTAAAATTTATATATTATAGTAATTAAATATAATTACTTATATAATAATTATAATTACTAGTAATTAAAAGTAATTATAAAGTAATTACTTATAGTTAAATTTATATTTTATTTTAAAAAACTAAAAAAGATAAAGTTATATTTAAAGTTTAATATAAGTTATAGCTAAACTATAATATAATATTTTCTCTTTAATAAATTTTATTTTAAAATTCTATAGTTTTATTATTTATTTATTAATTTTATTTATAATAAGCTTAACTTATTTTTTAATTATTATAAATAAATTAATAGTATATTTAATTATAGTACTTAATATTATATAGCTTTTTTCTATACTATTTAAACTATTAGCTATTATATTATATTATATTTTCTTTATTTTAAGTAGAGTTTATTTTATAAAATAATTAAAAGATTATTTTAATATAGTAAATATATTTAATAAGGCTGTTTTTTATAATAGTTTTAATATTTCTATTAAAATATATATATAATATCTTATTATTTTTTTATAGTATTTTTAATATACTAATATTCTTTAAATATTAAATTAAATAAATACTAAGTTTAAATACTTAAAGTAAAAAGAGAAAAAAGTTAAAAAGTAAATAATAATAGTATAAGTAATTATAAATAAAACTTTAAATTATTTAGTATACTTTTACTATTAAAAGTATATATTAAAATTAAAAGATAAAAAAGAGAGTATATTATAGCTTTTAATTTTTAAATAAGTTAAAAAAAAAGTTTAATAATATAGAATATCTATAAAAAAAAGCTTATTTAAATAGCTTTATTTAAAATTATTAATTACTTTAACTTACTATATATTACTATATTTAATTATTACTAAATATAATATTTATTTAGTAAGTAATATTTTAATTAATTTATTAATATAAACTTATAATTTATCTATTAGTAATTAGTTTTTTATTTATTCTATATTAAGTATATAGTAATTTAAAAAAATATAACTATTATATTATAACTATAATAGAACTTTTTTAAGTAAATTTTAAGTAAAAGTTTAATACCTAAATAACTATATTTATTCTGCTAACTTTTTCATAATAAAGTAAATTAATTTAGCTATTAATATAGCTTAATTAACTATTTAATAAAAAGAATACTTTAATATTTACTTATATATTTTATAGTAATTATTACTTTAATAAAGTATTTTACTATAAGCTATTTAATAGATACTTATAATAAAATTATTTAATTGTTATTTCTTTTAGCTTTACTTAATATTATTAAATAAATTAAAGCTACATAGTATTTTTAAATAATATAAATAAATAGTTAGCACTATATTTAATATTAAAAGAAATTATAGCTAAATAATAAAATTATTATACATTAATTTTTACTTTAAGTTTTAATTTAACTTTTCTAACTTTAATTTTACTATTTATAGTTAATAATTTTACTATTTATAATTATTAATCTTATTATTTATAATTAATAATTTTACTATTTATAAATAATAATTTTAAAATAGTAATTTTATTTCAAATAATAAAATATAAAAGAGATATTTTTTATTATTAAAAAGCTAACTTTTCTTTTAATAATTATTTAATTTCTTTAATTTTTATGTAGCTATAATTATTTACTAAACTTTATAAAATTATATTAATATTAGCTAAAAATATTTTTATTACTCTTTATATTTATTTAGTTCTTTTTTAACTTTACTTAATATTATTAAATAAAGTAAAGCTATATAGTATTTTTAAATAATAAAGATAAATAATTAGTATTATACTTAATAAAAAAAAATAGTAGTTAAATAATAAAGTTATTATATATTAATCTTTACTTTAAGCTTTAATTTATTTATTTTTATTTTTATTTTTACTATTTATAGTTAATAATCTTATTATTTATTATTAATAATTTTACTTTCTATAGATAATAGTTTTAAAATAGTAATTTTATTTTAAGTAATAAAATAAAAAGGATATTTTTTATTATTAAAAAGCTAATTTTTCTTCTAATAAGTATTTAATTTCTTTAACTTTAATTATTTAATTTTACCTTTTATTATAGCTATAATTCGTTTTTATATTTATATAATATTAAGTATTTTTTACTAAGAAAACTTAATATCTAAATTTACTGTATTTTTATTATATATATTATAATTACTAAAGTTTAAATTTAAGTTTTAAATTACTTTTCATTTATTTATTAAAATTCTATATAATCTTTTTATTAAGTTATAGCTACTTTAATTTTTATATTTAATAGTTATAAATTTTATAATCTAACTTTTAAAATATCTTAAAATCTCTAATATTTATATTAATTTATTTAAGTTATTTAAATTAAGTTTTTAATCAATATTCTAACTAGCTATTATTTATACTATTTCTATTTAATATAAAAGCTCTTATAATTAATAATTATATATTTCTTTATTAATATTATTAATAAAGTCTTTTTATTTTTAAATTAACTATTTAATTTTAAAAATATTGAGTAATATTAATAGAGTAGTCTTTTTTATTTAAATAAATAATAAATTAATATAAGTAATTTAATTTCTTTATAAATCTAATTTATTAGTATTATTTAAAAAGAAATTACAATTAAAAATAGTAAATATAATATTCTATTAAGTACTTAAATAATAAATTCTATTTAAGAAAATCCTAATGAATTAAGAAAGCTTATAGCTCTAATAAAATTAGTAATATATAGAGTTCTTTATTTTCTCTATTTTATTTTTAGTATTATATTAATACTTAATATTATATTAATAAATAAAGTATTAACTATTATAAAAAATATTATAAAGAGAATTTTAAAAAACTAAAATTATTTTAATAATATAAAAAAGATAAAATTAAATAGATATATTAAATAAATATTAAAAGCTTTTAAAGTTAATAAATAAAATCTTAATTTAAAAAGATTTAATATTATATTTAGTTATTTTATAGTATTATTAATAATTAAATAAAGCTTATAGAATTTACTTTAAAAAATTATTTAATACTTATTATATAAAGATTTAATACTATATTAAATATAATAAAATTTTAATAATAATATTATTAAATATAACCTTTTTAATTAGTAAAAGCTATTAAAAAAACTAAAATTACTTTTATTTATATAGAAACTTTTAAATATATTTCTATTTTTATAAAAACTTTTATAAGTATTTTTATTAAAATATTTATAATTAGAAAATAACTTTATATTAAAATTAAAATTCTTATATTAATAACTTATATAAAAGCTTTTATAATATTTTCTATAAGTATTAAAATAAAAGAAATAACTTTTATAGTAAAATACTTATTACTATTAGAAAATATCTTTATATAAAAATTAAAGTATATATGTTAATAACTTAAATAAGTACCTTTTAACGTTATATAAAATCTTCTATAAAAGCTATAATATTAATAAGTTTTATAATACTTACTTATAGATATAATTTAATTTAAACTTTTACTTTTATTACTTTAAGTATATTTTCTATTTTAAAAGCTTACTTAAAAATATCTATATATTAAATATAGTATTAAGCTTATTAATAGAAAACTGAAATTATAAGAAAGTAATATAATATACTAAAAGGTAAAAAGATAATAAATAAAAATAATTTTAAAGAGTATAAAACTTAATTATAACTTAAAACTTTTTAATAATTTAGTAACTTTAATTAATTACTATTATATTATATATAAAACTTTTTATAAGTAATTATTTTAATATATAATATTACTTTTTAAATAGTATACTAACTAAGTAAAAATATATAAAAAAGCTTAGTATATATAGAATAATAATACTTTATATATTATATAATATAATTAAATACTAACTTTACTTTTAGCTATTAATTAATAGTAGTTATTTTAATTATAATTACTATATTAATTATTAAATATATTAATATCTTTTTAAAAAAGACTTTTAATAAAGCTTATTAAAATAGATTTAGAAAAAAAAAAAAAAAAAGAAATATTTAAATATTAATACTTAAAGAATAACTTTAAATAACTATAAATAGTAAAATCCTTATTATAGTTAAAAAAGAAAAATTCTATAAATAAATAAAAGCTAAGAAGAATATCTATAATAAATAACTAAAGAAACTTAAAATAAATTACTATTAGTTAAAAAGTAATATAAGTAAAATCTTTTGTAAGGGTTAGAGCGGCATGCCTAACCTTGCAATAGAAGGTTCCAGCCGTTAGGCCAAAAAGATCAAACAATTCAAGTAAACCACATTACTTAATCGTACTGCACAACAGGTTATAAGGGAGGCCCCGCGCCGCAGCGCGGCGAGCCCTCAGCAAGCCCTCGGGCTAGTGCACATCCTTACATCTTTTAATTATTTAACTTTTAAAATATTTGAAACTTAATATTTATTTAAAAAGAAATTTATATTAATAACTTTAAGTAAAAGGTAATATTTTAAATTAATATTTTATTTATTTATATTTTATAAACTTTAATATAATAAATTGTATTTTTATTTTATAGAAAATAATAAAAAACTCTATTAAATATATAATAAAATAAAAACTTGTTATTTTATTTCTTATAAATTTAAATTAAACTCTTTATAATACTATAAATTTATATATATAAATATTAATATATTTTTATAATATAGCTATTAAATATTTAAAATTTTATAGTAAGTTATTAATTTAAATCCAGCTAAAAGTATAGTAATTAAAGTTAAAATTTTTAAAAACCTTAATATTATTTAAAATAATAACTTTAAAAAGTTAAATTTTTTTATTTTTTTTTAAAAAAACTAATTAATTTATTACAGTTTATATATAACTAATTAAATTATTACTTTAATAAAATTAAATAAAGTAAAAACACAAAAAAAAAAAGAGATATTAAAATTAATACTATATTTACTATAAAATAAATATTAAAAAAAGAGTTTTATATAAGATATATACTATTATTTAATTCTCTTTATTTTATTTATTTTAAAAAAATATTTATATAACTATTTAAAACTTACTCTTTATATAATTACTATACTTTTTTAATTTATTTAAATAGTTAGATATATAATAAGAAAATAACTATATTATAGATATTAATATTGTTTTTATTTAATATATAATATTATTAAATTTACCTATATATAATATATTATTATATAAATATAATACTTATTTCTTTATTTTTATTATATAATACTTATTTTAATTTATAGCTTTAAAAATTTACTAATAATATTATATACTAATTATAACTTAAGTTTATTTAAAAACTTAAAGTTAAGTTTTTATTGACTTTTTAATTTATAATTTTATTATTATAAAAAAAAGTATACTATAATACTATTATTAAAGTAGCTAGAGGTTTTTTTTAGTAGCTATAAGTTAAATTATTTTTTAGTTTTCTAAAAGCTAGCTAAATGAAGATTAATAAAAAAGGTTTTTATTTTACATTAATAATTATTTATTAAAGATATAAATATTCTAATATTTATAAATAAATACTTTAGCTATAATAATATAAGTAAGTATATATTAAGCTAATTAGAAAAAAAAATATAATTATAATTTAATACTAGCTAAAATAATAGTTAAATAAAGATTAAGTAAATAAATATAATTATATAATTAAAGTTAATATATTTATTAGTTTTTAAATTATCTTTATATTTTATAGCTAAAAAACTACTAGTTATTAATTATTCAGTTTTTTTATTTAATTTTTATTTAATTTTATTAAATAGATTAAAGCTATATAGTATTCTTAAATAATAAAAATAAATAGTTTATACTATATTTAGTTATAAAAGAATTAGTAGCTAAATAATAAAATTATTATATATTAATTTTTATTTTAAGTTTTAATTTAACTTTTTTAATTTTAATTTTACTATTTATAGTTAATAATCTTAATATTTATAATTAATAATTTTATTATTTATAAATAATAACCATAAAATAGTAATTTTATTTTAAATAATAAAATATAAATAAAATTAATATCTTTTATTATTAAAAAGCTAATTTTCTTTTTAATAATGATTTAATTTTTTTAACTTTAATTATAGTAATTATTTATAAAACTATTTATAAAACTAACTTTATTTAAAGGTTAAAAGCTTTTAATAGTATATACTTTAAAAAGAAATTAAAGGCTAAAATAGTCTTAAAAAGACTAATAGTTAGAATAATAGTATAATAAATTTAATATTTAAGCCTAAAGTAATAATAACTTAAAGAAAACTAAATTTATATTTTTATAGTATAGTTATTTTTTTATTATATATCTAACTACCTAAATAAATTAAGAAAATATAGTAATTTATAAATAGTAAATCTTAAATAGTTAGATAAATATCTCTTAAAATAAATAAAATAGAAAAAATTAAATAATAATATATATCTTATATAAAATCCTCCTTTTAATATTTATTTAATAGTGAATATACTATTAATCTTAATATTTTTTTCTTAGTATTTTTACTCTATTTTAACCTTATTAAAGTAATAACTTAATTAGTTATATATAGACTATAGCAAACTAATTAGTCTTTTAATAAAAGAGTTTTAAATTTAGCTTTTTAAAATTATTATTTTAAAAAGTATTAAGTTTTTTAAAACTTTAATTTTAATTACTATACTTCTAGCTAAATTTAAATTAATAACTTACTATAAGATTTTAAATATTTAATTACTATATTATATAAGTTAACTTTATATTTTAAAAATATAAAATTAAATATTAATATAATATTAAGTATTTATATAACTCTAAAAATAATATAAAAAAAGCTAAATATAAAATATATTAAAAGTCTTTTTATAAATATAAACTTTTAAGCTCTTTATTTTATTATATATTATAACTAAATATAAATTAATAAATTATATTAGCTATTATATATACTTATACTCTATAAATTTAATTAAAAATAAATAGTACTTTTATACTATAAAAATAAAATAAAAAAATATAGTAGCTAAAATAAAACCTCTATTTTATATTTTAAGCTTAAATTAAAACTCTATTAATATTATATAAATTAAAAAAATAACTCTTTTATTAAAATTAAAATTATTCTATATTCTAAATATTTAAATTAATTTATATATAGTAAAAACAATATATAGTAAAAACTATATATAGTAAAAACTATATATAGTAAAAACTATATATAGTAAAAACTATATATAGTTAAATTAAATATATTATTTAACCCTACTATATATTATTATTATTATTAGTTATTTATAGCTACTATAAATAGATTATATATTCTAATATAAACTTAATATATTAAAACAGTCTACTAGCTACCTATAGCTATATAAGTAGAATTTAATATTAACTAGCTATTAATATTCTAACTGTTATTAACTACTTAAAAAAATATTTAAATCTTATATTCTAGCTATTATAACCTTCTCTTTTTCTTTCTTTTTTAAAGTTTTATAAGTTAATTTTTACTCTTTCTTTTTACTATACTAATAGTATTTTTAATTTAAATTTATATTATTAATCTAATTATATTATTAGGATTTTATTAATAAGTTAGTATTTTTTACTTTTAGCTTTATAATATAGCTTTCTAACTTTCTACAGTAAGAATAACAGTAATAATAATAATAATAGTATATTCCTACTACTTATATTAACTATTTTAAAATATAATTTATTTTTAAATAATAGCAATAAAATTAATTTAGAGTATTACTATCCGCACAACCCCATATTGCTATCCAAACAACCTTCCGTTACATAACCACATTTGCCGCCCCACCAAAGCTGCTGCATCCGCCGCCCACAACACTATAGCGCACACTATCGCAAGCCGAGCTCGAGACACAGAGCAGCCCGAGACCAACCCAAAGAACATCGACGCCCAGATCACGAGGCCAAACAAATACTAGGGGCAGGGAACGAGAGGTGGACGGGGCAGAGGTGGACGGGGGGGTCGGCGGTCGGCGGCCCCGTCTTCGGCCGTAGAGGAGGTCATCCCAGCCACGCAGTAATGGCCCGGAATAACAGCCAGACCGACATAAATACTACTTTTCACGGGGAAATACCAGAGATGCATTTTTTGAACGATTTGGCCGTAGTTGGGCTTGCAGGCTGTTGTATTATATAGATATTAATTGAATTCGCTTAATGTTTATTGCGTTCCCTGACTTATACTGTAGTTTTAGTGTGGCGGGGGGAAGATATAAAATGCAGGGCGAAAAAAAATGTAGTTATATGACGGAAGGTTGTCTGGATAGCAATATGGGGTTGTATGGATAGTAATACTCTTAATTTATAATAAAATATAGTTATTAATATTAACTTAAATTTTATTTAAATAGATTTCTTTTATTAAAATTAACTAAAGTTTTTAAAAATAGTAATTAAAATAATAAAAACTTAAGATTTATTAATAAAATAGATAGAAAGATTTTTAAGCTTTAATTTAAAAAGTTTTTATATTATATAAAAGTAATATAAATAATAGCTAACTAAAATCCTAACTAAAAAGTAAATCTAAATAAAAATAAATTAATTATAAAAGGCACACTTTAAGTTTATCTAACAGTAGGATTCTATATATTATATATCTTAAGCTAAAAAGAGAGAGAAGAAAAAAAAAAGTAACCTTACTAAAAAGTCACTATAAAAACTCTACACACTTATTATATAGCCAGATATAAGTTCCCCCAGGCTAAGCTCTAGCTTAGTCCCTTACTTCAGGCTCAGCCTTTAATATATCCCCCCCCCTTTAGGCCCTCCTACTGTTCCAATTAGGCCAGACTAATACAGCTTACTAGTAGTAGCCCATTAAATAGCCCAATTAAATTAGCCTTAACTTATTATTACCCAATTAAAAAGACTATTCTTATCTTACTGTATAAGAAGATACAGTTGCAGTACCTTATATATACTTAGTTTCTACTAGATTAGAGTGTATAGCAGCTCAGTTAAGAGTATCCCTCTATACAACCTTATCTGCAACCTGGCATTTAGCTGTAATAAATACTATACTTAATTGGATAGATATTATTATCCTACTACCTAATTCAGATAACTATCTTACTATAATATACCTATAAATACAGTTACAGTACTATATAAGTACTCTATTATAGTAGAGTTATACTATATTGCTATATAGTTATAGGCTTCTTAATATTATACTTTATCTATAATAAGGTATTTACCTGTAACTAATATCTTTAAAGATAATAGAAAATATAGTTTCTATTATCTATAATTTACACTTTTAGTTTTTAGCTCTATAGCTACTTAAACTCTATTTCTATTATCCTTAAAAAAGACTTTTTTTCTTTTTTAATCTTACTATAACTAATATAGATTTCTTTCTCTTTCTTTTTTATCTTTAGGTATTCTTTATACTTACTGCTAACTTACTACTAACTCTTTAGTAAAGTCTATTTTTTTTAAGTATTTCCTCTATCTCCTCTATAAATATAGTATAAGTTTCTCTTTCTAACTTAATACTTTAAATTAGATTGCTATTAACTTATTTTATAGTATTATTAGCTGTAAATAATATTTAGTTAATACTATATCTTAGTATTTTAGTACTACCTTCTATTATAAAAGTAAGAATACTCTTACTGCTACTTCAATTTCCTATAAGACTAAATCTAAATATAAGTTTATAGCAATCTTATAGCTAGCTGCCTACTAATACTCTAGCTAGCTTTATCTAATAAGTATGCCTATTATATAGATAATAATAAACTGTATACTAAAGTTAGTATACTTTTAATCTATTTCAATCTAGCTGCTAATTTATTATATCTAACTATCTAAAAAGTATTATACTATATTTAACTCCCTCTATTTAGCTATTAGTAAGTATAAGAATCTTTCTATTAAGGAATTTATTGCTAAAGACTATAAGTATTCTATTATATCTTTATAGCAACCTTATTAATATCTTTAAACTGCTATCTATAAGGCTACTAAATATATTCTCTATTATATCTCCTATAGAAATAAAACAGTATAAGCTTACTTTACTCTTATTATTACTACTATTAATAAAGCCTAAATAAAAGTTAAATACTCTAAAAGGTTATAGTATTTTATCTATATTTTCTTATATATATCCAGCTTAATATTACTAATATCCTTTAGAGCATTCTAGTCTATATAGCTAGCTTTACAGCTAAACTACTAACTTATATTAATCTTACTACTTTTTTAAATAATCTTACTACTAATAAGAATAAAGATAAAAAGAATAAAGATTAATTTTATCTTTATTCTTACTATTACTATACTCTTACTATACCCCTACTATATTTTTTATTTTATTTATAGATTTTTATATAGTTAGTATATCTATATCCTTAAGTTAAAGTTAAATTAATAAATTACTACTATCTTACTATACTCTCTTTATAATATCCTACTTATCTATAACTATAGCTACTTACTTTTTCTTCTTTAGAATATTATACTTACTATAAGATTTATTTACTATATTAATAGGTCTATAATACACTTTATATTTATCTAAAGCTTTAAGCTTCTATATACTATTAACTAGTTTCTATATTAGGTTTTTATATTCTTACTATTATACTAAAGCCTTATAAAATACACTACACTCTTACAGCTTCTATTAGATATATAGAATCTTTTTAACTTTAAATTTATTACTATTTTTTATACAGATAGATAAGAACTATATATTATCTCTTTCTTAACTAAAAAAAAAAGTCTTTTTATACCCTCTTTAGTAAGTTAATATAAAACTGTAAGTAGATTACTTTAGGTATATTAAGCTTTACTATATATAAGCTAATAACCTTAATAACTTAGTATTTTTAGTATAGCTAGTTAAGCTTCTTAAAAAGCCTCAGTATCTTAAAGTTCCTTAAGTTTACTTAGATTTTATTTCTAATTTAAAGCTTTTTAACTAGATATTACTTCTTATTAGTATTATCTTTATAGTATTATTATATAACAGCTAAAATAACTTAAATAAACTTATAAGTATTATATAGCTTCTTAACTAGTTAGAGTACTACTTTCTTATTACTATTAAATAGTAAGTATATCTTAATTACTTCTATCTTAAAAATATAAATATAGTAGCTATATTTAATAAAGAATAAACTTAATTTAGTAAAAAAGTATTCTCTATTATTAAATACTAACTAAACAGTAAATAAATAGCAATTTTAATCCTTCTAAAAATAGATAATATAGACCTAAAAGTAAACTTAAATCTTCTAATTATATTTCTTTAGTCTACTATCAGTCTAAAAGTAGTAAGTAGTATTAAATTACTATTCTATTTTAGCTAGCTTATAAAAAGCCTACTAAAACTAGCTAATTTAGTTACTCCTTTAGTTACTTATAATAAAGTTTAGTATTCTATAGAAACAGTAGTAACAGCTAATAAATCGCTATATATATACCTTAGTATCTATAGTAGGTATTTCTTTTAAAGTAACTATATAGATAAGTTAGTTAATAATAACCTAAAGGTAGTACAATCTACTAATATCTATTAGAGGAAAATCTAAAATAAAGTTTATTACTAGATTACTATAAAGCTATTTAGAAATAAAAAGGGGTTTTAACAGTCTTTTTTTTACTTCCCTCTAGATATAGTTTTAACTATAGAAGTTACAGTTAGTAATAAAAATATAAATAAGCTATAAGTAGTCTAATTAGAATTAATACCTTCTAATAATAGTAATAATTCTATTCTATTTAGAGTAACTAGAGGTTATTAAGTTATATTCTAATTAGATAATATAAATATATAGCTAGTCTTTTATAACCTTTTTAAGCTCTTTTAAGTTATTACCCCTAAAGACCTAAAGTTAGTCTCTATAGATTAGCTAGCTCTAAAAGCTTATTCTACACTCTATAATATTAACTTTTAACTTAAGCTTAATAGAAAAGCAGTAGGCTTCTTATAATACTATAGCTAAAGTACTTTAGTAAACCTTATTCTACTCTACAGTCTCCTTCTATAAAATCTATAGGTTTAGTTATAAGGGGAATATAGCAGTTAGCTATACTATAATTACTACAATCTAAATATAAATCTCTAGTAGAATTACTAAGTTAGATATAAGCTAAATATATCTACTTTACTTACAGTAATTATCTGCCTCTAATAGTATATCTTATTTATAGCAGCTAAAAGTATTAACTACAGTATTCTTACAGCTAAACTAATACTATAGAATAAAATTATACAGCTATAAGTTCTCAGCTTAATAGCTTTATTATCTTAAGAGATACTATTTTTTTATAAAATATAGCAGATTCTTATAGTTAGTTATAATTATAAAGAACTTACAGCTAGTTAGCTTTACTTTTTATTTTTTTAAATAGTATATAATAGCTAGTATCTTCTAGTTGTAAATTAAATAGTTATACTTATACTTTATAAGTTACTATAAGTAAAAAGTAATAAAGTAGTATACTTTCTATAAGTTCTTTTATAAAAGAATACTACCTAAAGTATAACTTAATAAATTAGTCTTAAGAAATATCTTTCTTTTTAAATCTTACTATACTAGTATAAAAGCTTTATAGAAGTAGTATTTTAACTTTTAAAATACTACTTCTTTTAGTAATTTCTATTTATAGAGTATACTTTTTCTAGTAAAATCTATTAAAAGTATAGTAATTTTAAAGAAATTTAATATAAAAATATAGTAGTAATTAGTAAATTCTAAAAAGCTTTAAACCCTCTTAACTATTATAGATACTTACTACTTACAGATAGTTTACTGCTTTTTTAGATTATATAAAATTCCCTTTTTTACTATTGTAATAAACTTTAAATATTTTACCTTTTTAATAGCAAACTTATATTTCTTAGAGTCTAAATTTAGCCCTACCTTAATAAAAATACTAAATACTTACTATACCTTCTCTATATAGTTTTTATAAAACTCTAATAAGTAGATTAATATATTATTAAAATATACAGTTATAAAATTATCTAGCTCTCTCTATAAGATTTAATTAATATACTACTAGAATATAGTAGAAGTACTATTAAGTCTAAAGAGATATACTAGCTATTTAAAAAACTTAAAATAGATATAGAATACAGTCTTAAACTTATATCTAGAAGCTATTTAGATCTTATAGAAGGCAGTAACTATATTTAATTTAGTAAACTATTAAGCTTCTAATAGATTATAAAAAGTCTTAGTAATAAGTAGAAAAAAATAGTAATCTTATTATATAATTATATTAAAAGTGTAGTAATTATAGTAAAAGTAGAAACTTTCTTTAGACTTCTTAATAAATAGAATTAAAGCTATAGCAGTTAAGCTGCTAGTATATATATATCCCTTATTAAATAAGTTAGTAAGTATCTTCTATAAGATTAATAACTCTTTTTAGGATATACTGTAGAGAAGTCTCTAGAGTAATAAAGGTTTATCCTCTTCTAGCTCTTACTGTAAGTTTACTTTATAGTTAATATTAAATTAGTATAGAAGTAGCTTTTTAGTTTTTACAGCTAAAAATAAATTACTAAACTCTTAAAGGATTTCTATTAGTATATATAAACTTAAGTCTATAGAAGTCTTTTTATAAAGAGCTTAGTTAATATTAGTAAGACTAATATATCTAATAGATATTATAGTGCCCTTCTAGTAGTACTACCTACAGTAAGCTTATTAGTAGTAGCTAGCTATAATAGCTCTAATAACTAGCTTAATAGTGTAAATCTTTTAAATTTAAACTAACTTCTTCTTACTGCTAATCTATAAGGTTAGTCTAGTAGTACTATAGTATACTTACTTCTTTCTGATTAAATAGCTAATATTATTCTATTCTATTTAAGATTTCTCTAAAAATAGTTCTTTCTTTAAGCTTTATATAGTATAGGTAAAAAGAGTCTATTTATAACTCTCTATTTTAAGAGTTATTACTACTATACCTTTAGCTATAATAGATATAGTAAACTTAATAAAACTGCTAAATTATTATAGCTTTATATTTATAAATAGAAAATATAGTTTCTAAATATAAATAGTATTAATTAGGGTATATATATTATAGCTGCTATTAACTAAAGCTTATATTTAGATATTATTAACTTAAATCTCTATTACTATTAACTTACTAGTTATATACTCTTTTTATTCTGCTTATTCTCTTTTTAATACCTCTAGAGGCTCTAAAGTTTAATTTTATCTTAAAGCTATTTATTTTTTAATACTCTATTAGAAAAGCTATTATAACTATCTTATAGCTTATCTATAGCCTTCTTACTATAGGTAGAAAGTTTAATAGCTACTACTTTAAACTTAATATATTAATTTAAGTAGTTCTATACTAAATAGTTCTATAAGATATAAATATAGTAGTAATAATAGCAGTTAGATTATAGAGGCCTTATAGTATAGTCCTAAGTGTTTTTTAAAGCTCTTTAAACTCAGTTAATATTAGTTATTATAGAATCTCCCTTAATATTCTATTTTTTCTCTAGATACTATACTATATATTTATAGTATAGCTAGTATATTCTTATCTTAAGATTTTTAACCTTTTAAGTAATCTTTTAAATTTAATATAACTATTTAAAAAAGTTTATTAAAAGATTAACTGTAATTAAACTATATTATAGCTATAAATTAAAAGCTCTCTTTAAAAAGATTATTTTAATACTATTATTTTAATTAGTTTTACTAACTTTTAAAATTCTCTACTTAAAAACTAAAAGAAAGATAAAAAATATAATATTATTACTCTATATAAGCTTTTACAGTAATACTATAGCTTACTTTTAGATATTTCTATTCTTATAGTTTTAGTTAAAATAGACTATAAAGTCAGCAGAATTATAGTAACTCTTTAGGCTACTTAAAGTATAAAAAATAATAATAATATATTAAGGCTTAATTATAAAGTAGAAGTTAATAAGATATTAAATTTATTTATAGTTATTAATAAGAAAGCTATTAATCTTAATTTTATCTCTTATTTACTATAACTAAATAGTATATAATTACTATAGTTTCTAAAGAACTTAAGTAGATCTAAAAGGAGCTTTCTTTTTAGCTATATTAGAGCCTAAAAAGGGGGTTATTCCTATAATAGAGGGACAACCTCTATAAGAGGGGTATCAGATAAACTTATTATAGTTACTACAATATTAGTAGAAGGGTATTACAACCCAAACCGAACTACCTCTTCTTATAGCAGCTATACTTAGTCTTATATTGCCTTCTAAATTATTTACTAAAACCAAACTAACTAGTTATTACTTACTGAATAGACTGCTAGTTCGGGCTTTATTACTACCTACTTACTATAATAATAATATAAAGATATTAAGCTTAAGATAATATAAGAGGTACACCCTAAGTTTATCTAATAGTAGAGTTCTATATATTGCATATCTTAAGCTAAGGAGAGAGAGAAGGGAGGAAGGAGTAACCTCACTGAGAGGTCGCTGTGAAAACTCTGCGCGCTCATTATATAGCCGGATGTAAGTTCCCCCGGGCCGGGCTCTAGCTCAGTCCCTCACTTTAGGCTCAGCCTCTGATATTAATATAGATATTAAAAATCTTAAGGTATTCTAAAAGTTAAATTATTAAATTAATAACTTTTAGATATAAAGATTAAAATAGAGTAAAAAAGTTAAATAGAATTTTAGCAGATAGATAAAAAGCCGCTTAAAACTCAAATTTAAGCTTTAGTAATTATAATATATATAATAAAAATACAGTAAATTTAAATATTAAGTTCCCTTATTAAGAAGCTAATTACTAGTTATATATATTTTAATTTCTAGCTACCCTATAGCTTACTAACATGTTTTAATTTCACACTAAAATTTAATTGCCAGTTGCTAAATAGCGATTCATATAAACTCAGGTTCGGGACTTGCAAGATCGAGCATCCCACACCCCTCGCTGTTTCCACATGGGAGGCCAAGCAAGGTTCGGCCTTGGATCCATATAATTTGTACGAGTATATATACTTGCGCCACCCTATCACAAACAACCGATCAAGGCACCAAGTGTGATCAGATCCGCCCCCACTTACTTCCTTTTCCGGTCTCTGCCATGAGTACGAATGACCTGCTTGATATGCCCGTACCACTGTTTGAGCTCCGTCTCACGCTCTTCCTCGTTGTTCTCGTCAAGCAGCATGGTACTAGAGCGGCTCAATCGCTCTTTAATGGACTGTCTAGGCGAACCCGTTGAGACCAAAGCCTCGGCAAAGGTGTGCATTTTTGACTTGTTTGGCTTAGACCCAATGGCTTCTAAAAGTACCTTAAATTGGGCCTCGTAGAGACGCTGGCACCTGAGGTTGTCATACAGGGTCTTCTCGGGGTGATGGTTCGGTGGTCAATGTTCCCCAATGGTGAGCCCGACTTGACAGGGTTGTCACGGCGGCGAAACTCGACCTTGGTGTACTGAGCACGCCCGTTGGCGCCAGCGTTGAGGAATAGCTCCATTATGGCAACCCACCTCCTGCAGTTGTGTACGGTCTGCGCCGGGCCTGGCTGGACCGGCACCCACTCGTCTGAGAAGCAGTGATATCCTGCTTCAAGGACCTCCCTCCACACGTCTCGCAACCCGTGCCATCTTTCGTTGGGACTGCAAAGCTTGTGTAGGAGTGATTTGACAACCGTTTCCGGCGGGAGATCCAAGTTCTCGGGCATGGTATCCCCCCAGGGCAGGGTTTTCAGATCTTGGCGATTAATGGCATGAAGCAGCAAGGATCGTTCCGAACTGTCCTTCAACTGGATGCCGATTTGCCCAATCGTCTCGAGCAAATACTCCCACAGACCCACCCTGATGGCTAGCAGAGAAGAGTATTGTTCTTGGGACACGCGCTGGAAGAAGGTATCCGTGTCCACCCTTGCAATGCCCTTCGACTCGAGAACCACAGAGTTGCAGAGCCTTCTTAACTTGAGACACGTCCTGCTTAGCTCGTCAACTAACCGAACGTACGATTGGCGATCATTGGCATCCTTGTCCGCCACCAACGCAATGGCCAGTACATCCGAAATGTAATTGCTCGCAGATCGAGCAGTCGAATCATTCCTTCCGGCGGGGAGGAACCGTTTCAGCCGGATTGTGCTTGCGCTGAGCAAGTTGAGGAGCGGATCAAAACTTGCGGTATTGATCTCTCTCATGTCCCGATTGCGTTGCAGCATGTCCGAGATAAACGCCCGTGCTGAGCGGTGTATGAATTGTACTTCACCTGTCTGACGAACCTCGAGGAAGTCGGCACAGCGGCTCTTTAAGCGCCGTTTCATCCTGTCGGCCGTTGTCGTAAGTTGAGCCTCCAAGTTGATCTCAATCATTGGGAGAAGCTCCTCGTTGATGGCGCGAAGATTGCTCTTGGGGGCTTGTTCTTGACTCGTCGAATCTTCCATGTAGCCTTCCTCTGCCAGAGAAAGCAGAACAAGGTCGAGTTTTCTCGGTGCCGCTAAGACCAATTGAAATATCTTTGATGCTTCTCGGAAATACTCGTGTGGGAGAGAATTCCACATTCGATCGTAGACCTCGTAAAGACCCACTGGGGTACTTTCAAGGTGCTCCTGGAGCTGGGCATTAGAGTCTCCGGTTTCGATACCACGAACAAGTTTGTCCACGGTCAGGGCAGCCCAGAGCGTAACTCCTTGGGATTTTTCAATGACAGTCTTCCCAAGCGCGCTAGTGTCTAGGCCCGTCCTTTGCCCAGCCTCTGAAAGCCTCGTTTGCACGAAGGATTCAATGTCTTGATTATTGAAGTCGTGCATGTATATGCGTGGTATACCATCAAGAGCATGCATCAAGATGCCCAGCGGCCTACTGGAGATGCAGATTTTCACGTTTGGGTGATTTTGGCAACCGTGGACAAACTCGCAGACTTGTCTGTACGGATCGTCGACTTCCTTACTGGGCTGACACTCATCCAACGCGTCTATGAAGACGGCATACTTCAAACTTAGATTTGATCGCACCGCCTTGTTGAATGCCGATATGAGTTGCTCCCATCTATAATTCCAGTCAGAAGATGAAGAAAATGCCCTCATCCATCCCGTCAAAGACATCAAAAATGAGATGACTTTTGGTGGACAAGATTTGGTATAGAATTGTGCAAAGCATGTCCTCGGCTGATTGCTGATGCTTCTTGTCTCTTGCGAAATAGAAAGCAACGAGGACTAAGTTCTCTTCACCGACTTGAAATGATTTCTGGAGCAAGTATGGTGTCAGGTCATGATGGAAGATGTGCCTCATCAGAGTCGACTTTCCACTTCCGGGTTTTCCGCTGATCCAGAAGGCGTTATCTTTCGATTGTAGCCACTTGGTGACGGGGTTTTTAATATCCAACGAGGTGGTATCGAGAGAGGGTAGTAGCGATGACACGACAATATCAGGCTTGGCATTAGTGCTTTGGTCATCTGTGGATATAGATGCTCGAAGTTTGCTAAGAACCACTACACAGACAGAGAAGCACACATTAGCGCCTGTCGCGATGTTCGAAAAAGAGGTCGGCTTACTGTCTTGAGTACGAGACTGGTCTGTTCTAGAGCTATTTCCAGGGTCAATCATAGAGGAGTCAGATTCCTTTAGAATGACAGGGGCCGTTTGCTCAATTTTTTCGGTCACAACTTATGAAGAGCGTTAGTGATGCGGTAGCCTTGTGGGAATATGACACGCGGCAGTAATTGAACCACCTACTTCGAGAAAGCTGCCCTGGCATGTAAGCTATTTCCTGAATGAACAATCGAATCGTCTTATAAATCTCGTCATCTGGACCTAAGAATTGCCCGAGACTCGCATGGTCGCGCAGAGAGACCTGGCTTCGGCTAAAGGGTAAGTCATATCGAGCGACTCGGGATGGCACGAGCTATTACTCCAGATCAGCATGCAGCTCAAAAGATCTGGAAAAGTTAAGAGGAATTACCGGTTCAAGCCCAGGCGTAGAAACACTTTCCATGATGGCAAGGACCGGGATTTCCTTGGTTGTGCACATTCTCGTAAACTCCTTCTCCAAAGCCTCATGCTCGTGGATCTCTTTGGCAAACGGCCGTCCATCCTTATTCAGCGGACGGGGCGGCCGCCAGGAGGACGCACCTAGCCTCTGACCAGTTGCAGACAATACCAGCTGACTGAAGACATTGAGATATAATTCCTTGTCCGCAACATAATGTGGTGTCCCAAGCAAGACGACTCCTCGTGTATTGAAGAATACGGACGCAAAGTCGACATCCTTCGAGGCAATATCGAGGGCTAGTTTGATTACGAGACCACCAAGGCTGTGTCCAACAAAGACAATCGGGGCATTGAACCATCCGGGGCTTCGTGAAATCGACTTTTCGGGTGATGTATTTGACCTGGATGAACCAGCCCTAGCCACCACGAATTCCAGAAGGTTCCTGGCCAACCGCTGGGTGTGCTCCAGTTTGGAAAAGTCTGCAGATTCATAGTGGTGGTCCCAGCAAATGATCCTGGCACTACCTATGTCTGCGTGGAGATTCACTGTGGGCCAGAATGTTGATGAGTGAGACCAGGTGTCCCATTGAGTCCGGTGAAAACCGTGGACAAAGACGACGTTAACGATAGGTCCATCAGCCGGACTCTGAATTGGTTCCAGATTGATCAACGATCCAGCAGGTCGGCCTGGCGGATGCTCCTTCGAGAAATTCAGCACTGCTGCATTGCTTTTCATGGCCAGCTCACGCAGCGCGAGACTCGCAGGATCGTAGTCAGTTGCCTTCAAGAGCAGATCCACGATGGCATATGCTCTACTACGGACAGCGATATACAGCGGTGTGTGGTTGTCAGCGTCCCTGGCGTTCGGGTCGGACTGCTGTTGCAAGAGGGTTGACACCACCTCGAGCGAAGGATTGAGTGACTTGCAGGCGAAATGCAGAGCCGTCTGTTCCGCGTTGTTTCGAACATCCGCCGACACTCCCCAGGCTAGAAGCTCTTCGACGACGCTGGCCCACCCCCCGTATGCTGCAACGTGTAGAGCACAAATACCTTTCTTGTCTTGAGCCCCTGCATCCGCACCTCGCGAAAGCAGCAGACGGACCATGTCAAGCGCTCCCGTCGAGGCTGCAGCGTGTAGCGGCGTGCGGCGGGCTTTGTCTGGGAGGTTGATGTTGGATCCGAACTTGAGCAGCACTCGAACCGTCTCCAGTGAGGCAGAATAGCACGCCATGAAGAGGGGGTTCCGTCCGAACCTGTCTTCCAGGTCGTCCGAAGGAGAAACCAGCTGCTGAACAACTCGAAAATGGCCTCGCTCCGCTGCCCAGTGGATTGGTCTTGTCCCAAGGCGATCCGTCACAGAGGTTCGGCAACCGAATGCGAGCAGCTTCTCCACGAGTCTAGCATCGCCTGTGGCTGCAGCTAGATGGAGGACTGAGGGACGCTGGGGGTCATGCACGTCAATATAATTCGGGTCTGCCCCATTGCCGAGTAGTGTTTTAGTTAGAGAACTGTCACCACGTCGAACAGCCAACGTCAAGGACTGCTCGAGGAATCCCTCGGACTTTAGTTGTTCGATGAGTTCACCATTTTCTCGACTTCGAATCCTCTCATAAAACTCGCCCAGAGCGCCGTCTCATCGCAGCGTGTTGGGGAGTCGATCTTTACTTGCCTGAAAATATCGTGTGCCCAATCTGGGAGGAAGAAGGTGTCCTTGAACTTTTCCGACGTGGCCCACGCTCTGTGCTCGCCCACAGTGTGGCCATTGGCATCACGAAGAGCATCGTCATGCCCGTGCTTTCGGAGGACTTCAATACATGTCTCGGATGAGTTGGCTGCCGCGCACTTTTGCTCCAAGGAAAGATGATCAGTGGTGCCAGTGGTCGGTTCAGAGTCAAGCCACACCTCGAGAACCTTTGAAAGGCCATATCCGGCGAGTAGACAAGACAATGTAAAGTCACAGTTGCTTGGAAAGCTTTGTTGAGAGAATTCATGTATCAGACCGCGCATTCTGTCGTTTCCCCATAGCTGTTCTAGTACCGAGAGAACTCGGCGTGACTGTGCAGAACTCCAACTTGGTGTGCGTCTTGTGCTGCCATCAAGTGGCGTGACCAGTACTTGAACGCGTAGCTGTAGCTATCCACTGGTACGGAATGCGTGCGGATCGCCGAGTCGTATGTGATGTTATTGTTAGTCGTCAAAACTCGCAAACGATCCAGTAGATTTAGGCATGCAAGAGCAATATGATACTGCAGAGTGGACGTCAACTCATGTTGTTCCAAGTACTCAAGGATGAACACTTTCAATGACGGATGGCAAACAAAGAAAATGCCATTGTCAAAGTTCAGCAGACCATGGGTGTCTGCCTCGATCTCCTGCGACAATTTCGACGCATGCGGGAGTTGTTCGAAATCCAGCTCCATGTCGGGTTGTGAAGACGGTATCGAATAGATGTTGCTGGACGCAATAGCAATTCGCATCGCAGGGAGAAGCTCAATTACCTCGTCCACGGTCAATGGCCGAGATGCCAGGGCGACGAGAAAGAGCGATCCCGTAAGATCCAACCAATTATGGGTAGATGGAAGCGCTCGGACTAATATCCACTTATAGATCTTGTTGATGTGGTCCTTCTCTCCGACGGTTTCGTGCTTGAGTGAGCTATCTTTTAAATGCTGGAGAAACTCGCGGAGAAGATCAAGTTGACGTAAACCAGTGAGGACGCGTTGTATGAGAATATTTGACAGATAGGAATGCCTCTTTTGGCTCAAGACCATGTCCAATGTCTCTTGTAGCAGTGTCCTCATCGATTCGTCTTGGTTAAACTCGTCTTGCAGGGTTGGATGGAGGAATTCGACGGGATTCAGCTGTTTCCATCCAGTATGAGGAAACCTTTGGCCAATATCAAGATGCGCCATGTGCTTGAGAGAAATATCCAACTTCGAGTGGTGGGTTAGACAGACTTTCGTGTTCCTGGGGCTCAGAGAATTCAAAAGACCAAGAAAATACTGGAATTGTGATAGGCATTGCCGTTGGGAATAGTCTAGGCCGTCAATGACGAAGAAGACTTGATCAATTCGATCGTCGTGAAGAATCGAGATTACAATTTCGGTCAACTCCATCATGGTGAACATCCTGCTAACAAGCTGGCGATGATTGAATTCGGATTCGGTATATTCGCCAGATAGCATCGGGACAAGTGAGACTTTTTTGAAGGAAGACTGCAATCGGCTTTCGCCATACCACTGCGGCCAACTAGCTCTGGGCTGTGAAAAGATCCGAGTTGTGGGGAAATGCCGAACCAAAGATGGTGATATTTCCAAGAGCTGCAACAGGAATTGATGTAGCATCTGCCTCACGGCGTACTCAGACTCTATGAGATTATCAAAAAAGTAACTGAGGACATATGGCCGTGATCCCTCGTCCAGGGGATTTGTTGCATGGTGTTCCTCGAGATAGTGGACTATGCGGGATGCCAGTTCGGATTTTCCAGACCCAAGCGTTCCGTGAAGAACCAATGTGTGGCCCGATTCCAACCATTCTTGGAATTCCTTGGTATTAATAGCCCATGCGGCTGATTCCATCCTCGGAATTGATGCAGCCGGTTTCGCTACAAGGCTGCTTGAAAGGTGGTAGTTTGGGAAGGCGAGGAATCTCTTTAGGCGACGAAGTTTCACTATGTGTTATATTCAGTGATGGATGGTGCGTGATTCTCATCCTTGGGCACCTACACGTTGTTGCAAACTGCGAGATTATCGAGGGTGGTACAAGAGTCCTGCGGTCATCCTCATTGTGTGAAGATGATTCAGGCCTAATAGTCTCCAAAGGATCTGGGTGTCTGTCAGGATCAATAATATTCTCCCGCATCGCAGCTCTTACCTTTGAAATTAGCATAAACATTCAGTTCCAGCGAGGATGATGGAATCACGGATTTGAAAGCTAGAAATGAAACCGATGCTTGATGGAAGCCTTCGGAGATGTCCTCGACGATCTTCTTCATTCGCAGATACCCAGAGTCACTCCGCCCCTGGAGCCGGCATATGGTGACATGGTTTCCAGGCAGTGTGTCCTGGATTTCTGACGGATGAAACATGGCATTTTCTAAACTGGTGACCTAAAAGAAGTTGATAACAGATTCAGACTGGGACGGGCTCGAGCTTACCAGGACGGGTAAACTGTCTCCAAATGTCTCGTGCTGTTCGTAAAAGGAGAACATATGAGCATGAGATGTCGACAAACTCTGTTCGAAGTCGTGGAAGAGCTGCAACAGCTTAGAGGTCTCGGCCAGCTCAAAAGACTGCTTTAGTCCAGCGACCTCAGAGTACTCCTCCGCGGTGTTGTAGATTCTGCGGAGAATTTGAGGCCATCCACTCAGGGACAGAGCTCTGTGGGGAGTGCCCATGAAGATGATGCCTCGGGTAAAGTCACCAATGTTCTCGCCCAAGCGGATGTCGGAGAACCTAGAATCAGACGGTCCATCGTGGTCGAGTATACAAGCCTGGACAAGCTGTCAGTAAACAAACACATGAGCCCTATTAGGTGGGTGATTGTACCGCTTTAACTAGGAAGCCTCCAAGGCTATGCGCTATCCAAATTACAGGTCGACCGCTCAGGCTCTCGACGCGGGATTTTGCCAGGAGACGCACCAGATCCCTGGCGGTATTCCAGGCAGCTTCGAAGCCGGAGTCATTCCAGATCTGCGGTTTGTAGCCAAACAATAACACGCGTGCATTGGGCAGGTCAGCCGCGACGTCTTGAGGCCAGAACACGTCACCGCACTGCCAGGTGGTCCTGTGATCACCACTCAAGCCATGGACAAAGACGAGACTGCGCAAGAGTCATTAGCGCCCTTGACTCTAAGCAGAAACTAGAGAAATCCCCTACTCGAACTGCGCCCCTTTGGGTTCGGACAGGGGCTCAAGGAAACAACCATGACGATCTTGCTGGTGGCCCAGATCATCCTCGTCGAGGGTTACCCGTAAACCAGGGCGATACTTGGACCAGAACTTCCCTCCTGTTCCACGCGTATCGGCTTCGGAAGACTGGACACCAGTGGATGTGGCGGTGGACACGCGAGTCGGCGGCTGGAAGCTGTCCTTGGACTGCGTCTTGCCACCCGAGTCAAGATCAACAGTCGCTGAAGCCATGAATTCCCTGCCAACTTGAACGGAGAGAGGCAAGGCTGCTGATATGAAATAAACTGATGTTATAAGAGGTGGTGACGTGTAAAGCAGCGCTTGTGAGCTGCTTGAGCGGCCAAAGCTATCGGTGTCGTGAGTTGTGAGGGGGAACCCAAGGCTCATCCACGTGTGTCGTGTGGCTGAGAGATCATCAGGCTGTCACGTGAAGAGATTTGCCTGACCCAGCGGCGGCCAAATCCGGTACTTCCGGCGGCTGAGCTGGTGTCATTATTGGCAGCTAGCCATAATCTGACCACTGCAGAAGACCTCTCCATCCGCTAGAAACCCGCGTGAGCGATGTATCAGATCCACGTGACGACCATCTTTGTACATAAAGTAAATCCGCCCCGCTTGGCGAGGCTGGGGAAAATCCCGCAGCCGGAACGGCCTCACTGGCGCGGTCAAGCAAGCAGATACATCATCAATTGACCAATTGCACCTATTTTGCATCACCATAACGTTGTTATTAACATACGACCATAAGCCTCAATTTTGGCCCCTTCGCAGACCGCGGTTTCCAGCCCGTTAGTCTGACAACATTTGTTGCTCCTGACGAGGCTTCAAAAGAAGCATGTCTTGGACAGCCCGAACTTGTCACTCAAGAGTCGTGCAATCCTTTCTCCATTACATTCTGTAGCCTCAAAAACAGTCGGTATTGATACAGAAGCCTACATGCCTACAATGCCTCGTCCATACTTCTTAATACAAATGCAAACAAAACACGAGCCTCTCCGGCTTTAGCATCCAAAATTAAGCCCCGAAACGTCAAGTACAATTTCGGTTTCCATTACATGGACAGTCTCGTCTACCGCTGATGCTACAGCCCTATCAGCGATTCGCGATGTCCATCAGTGCAACTTGGAGATTCGGGAGGTTGTTAAAGATCTCCTTGGGATCCACGTACGGAATGTCGTTGCTCTTGTCCACCTTGAAGCGCTCAAACAGGGCCAGCATCTTTTGTCTCTGCTTCAGCAGCTGCCAGTTTGGGAAATTGTCCCAGGTTCTCGCTAGAATGAGAATCAGCGATGCGATGCCAGATGCCAGCGCCGTCGCCACCGATGACCCAGACACCACCCTCTCCTTTTGGATGGCGTACGCAGGCGCGTCCACTTCCATCTTCTCGCCCAGAATAATGATGTCTGGAGGCTTGTCCACCCTCTGCACGTGGGCAATGGTCGATGCTGACGCCACACTGATGGTTGTGTCGTAATCGGCTGGCCACACATTGGGAGTGTATGGCTCGTCGGATTTCGCGCAGAAGACGAGAGTCGGATTGGGGCCTGAAGCCACGTCCTTGAGAGAATTCTCGAGCCTTGCTGACCTGGCGTTGAAGGACCAGCTCAGGTTCAAAATATCTGGACGGTCCTTCTTCTCGCTCAGCGCTAGTTCAATCCCCTGTTTTCTGACTGTTAGCTATCTCACGTCAGTTGCATGATACGACGCCGCTGCCACATACATCAACTGCCGTGGCTATCTTGATGTCGTGTTGCCACGAGTTGATCCGATAGATCAGAAGACCGCAAAAGGGATTGACTCTGGTGATGAGGGAGGCCATGTACGTTCCGTGCGAGTCTTTGGACGTGAACCACGGTATCTTGCGGCCATCGGCATTGAAGTGAGTTGAGTCACCTTTGATAATACTGCTCCACACGGTGCTCAACCCAAAAGAGATTCCGTTGTCAATGACAGCTATCTTGGTCCGGCAAAGCTTTCTCTTGCTGGCATCTCGGAGCAAGTTGGCCAAATGCGTGTGTGCTGTTTCAATAGGGGTAAAGAAGCTACGGCGCGCCGAGTCAGTTAACTGGTGTAGTAACATGGCCCAGGTCAAGCCCAGGCTGGCAAACTTCTGCTACGTACCGTCTGTGCAATGTGAGGTCTGGTGGACCACTGAGTCTGCCCGGCTGAGGTGCTAGTCGGTACTGAATCTGAATATCGGGCACAGTAATCGGCCTCGTCTGGTTACTGAAAATGTCTTGAGCTAACGCCTTGTTTCTGTTGCAGAGTTCCTGGGCCTTCTCAACAATCTGTTCAGCCTTGTCATGGCCCTCTGTCGTGTTCTGTGGCATTACGGAGTTTTCTTAGCATTCAGTCAGGGGATACCGTTGCGACAACGCTCACCCGCTTCTGTATTACAAAGATGGTTGCTTGGACCAACTGGAGCTCACGTCAATCAATATATGACAAGAACGTAGAAGAAGGTGCAAAGGATAGATCATACTCCCAAGATGGAAAACAGCCCGTCGAGACTCAGCCAGTGGTAGAGAACACCCCAGTGTCCGCTGTTGTAGAGAGTGATCGTCTTGAGGCACGAGCTTGCTTCATGAGCGTTTTTCGCGAGGGGCCCAATGTCCATGTCCAACTTCCTCCAGTCCAGGTACTCCACTTTGAACTTTGACACCCACAAGGCAATGCTGTCATCGTCAACAGGCTCCTTGGTGTGGTCTTTGGCATAGAGTCGCATAATCTGTGTGACATTGAACTGTTTGAGACACTCAAACAGGTCCGTTATCGACGAAGACATTTGCGACGAAATACCGTACGACATATCGGGCAAATCGAGGCGTGCAAGTCGCTGAGGAAAGCTGAACGAACCGTCGGTAGGCTTGAAGTCCCGGACAAAAACCGACAGATCATTGATGGGTTCCTGGGACTCCATGGTATCAAAATCCGACAGGTCCAGCTCCGTAACATCGTCTAAACACCAATCCGTTAGTGATTTGAGCAAAGTGGTATCCTTGAGAAGCTCTGGGACAAGCTAACATCGGTCTAACCGTGTGTTAGTAGAACATATCTCATCATTTGTAGTGTATGCGGAGAGGCAAAATAGCTTACCAAAGCCAGCCTTGTGGATCCAGCTGCCCTGTAAATATCGGAATATTAGAATTTCCACGCTGCTTTTGAGCTTTTCAAATGTCAATTGAAGCTTTTCTAGCCTCTGCCGTCGGTCTGACGGTGGACCGTTGTCGAGCTGCGCACTAACGTGTTCGCAAATCTTCGAAATGAGTTGGTACGGTGTGACGTGCTCGCTTAGTCTGCCGTCTTTGAACAGCTCGCATTCAAGCCCAGACCAAGTGCTCGTCAGTATATAGTTTGCCTCAGCCTCGATGATGCTCTCCACAATCACACAACAGTCGTCTGTAGAAGGTATAGGCCTGGTCTTGTCGGGCCGGCCCACTGCTCGATGAGCAGTCTCGACAATAAACAGATGAAGTGGTGGGGCTGATTTCACTCCTTGCTTCTCCGTCTGGCGGATAAGACTTCTTTCAGCATGGACCAACGACTGTACGATTTCAGCGCATATGATGTCGCTGCCGAGTGCGATTTCAAGATAGTTGCGCCTGTTAGAATCCGGTACTGTCATCATCGCTTTCAGTGCCTTGGGGTGCTCTCGGTGGTATTCATTCTCTTGGATATTTGCGATGAGCTTTTTTACAACTGTTGTTGACGAGTTCAGAACAGCTCGGTGTAAACAGTTCGTTTTCGGAGCCGGCGGGTCTGAATACTGTACATCTTCGGACAACAATGGGGTCAGATCTTCGGAATGGAGTCTGAGAAAGCCCAGAGCAATGGCTTCCCATTTTGATCTTTCTATTTCATCCTGATCAGTGTCGGATGTGTTCTCGTCATCCGAGTCGTCAGACAGCGACAGCTGGTATCTCATGTTCAAGGCGCCGTGGAAGCATTCTTTAACATGACTGCGCTTCTCGACGGATTTTATCAAAGTGTCGAAAAGTTCGCGCAACAAGCCACTGCCGTTTGATCTGTTGGTGTACTCTTGGTTCCACAGAGTGACTGGCGCAAGCTGAAGCATTGGCCTAACATGAACCTGCCAGAAGTCGCCTTGTGCAAGTTTCTTGTCCTATCGCGTGGTTGGTGATAAGCATAAGCGGATGAAGCAAACCTGAGATTAGAACATAGCTGAACTCGATACCTTCAACAAGTCGAACCATTTGCCAACTAATTCGGTTGCTTGCAGTAACTCGTTTTGCCGAATCGCCGTCTGGAGCTGCAGAGCAACCTTGGGGAGAGGGTCCGGAGTGCCATTGGCGGTGATGCCTTCCATGCCTCTGGAGCGGTCGAGGCCTCGCTTTGCGTTATTCGGTGCAATGAAGCTTGTCGCGCGGTACCTAACAAAGTTGAACTGAGCCGCGTGGATCAACACAGCGCGCCTCAGCTTAAATGTTGAGAAGGCTCGGCTTGAAGAACCCTGGCCCAGCCCCGCGGTCTTGTCGCGCGACACCACCTTGAGCCACTTGCATAAGCCACAGGCGCTTATTGGGTGATACAGTTCAATAGTTCGATTCGATTCTTCCACTCAGAGTCATGAGTGACATTCTCGGAACGAAATACACTCATCCTCACTCCCTCCCCGCTTGCAGCCTGGTGCGGCTGAACCGTGATGGCGGAAAGCACCGAGGAACTCCATGGTCATGTGACCAGGGAATTCCCGGGGAGCCGCCGGATCAAGAAGAAAGGCCTGACCGGTCGGGGCCAAAAGGAACAGACAAGACAAGCAGAACAGCTACACACAAATAACCTAAAGAGACACTGCAACTGAGATAGCCTTATTTGCACTCACCTGATCACATCATTTTAATCTATCATTAACCCCAAATTCGGTCCGATCAGCTGTATCGCCACAGCCTCGAGTCCGACATATTGCTGCTGCTGTAGGCGGACTCTTATTAGAAGATCGACGCGCGGCTCGCTTGTCCGCAGTACATTTTCCACCTACCCGAAGTACTCGGATGACTAAGGGGCGGGGCACCTAGACTCAAAAGGGACTGACAGGGAGTTTTGCAACAGTCCCCCATGTCGCCCACCATATCCGACAACTGGCAGAGCCTGGCAATTGAACAGCTGGCAACAAAGTCGAGAAAATGAGCACTACGACTGAAGACGACTACGACGGCGAGTCGATCCTGGAGGTGGACTTGATCGACGACCCGGAGGATGATGGCCAGACTCGCATCCCCCTGGGCGAGACCCGTTACGGAAACGAAACATCGGGCTTTTCCCTCAAGATCCGTGAGCTGCACGCCGTACACGGCACCGGCACTTGGGACTGCAAGCCAGACCAGCCCGCCAGTCTCCTGATCTTGCGGATCAAGACTATTGACTCCAAACCCTGCAGGGGCCGCCGGATCAAGAACGTCGTCGCCCGCCTGCGCTTCAAGAGCGTAAAGGAACATGGCCTGCCCGAGGACGACCCGTACATTGTCTGCTTTGCGCCTGCGCAGGAACACAAGATCGGCCTCCTCCCGACAAGCCTGTTGCGAGAAAAGCACCACAACCAGACCATCTCGTTCGATGTTGACGCCAACCCAGCTCCCGTCGTCCTGGGCTCCGAGCTTGGCAACGAGAACTCGTGGCAGTGGACGAGGGATGTCTGGGCCACCTTGGCTGCCGAAGCGCATCAGGTGCCGTACGGCCGAGGACGCCTTGGTGACAACGTCGTCCACTGGACCATTTCCGAGAATGAGAGGGCCCGTCAGATCATGGACACTGTCGATGTTGGGATCCTGCTCCGACGACCAAACGACCTGCCCTTCACCGTGGACTTTTCTGAAGTCAAGGTCACGGTTGACTGGAGATTTGCCCTTGCCGAGGCGGCCCAGGAGGTTCGCGACTCAATCAGACGCCTCGTTGGCGACGAGTCTGTGCCAACAAAGACACACACGTACGACCCTGCAACGCAGGGCAAGTTGCCAGCCGGCGTGACTGACAAGAATCTCAACGTGCTCGAGGGAGAGACGAATCTAGAGAAGTTTACATTCATGCATATCCTGCAACGCACTCGGGGGATCAAGTACGATGGGCCAGAGGAGGCAGCACCAGCAGATTGACGAGTGAGTCGTATGTGGATGATGATGATTAAGAGGTACTTTTCTACTGGTGCTACTGCTATCATATATGATCTTATTAAATGCTTCCTCATGTTACATGTAGCCCTTGTGCAAAGTACACTTGAGTAGCTCCCTATCATGTCGTCCGCTCTTCAGCATGAATCATATACTGTTAGGACAAAGTATGCTCAAAGGAAGCTGTAAAAATGCATTCTCTTTTTTCCGGTTTCGTAATTGTAGCATGTCTCAAAACCATGAAAGGCATCTGTGCGTGCCCGTCGGTGCGTGGCGCGCTCGTCAGAGCCTGATTGCCTCGACTTGTTCTGAAAACCCCCGATAGTCGGTTGCTTCTCCAGGAACAGTGATTGATTGGTCAGAGAAAGGTGGTTGAACCGGGGACAACACCGTAGGATTTACTTACCTAGATAGAGGGGACGTACGATGATGGTATCTAGATCTCTGTATCCCGTATCTCAGTAACTAACTCGGGGGCTTCAGTCAGTTTTATAGCTCTTAGTGTCCTAGTATTGAGAAAGGGGAATGAAAATAGAGTAATAGCTACTATTTATACTGGCTGCAGGCAATTTAGTAGGAAACTGTATTTCTAGTTGTAACTCTTAAGATTATCTTTCTGCTATTTTCTCTTATTTCTAAATATCTTAAAAAGCTATTTATATTTAAGATTTAGAGGGAGAATTATATAGTTAAAATTAATAAGTATAATATAGTAGTACTTATTATTCTAAAGCTAGTTAGTATTATACTTATTACTATAGTTAATATCTTTAGTTTAAATAGTCTATAAAGAATACTATATTTTTATTATTAAATTTATTTTATTTATATATATATAGTTACTATATCCATTAGTATCTTCTTATTATATAATATTAGTATTATATAGAAAACTCTAGCTTTAATAGAGAGTATATAGGTTTAATTTATCTATATAAATTCTAAATATATTAATACTATTTTACTTTAAAGTTTATTAAGCTATATATAGATATAGCTTTTATACTTTAAGAAGTAAAAAGAGCTAAATAGTATTTTCTTACTAATAAATATATGTCTATATAGTATTAACTTTAGCTTAAAAAGTATATTTATTACTTTTATTTTACTCTAGCTATTTAATATCTAGCAGTTTTAATATAGATTCTAATAGAACTATTTATCTATTAAATAAATAAACTTATAAATATTAATAAAATACTAAATACTATTTTTAATAGTACAATATAAAAGTATATTAAAGTAGTTATTATTAAGATTTCAATCTTTTTTAAAGTTTAATAAATAGATCTATATATGGTATTATTTAATAGATATTAACTTAAATATTTTAATATATTTTTTTTAAATTACTATTTAATAAACTATCTTTCTATTTATTAATATTTTTTTTATTTAAAATTAAAATAAATTACTATTTAGTTTATTATTTTTTATATTTTTTATATTTTTATAAAGTATAGCTATAATTTTATAGAATAATTTTAATTATAATAAGACTTTTTAATTTATTAAAACTATGTTAAATATAAACTTTAAGCTTTTTATTATTTATAATAATAATATTAAAAGTAAGTTTATATATTTTACTTTTAGAAGATATATTATATTATTATATAGCTTTATTATTTTTTTAATATTATTTTAGCTTTTTATAATATTATAGTAAATAAAGCTTTTTTAAAAGCTTTAAATTAAAAACTTAATAAATAAAAGCTAGCTAGTTAAACTATAGCTATATAGTTTATTAATAAAAGTAGCTATTAGTATAAATTATATATATTAATAAATTAAAAGTTAGAAATAGTAAGAATATAAAAAAGAGTAATAATCTAGCTATTATTTAAAGAAATAAAACATAAAAAGTAATAAATTTATAACTTTTTTAATACTTTTAAAGAAAAAAGAATAAATATTAATAAAAGCTATTATAATAGCTATAATATAATAAGTATAATATAATAAAAATAGAATTTTAATTAAAAAAAGAAAAAAGTATACTATATATATTTCTTATATAAATTAAATATATCTTAAGTAAGTTTATAATAAGTTAGTAGCTAGCTTTTATAATATTAAAACTCTAAATAAACTAAATAATAAATACTTACTTATTATAAAATTTAAATATACTAACTTATTAATAAGATATTTCTAGTTTAAATTTACTATTATAGTAATAAAAAAAAGAAAAATTAACTTATAAAACTTTAAAAAGAAAATAGAAAAATATAATAACTTAAATAATAAAATTTTAATATTTTATAATAAGCTATTAAATTATAATATTATTAATAACTATTTAATATTAAACTTTATAATTATAACTATTAATAGTTAGTAAGTAACTTTAATTTATTAAAGTTTACTTTAATATATATAATTAAGATATTAATATATAAAATATAATAATAATATATAATATAAAATTAATAATATATTTAATTTAAAGATATAGAGCTTTTACTATATATATTATAATTTATATTAATAAATTAAAAAGATAATTTTAATTTTAATAAAGAAATTATATTTAATTATTAAAATAATATTAAAAATTTAATTTCATTTTAATAAAGAAAAAAGATTTTAATTTTATTTTATAATATAAAAATACTATTTATTTTTAATTAAATTTATTAAATATAAATAAATTATTATATTTAATTTTAATTTTTATATTTAAAAATTATAAATTTAATAATTTAATTTTTTAATTTTTTAAAAAAATTAATATTTATATTATTTTTATTTAATTTTAATTTTTAATTAATATTTTAATTAGTTATTATTTATATTATTTCTATATAATATAAAAAATTTTAAAATAAAAATTATAAATTTTTTTTTTAATATTATTAATAAAAAGAATTTATTTTTAAATTAATTATATAATTTTAAAGTTTTTAATTTATATTAATAAAATATATTTTTTTTTTCTATTTAAATAAATAATAAATTAATATAAGTAATTTAATTCTTTTATAAATTTAATTTATTAATATTATTTAAAAGCGCACAGCGGGAACATACCGTTGTTATTATTGTTATTGTTGCTGCTGCTATTCTTACTACAGGAAGTCAGAGACCGCACTGCAACCTGAAGGCAGGAAATACCAACTTGTCGATAAAATCCTATTAACACAATGAGGTTAGCGACACGAACCCGGATCGGAAACACTGCTGGCGCGGCGGGAAGGGGGTGTGGAGGTCAACTCACAAGGCTCTGAAGAAGGAAGGAAAAGAGAAGGCCACAACAGCCGGGGCGCGAGATTCAAATACCTCCCCGGGCAGTCAACAACAGCCGGGACGTTGACAGCTGGCCGGCGCCGGGCCCCACTTTCACGGCTGCGGGCAGCTGGCGGACCGTTCTGGTACGCCGGACCTGCGCTGGGACACGTGACCCGCCCGCGGCAGCCACAAACAACCAATAACAATAACAACACGCAGCAGGGTCAGGCAACGCGCCCGACTCGACTGCGTGTAGCCCCTGCTGCGCGCGGACTAACCTGAATATTCGGGTTGTGGGATAATTTTAGTTCTGGCAGAAGGACTACTTTTTTAATCTATATGACACTAATAGGGCTCCGACTTAGGCCTAAAATACAGAATAGGGGTTTTCTTCTAGTTACTATGGTTTTTTCTTTATTTCTATAGTATAAAAGTACTATCTATCTTTAATTAGATCTATAGAGTATAAATAAATAAAATATTATTTAAAAAGAAATTATAGCTAAAATACTTAATATAATATTTTATTAAATATTTAAATAATAAGCTCTATTTAAAAAGAATTTTAATAAATTAAAAAGTTTATAACTTTAAAGAAATTAATAATATATAAAGTATTTTTTTTTATTTTCTTTTAGTATTATATTAATACTTAATATTATATAGATATAAAAGGTAACAAAAATACTTTAAGCTTTTATTAATATTAACTTATAAAGTTTAGTAAATAATTATAGCTATAATAAAAGTTAAAAAAAAATAAAAAAATAATTAAAAGAAAAATTAGCCTTTTAATAATAAAAGATATTAATCTTTTTTAAACAATTTCTTTTTAACTTTACTTAATATTATTAAATAGATTAAAACTATATAATATTTTTAAATAATAAAAATAAATAGTTAGTATTATATTTAGTAATAGAAGAAATAGTAGCTAAATAATAAGATTATTATATATTACTTTTTACTTTAAGTTTTAATCTAACTTTTTTAACTTTAATTTTACTATTTATAGTTAATAATCTTAATATCTATAGTTAATAAATTTACTATCTATAAGTAATAACCTTAAAATAGTAATTTTATTTTAAGTAATAAAATATAAGAGAGATATCTTCTATTATTAAAAAACTAATTTATCTTCTAATAATTATTTAATTTTTTTAATTTCTATTATAGCTATAATTATCTATTAAACCTTATAATTTAACATTAATAAAAAGCCAGAAGATATTAATTACCTTTTATATCTATATAATATTAAGTATTAATATAATACTAAACAGAAAATAAAAAAATAAAATACTCTATATATTGCTAATTTCTTTGGAGCTATAAGCTTTTTAGCCTATTAAAATTCTTTTTAAATAGAGTTTATTATTTAAGTATTTAATAGAAGATTATATTAGCTATTTTTAGCTATAATCTCTTTTTAAATAATACTAATAGATTAAATTTATAGAGAAATTAAATTACTTATATTAATCTATTATTTATTTAAATAGAAAAAGCTACTTAATTAATATTAACTAAAGTTTTTAAGATTAAATAGCTAATTTAAAGGTAAAAAAGCTTTATTAATAATATTAATAAAAAGATATATAACTTTTAGTTTAAAAAGCTATTATATTATATAAAGATAGTATAAATAATAGCTAGCTAGAATACTAGTTAAAAAGTGAATTTAAATAAAGGTTAATATAGATATTAGAAATTTTAAGGTATTTTAAAAATTAAGTTATTAAATTTATAACTTTAAATATTAAGGTTAGAATAGCTATAGAGTAAAAAAGTTAAATAGAATTTTAGTAAATTTAAAAAAAAAGCAGCTTAAAATTTAAATTTAAACTTTAGTAATTATAATATATATAATAAAAATACAGTAAATTTAAATATTAAGTTCTCTTAGTAAAGAATTAATTTTTTTAATATTTTATTATTTAAAATAAAATTACTATCTTAAAATTATTATCTATAGATAGTAAGATTATTAATAGTATATAATAAAATTATTAACTATAAATAATATTATTATTAACTATAAATAGTAAAATTAAAGTTAAAAAAGTTAAATTAAAACTTAAAGTAAAAGTTAATATATTTAGTTTTCTTTTTAGCTTTACTTAATATTATTAAATAGATTAAAGCTATATAGTATTTTTAAATAATAAAAATAAACAGTTAGTATTATATTTAATAACAGAAGAAATAGTAGCTAAATAATAAAATTATTATATATTAGTTTTTATTTTAAGCTTTAATTTAATTCTTCTAACTTTAACTTTACTATTTATAATTAATAATCTTACTATTTACAGTTAATAATCTAACTATCTATAGATAATAACTTTAAGATAGTAATTTTATTTTAAATAATAAGATATAAAAGAGATTAATATCTTATATTATTAAAAGGCTAATTTTTCTTTTAATAATTATTTAATTTCTTTAACTTTTATTGTAGCTACTTTAATTATCTACTAAATCTTATAATTTAATACTAATAGAAATCTAAAGTATACTAATTACCTTTTATCTTTATATAATATTAAGTATTAATATAATACTAAAAATAAATTAGAGAAAATAAAATACTCTATATATTACTAATTTCTTTAAAGCTATAGACTTTTTAATCTATTAAGATTCTCTTTAAATAGAGTCTATTTACTAAGTATTTAATAGAAGATTATATTAGCTATTTCTAGCTTTAATCTCTTTTTAAATAATATTAATAGATTAAATTTATAGGAAAATTAAATTACTTATTATTAAAGGTTATAAAATAGTAGAAAAATTAAATAAATTATAAATAAAAGGATATTCTTATAAAGAATATAAGGGTAAAATGTAAGATAAAAGATAAAATATAATAGTATATTAAATAGTATAATATAGTATATATTAATAGTGTATATAAATAAAAGAAAAAGAAATAAACTCTAAAGAAATTAAAAGTAATTACTTATAAATTAAAATACGTAATTTCTAAGCTTAAATAGATTAATAAGCTAAATTAAATAGATTAGTTATATAATATAAATAGCGTTATTAGTACTGTATTTTAATATTATATTATAAGATTTTATTTAGAATATTTCAGCTTATATTTAAGCTTAAATTCTAACTAATAGAAGTTATATATATTTATTTATATATCTATTAAACATTAATACTTATATTAATTTATTATTTATTTAAATAGAGAAAATTACTTTATTAACTTTAGCTAAAGTATTTAAAGTTAAATAGCTAATTTAAAAGCAGAAAAACTTTATTAATAGTATTAATAAAAATGTATTTAACTTTTAGTTTAAAAAGCTTTTATATTATATAGAGATAGTATAAATAATAGCTAGTTAGAGTACTAGCTAAAGTATAAATTTAAATAACTTAAGTAAATATAGATATTAAGAATCTTAAAATATTAAGTTAAGTTATTAAATTTATAACTTTAGATATTAAGGTTAAAATAAAATAAAAAAGTTAAATAGAATTTTAATAAATAGAAAAGAAACCAGCTTAATATCTAAATATAAACTTTAGTAATTATAATATATATAATAAAAATACAGTAAAAATTTAAATATTAAATTCTCTTATTAAAAAAGAAAGATTAATATATAATAATCTTATTATTATAGTAGGCAGTTTAAAACTTTTAGGCTAGTTAGTTACTAATAGAAATATAATAAAAATAAGTAGAAAAAGAAGCTATATATAGAAAAAGAAATTATTATTATATCTTTTATTATTAAATTTTCTTTTTTATTAAAGAGATTAATATTTAAATAATTTTATTATTAGAGTTTATTAAAGATTATAAAATAGTAAAATAAAAGTAATAAATAAATATAATAATAGAAGAAATATTCTAATAAAGAATATATAGTTAAGAAATAAAAATAAAAAGAAGATAGTATAATATAAAATAGTATATTAAAAGTGTATATTATATTAGAATATAAAATAAGATAAATTTAAATTAACTTAAAAATCTCTAGCTTTTTATAGATAATTTCTTTAAAGTCTAGCTATTATAGCTAGATAATAAATATACTATTAAATAGCTTAAAAAGTTAGCTTTTAGATTGTATTGAAATTGTTATTTAATATATTCTATATACTGAGATATCTAGCTTTAAATTTAAGTTAATTTTAAAATAAGTTAATTTTAAATCAATTTTTAATTTCTAATTATTAGGCTAATATTAATCTGACTAAAACAGTGTAAATAGTATTAATAATACTGTTTTTATATTATAAAAGGATATTTTTCCCTGATTTTAATAGCTTTCTTTTTAACTTTAAAGTTATTATAATAAAAGAGTTATAATAGATTATATAGAATTAATTATCTATTTATATATTTAAAGAATATTAATAGAGTTAATAAAGACTTTTTACTTTTAATTTTAAGAGATTTTATAAAACTATTTTAACTATACTTATAAACTTTATCTAACTTTAGTTTTTTACTTTATTAATTAACAGACTGCTATAAGTCTTATTAATATTTTACTACTATTATTTTCTGTAATTAACTTAATAAAATATTTAATTAAATACTTTTCTATTAGAAGATATAAGCTTTAAATTAATCTAACTATATATATATAGTTTTAATATAGCTTTAAGCTAACTAAGTAAGATACCTATATAATATTTCTCTATATATCCCCTTAAGAAATAGCAGATAATTTAAATATTAAATATTAACTTTTTTTACTGCTAAATTATTTAGCTAGTATTTCTTTTTTATTAAATATAATACTAACTATTTATTTTTATTAATTAAAGGTACTATATAGCTTTAATTTATTTAATAATATTAAGTAAAGCTAAGAAAAAAAGATTAGTAATATATATTTAAAATTAATATAAATAAAAGAGCTAATAATTTATAGCTTAATTTATTAATTATTAATAAATAAAAAGTACTTTAATATATCTATATATTTTTTTTTATTCTTTTAACTTTACTTAATATTATTAAATAAATTAAAGCTATATAGCTTTTTAAATAATAAAAATAAATAATTAGTATTATACTTAGTAATAAAAGAAATAATAGCTAAATAATAAGGTTATTATATATATTAATTTTTACTTTAAGTTTTAATTTAATTTTTCTAATTTTAATTTTACTATTTATAGTTAATAATCTTATTATTTATAGTTAATAATCTTACTATTTATAGATAACAATCTTAATATAATAAGTTTATTTTAAGTAATAAAATATAAAAGAAATATCTTTTATTATTAAAAGATTAATTTCTCTTTTAATAATTATTTAAATATCTTAACTTTTATTATTGCTATTTTAATTATCTATTAAATCTTATAATTTAATATTAATATAATATTAAAAATAAAATAAAGAAAATAAAATACTTTATATATTACTAATTCTTTTAAAGTTATAAGCTTTTTAGTCTATTAAAATTCTCTTTAAATAGAGTTTATTTACTAAATATTTAATAAAAGATTATATTAACTATTTTTACCTATAATTTCTTTTTAAATAATACTAATAAATTAAATTTATAGAAATATTAAATTACTTATATTAATTTATTATTTATTTAAATAAAAAGAATTACTCTATTAATATTAGCTAAAATCTTAAAAATTAAATAGTTAATTTAAAAGTAAGAAAACCTTATTTATAGTATTAATAAAAAGATATTTAACTTTTAATTTAAAAAGCTTTTATATTATATAAAAGTAGTATAAATAATAGCTAGTTAGAATATTAATTAAAAAGTAAATTTAAATAAGAATTTTAGGATATTTTAAAGATTAAATTATAAAATTTATAACTATTAAATATAAAAATTAAAAAAAAAAATTAAAAATTAAATAGAATTTTAATAAAAAGAAAAAAAGTAGTTTAAATTTTAAATTTTTAAAGTTTAATAATTATAATATATATAATAAAAATATAATAAATTTAAATATTAAATATTCTTTTTAAAAGTTAATATATCTATATATATTTAGAATTTATAAATAGATTTATAGCTTTTAATAAAATATAAAAAGAAAATATTTAATTATAAATAAAAATATACTAATATAAAAAGCTATTTAAATTTTTTAAATTAATTAGTTATTAATAGAAATATAAAAAAGATAAATAGAAAAAAAAAGCTATATATAAAAAAAGAAAATATAATATTCTTTATTTAAAATTTTATTTTTAATTAAAAAAATAATTATTTTAAAAATTATATTATTAAAATTAATAAAATAAAATTATTTTTAATTTATAAAATTTTTTAAGATAATTATTTTAATAATAATTATAAATTTTATTTAATTTTAGTTTTTTATTTTATTAATTAATATATTATTATAAACTTTATTAATATTTTATTATTTTTATATTTTATAATTAATTTAATAAAATATTTAATTAAATATCTTTTTATTAAAAAATATAAATTTTATATTAATTTAATTATATATATATAATTTAATATAATTTTAAATTAATTAAATAAAATATCTATATAATATTTTTCTATATATTTTTAAAAAAAATAATAAATAATCTAAATATTAATTACTAATTTCTTTTACTATTAAATTAAATATTTAAATATCAAAAAGCAATCGGTCTCACCTTCCACGACGAATCCCATTTCTCTTGGAATTGTGATAAACATGCCATTGTTGTCGCTTCCTGTTGTCAAGCCTTGTAATTGAGCCTGTTGTCGGACAAGATCATGATTCCCGAAGAACTTCTTTATAGTTGTCGTACAGAATGAGACAACAAGAAACGGCCCGAAGGGATTTTGTGGGTTGCAGTTGGTATTGTCTTTTCCCTTGAGAATTTTCTCGACACTTCCGTAGGTATTGCTATAGTGTGTCTCGCCAGACACAATCATTAATCCGCAGACAAAGAGCGTCACAGCTCTTGCACATCTTGTGAGACATACCATTGTGATAGACTCAGGAGGTGTTGCAAAACTCCGTTGTTTCCGACTGAGCGAGAAGGAAAATTTATTTACAGGGTAATGCTAATGTTGGAGGCAGAAGGGAGACCTACGATCTTTAATATGGGCATCGAGATGATGAATCAAATTGCAATCGAAAGTGCTGTCACTTGTCTTTCAGAAACTCCAGGCAAATCATCCTGACGGATGTGGAGTGCTAAGTGGCTGATGAGTGGCTGGCGATATCGTAATATCTTTGCGCAGGTCCGCCTTGTCCCGCCGCACCGGCACTATTCAGCCTGCCGGATTGGGCTGGGGCGTCACCTGAAATTCTACCTCGCGGTATAGACTTTTTTGTCCTCTGGCTTGCGTGCCGGGAAGCACGGTATTGAGGGAGTTTGGTCTGGTGAGCGATGCGGCGTGTCGTCAGAATTAACGCTAGAGGACGGGGATCCCTTATCTCGAGCCTGAAAGAGGCAGGACGTTTAAGTCTCTGGGAGATTGAATAAAGTCGTGATGATCGTCGTCGTTGAAGTGCTAAGCGAGGCTCCGGTCGTTGTGCGGACTCTCCACTGTCGTCTGACGAAGGACGTCAAGATCTGGGGCGACGGCGGCGGCGGGGGGTGTTGCACTCCATCGGGGCCGCGATTTGTCGCGGCCGTTCTGGGCGTGTGGACGATAAGTGCGGAGGTGTTCAATACTTTGAGGGGTAAAGCTGACAGAGTTCGGGGGAGTGATGGAGGTTGAGAGAGAGGAATGTAAAGAGTGGCGGCAAAAAAACGGCTTTTGCCGATGGTGATGAATAGCCTATGTCCTCGTCATGGATACTTTAGGTAGGCAAAAGCTATTTTTAGCCACTCCTCCACTCGAACTGTGGGGTAAACCAAGCTGGGACCCGATCTAGTCCAACACGCTCCGAGCCGTCGAATTTGTCCCCGCCCTGCCCAAGAGCCTCAACGCTGTCTCAAGGACATCCACTAACGGACGCGTCAACGCAAGGAAAAGGGATGAGCTAGGCCTTGCAATACGGGCCTACTCAACCATGTAAATATGAAACGGGATGCGTATCTAGTTTTAAAGCAATATCAATCCAGACTCTTCTACCCCCATTTAACTCTCCCATGATCCTTCAATAAAGCAGAGAGTTTATGACTAGTCTAAGTTTTTGTGGCTTACAACTGACATTCTCTTCAAACGCATGTAAATCGGTGTGAGCGAGAAGTCTCATATTTTGGTGGGACGATACAACGATAGCCTTATAGCTGCATATGTCTTCGATTACCGAAACGCGCGGCATCAGTGGAACTTCCCACTCCCAGGCTATCACATGTCGGCTCACTTCACGTTTAATGTGCTACCACCAGCGGGCGTAAGCCGTGCCACCGCTCAGAGTGACGCTGAGCTGAGCTATGGCAAACCTTACCATTTCTAGTCAAGGTACAACATGTGAATGCAAAGAAGAGCCAATGTACTTGGAGCTCTGTATTTCTTGAGGCCTTCTTGTTCACGAATGGCGTCCAGATGTCTTCTGCTCGCAACGTATCGTCTCTTGCTATCGCTAGGTATCAACCACCCTATTCTGCTCCCGCCGCGCTGCCCTGTATCAGACGGAACAGAGATATCACATCGCCGACTTCGGCAGTCAACAGCATACGATTTTCGTATGTTTTTTACGGACTGTTATTTTCCCGGACGGACTAATAGGCCCAACAGCTGATCCTGCTATCAGTGGGCTGATCACGATCCCTGCCCTAAGACATCTATTGTATTCCAATTCCTCTATAAAATATGGCCCTTCAGGCCGTCAGTTAGTGAGAAATCAAGCTCTTCCATCGTCACTAAAGCTGTCTCAACCAATCCATCCTTCCTTTGATACCCTGAACTCAATGTTTGGATTCACCGGGCCCATAGCCTAAGGTTTCGTGGCCATTGCAACAGAGGTTGCGTCTAATATTAGCGGGACAAGTTCACAAGATAAAGGTAACAACGAACGCGCGCACCACGGTGGAGAAAATTGTAGGCTATTGTGCCAGCACTGCCCTTAAGGTGGCGGGAGGCATCACCTGCACCGGGACAAAGATCATGGGTAATTTAGTCGGTACCTTGGCCAAGGTTGGGTTCCAATATCGCGAACAGTGCCAGCGATAGCCTCCTAGACATGGATACCACTAGCATCCCAAGCAAGGTGCTCTGCGACGGCCTCGAGACTGAGTTAAGGCACATTGCCGACGTTAGTAGCTACGCCTTGGAAGACGATAGCGAGGCGACTACTATTCCCAACTATCTCTACGCGGAGGACGATTCACAAGAGCCAAGCCAGGAAATTCAGGCGCCGGGCTTTGATGACCCAAGTTTTGCTTCGAGCTTCACATCAAGCTTTAGCACCGCTAAGCGTCCTAGGCAATCACTCAGTCCTCTCCTTCGGTTCGAGAGGGAGCCAGTCATCCAAGAGTCGGAAGCCTCCTAATACAGCTCGACGCACTCCTGAGTCGTCCACGTCCACCACAGGATCTGTGCAGCCGGGTTCCAGCGAGTCCCACTGGATAGAGACGTAGGAGCGCAACGGGAAGGTCTATTTTAGGAATGCAGAGGGCAAGGAAGTCAAGACCGAGATTAAGGACTGGATGGAAGAGACAGCAGCAGATAGAACTCAATGTTTCCATTGGCAAAATCCCAAGTCAGGACGGGCATTTTGGGCGACCGAGTTGCCAAAGGAAGCGAAGAAGGGCCGTCGACGCTGAGATGGTCGGTAGCGAAGTTCAAGCCAGGGAGGGTAGCTCACTGCGCGGCGAGTCGCAGCCGCAGCTCGAGCACCCGGACGCACGCACGACGCAGGCGGCCATCGACGAGCTGCTTGGCATCCACTACGAGACGTATGTCAGGACGGTCGTGCTGGGATACGAGAGCGCGGCGAGCTTCCTCAACTCGACGTCAGCGCAGCGGCGCGACCTGATCGAGGCGTTTACTTGGGCCGTTAATACTGGATTAGTGCGGGTAGGTATTAAGACTGCTGCTTAGGAATATCAATAAGGATATAAATAAGATAGAGAGTAAGCTAGAAGGCTTACTTTAGATAATAGAGTATATTAAGTAATAACTTAAAGATTTAAACTGAATATAAAAGTAACTTAAAAAGAAAGTAGAAAAATTTATTATTATTTTAAAAGTAGCTATTTAAGTATATATAGCTATTAAACTACTAATTAATAAATAAGAATCTTTTAATAAAAAGTATAAATAGTTTAAATATAAATATTCTAAATTTAATATAAATACTATAGATTTTAAGTAGTAGATTTTAGCTATAAGTAAGAGAGTTTAAAATTTATTAAAACTAGCTAAATTTATTAAGCTTAATATAGCTTTCTATATTAAGATTTTAATATTATAGAATTAAATTTATATTAAGCAGGAGAATTTATAATAGCTAGAAAACTTATATATTTTAATATAGAAATAGAAGTATATTAAGTTAATATTATAACTTAGCTAGCTATAGCAGTAATTAAGTTAAAAAGTTATATACTATAAAAACCTCTATTTTTTACTTTTAGTTAATAGCCTTTAGAGGCTTTTTATATATATTTAAGACTCTAAGAGATAACTCTTAAAAAAACTAACATTTAAAATTACTATAAAATATCTATTAATAGTCTCTATAAAGATATTAAAAATAATATATTATAACCATAAAGCTTAAAATATAAAATAAATAGAATTATTATCCTAGAAAAATATACTACTAATTATACTATTAGAATAAATAAACAGCTTATATAGACTATTTAGACTTAAGATACCCTATAGAATAAGCATAAATAATAGCATAAGAGATCTAAGGTATAGAAGGCCCTACAGTAGTAAGTTACACTTAAGAGGCATAAGGCAGCTATATATACGCACCTAATCGAAACCAAGCAGTCGTCTCTGCACTTGCTACGTTCAGAACATGATGCGCTGGCCGCCAAACTTCATTTGCTTGCTGCCGATTGCGAGCTCTTCGCCTTTTAGTCCTCCGCCCTAGCGAAGCGCACCCGTCGCACCTCTTCGTCTTCCTCAGCCAGATCTACAGCGACAGCAACACATTCCGTCGGCGTGTATATTGACAATAGGGTGTCCCAACTCGAGTCACTGCAAGACGATGATGCAATTCGAGATCGGGTGGTAGACAACCTGCGCCAGAAGGCTGCCGGCGCGTTCCTATGGGTGGCCCTCGTCGTTGAGGAGCTCGAACAAGTTGAAAGCTGGGATGTGCTGGAGGTGCTCGAGGAGATGCCAACGGGCTTAGAAGAACTGTATGCTCGAATGATGAAGCAAATTCAACAACTGAAGAGGGGAAACCCAGAGTGTTGTCGGCTCATACGATAGGACCATGAAGGACACACGGTTGCGGGTCACGGCGGTGCGATCTCGTTCGACACTACCAGACGATACCTATTCACCGACATCGACACTATAAAAATAGATTCTGTAACCCATATCGATGCTAAAGGTCCAGTTCAATCTCAGTCTCAGGCTCAAGAAGCACGACAGCCGGGTACGGCTTGAGCCCCGACAAGTCCTGGATTACATGGAATGGACACAGGACGCTATGGCTGCCGTCTGAATACCGACCTTCAGCCTCAGCCATCTGGTGTTCCGTATCGCCGTCGACGGTGGCGAGGGTTGCTATCGGCTGCGACTCAGGAAGAGTTATTGTCATCGGCTTCTCGGGACCGCCACCCGGCCTTCCATCATCCTATCATAAATAATCGCAAACTTTACCTTCGCCTGGTCACTTGTTTCTTCCTCTCTTTATTTCGAGACCCTTCAGCTCGTTAGGAAACATGTGCTCGCATCCCAGCCGCGTGTGCAGCTGCGCTGCCGGAGACAACACACCTCTCTCAAGGTGCCTCAAGCAGTCCGCACACCCGGGAATCTTCTTCCCCACTGGGAAGCACCGGAGGCACTTGAATAGAGAGTTGTCACGTTTCTCGATGGGACACGCAGTCCACCGGTCCCACCCGACATCCTCCAGACAGATATGTCGGCGACCTGCCCACAAGTTGAGGTTGAGAATGGGATCACCGTATTGTCGACGAAGCGAATTGGCTGTTTTCCTCAGAGGACGACACGACCATTCTGACACACGGTTCGGTCCACACCTCGTCATGCAAACGCGCCAAGGGTAAAAAAAAAAACCATGGAGTGACGTCACAGACATGCACCCATATATGCATTATTTTATGCGAGCGAAGTTATGCCTCACCCTAGGCTGTGGTTACCTCAGATACATCACATATTTTAGCAACACACGAGCCAATGCCAACGGTGACCCTATCTTTTGCCAAAGGTCATCCGCACGCACGAAAGTCGAGAAGGGTATCGGCTGGAGCACATCAACCTCCGCAACGACAAATCTGCCATTGTGCGAGACCTTCAATTGGTGATTCAGTGTACAGCGACCGTGACAACCTATGCATACATTCTAGGATTTGTGCTCGACCAAGCAGCCGGTCTGCATATTGACGTACGAGCTACCGGCATTGTGCCTACAAAGCCTGTCCGCCAGGGCCTGTAGACCTCTCCTTATCCCACTTCTGAGCTCCTTCACATGTGATGCAGCTGCTTAGCAGCTTACGGCTATGAAACCCTTTCGATTGCGCCAGCACCGCTCGAATCCCAACATTTGGCCTCGCTAAAGAGTTTAGCGGCGAGTCTTTGAGCAGGAAAGCCGCCAAATAACTGTCGTCCAAGATTATACTGGATGACGCCATTGCTAATGGTGACGTCGCCGAGAATGATCTCCTTGCCGTTGGGGCGGAAGGGAATAGCGCCGCTGATGCCTACTACGAGGGCAAGCTTATGTTTGGAAAACTTGCAGGCGACTGCTGCCGCGTTGGCTTTTCCTATACCCGGCATATGCATGAGCATAACGTTGTGGCGGCCGATGTCTACCCAATGCATGCATAGATAAGTCGGCGGAATTTGCCGAGCAGCCTAGGGATAGGAAGAGTTACATTGTTTCGTATCGCAAGCCACAGTGACAAATTTTCGAATCAACCTTTTCGTCCTTCAAAATCAGGTCAAAGGATGCGTTCCGAATTTAGATACTTCCCATCTGAGGAATCAGTAAATTTCGAATACTTTCTTCGGCAGATCTGGTTGATAGACTGGATACCAATATCGATTACTGCTGCTGTACATGATTTAAAAGACGATAATTCTCACCATAGCATATGAAAGTTGGGAAGATCAAACGTCTATAAAGAAGGCGTCCCTCTCAGATATCTCACCCATCACATATATTCCTTTTCTTCAGAATGGGCTTTTATTAATATTAACCAGTGAGCTTGAAATGCAGGAAAGAAACCAACCTTCGTAATAAGCGTAATTCGGGTCTTTATCATATCCTCAATTTGTCGACTATAGGCCTGCTTAAGCGGCCCAAAGCAGCCAACATCAAGTGACTGGAGGATATGAGATGAATTTGGGGGCATGCAAAGAGTAATAATCTTATTCTGCTTTCAGAATTGTTCGAATTCGGTCGAATGGTGGCTCTTATGCCCATCCAACACAAGAAGGCGATGAGAGCCGGAAGAACGCGTCTTTGAATGATTGTTAAAGTGCTGGATCCATTCTAGGCCTCTCTCATTTGTTGTCCAGCCGTTATCCAACATTGCGATGACCCAGTCTTGTGGTAGGGTTCTTTTCATCATACCAGGCGGCGAGGTGATATTGACCCGCAACAATGATGAACGGCGGGATCGCCCACCCTTGGGAATTAACGCCCTGGATTACAGTAACCTATTCCCTACCTCCTAGCTGGGCTATTTTTGATCTTCTGCGTCATTCGGCGCTCGTGACGACCATTCCAGTTGAGATGATTCCCATTATAAACCCAGTCTCATCAAAGTTGTAGATATTTGACTCTGCGATACCGTATTTCGCGATAGTATTCCGCACAAGCTGAAACCAGCCCCAAATAATATTTGGGTCTTCTCTTCGCATTGGGCCCTCTGATAGTCATATCTACGCGTAAAACGCGTCTTAAGCTCTGGTTGTCGCTTGACGAAGTTTGAAGCCCAGCGCTTGCCGACTGGAGGCGCATCACGGTCGGCGAGCAGTCGATTGGCCATATCTTCCACATCGCAAAGCCGGGGAGAAAATGTTCGCGCATCTAGGTCGAGAATATACTCAAGAATTGTTGATTCCTCTAATTCTGTCAGTTTCCGCCAACTGGGCATGCTGTCGCGTCGGGAACTTGTTCCTAATAGACGCGCGCGGAGAGTAGTGCGAGCGACCGAGAGACCTTAGTAGCTTGTCGAAGGCTTAACTTAGTGTCTTTTTGGATAGCCTCGACTGCTAGGACTATTCGTCTCTCTTTGCTAAGGGATTCCATTGATTTTAATGGAGCAATGGTCAATTGAGTGTGGAATGATGGTGGAGATCGGCGGGTGATCCGCTCGCTTATCATGTACGTTATTCTTTTTAATATTTATTTTCTTATTGAGCAGTCAAGTGGCTATGCTTTGAACTTAACAAGTAATTGTATTTTTAACATTTAGAATGGTTACTCAAGAATGTTTTCCCACAAAGCGCTGAATGCACCTTGCGATGTAGCCACGCTTAGCCCCTTAGCAGGTATTCTCTTTGCAGCCTGACTTTAGCATCTGATCCTTGCAATGCAGCCGCAAATAAGTATACCTCAAAATAGATCGTCGAATATTTGATCAAGCGTGAAGATATTACGCCTACGGATATTATTACGCGTAAGTGATACATACGATTGCCCCTGAACGCGACTAAGTTTCGTTCTTATCCTTCTTTTTGCTTCCTCGCGCTATGGCTCGTATCTAGAGCCAACTTAAGCTACTGTTCTAATTGATCTCTTATCCGAATTATTATCATTGAACCTGGTATTGACGTGAAGCCTATTACGACTCTTGACAATGGTGGTCTGCATTTTGGCCCGTCAAGACGGCCCTGAGAAAATCGGGCCGCCGCGCGCTAATGCTCACTGACAGGAGAGCCCCGAGGTTGTGTAGGGGAAGAAATACGGCAGGGCGGTCGACTGGTGGTCATTTGGCGCTTTGGGATACGATCTGATGACAGGAAACCCACCTTTCCGTAGCCAGAACCACGCCAAGATCCAGGAGAACATTGTCAAGCAGAAGCTGGTGCTCCCGTACTTCCTGAGCCCCGACGCTAAAGACTTGCTCATCAGGCTTCTGCGTAAGGATCCCAACAAGCGACTGGGAGCGGTGATGCCCAAGGACATGCAGACGATGAAGAAGCACCGGTTCTTCCGCAGATCGATTGGAAGAAGCTCGCAGCGCGAGAGCTGGAGCCGCCCATCCAGCCCATGATCACAGACCCTGAGCTGGCCGAAAACTTCGCACCCGAGTTCACAGACCTGTCGCTTAGTCCGGTCCTGACGAGCAAGGACATCTGGCCGCCAAGCGTCCCCAAAGACGACCCCTTTGGCGGGTTCAGTTTCGTTGCGTCATCGAGCCTCCTGGAGAATGATAGCTTCGCGTTCGCGGCGCAGATCTGACAGGTCTTGACTCTCTGCGGGATCCCTGCGGTCTGCGAGAGCATTGTCGGCGAGAGGTGATGGCATGAAGGGGGAATGTGACGCAGGCGGTTGGAAAAGTAATTGTGCAGCGAGTTTGTGCCTTTGGGTTTATCGGGTGTTAGAGGCGTACACACCAGGATGGGTCTAGTTTCCTGTTTCCTGCATCTTGTTTCTGTCGGGAGCCATGCCGGCAAGTCTCGGTTGTTGGCATGATAGACGAAGTGGAACGACTGAAGCAATACACGATAGATTATCTTTCAAGAGAGAAAGATAAAAGATAAGAGAGAAAAAAAAACCTCATCTCGTATCCTGAACACCACGACCAAAGCAATTGCCGGCAGGTGAAAGACCGCGTCACCTCGGTTTCGGGTGGTGGAAGGGCACCACATGGATGAGGGCAACGTCAGCACCTGGAGGCTGAGTTTGGCGGTTGGAGGGGATCGGCTAAGGAGCAAGATGAACACACCCAGTTGCGGGTTGAAGGCAAGACGGCAGACGCCATGTGGTGTTTCTTAGCGCTTGTGCGTTGTGCAGCGTGATGGACCCTGGGCCGGCCTGGACTGGATGGGGCTGGGCTAGTTGCTGGAGCGAGGACGCCATCCACCGCAATGCCGTGCAGTTGCCGAACAGGGAGGTCATCCCCGTCCTTGGCGTAGGGCGGTTGGATGAGGGCTTGCTTGGGTGTGAAGGGCTGAGGAGCGTACATGTACTTCGTACAATATTCGTACACACATGATGGCCCGGCCTCTGTATGTCCAGACGCAGCTGCAGTACTGCAAAAAGGCGAGTTGAGCCTGAGGCGGCTCAAGGGAGGAGGACCACGCAATCACCCTCCTCTTCCAATGTTTTGTCTTGCGTTTCCCCCCAATCAACGGGACTTCATTGGAACGCGTTCGACCTTGGCGAGGCCGATCGCTGCGTAGTCATGGTTTATTCATCCAAGTTTAAGCATGAAAAGAGAACCCTGTCTCCCGCCCGTTGCCGATGACGAGGGTAGATAGATAGATGGATGGGTTGTTGCTCGCCTCAAGATTAAACCCTTGTTGAAGGGACTTGGCAGCTTTGTCGGTTGGGTTTCTTGGGAACTGCTGACGTACCACTATGTGACGATGTGTCGGTACTGCGTGCGTACATAGTAGATTTCCCAAGCCCGTTCATCAATGGTGGTCTAGACCCTGGGTCGTTTGGAAATTACCGCCTCGAATTGGGTGTCGCAGTGGCCCGTGGGGGAGAAAAGTCCAGGAGGCCTCTTTGGCTCATTGTAATAGGTAGCGAGTGCCGTCCGGGGCAAATTCTCCGCGGGCACCTCAGTCTGGGGCAGAGTGGCAGGTGGAGTGACAGGGCAAGTCGCCTTGTAATTTGTCACCTCGTAGTTTGCAGGAGGCCAAGAGGGCAGTGAAGAACTTCCATCCTTAGCGAAGCAAAGTCTATTCTTTGAGTCTAGGGTTGAGCCCGGCGAATGAAGCCCTGATTGCTCTGCATCGGGGAGATTGAGTGCCCGCAAGCCGACTGCAAAGCTTCCGAGGCTCCAAGGCCGTGTTAATTAACTGAACACTGAATGGCATTTTTTTGTGTTAGTAGCAGTAGCCCTGAGAAGCCTATTGTTAGAGTGCGGTAGTGCTGTATTGCTGGGACCTGGGAAGTGGGTTATCCCAGCATTTGCGTCGGCCGCCGTCCAGGCGTGTCGCATTGCTTCGCCCTCTGCATTTGTCAGTCTCACTTTCGGTTGGTTGACATTGGATGCGCTGTAAGTGGCTGCTGCAGGAGCTTGCATCTGACATCCATACTTGTGTCGTCAGCGCCCATAGGTACCTCAGCCTGTCAGTTAGTCTATGATGACCTACCTCCCTAACGTACTGCGCATTGGATCTCCCTAACGTACTGCGCATTGGATCTTGCTCACTTGTCGCGGAGCCGTGACCTTCCGCCGCCATCATCTCCCTCCGCGTCCACGCGCACCGTGCCGGCGTCCCCCCCAACGGCACGCATACCTTAGCACCAAAGAAGCTAATCCTAAGGCGCTCGGCCTAGGACGCCGGTGAAGCAGACATTTTTAGACCAAAGCGGTCCAAGTCCCAAAACGTTCCCAAAGAGGTGGCAGTGTGTGCTGAAACCCTATTTTTCGCTTTCAAAGCGACATCATCAAAGGACGGAGCGCGATGCTGACGACAACAAGTGGGTGTGAGCCTCCTGCTTGCAGCCCTGGCGCTCCCCTTCGAATCAGGATCGTCCCCAAGTCATCCTCCCCAAGCTAGTCTCCGGCTCGCACACCTTCCGAGTGTGGCTTGCTGCTAGAATGCTTCTTTGATGGAGCCCCCTGGCCCTGTGTCACACACAGCTGCCGCCCAATCTGTCCATATATAGCTCTGGCCATACCCCCTCGGAAACATTGAATCGCAGCAACACTCCCCTCCATCTCATAGCTTGACTTGACTTGCACTCAAGCCCTTTCACAGAACAATGAAGTCAGACCTTGGCACGCTGGCTGCTGCCGCCGCTGCTGCCGCTGCTGTGTTGTGTAAGATTACATACCTACCCCATGCCCAGCGTCCATCACCGCCTGATCCCGAGTTTGTTGCTGACACAATTTCCTTATTTGAACATTTAGATGCCCGCGGCACATCAGGAATCACCTCCTCATTCTGCCCCGGCGGGGGTGATGTCTGCTATCGCTGGGGCGTTCCAGAGACAGCCGCGAACTCGGGGTCGGGAGACGTATACTTCCAGATCAAGGCTCCCTCCCGTTATCAATGGGTCGGCGTTGGCATCGGCTCGAGAATGGCTGGTGCTGAGATGTTCGTGATTTACCAGGACGGCAGCGGCAATGTGACCCTGAGCCCTCGATCCGGCAAAGGCCATGTCATGCCTCAATACTCGGAGAGAAGCGCCGTGGAGCTGCTTAGCGGATCTGGTGTCAGCAACAGCGAAATGACTGCCAACATCCGATGCGGCGACTGTTCCTTACTCGACCTCTCTGGTTCCAACTCGTGGCTTGCTGCCTGGAAGACGGGCGATAGTCTGGATTCGACCAGCCTCTCGGAGACCATCACGGAGCACGATGAAGACAACGTCTTCAATGTCAACTTTGCCGAGGCAACCTTCAGCTCCAGCGGGAACCCCTTCGTGAGCGGTTCTAGCAGCAGCGGCGATAGCAACATCGATTCCAACTCCGACTCCAATAATTCTGGATCTGGCTCAGGCAATGCAGTAACTGGGAGCAGCAGCGGCGGAAGCGACACCCTGGCTTCTGCCCACGGCATCATAATGGCCATCGTCTTCGTGATCGCGTACCCTATTGGAGCTGTTGCCATGCCCCTTATTGGAAGCTGGCTCATCCACGCAAGCTGGCAGATCCTTGCTTTCCTGCTCATGTGGGCTGGGTTTGGTATCGGCTATGTTTTTTGCTCGTGATGACGGCTCTGTAAGTCTTCCGCAGAGATGCACTCACATCTACCACCTCCACATTGCTAACAGAGTCCTTCCAGTGGTTTAATAACACACACACCAAGATGGGAACCGTGGTCTGCGCCATGATTGGTCTGCAGCCAATTCTCGGATGGGCGCACCACGAATATTTCGTCAAGCACCAGCAACGGGGACTCATCAGCCACACCCACATTTGGTACGGCCGAGCCCTCATCATCATCGGCATCGTCAACGGAGGGCTGGGGCTTCAACTTGCCAGCGCTCCTCAACGGTTCATCATCGCATACTCGGTTGTTGCTGCCATCATGAGCGTTCTGTACGTTGCCGGCACCGTGCGAAGCAGCTCATTTCCCCTCGGATGACACACGAAGAGCAACAACATGCGACTCATCACCGTCGATACCAATAGATCTGATTTATGGGGGTTTGAAACAGCGAAAATGAAAACAATGGCACTATCCCCTGCTAGCTATAGCCTTGCTAACATGTCGATAGCATTATAATGCAGGACGGACGGAGAAGCCCTCGGGCCTACGAGGAATACACCGTCGCAGTGGTATGCGCTATAGAGCTCGAGATGAGCGCGGTCCGATACATATTAGACATCGAGCATCGCAGTCTGCCAACAAAGGAAGGTAATTTCAACATCTACATCCTAGGCGTGCTGAAGGGCCACAATATGGTGCTCGCGTGCCTCCCGGGAACTAAGGAAAAAGCTCTGCTGTAATTATCGCAATATATATATCCTATACCTTCCCCTCTATTAAGTAGTAATTTCTTATTAATATTAGTAGTAGAGTTTTCAGTAATAAGTATAATATCTATTTAGATAATATTATAGTAAGTATACCTAAAGGGCAGTATAGCAGTATTATTTAATATAACTTAAAGAAGAATACTAATAATAACTTTATTTTTAAAGGTATTTTCTTATTACTACTACTTTTATTAAAGAGTACTATAGTAAAAATACAGTCTAACTATTTTATTAGTAAAAATAAAACTAAAGAGTTCTTATTAGTAATACTATAAAAAGAATAATATCTTTCTATCTATAAGTAGCTTTCTGCTAATTTTAATATTCTATTTAATATAAATTATTTTTATAACTTTTAAAATTTTATACATATAAAATATAATTAATAAAAATCTATTTTTAAATTATATTATAAATTTAATAGCCTTAAGATATACTATAAATTAAATACTTTTAGTAATTATATTATAAAAAAATACTATAAAAAGAAGTAAAGTTATCTATAATATAAGTAATATTATTTACTTTAATATAGAAGTAGTAAAACTAATAATAGAATTCTTATATATTATTATTTATAGAATCTCTAATTATACTTACTCTTAAAAGAATAATAATAAATAGTATTATATAGCTATAATTACTACTATATATACTAAAAAGGTATTTTTCTATATAAATTTAAAAGTAGCTTCTATCTATTTTATTAATATCTTCTATATATATAGTATTAAATTGGAATAATAAGCTAGCTACTTACTATATTTTTTATAATAAGAAAGTTTAAAATTCTAACTTCAGAAAATTTTCTATTAATAAATATCAGAGGCTGGGCCTAAAGTAAGAGACTGAACTAGAGCCCAGCCCAGAGGAACTTACACCCAGCCACATAACAAGCACACAGAGTTTTTACAGTAACCTCTCAGTAAGATTGCTTTTTTTTTTCCTTCTCTCTCCTTAGCTTAAGATACTTAATATATAGAATCCTACTGTTAGATAAACTTAGGGTGCGCTTCTTATATTATCTTAAGCTTAATATCTTTATATTATTATTACAGCAAGCAGATAGTAATAAAGCCTAAACTAGCAGCCTACTCAGTAAGTAATAACTAGCTAGCTTAGTTTTAGTAAATAATTTAAAAGGTAATATAAGACTAAGTATAGCTACTATAAGAAGAGATAGCTTAACTTAAGTTATAATACTCTTTTACTAATATTATAGTAACTATAATAAGTTTATTTAATACCCCTTTTGTAGAGGTTATCTCTTTATTATAGAAATAACCCCTCTTTTAGGCTTTAGTATAGCTAAAGAGAAAACTCTTTTTAGATTTACTTAAGTTTTTTAGAAACTATAGTAACTATACTATTTAGTTATAGTAAATAATAAATAAGATTAGAATTAATAGCTCTCTTATTAATAACTATAAATAAATTTAATATCTTATTAACTTCTATTTTATAATTAAGTCTTAATATATTATTACTATCTTCTATACTTTAAGTAGCTTAAAAGATTACTATAACTTTTACTGACTTTATAATCTATCTTAATTAAAACTATAAAAATAGGAATATTTAGAAGTAAGCTATAGTATTACTATAAAAGCTTATATAGAGCGATAATATTATATTTTCTATCTTTCTTTTAGTTTTTAAGTAGAGAATTTTAAAAGTTAGTAAAGCTAATTAGAATAATAGTATTAAAATAACCTTTTTAAAGGGAGCTTTTAACTTATAACTGTAATATAGCTTAATTACAGTTAACCTTCTAATAAACTTCTTTAAATAGTTATATTAAGTCTAAAAGATTACTTAAAAGATTAAAAACCTTAAGATAAAAATATATTAGCTGCACTATAAATATACAGTATAGTATCTAGAGAAAAAATAGAATACTAAGGGAGATACTATAATAATCAGTATTAACTAAGTCTAAAAAGCTCTAAAGAATACTTAGAACTGTACTATAAAGCTCCTATAACCTAACTGCTATTATTACTACTATATCTATATCTTATAGAACTATTTAGTATAGAACTACTTAAACTAATATACTAAGTTTAAAGTAATAGCTATTAAACTCTCTGCCTGCAGTAAGAAGGCTATAAATAAACTGCAGAATAGCTATAATAGCTCTTCTAATAGAGTATTAGAAAATAAATAGCTCTAAAGTAAAACTAAGTCTTAAAGCCTCTAAAGATATTAAAAAGGAAATAGATAGAATAAAGAGAGTATATAACTAATAAGTTAATAGTAATAGAAATTCAGGTTAATAGTATCTAAATATAAACTCTAATTAATAGCAGCTATAATATATATACTCTAATTAATACTATCTATACCTAGAAACTATACTTTCTATTTATAAATATAAAACTATAATAATTTAATAGCTTTATTAAGTTTACTATACCTATTATAACTAAAGGTATAGTAGTAATAACTCTTAAGATAGAGAGTTATAAGTAGACCTTCTTTATCTATACTATATAAAGCTTAAAAAAAGAACTATTTCTAGAGAAACCTTAAATAGAATAAAATAATATTAGCTATCTAGCCGGAAAGAAGCAGATACACTACAGTACTGCCAGACTGACCTTATAGATTAGCAGTAAGAAGAAGCCAGCCTGAATCCAGGAGATCTATACTGCTAAGCTGGTCGCTAGAGCTATTATAGCTGGCTACTGCCGGCAAGCCTACTGCAGACAGTACTGCCAAGAGGGCACTGCAATATCCATCAGATATATCAGCCGAGCCGATATCAACCGAGCCCTTTGCAAGAAGACTCCTACAGACCTAAGCTTATATATACCGGCAGAAATCCTCTGAGAGTTTGGCAACCTGTTTTCAGCTGTAGAGGCCGAGAAGCTGCCTCTATATCGATTTGGTATCGACTATAAAGTGAACTTACAGTAAGAGCCGGAAGGAGATAAGCCTTTATTACTTTAGGGACCCCTCTATAGTATATTCCGAAAAGAGTTATTAGTCTTATAGAAGATACTTATTAACCTACTTAATAAGGATATATATATATACTAGTAGTTTAGCTGCTATAGCTTTAGTTCTATTTATTAAGAAGCTTAAAGGAGGTTTCTACTTTTACTATAACTACTATACTTTTAATATAATTATACAGTAAGATTGCTATTTTTTTCTACTTATTATTAAGATTTTCTGCAATTTATTAAAGGCTTAATAGTTTATTAAATTAAATATAGTTACTACCTTCTATAAGATCTAAATAGCTTTTAGGTATAAGTTTAAAATTATATTTTATATCTATTTTAAATTCTTTAAATAGCTAGTATACCCCTTTAGATTTAATAGTATTTCTACTATATTCTAATAGTATATTAATTAAACCTTATAGAGAGAGCTAGATAATTTTATAACTGTATATCTTAATAATATATTAATCTATTTATTAGAGTTTTATAAAGACTATATAGAAAAGGTATAGTAAGTATTTAGTATTCTTATTAAGATAAAGTTAAATTTAAACTTTAAGAAATATAAATTTACTGTTAAAAAGGTAAAATACTTAGGATTTATTATAATAGTAGGAAAAGAAATCTTATATAACCTAAAGAAGTAGTAAACTATCTATAAGTAGTAAGTATTTATAATAGTTAAGAGAGTCTAAAGCTTTTTAGAATTTACTAACTACTACTATATCTTTATATTAAACTTCTTTAAAATTACTATACCTCTAATAGACTTTACTAAAAAAAGTATACTCTATAAATAGAAATTACTAGAAGAAGCAGTATTTTAAGAGCTAAAATACTACTTCTATAAAGCTTTTATATTAGTATAGTAAGACTTAAAGAGGAAGATATTCCTTAAGATTAATTTATTAGATTATACTTTAGGCAGTACTCTCTTATAGGAGGACTTATAGAAAGTATACTGCTCTATTACTTTTTACTTATAGTAACTTATAAAGTATAAGTATAACTATTTAATTTATAACTAGAAGATACTGGCTATTATATACTATTTAAAAAAATAAAAAGTAGAGCTAACTAGCTATAAGTTCTTTATAATTATAACTAACTATAAGAATTTACTGTACTTTATAAAAAAATAGTATCTCTTAAGATAATAAAGCTATTAGGCTAAAAACTTATAGCTATATAATTTCACTCTATAGTATTAGCCTAACTGTAAGAATATTACAGCTAATACTTTTAGCTGCTATAAATAAGATATACTACTAGAGGCAGATAACTACTATAAGTAGGGCAGATATATCTAGCTTATATCTAACTTAGTAATTCTACTAGAGACTTATACTTAAATTGTAGTAATTACAGTATAGCTAACTGCTATATTCCCCCTATAACTAAACCTATAGACTTTATAGAAGGAGACTGTAAAGCAGAATAAGGTCTATTAAAATACTCTAGCTATAGTGTTATAAAAAGCTTACTGCTTCCCTATTAAGCTTAAGTTAAAGGTTAATATTATAGAGTATAGAATAAGCTCTTAGAGCTAGCTAACCTATAGAAACTAACTTTAGGTCCTTAGGGGTAATAACTTAAAAGAGCCTAAGGAGGTTATAAAAAACTGACTGTATACTTATATTATCCAATTAGAATATAACTCAGTAACCTTTAGTTACTTTAGATAGAATAGAACTATTACTATTATTAGAAGGTACTAATTCTAGCCGGGCTACTTATAGCTTATTTACACCTTTATTACTAACTGTAACTTCTATAGCTGAAACTATATCTAGAGGGAAGTAAAAAAGAGACTCTTAAAACCCCTCTCTATCTCTAAGTAGCTTTATAGTAATCTAATAATAGACTTTATTATAGATCTTCCTCTAATAGATACTAGCAGATTATACTACCTTTAGGTTATTATTAACTAATTAATCTATATAGTTACTCTAGAAGAAATACCTATTATAGATACTAAAGTGTATATATAGCAATTTATTAGCTGCTACTACTATTTCTATAGAATACCTAACTCTATTATAAGTAACTAAAGGAGTAACTAAATTAGTTAGTTTTAATAGGCTTTCTATAAGCTAGCTAAAGTAAAATAGTAACTTAATACTACTTACTATCTTTAGACTGATAGCAGACTAAAGAAATATAATTAGAAGATTTAAGTCTATCTTTAGGCTTATATTATTTACTTCTAGAAGGATTAAAGTTACTATTTACTTACTGCTTAATTAGTACTTAATAATAGAGAATACTTTTCTACTAAATTAAGCTTATTCTTTATTAAATATAGCTACTATATCTACACTTTTAAGATAGAGATAATTAAAGTATACTTACTATCTAATAGTAATAAGAAAGTAGTACTCTAACTAGTTAAAAAGCTATATAATATTTATAAGTTTATTTAAATTACTTTAGCTGCTATATAATAATATTATAAAGATAATACTAATAAGAAGTAATATCTAGCTAAAAAGCTTTAAGTTAGAGATAAAGTTTAAATAGACTTAAGAAACTTTAAGATACTAAAGCCCTTTAAGAAGCTTAACTAACTGCACTAAAAATACCAGATTACTAAAGTTATTAGCTTATATATAGTAAAGCTTAATATACTTAAAGCAATCTATCTGCAGTTTTATATTAACCTGCTAAAGAGAATATAAGAAGACTCTCTTTCCAGCTAAAAAAGAGATAATATATAGCCTCTATCTATCTGTATAAAAAATAGCAATAAATTTAAAATTAAAGAGATTTTATATACCTAATAGAAGCTATAAGAGTATAGTATATTTTATAAAGTCTTAGTATAATAGCAAGAATATAAAGACTTAATATAGAAATTAATTAATAGTATATAGAAGCTTAAAGCTTTAAATAAATATAAAGTATATTATAGACCTATTAATATAGCAGATAGACCTTACAGTAAGTATAATATCCTAAAGAAAAAAAGGCAAATAGCTATAGTTACAGATAAATAGAATATTACAAAAAGAGTACAGTAAGACAGTAGTAACTTATTAATTCAGCCCTAACTTAAAGGTACAGGTATACCAGCTATATAAAAACCTATAAATAAAATAGAAAATACAGTAGGAATATAATAAGAGTGCAGTAATAGCAGAAATAAAAGTAAGATTAATTTTTATCCTTCTTATTTTTATTTTTATTAGTAGTAAGATTATTTAGAAGAGCAGTAGGGCTAATATAAATTAGCAGTTTAACTATAGAGCTAGCTATATAGGCTAGAATACTCTAGAGGGTATTAATAATATCAAGCTAAATATATAAAAAGATATAGACAAAATACTATAACCTCTTAGAGTATTTAATTTTTGCCTGAACTTTATTAGTAGTAGTAATAGTAAGAGTAGAGTAAGCTTATACTATTTTATTCCTATAGGAGATATAATAGAGAATATATTTAGTGGCTTTATAAATAGCAGTTTAAGAATATTAATAAGATTACTATAGAAATATAATAGAATACTTATAGTTTTAATAATAAATTTCTTAATAAAAAGGTCTTTATACTTACTAATAGCTAGATAGAGAGAGTTAAGTATAATATAATACTTTTTAGATAGCTAAATATAATAAATTAGCAGTTAGATTAAAATAAATTAAAAGTATACTAACTTTAGTATATAGTTTATTATTATCTATATAATAGGTATACTTATTAGATAAAGCTAGCTAGAGTATTAGCAGGCAGCTAGATATAAGGTTGCTATAAACTTATATTTAAACTTAATTTTATAAAAGATTAAAATAGCAGTAAGAATATCTCTACTTTTATAATAGAAGGTAATATTAAAATATTAAGATATAATATTAGCTAAATATTATTTATAGCTAATAATACTATATAATAAATTAGTAGTAACCTAACTTAAAATATTAAGTTAGAAAGAGAAACTTATACTATATTTATAGAAGAGATAAAGAAAATACTTAAAAAAATAAACTCTATTAAAAAGTTAGCAGTAATTTAGCAGTAAGTATAAAAAATATCTAAAAATAAAAAAAATAAAAAAAAATCTATATTAGTTATAATAAAATTAAAAAAAGAAAAAAGTCTCTCTTAAAAGTAATAAAAGTAGGATTTAAATAGCTATAGAGCTAAAAACTAAAAGTATAAATTATAAATAATAGAAACTATATTTCCTATTATCTTTAAAAGTATTAATTACAGATAAATATCTTATTATAGATAAAATATAATATTAAAGAGTCTATAACTATATAGCAATATAGTACAACCCTACTATAATAGAGTACTTATATAGTATTTATAACTATATTTACAGATATATTACAGTTAGATAGTTATCTGAATTAAATAGCAGGATAATAACACCCACCCAATCGGATATAGCATTTATTACGGCCAAACGCCAGATTGCAGATAAAGGTATATAGAGGGATACCCTTAACTGAGCCGCTATACGCCCCAACCCAGCAGAGACTGAGCATGCATAAGGCGCCGCAACTGTATCTCCTTATGCAGCAAGATAAGAACGGTCGTCCTAATTGGGCGACGATAAGTTGAGGCTAACCCAATCGGACTGTTTAATAAGCCGCCGCTAGTGAGCCGCGTTGGCCCGGCCCGATCGGGACGGCAGGAGGGCCCAAAGGGGGGGGACATGTCAGAGGCTGGGCCTGAAGTGAGGGACTGGGCTAGAGCCCGGCCCGGGGGAACTTACACCCGGCCACATAATGAGCGCGCAGAGTTTTCACAGCGACCTCTCAGCGAGGTCGCTTCTTTCTTCCTTCTCTCTCCTTAGCTTAAGATACTCAATATACGGAACCCTACTGTTGGACAAACTTAGGGCGCGCCCCTTACAATAAAAACCTAAAAATTAGTTAATTATTTAACTTAATTCTATAGAATAATTACTATAATTAAAATTTTTCTAAATATATAAAAGGAGTAATAAGTTAGAAGGCGAAAATTAATTTATAGCCTAGTAATATATAGTTATTTAATACCTTAAGAGGGAGATAGAGCTAAAAAGAGTATAGAAGTATCTAGAAACTAAATATTTACTTTTAAACTAATTAACTTATATATACCCACATTTAAAGGTTTAATGCTAAGTTTCAACCAGTTTTCAAGATATTACAAGCCCTTAGCCACCAAGAAGATGCCTAACTCCTTAGAGTGTTATGCCTAGGTCGTCCAATCGGCGTCGGAGGTATGTGATGTTGGCCCTAGCGTTCCCGACGGCGGTGGAGTACTCGAGGCAGAGTGCCACAACTTTGGCGGATCGATGATTGCGATGACGCTTGCAGCGAGTCCGACCGCCTCGGACATGGTACGCGATAACGTACTGATGGTCAGGGAAGTAGTTTTCGAGAGAGTCTAGCTTGCGCATCAACAGCCTGAGATGATGAGGGAGGGGATCTGTCAACGGGTACTAGGGCGAGTGCCCAACGAGGCTGTAGCGTAGCTGAGTTGCGGCTTCGACCTCCGCCGAGGAGGTAGAAGCTCTTTCGTGCATTTCAATGATTGGCCCGAAATAGTACATCACTACTTTGGGGGAGGCAACCGCTGATAGTGCAAATGAACAGAAGAATTTGTTCTATGGAGGTGCTTGCTCCTGTCGATTTCTGCTCTCCTGGCGCCGCTGGTGTGGGGCATAGCGCGTCGTGGATGCGTTGCATCGCTCACTAATCGGTGGGCGGCTGTAGTGTAGTGTGTGGCGTGGACGATCAACAAGACCCGTCCTCTTGGACGAAGCAGGATACATGTACAACTAGCTTCTAGTCTGTTTTTGCATACCTAAAGTCCACTATTGTCCACTTAGTCGATATACCTGCACCCGCGACCAAAGCTTGAACCTTCCTTCACCAGCTTCTGCCACGACCCACCCACGTGGCCGAAATTCCACTCAGAGCTAGGCAGTCGTTGGCTGGGTCTCTAAGGTTCCCCTCCCACTCACTCTCTCAGGCCGACAGACAGAGGGTCAGGCCCACGTGCGGCCGACACCGCGTTGCCTCAGCGGCAGTTCTTAGCCCATGACCATCGCCTGGGTCCTCCATACCCAATACTGGTAACGACTCTCCAGCTAAGCTTTCGGACAACTATGAGTACGACAGAGATCTTTCTGCCTTTCTACCTTGCTGAGTTTACTAACGCTGGACCGCTTACCGCAGCACTATACCCGACAATGATATTCGCTTACTTGCCCTCGACGGCGGCAGAGTCTGCAGCCTGTTCTTGCTGATGATTCTACAAAATCTTATGTCTATTATCGACTCTGACTCCCCCCCAAGCTATACGACTACTTCAATATAATCGGCGGCACCAGCACCAGCAGCCTAATCGCCATTATGCCGGCGCGCCTGAAGAAGGAGGTATTAGGGGGGTGGGGGTAATCGTAACGGGCAAACTGTAAAGGTGGTCTTTATATGCGGTTTGGGGTGCTGAAGAGTGTCGGCGGATCTGGTAGCAAAATGATACCACAATATTGCTCAAACCGTCCAGTGCTAGGCTTAACCGCCTAAGTACGGAAGGATAATAGACGAGAGTAGCAACAGATTGTTAGTGCTAAAGCTATCGAGATGCGGGAGGTTGGAGTCTTGAAATACTACATCTGTAATCAGTTTATTCCTTAGGCATCAGTTCGACAAGAACCTCAACGATATGGCGGTGGAGAAGTTGGATTCCATACGACCAGCCAATCACGCGGTAGCAATAGACCCTGCGGCTCCTGTATTCATCTGGGTGTGCCTTTCGGTACGAAAGGTCTTCTTAAGCTCTGGGATTTTCAACCCCGAAATTTGGCCCCCCTTGCAAAATTACCGGATTAAGTGATTGCCCGATTAGTAAGCGCAACTGCGCCTCCTGTTAGTCCGGATTAACCCCATCCGAATGCCCCCAGAGGTGCTAATCTTCTCTTCCTCATTTGGCAATATGCATATGTGAACTCTTATTCGCTCTCTGAGATTAAGTGTAAAGGAGTCTTCTTTTAAGAGTTTCTTGTTAAGAGACACGTAAAATGCACGTGGGAACTCGGTTTGTGATAGTATTATTGCTCTTGTCCTTATATTTTACAGGAGACGCAAATAGCAAGCGGTTTGCCCAAAAGAGCCTTGAGGAACAAATTTAAACAGGAAAATTCATAGTATCAGCGTTGAATATATATATTAATTGTATTAACGTTGAATATCTTAAGAGTCGTGCTATTCACACAGCCCATTTTTGCTACTCACACAGCTCGTCACGTGAAAGGTCACATGTCCTTAAAATTTATCAGACGGAGGAGTCGGCCCGGCTGCAATAACTAAGGGAAATGAGGGAAACTACGAGATCATCATAGTCAACGCGTTCGTCAACACCATCGTCAACGCGTTCATCAATAGCTTCAACCGCTGTGAGGCAGAGCCAAAGTCATCGCAACACACGGCAGCTGAATCCGAGTATCCGTCGAGACCGGACTCAAGCCGAGATCGAGGAGGATTTACCCACATTACAGGCTTCAACGCCGTCATCAAGTCGATCACGAACAGCTACAAATACAAGGGGAAGGGGAACACGAGGCAGACGCGGAAGGGGAGCCCGGGCTAGCTCGAGGCTCTCAGCAACACCAACGCCGTCTGACGATAACCTCATCCCGGTCACTCAATCGTCCCTGCGAGATGAGATCGTGGGCAGGTCCTGGGACCTAGGCTGAGGGACTTTTTGTGTGATTCTTGGCCACCTCTAGCTATCATAGAATTTTGGGTATGTAAAGGGGAAGATGAGAAAAGAAGGTGGAAATTACGGAGTTTCACGTGACGGGCTGTGTGAATAGCACGACTCTTGATGAAACTCTGACAACAGCAATTGCGGAGGCGCACCATAAGAACTCACATTTAAAAACAGAGATCAGGCGGTCGTTTGCGGTAGAATTAGGAAGGATGGAGTAGGAGCGAATCCATAGCTACAAGATTTGGGGCAGGCTATCAGTTCAGCTAGCTGCTCCGTACAATACCGTCATCCCATCGTTGATGTCCGCCCCTCTCTGTAGAAGGAAGTCCGCCATCCTTTTGTACTTATTAGATACTCCTCGCTGTAGTTCCGTCTTCCCGTCGGAATCTGTGGCGTTGATATCCGCCCCTCTCTGTAGCTCTGGGATCTCCTGTGATGGAACCACTTCACTCATGCAGTGCAGGATCAGCCGTTGATGCACTGGTCCCAAGAGGTCGCGGGGCTGGTCCTCGATCGTGCGGAAAAAACGGCAGAGTTGCTCCTCGTCGTGGTTGGCGTGAAGTAAGCCAGCGACAAAGCGCCAAAAAATATCGTAGCGTGCGTTGTATTTCTCCTTCTGTAGGAATTCTTCAGCATTGATCTTTGTGACGCTGGATCTCTCCTCTCGGCTGCCGAGTTTTAGAACCGGGAGCTGCTCTCCAGATGTCCACTGCTGGATAAAATACCGCGCAGCAAAGTGCTTCTGAAAGGTCAGGTGTATTAATAAAAAGTGATGATTGCAGTTGCGGCCTTCTGATGAAGGATCGGACGTCCGCAGAAAAGAGAGGCATGGAAGCGTCTTGTCGAGGAACCGTTCGGTAGTGGTGTACAGTATACTTGACACGCTCAGCCAGACGCAGCAGCCTCCTAAGAGGAATATCCATTTTAATCGACGTCGAATAGGTCGTTGTTAGGACCCCCTAGGACTCTTTAAAGGTTTCTAGCAAACGCATGACTGCCCTATGCCCACTCCTGTTCGCCCAATCCAGTGCTGTCCATCCACCGTTATCCTTCGAACTAGCATCTGCTTCGCGTTCGAGCAGTAACCGCACAGTTGCCTCGTCCCCAATCCCGGCTGCCCAGTGCAGTGCTGACCATCCACTACTGTCCTTCGTGTTGACTTCTACCCCGTGTTGTAATAACAGCAGTACAACTGCCCGGTCCACAACCTTCGTCTGAAAGAACATGTGCCCCTCTTCCTCTAGCTGCAGTCCATTTGCAACTGCCCAGTGGAGCGCCGTCCGTCCACCACTATCCTTTGCATTGGCGTCTGCTTTGTACTCTAGCAGGCACGGCACCAACGACGGCTGGCTCGCGGCCGCCCAGTGCAACGCTGTCCACCCATTGCTATCCTTGGCGTCAATCTCTGCCTTATGCTCGAGTAGCAGTTGTAGTGTCGCCTTATTTTTTACCATAGGCTGCTCGGTGCAGTGCTGTCCACCCCCCACCGGTCGCTGGATCAATTTCTTCCTTCCACCCTGGTCGTAGCTGCATTACCGCCTGATGCCAACCTAGGGCGAATCGGCGCAATGCAGGCCCTCCAGTATTTGTCTTTGCATCGACGTCCGCCTTGTGCTCTAGTAGTAGCTGTACTATTGCGTCGTACCGCTTCGCCGCAAAGTACAAAGCTGTCTGCCCATCACTACTCTTTGCGTCGACGTCCGCTTTGTGCTCTAGGAGCAGCTGCACTACCGCCTCATGCCCGTTCGCGGCAGCGTGGTGGAGTGCTGTCAATCCCTCGCTATCCTTTATATTAACACCCACCTGTTGCTCTAGCAGCAGTCTTACTGCAGTCTCACTCCCGCCAACAGCGGCCTGGTGCAGCGTCCATCCATCGGCATAGTTCGCGTCAGCGCTTTTCTCAAGCAGCAGCTGGACGATCTTATCGTATCCATTTGCTAAAGCCGCGTGCAGCGCGCTGCCATAACGTCCCCCTTGCGCGTTGACATCGGCCCTATTCTCAAGCAGTAGCTGGACAATCTTGTCGTGGCCCTCAGCTGAAGCCGCCTGAAGTGCGTTGCCGTACCATGGTCCCAGCGCATTGACATTGGCTCCTTTCTCAAGTAGGAGCTCGACGATCTTGTCGTGGCCCCCAGCTGAGGCTTCCAAGAGTGCGTTACCAGAGTTGACATCGGCCCCATTCTCGAGCAGTAGCTGGGCAATCTTGTCGTGGCCCTTAGCTGAAGCCGCCTGAAGTGCATTGCCGTATTCTCCTCCCAGCGCATTGACATCGGCCCCTTTCTCAAGCAGGAGCTCGACGATCTTGTCGTGGCCCCAAGCTGACGCTTGCGAGAGCGCGTAACCAGAGTTGACATCAGCGCCATACTCAAGCAACAGGTGAATGATCCTGTCCTGGCCCCGAGCCGAAGCCGCCTGAAGTGCGTTGCCGTCCCCAGGTCCCAGCGTGTTGACATGGGCCCCTTTCTCAAGCAGGAGCTCGACGACCTTGTCGTGGCCTCCAACTACGGCTGCATGTAGCGCGTTGTCATTGCTTCCTCCGTGCGCATTGACATCGGCCCCTTTCTCAAGTAGTAGCCGGGCGGTCTTATCGTAGCCCTCTGCTGAAGCCGCTCGCAGCGCGCTGCCATAACGTCCCCCCTGCGCGTTGACATCGGCCCCATTCTCAAGCAGTAGCTGGGTGGTCTTGTCATGGCCTCCAACTACGGCCGCCTGAAGCGCGTTGCCATGTTCTCCTCCCCGTGCATTGATATTGGCTCCTTTCTCAAGCAGCCGTTGGACGATCGGATCATAGCCGCTAGCTGAGGCAGCCTGTAGCGCGTTGCCATACTTCCCCGCTTGCGCGATAGTGGCACTAGCATTCCATAACATCCTCTGGAATGTCTGATAGTCCCCAGCTGACGCTTCCTTGAGTGCGTTGACGTCGGGTAACTCAATCTCTGAGTTGACATCAGCTCCTTTCTCGAGCAGAAGCTGGACGATCTGGTCATGGCCTCCAGCTGAAGCCGCCTGAAGTGCATTGTCGTATTCCCCTCCTCGGGCGTTGACGTCGACCCCATTCGTGAGTAGCTGTTGAACTATCTCATAGTAGCCACCAGCAGAAGCTGCCTGAAGCGCGCCGTTATGTTTTCCAAGCTCATCGACATCAACCCCTTCCTCGAGCAACCGGGTCATCTCTTGTATGCTTATGTCTGAACCCTTGGGCCGTGTCAAGATGATCTGATCGAAGTTCATTTCTGAAGCTGCTTGCGGAGAACAATCGTAAGGGCCTTCCTGCGCGTCGAGATTAGTCCCTTTTTGATTTGGGCTAGAGTGGAACTCATCCAGTGGATGCATCATCAATGAATTGAAATAAATGAATTGAACAATGGCAAGGACGAGACATATAACAAAGCCTATAATAGGTATTGCACGAGCAGGCGAAGCGAACATTATATGTGATCGTCAACGGCAAGAAATTGATAATTCGCGCTGCTTCTGCTAAAGAGAGTCTGGGGTAAGGAGGGGAAGAGAGGAGAACATGGAGAGAGGATAGGGCCATTAAAACGTTGGGTCCCGTCCTCACGTGATGCGGTTGGTCCAAGCATCTTGTCTTGCAGAGGTCGAGCCTAAGCTCAGACTGAAACATCATCGCCAGCAAGAACGAAACTTTTGAAACAACAGCCCATTTACCGCGCCATAAAACCGCTCCAGAGGGTGGCTTATGAAATAACTGCTGCCTCAGGTGAAACAGGGAATTTCTGTTGAGGCCCTCATGCCAGAGCCAACGTATTACAATTTCCGAAGGGTTTTAGAAAGACTGCCTTCATCTGTGCAGTGGAAGGCCCTCCGTTACGAGCGATACCTCTATCAACTATGTATTTGGCTATACTGCGACATGTTGGGATAAGGGATGATGTCAAAGCCATCTTTGATGTCGCATGGGACTGCTTGAGTCTGAAGATCAGCATTTCTTGCAGATGATCATACCCTTCTGTCACATTCAGTATCTTCCATTTGACACCATCGGGAGAGCTCTAGCAAAAGCTGAAGACCAGCAGGAGCGTGCAGAGTGCCTGCTCCAGAGGTTAACAAAGTCAATCCGCAATCACGTCTGTCATCCGAGATTGTCAATTTTCAATATTCTCTTGGGTAAAGCTGCTCAGACGCCCCTGGACGGAGGACAGCGGCCAGGCAATATCACCAAGCCCTAGCCGGTCAAGCAAGCTGAAAGAGACTTGCCCCTTGTCCTACCACACCTCGCTTGGGATGATCATATCCATGTTACCCTGCTCTTTAGCCCCTCCGTGATCTGCCGTTGGGCCGCCGGACCCGGCACCACACATTTTTCGTGGCAAGGGGGTCCAAAACTCCAGCTCTGGAAATTTTTCTGTCAGCAAAGACCTAAATATCAGTTGATTGCCTAACTCGATCCTATGGGATAATTGCGGTGATTGTATTTTTTCCGGATGTGCGAGAGGAGCGATAAGTCACAGAAGGTGAGAACTAGTTCATAGCCTAGTAATGTGTAGTCGTGGCGGTGCCTCAGGAGGGAGATGGAGCTAAGAAGGGCATGGAAGCTTCTAGAAACTGATGTACGCTTTTGAACCAGTTGACTCATGCATCCCCACGTTTAAAGTTTTAGTGCCAAGTTTCGACCAGTTCTCAAGATGTCGCGAGCGCTTGGCTATTCGGCCACCAAGAAGATGCCGAACTCCTCGGAGTGTTGTGCCTAGGTCGTCCAATCGTCGTAAGAGATCCTAGCACGCTGTTGGTGGTGGTTGCTAAGTTTATCTAGACCCCTTCTGGCTTGGGGTCTTGATACATCATCTTGGTGGAGTTTAACCGCCTGAACGAGGAACGAGGAACGGGACCAAGTACGGAGTTGTTTCTGGAAGGCATGTCGGAGCCTTCAGGTGCGCTGCTGCACTACGTTAGTGGAGACAGAGGAGCGATCAACCCAGGCGCTTGACCTGGATAGCCGGGTTTGGCCGCCGGTGGACGAAGTGCCTTAATATGCCGTGTGTATCTATCTCCTCGCTCGTCGAATACTTGATAGAGCCAGTCGGGGGTTCAACATGCATCTCAGCTCTTGTTCTATTTCGCCTCTTAAAGGCCACATGCTCACCAAGCAGCCTAGGATCTGCAGTAAAGGTGTCTGCAGTCATGGAGACGTAATTTGCCATCTCGAGCTAGCACACGAGGCTTATCTACCAGACGTCCCCTCATGTCTGTTGCATACTCTATGGTAGATTACTCCCTTCCTCCCAATTAGCTAGAGTTGCCGCTAAGGATGCTGCGTCTGGATGGTCTATATTAAGCACTCACTCTTATAGGATAATATAGTTTTATATTAGAGCTAGAGTATCTCTAGAATAGTTTTAATCTTTTTAGATAATAATCAGATTATTTATATTAGTTAGTATTAAGAAATACTACTCTTTAAGAATATTCTGGTTTATTTTTATTATTTTTTATTATTTATATCTATAGTTTTTCTACTTCTTTTTATTACTTTTAGTTTTAGTATATTAATATTAGATTATTTATATTATTTAGTACATTAAAATATCACTTTTTAAAAATATTTCTATTATTTATAAATTTAATTTTTCTATTTACTTTTACTTTTAATTTTAATATATTACTATTAAATTAACTATATTAATTAATATATTAAAATATTTCTTTTTTAAATTTCTTTTTTTTGTCTTTATTATTTATATCTATAGCTTTTCTACCTCCTTCTATTATTTTTAATTTTAATATATTAAGATTAGATTATTTATATTACTTAATATATTTGAATACTCCTCACTAAGAATATTCTTTCTTATCTCTATTACTTATACCTACAGCTCTTCTGCCTCCTTCTATTGCCTTTAGTTCCAAGTATATCGCCGCCAGATTGGCCATGCTTCTCAGCGTAGAGGGATGCTCCTCTCCCAGTACTGTCTTTATCGTCCCCCCTTTCCCCTCTATTTATTTTTTCTCGGCACCTAGTGTTAGTGCAACCGCCCGAGCTACCGCAAATCCCTTAATAAGGGCCCCGACACCTCCGTCACCGCCGCCGGCGCCGCCATGGCCACGCCGGAGCCCCCACAGGGGCCGGCAGCCGGAGCTACACCTCACCGGAATAACCCTGCATATCAGCACCTTCTTGACAGCAGCCCGCATGCACGCCTCGATGAGGTAGAGATACCCTCTTACTGCCAGCAAAGGCGACGAGAGCTGGCAAACCTATCGACTATCGCAGAAATCTCAACCGGAAAAACACAACAGCAAAAGGGGCTCGCCAGCTCCCACTACGCTAAGCAGGGTCCTCTGGACTCCCTCATCTCCGAACTCGCAACAATCACCGATGGCATCACCAAACTCGCTAAGGCAATCGATGATATCATCGAGGACACCGAACCAGAGCAGAAAGGCACCCTGAGAAAGCTCTTCGAGAAGATACCAACGTATCTCTCAACACCTATCTACAACAGTGACACACACCAGTCCAAGACGCAAAGCTGGGCCCAGGTGGCCAGCAGGCCCCCTCAGACACCCCCTCAAGCGCCAGCACCGGCAAAGACACAAGCGCCGGATCCGGCTCCGGCGCCGGCACACACAGAAGACCTTCGGATTCTAGCCAGAGTCCCAGACCAACACCGGGAATGGACCCGGAGCCTCAGAAACTTCACTAACCCCCGGGACTTTGCTAAATTTATTAAAGTCACGAGCTTCTACACAGAGATCTGTCGAAACCTACAACGGCCCAGCAAGCCACACAGACAGCCCACCAGAGCAACCTAGGCTAACCGACACCTTTCCTTATATATAGATAGCACGAAATTAGAGACCTCAGGTCAATAAATAGATAGATAAACAGAGAGACCGAACACAAGCTCAAACGGAGGAGCCAACAGATACAGCATACACACACTCCTACAAGGACTCAATTTGCAGGATATTCTTCTAGATAGTCTATAAGATAGTCTCCAGCACGCCACATACCCCAGGGGAGGTCCGGGGTGCAAGCGCCTCCATATGGTGTTAAATATATTATCATTATTATTATTATTATCTTCTTTATCTCTATTACTCACATTTATAGCCCTTCTGCCTCCTTCTATTGCCTTTAGTTTCTAAATGTTAACATTAAGTTGTTTATACTAGCTAGTATATTAGGATATTCCTCTTTTAGTATATTAGCTATTATTTTAACACTCTTTTTACCTAACTTCTCTATTACTTTAGAGCTTTCTATAGTAATTAAGTATTAGATATAATTTACTAATAAATAGGCTTACTGCTTTTAATTCTTTTTTAATAGCTTATTTTTTACTATTAACTTAATATATAATAGTAGTATTTAATAGATAATGTTAATTTTAAATATACTATTTAAAAAGATAACTTATAACAGCCTTATAGTAAATAGGCCTATTAATATAGCTTTTTTACTAGCTTATAAGCTTTCTTACAGTATATATAATATAAATTTAATTTAATAGTAAGATATTAAAGCTATTTAAGATAAAAGCTAGAGTTCTATAAAGATTCCTCTATTACTAATTCTTTTTATTCTATTTATTATAAGCCTATATAAAGATTTAAAAAAAGTATAAAGCTTAATTATTATAGAATTTACAGATAATATAAACTTACTAGCTTTTAAAACTATAATAAAAGAGATATAGATATATTTTAAAGCTATATAGGAGATTTATATTAAGTAGGTAGAATATAATAAAATAACCTTTAAATATAATAAAGCTAACTTACTATATTTTACTTAAAGTTATAAAGTAAATTAAACTTAAATCTAACTTAATAATAGATTAATATCACTAATAGAAATCTATTAATTTTTAAAATTATAGCTAAACTGTAAGCTTTTTTAGAAACTATATATTATAAAGCTTAAGAGTCCTTTAATAAGAGAACTTAATATTTAAATTTACTGCACTTTTATTATATATATTATAATTACTAAAGCTTAAGTTTAAATTTTAAGCTAGTGTTTTTTCTATCTGCTAGAATTCTATCTAATCTTTTCACTTTATTTTAAGCTTAATATCTAAAAGTTATAAATTTAACAATTTAATTTAATACCTTAAAATCCCTAATATCTATATTAACTTAAGTTATTTAAATCCGCCCTCTAGCTAGTACTCTAGCTAGCTATTATCTATATTACCTCTATATAATATAAAAGCTCTTTAAATTAAGAGTTATATACCTCTTTATTAATACTATTAATAAAGTCCTTCTGCTTTTAGATTAATTATTCAGTTTTAAAGGCTTTAGCTAATATTAATAGAGTAGCTTTTTCTATTTAGATAAATAATAAATTAATATAAGTAATTTAATTTTTCTATAAATTTAATCTATTAGTATTATTTAAAAAGAGATTATAGCTAAAAATAGCTAATATAATCTTTTATTAAATATTTAGTAAATAGACTCTATTTAAAAAGAATCTTAATAGGCTAAAAGGCTTAAAGTTTTAAAGAAATTAATAATATATAGAGTATTTTATTTTCTTTATTTTCTTTTTAATATTAGATTAATATTTAATATTATATAGATATAAAAGGTAATTTATATATTTTAAGTTTCTATTAATATTAAATTATAAAATTTAATAGATAATTATAGTTATAATAGAAATTAAAATTTAAATAATTAAAATTAAAAAAAAAAAATTTATTAAAAAGAAAGTTAGTATTTTAATAATAGAAAAAAAAATTTTTATATTTTATTATCTAAAATAAGATTACTATTTTAAGATTATTATCTATAAATAGTAAGATTATTAACTGTAAATAGTAAAATTATTAACTGTAAATAGTAAAATTAAAATTAAAAAAGTTAAATAAAAATTTTAAAATTAAAATTAATATATATAATAATCTTATTATTTAGCTACTATTTATTTTTATTATTTAAAAATATTATATAGTTTTAATCTATTTAATAATATTAAATAAAATAAATAAAAACCCCCTTTTAAATAAAATTTAAAAGTAAAATAAAAAGATAAAAGTAAATTCTAACTGTAATTATAATAAGTATATAAAGTTTTAATTTTATAGTAGTAAGAATAATATATATTTAAATAGTAAAAATATTAATTATTTATAGTATTAATATATTTTATAAATTTACTTTTTAAAATATAAAAATAAAAAAATTAATAAGAGTTTTTATAGTAATATAAATTTAAACTTTATATATAGTAAGAGGAATATATAAAGCTAATTTTATATAACCACTTAAAAGTAAAATAGAATATTTTTTCTTTTTAATTTTTATGTTAATAAATATTTAGTTAAATTTTATAGCTATTTTAAAAGGTAAAATATAGATATATTTATTTAAGCTACATTTATAGTAATAATAAGATAAATTTAATAAAAGAGATAATATAGTACTACTTAATATAAAAATATAAATATTAGCTTATAAATTAGCTTTTTTAATTATAATAACTAATTAAATTACATTTAAATTTAAATTTAAAAATATCAAAGTAATAAATATATTAAAATTAAACTTTTTATAAGTTATAAAAAAATAAACTTAAAATAGAATATAAAACTAATTAAAATAAACATACTATTTAAAAGAAAAAAAGTAATTTATTTTTATAAGAATTTAAAAATATATATAAAAGCTTAATATTAATTCAACTTTATATAAAAACATTAAATTTATAAAGCTTTCTTTTTAATTAAAATATACTTAATATAGCTATATTATACTATTAGTATAGAAATATAAATAAAATAATAAATTATATTTTTCTTTATTATCTATTATATAATAAGTAGAAAAAAACTATTTTAAATTTATTAAAAACCTACTATAAACTTACTATTTAACTTTTAACTGTAAAAAATAGTATATCTTTTTATATATTAGCTTTTATAACTTTAATTAACTTTTTATTTTTCTTTTATAATATAGCTTTATAATACTTACTATAATAAACTTAATATAAATCCAGTTAAACTTTAATGCTTTTCTCTTTATATATAATAGTATTTTTAATACTCTTTTATAAAAAGTAGCTAATATATGTTAAAAAGATTTTTAAAAAGAAAAAAAACCAGTTTATTTATTATATTTATTTAATTTATAAGAATATATACTTAAGTTTATAATATTACTCTATTAAGCTTACTTTAGTTATTTACTTCTCTTATAACTATTTATTTTATTAAACTTTTTTTTTCTTTTTTTTTTATAATTTTTATTTCTTTTTTATTTTTAAATTCTTTTTATTATAAAGATATAATTAAAAAAATTAAAAGTAAATTTATAATAAACTTAAAATATTTAAGTACTTTAAAAAATATAAATACTATTACTAACTAACTCTATAAGCTAGTTAAATAATAATTTTAAAGTAAAAGCTATAAGAGTAATATAAGTATATATTTAAAGTATTTAACTTTTAGCTCTTAAAATTTTATTTTTAAGCTTTTAAAGTTTTTAATTTTTTAATTTATATTAATAATAAATATAAATTAAAAGAAATATAAGCTTATATTAATTTTATTATTCTTATATAAAATAGCTACTAATAATATTTAAATATTAATAACTATAGTAAATAGTAAGATAATATATATTATATATATATATATATATAAGCTATATAATTATATACTGCTATATTTATATATATATTATTAATATATTAAATTTAACTTAAAAGAGTATAGAAAATCTGTTAAATTAATTTTAATAAAAGCTTATTAAGCTATTTATATATATATATATATATATATATAATAAATATAAAATAGAAAATTAAATATATTAATTTAAACTTTTTAAAGGTATTTTTCTCTATTCTTTTTCTCTTTTTATTTATAAACAGTTAGTAAAATCAAATTAAACTTAATATAAATATATATTAAAGTAATTAATATACTTATTATTATCTTTTTTATTATTATTATAGTTATTTAAAGTAAGTTAATATAAATATAAATAGCTATAGTAAGAATATATTAAATATATAATATAATAATAATTATTATTATTATTATTATTCTTATTAAAGAATATTAATATTAATATAATATTTAATAGAAAATAGTAAATATAAATTTATTAATAAAATTCTATAAGAATAAATAGATTAATAAGGTAATTTTAACTTAAAATTACTATAAAAATAATAAGAAAGAAAAAAGAAAATTAACTTATAAAACTATAAAAAAAAGACCAAAAAAGTTATAATAACTTAAAAGATAAAATTTAAATATTTATTAGTAATAAACTATTAAATTACTTTATTACTAATAGCTATTTAATATTAAACTTTATAGCTATAGCTACTGATAGTTAGTAAATTACCTTAATTTATTAGAATTTACTTTAGTATATATAATTAATATACTAATATAAATAAAATAATAATAGACTATATAAAGCTAGTAATATATTTAGTTTAAAAGTATATAGCTTTTACTATATATATTATAATTTATATTAATAAACTAAAGAAATAATTTTAACTTTAATAAAAAGACTATTTTTAACTATTATAATAATATAAAAAACCTAACTTAAGTGTAATATTTAAAATAAGAGTTTTCTTTTAAATTGTATAGTTTTTTCTTTATTTCTATAGTATAAAAGTACTATTTATCTTTAATAAAAATTTATAAAGTATAAATAAATAAATATACTATTTAAAAAGTATCTTAATATAGTTTATAAAAAAGAAATTCTATTAATTTATATTATTAACTATAAATAGCTAGATATAAATATAAAACTATATTTAAGTTTTTCTTTTAACTTTACTTAATATTATAAAATAAATTAAAACTATATAATATTTTTAATAATAAAAATAAATAGTTAGTACTATATTTAATAATAATAAAAATAGTAACTAAATAATAAAATTATTATATATTAGTTTTTACTTTAATTTATAATTTAATTCTTTTAATTTTAATTTTACTATTGATACTTAATAATCTTACTATTTATAGTAAAATTATACTAACTAATATACTAAAGTTTAATAATAATAGATTTAGCCTAACTAAATTAAAGTTTACTTAAAGAAATAGCTCTTTTTATAGTAAAAAGTGTATACTTTTTTTCTTTTTTAATTTAAACTTTTTAAAATACTTATTATTATTCCTTTACTATTAGAGAGCTAGCTATTATAGTAGCTTTTATCTCTTTTTTATTATTTTTTCCTATTTTATTTTATATAGAAGTATTTAATTAAGTATTTATCTTTTCTTTTTTTACTAAATTCCTTTAGTTAGTTTTAGCTGTAAGACTCTCTTTAATTTAAACTATAGAATATTTTAAACTTTTACTGTTATTAACTTAGTCTGTATTAAGTATATTTCCTACTAATAAAATAGTTAATAATCTTATTATCTATAAATAATAACTTTAAAATAGTAATTTTATTTTAAATAATAAAAAATAAAAAAAATAACTTTTATTATTAAAAAAACTAACTTTTCTTTTAATAATTATTTAATTTCTTTAATTTTAATTATAGCTATAATTATCTATTAAATCTTACAATTTAATACTAATAGAAACTTAAAGTATATTAATTACGTTTTATATCTATATAATATTTTAAAAAAAATACTCTATATATTATTAATTTCTTTTTAAAGCTATAAGCCTTTTAGCTTATTAAAATTCACTTTAAATAGAGTCTATTTACTAAATATTTAATAGAAGATTATATTAACTATTTTTAACTATAATATCTTTTTAAATAATACTAATAAAATTAAATTTATAGAGAAATTAAGTTATTTATATTAATTTATTATTTATTTAAATAGAAAAGGCTACTTTATTAATATTGGCTAAAGTTTTTAAAATTAAATAGCTAATTTAAAAGTAGAAAAAACTTTATTAAATAGTATTAATAAGGAGATATTTAACTTTTAATTTAAAAAGCTTTTATATTATATAAAGATAGTATAAATAATAGCTAGTTAGAATACTAACTAAAACGTAAATTTAAATGAGAGTTAATATAGGTATTTAGAATTTTAAGGTATTAAGTTAAGTTATTAAATTTATAACTCTAAAATATTAAAGTTAGAATAAAGTAAAAAAGTTAGATAGAATTTTAATAAATAGAAAAAAAGCAGCTTAAAACGTAAATTTAAGCTTTAGTAATTATAATATATATAATAAAAATACAGTAAATTTAAATATTAAGTTTCCTTATTAAAATATATAAAACTATATTAAAAAAATATATTTTATATATGTCTCTCTTTACTATTATAGATATAAATAAATATCTATAAAGAATATTTAAATTATCTTTAAATTTATTATTATTCTTATTATTTTTAAGTCTATTTATATTTTCTATTAAATAATTCTTATAGTTATAGAATATAAACTTAAAAGAAATTTTATAAATTAAAAAAGCTAATAAGTAAAAATAAGTTAATTTTTGAATAGTTTTTTATATTATATTTAATTAAGAGTTACTTATTATATTATAACTATAAAGTTAAAAATAGTTTTATTCTATTAAAGATTCTCTATATTACTATTAAAAAAATACCTTTCTTTTTATTACTTTTTTAAAACATATTTAAATATATCTTTATTAATATATAAAGAGTATAATAATTAATATATATTACTACTTAAGTAATAGCTAATATAATATATATTTTAAAGTATAAAGAAAATTAATAGTAGTATTCTTATTAAAGTCTTTCTATAGCTTATTATAGAAAAACTAAAAAGCTTACATATTATTTATAGCTAAAATTCTATAAATAATCTTATAATAAAACAAGCACCTACACAGCTGGGCGTTCTTTCTAATCAAAATTGTCTCATACAATACCTCACTACTAGGTAGGGGCATCAATGTTCCTGGCCGGTTTAGACAAGCGTCGGAATGACCGTGAGTCTGAGCCATGTTCTTCTCGGACCTTCTAATCCGACACAGCTGCCAAGATCCGATTTTGCTGCGTGCCCCCCAAGGAGCTGGCCAATCGAACGGCTGCCGGGCTGATGAGGGTCCACAATCACACCCTGCCAACACCCTACGCCACCATGGTAGCACTCCAGCGTGGCTCTTTTGACCGATGATAGTGCGATGACGAATGATCCAGAGTCTCTATCCCTGACCCAAGTTTGCCTGAGCATCCAGAGGACAGCCCAGGACCCCCTTGAGGGTATTGAGCACCCCCTGCCGGCAACCTAAGACGAGGGCTGAAAATTAGTTTCGATGTTTTGATGGTCTGATGCAGAGCAGTTGGACTCCCCATCTGGTTTCCCTTTCCTGCCATTTATTTTCGGTTACACCCGACGTTTCCCATTTATGGTAGGAGCCCGAGCGCGTGCACGGACGAAGAGTGTGTCTTACAAAGTAATGTTGACAGCAATCATCGGAGTAGATTATTTTCAGAGTCTTTGGCTAAGAGAAATCAAGCCTCAATGAGAGTCAGGAAGACACAACTGCCGCGGCGACTGAGCGGCTGCATTCGCCTTGTCGGCAACCAACAGGAAACACACCCCCAATTTCTGCCTCACATGGTGGTCTGGTTCGTCTACAAAGTTTGACCGACCCCGCAGCCATCCTTGGTAGCTTCTCTTGCAATGACCTCAGCGTCTTACGTGTCAGGCTCAATTACAGATCAGATCATCGACACATTCTCAGGAAACACATAACAAGCCCACCGTACTTCAAACCAAATTTCATTTTCCCGGTACCTTACCAGTAGTTTGGCAATCGACCGACCATCCATCCAACATCATGGCTACATCCAAGGAAAGACCCCCAACCTTCCACGTTGTCCCGCACTTCAACTTCGCCGCAAAAGGCGGTGCGCTCCAACTCGGGAGTGTGTACAAAGACCTACTCGAGATGGCGCCCATGAACAAGAAGCCCGAGCATCGTATCCTTGTCTCGGAGGACGAGATTTATCCGCCAACCACTCAAGACGGCTTCGAAGTGACGCGCAGTAAGCTGCTGACTGGCGAGTTTGGCGTGTGGGCGAAAGTCCTCGGGTTCGGCAGTGTGGGCGGCGGAGCCGGTGCCGGCGCTGAGAAGAGCGTGCATGAGAGTGTTAGCTGCACGAGCATCGTGACTTTCTACTTCGACCCGGACCGAGACTATATATCCAAGTGCCTCTCTGCCAAACCTATAGAGGACTACATGGCTGGCGCTGGGAGAAACAGGCCTCCAGTGTTCTTGCTCACGGGGCTCAAGGTGGCCAAGAAGCTAAAGTTACACACAGAGGAATCGCGAGAGATGCATGCAGCGGCTGAGGCGAGCGGCAGTGTTCCTCAGGCACCAGTCCAGCTGGAAGCAAATGCAAACCTCGCAAGTGAGAAGGCCAAGGCGCTGACTTTTGAGACTGATGATATTGTGGTTGGGTTTCGGGTCGCCAAATACCAGCGAAAGAAGCCGAGCCTCTTCGGAAAGAAGAAGGAGGAGAAGCCGGATGGCGGGCTTTACATTGAAAATGCCGAGATGCTTGACGATCAGGGTGGGAAGAAGATGGAGCCACTATGGCGGTATGAAGAGGTTCCAATTGCTGAAGAACTGCAGGCGCAGGATGCGCAGAAAGGCCAAGGCGCGAATGCTGAAATCACGGAATGCTGGGTTGATCCAACTGAGTAGATGAGGGAGCGTCCACAAAATTCTTGAATTTGATCACTGCATGTGGTTTGTTATCCAGTTTATGTTGCTGCAGGAGCTGGGGAGGGGGCGAATGAAGGCCTCGAACTCGAAGGCAGCGCTGAAGGAGGCGTCGGCACCCTTGGATGAGCCGATCTTCGGCAGAAAGATTACGCAGAGTTCACCTTGATCTTCTCGCTACGCTCCCGGTCAACTCCCTTTCACAAAGCGATACGTTTCAGAATCCCAGTATAAACAGATATCTTGTGCTTGGCCATGTCCATGTTTTATGTCACGCAATCGAGGATGAAAATCCGCCCGTTTCATCATGTCACGGATGGTCTGGCCTGGGGCTCCCCCAGTCGGAGACGGGCTTGAAGATGCCGTTGGGGCCCATGCGGCACGCAGACTAAGCACGACAAGGTGATGGCGCCCCTGTAGTCTCTGGGCCGTAACCAGCAGACAACCAGCTAACAGCCAGCAGGCCGCGAGGTTCCTCTATATCAGACGCACACGCAATGGCATCAGTGCCTCGAAGTGGAACCTCCAGCGAGGAGTATATAAACGCTGGCGGGATCGATCGTGAAGGCGACGAGACTGGCATGCGGGGGAAGACGAGTGCATACAAAGAAACCGGCGGACCCTGTGGCTGGCAAATCGGCAAAAGGGTAGGGCGGAGGGAGATGCGGCAGAGCGTGAGAACTCTCTTGACGAAGGACGGAGAGGTAGAGGGGAGAAATGGCAGTTCATTTCAGTCGAAGACAGCGACGGGTGGCCCATGGTTCGTTCGAGCGGAGGGCAGGATGGCTGAGCGGCCGTACTCTAGCTGTGCGCTAAGTCAGCAACTAAAATTGCAGTCCTCGAATCTAGCAGCGACGAACCTGGTGAAGCTGCAGCCTCGTGTCTTCCTTTCCGTCTTGCACGCATGTTTCGCTACCGGTCGCGGCAGCGTATGCAACAGTCGTTGGCAATGCGATGGCGAAGTGCATATTCGAGCGGAGGAGCGAAGAATTCGGGTTGCAAAGAGCCAAGACAGGACGACGTCGAGGCTGGCACCTACGCCGTGATATCGGACCTTGAGAGCGTAGCGTGTTGTCCTCGTCTTACGTCGCTAAGGTGGCCCTTGCCGAAGTCGTCATTGCATGGCTGCTGAAGCATAATGATCACCACCGGCGTACACGAGTAGGGGTGATATGGACCCCTCTTGACCGTCCCATCACGGTCCTGTTATGTTTCGCATCGGGTACCGGACTCGGTAGGTCGCGTCTTGGGTTCGCCGGTTGGGATGTGCGAGGATGATGACGGCCACGATTGTAGAGAAAAAGAGACTCGCAGATTTTAGGAGATAAGAATGAGGGCGTAATAATTGCGTAAAAGTCTAGAGTTTCGTTGGGTTGGAGGACAATGGCAGCTCAATTTGCTCACGTCAGCGTCCGTCCCCGCCCGCCATTACTCGCTGAGGCTGCTGTTAGCACCTGAGATCTTCAGCATCAAACTTGGCCAGCCATCACGTCGACCCTTTGGAATCTCGCCGCACCAGAATTGATGGCCAAAGCATAGCTGTTGACCCTGCGAGAAAATTTATGAATTGACCTTCGTCCCAAGGGTGCGAGCAGCCTCACGTGTCAGGGTGGGATGACTTTGGCGTCGGCAGAACAGAATCTCATTACCACTACTGCACAGACTGGAGCGAGTTATTAGTTCCACCGGGACCCGAATACTCAAATCTCGATATAAATAGCGTTCTACTAACGTACTCTCTTAGCACTCACCCTCCACTGGCTGCTAGGCACATGCCTGGAGAGTCTCAATAACTACGACCGACGAAGATGTGAAGACTTGGGCAACCAAGGTGCCGAGACAGCCGAATTATTTATACCCCATTGTTGACAACACGAGCATCCAGGCAACCTTCATTTGCCAGTCGACCCGATCAACGGCGGTTGTCGTTTGCATGCAGTCCAAGCTCATCCATAATTACAGAGCCTTGCACCGCCTGGATGTTCAACCAACAGGACCAACTTCAGCATGTCGGGACATCGTGACGATGTTTGATTTAAGCCATTTGAAGAGCCAAGACCTGAGAAACTGACAGACCCGCACGGAATGCTCAGGAGGCTATGTTCCGCCTTGGAGCAAAATATTTGTTGGTATTAACTTTATGGACACAATTAGGGGATCAAAGCAGCCCAGTAGCAAACAGCGACGACACAACTGAGGCAGCGTACCCAAATTTCGCAACCCAGCAACCAAAATAAACAGTAGGGCTATAGCTGCATCACGATAAGCATCATAAACGCAGCAGCTTCCTACCTCAACCAATTCTATTCAAAATGAACACATGCCCTCTTGACCATCCGAAGAAGGATAAAATCCCTAAGAGAGGTCGTCTCCTTACCTGCCATCAGTTAACTTGCAGCGAGGTATAGTTGATAGAATAGCTCAACGGTATGGCTCGAAAACAGTGGAGGTAGGGCCGACTCGGCCGAGGGGGTTCAGAGAACGGACGGTCAAAATACATGCCGGTGCAGATGAAATGATCAAAGCACTGATCTTGAATAGGCTTCTTATCCACACTTCAAGGCGAAATATGCACTCGTGCAACTCCCACATGGGCGTGATCGAATCAAAGGACTGGGATCCAGCATAGGGTCAATGATATCAGTGTGGAGACCACGGACAGGTAAAACGGAGAGACGGGCCACACGGCCGCTTCCCAGAAACGAATTGACGTCTTCAAACGGTTTCGGGAGCGATGTTCCGGATCCGTCACGGCTGGGTGGCTGGAACGGGAATATTACAAGGGGAAAGAAAAATAACGGTGCCGCCCAAATTAGTGGCCGTATTGACAGAAAGCCTGTACATGCACTCCCTTGGCCTTTGACCTACAGCCGGAAGTTTATTATGATTGGCGTTGAAGACGGCAAGGACTTTAGACCATTGATTTACTCTGGTCATTGGGGTTGACGATGTCCTTTCCCGGACCCTGGTCTTGCGTCTCGACGAGTCAGGGCAGAGTCTTGGCCGAGGTCACTTGCTCGCCGAGGGGCTCGTTGCCAGGACACAAACAATTGAAATGGCGTTGTGTAAAGACCGAAAGCAATGATGAAGCGACCCTTGTAAGTTGCATCTTCTTGTGCCGGTTCAAGATCCGGATGGAGGCTTGCCGAATGATGCGCCACCAAGAAGATTGTATATTCAATCGCAAGCAATATCTAACTTCTCGGCCAGAACAGTTCATAATGAGCTATCTCTCAGATGTTAGGAAGCTCATCGCACTCAGATACACAATGCAGCCCTCTTTCCCTGTTGCTCCTCGGCCGCCGAGGCGCTCGTGAGGGTTGTTGGGTACTTTGCAGCCGCAACTTCTTCTCGTGATGCCCTCCCAGATATCAATCATTCCGAGCCCATGAGTCTCTAGCATGTGCTGAGTTGAATCGTCCCATCAGCATATGGTTCAGGCACCAGAGGACCATTCAGACTGTTTTTATTATGTGACAGTTTTCCGTTTTCCATACTTTATAATATACTTCAAATTGTTACAAACACCCCAGAAATGCTCTTCGTTTTTCAGTTTCTCCCAATATCCCACCTGCCAAGGCTTGATATAATCATACCCATCGACCTCATCTTTCAAGCAACGGAACAATACCCCCATGCCCTGATATGAGTGGAAGAACTCAGGCCTGTCGTCATCTTCGGTCAAGGCACGTCTGGTGAATTCGAGAACGTCGGCCGCGATCGAAGCCGCTACCGGTGTTGCGAAGGATGTCCCAGAGATAGAGACTTCTTTCCCCTTCCATTGTGAATCAATCGCGACGCCGAGCGTGGAGAAGTTATCGCCGAACCTCTTGGGGGGGTTCATACTATTGCGTTCGCCGTTACCTCTTGCCGCGTGGATGGCGAATACTCCGTCGTTGCTCGCTGGATATGCCCGACTCACGTTGCCGCCGCCATTGGAGGCTGCGGCGAAGATTAGTTTGCCCTTTCCGACGAGATCATCAATCACCTCGCGAATCTCTGGAACGTCGGTAGTCGCGAGGCCGAAGCACATCGTGATGATGTCGGCGTTGCCCTCCGTGTCTCGAGTGCCTCCCGCCCATATTAAGGCCTGACATACGCAGAGTTAGAGACAGCATTAATGGAGCAGCGTGTGTTATTTAACCTCGACAATCTGACCCATCTGGGTGGTGGTGAAGAATTTGTCCTCGGAAACCTTGGCAACTACTATATCAGCATTGGGAGCGAACCTGAGAAGTAGCCTGACGACGTGTGTTCCATGGCCATGCGAGTCGAGAGGTTCATGCTCTTGACCTATGAAGCTCCGTTTCATCACGATCCTGTCTTCACCCCCCTGAAGTACCTCGTCTGTCTTATCAACATATATTCCGGTATCGAGAACAGCGATGCGGATGGGCCTTATGTGAGAGTCAGGAATTCTTCTCTCTTCGAGTTCGTCGAGACACTCAATGTATGCTTTGAAGCCATTCATAAGCTCAATAAATTTCTTTGTCTCGAGATCAATCTCGGTTCTGGAGTCCGTTAATTCGGTGAGTGAACAATGGGGCCCCATGGAGATCTCAAACCTCTTTTGACATGTATCTTCGCCATCTTCAAATAACATGAACTCTCCGGCGACGAAATATGAACTCTCGTGCTTTTCTTTGGGAAAGCTTAACTTAGGGCGTCTTGGACTCGCACTTCGTGGGCAGCCCTTGGGCAGTTGTCCGCAGGGGTTCTTTGCCAAACTGGCTCCATTACTTTGTTCGTGGGAGGCGGATCCAGCCTGTGGCATTGCTTGGCGTTGTCGCTCCATTTCATCCATCCAAATCGTCTGATTTATCCGTAAATGACGTACAATATTATCGTGAATAACTGTCCGAGCTCGTCGGGTCAGGTCTTTGGGTTGGCGCCAAGCTAAATTCCAGCGAATACTGCATGCATCCTTGGATTGCCTGCCTGTACCACTTGGAGATGGGGTCCTGCAAGCTGTGCTCAAGCTCGTTATAAATATCTGTCTGCCATGCCTTGGGTGCTCGAGGCGAGTTCGTCTTCTGGCTACCCTTCTCCAGGTCCAATAGCAGCTGCGCGAACGACAAAAAGAACGGAGGGCAGGCTGGAAGTGAGTTCTGAGAGTGTTTGAAGACGGTGCTCGACGCCTTCCAGTTCTCTCGCAAGGTGCAAAGGATGAACGGCAGGCTGAGACTCTCAAACATGCTACTTCCTTGGGCGGAGTGGAAGTATACTTGCTCAGCGGTCCAATCCTTTGGTAGCCACGGGCCGGGATATAGTTGGAATAGGCAGGTTGCTAGGCGGAGTGCTAATTGTGCCTTTGTTAGCGTCACGGAAGTGAATTTCAACAGGTCAACGTCGGTCGTCCTGAGGTCACCTCTGTCCAGAAACTCAGCCAGTTTCATCTGAGGACTCTGTTTATGCGCTACCACCTCGTTCTCCCGTGGCTGTGGACCGATCCATAGCCGGGTCTGGCTGAACGTTAAGGATAGAGGTCGCCGGTTGTCCTGGTGGACGCGAACATGTTGACAAATATCCTGGCAAATGTCCAGTTGACTATTTTCGTCGTCACGATTGCCTCTGTCCATGTTGGAACTATCATGTCGTCCTGTGTCAGTAGAGGATGCTCTCATCTGCCCCGAGAGAAAAATATACTCACAGGGCCATAGAACACCGTGTTTCATGCCACTCCTGTCTGCCCTCTGCTGAATCCTCTCCAGGACATGTTGAGAGGAACATTTGAAAGCAAAGGTACTCCCCGACTTTGGAATGATTTTGAGCTTCCGGCAATTGAAAAAGAGCCTGGTGATCTCCAGACAGGCAATCATCAGGTCGTTTAGCCAAGAGGTTATAGAGACTCTCTCCACATCTCCATGCCACCGCGTTTGCGTCTTGTTCAGCAGGAGACTCTCCATCGTCTTCAAAACTCTCATTGGCATCTCTTTGCTCGATCAACGTGTTGAAGGCTGTAAAGCGATCTACTGCATCGGAAAATGCCTGTGGGGTCTGAGGAACGAATGGCCTTTGAAGTTGTCGCGCGTTCCCCATATTTGACAACGTCGTTGGCATAGCGATAAGCTCTCGGGTAGCTCCAATATACTGCGTCTTCAGAGGTTTCGGAGAATATAGGCTCATCTTCAGCATCTGGAGGATCTCAGCCAGCCGTCTAATCCAGGCAAAATGACACGCGGGTGCGGACTTACATCCGGCCTTCTGGGCTAGTTCGGGAAGCTGTTCGTCAAAGTATTGTAACTGAAACCCAAGTCCTTCCCTTATAGCCTCCCTCTTGTTCAAAAAAATCCGAGACTCTTGGAGCGAGAATTGGTCAAGCAGTGCTTTCTTGGTTTCAAAGATCAAAAAGTCCCGATAGTTGCGCTCGTCTTCGGCAGCATCAGAATCAGAATCCTTCCCAGCTTGACCGAGTTCCTCATCCAGCTGAACCCCAACGAGGTGGTACAAAAATCGCAGCAGTTCAGCCATTATTTTCAAGGCAAATCAGGCTGCCAGGCAGCCGAAATTGCCTGGCCCAACCTGTCGCCGATTTGAAGACAAAGAGGAGCACGAAGAGGATTGTTGTCATAAAGAACGGAGTTTAGAAGCTAGAAAGTTTAGAATGGGGTTGGTCGTCTGATGTTGAAAGAAGGAATGCTGGCGATGGCAACGTGGATTCGGGGCCGATGAGATGACGCCGAACTTTCATCATCACCTGAGTTAGCTTTTCAGCCGCATGGAGGTCACGGGTGGTGGCTGTTGCAATGATGCCCAAAGCCACGTGATCAGTCAGCTTAGCAACTTCAGAAGTTTCTTGTGTGCAATGATTTTTATCGCGTTATCATGTCCATCCGCCATCTGCAAACCTGGCCGCCCGGAATTACTCTTCAACCCTACGCAATTCAACTTCGTTTGGGATCAATCTGCCTCCACAGCATCCATCTCCGCAGCTTGGCGTGAGCGCTATATCGCGATGGCCGACAAGTTCCAGGATATTTACACCACAGCCAAAGACTGCAAGGATCTGTTTGCACAATGTCTATCCAAAAAGACGGCCGAATCTGAACAACTGCTCGACCATCAGCGCCGGTTCATGTCATGGGCGAGCTACCTCGGCATCTTTGCACCTGTGAGCGCGTCGCTCGATACTCGGCTTCGGGAAGCTCCGGAAGTGAAGGAACTGGTCATTCTTCTTTTGAACGTCCTGAGAAGAAATCTTGCACGAGGTATTGACAAGTTTGTTGGTACTCATCAATAATTTCTGACATTAAGCGAAGTTTTAAGACGAACTCCATCATCTCTAGAGGCTCAAGCTCGTACGCCGCCTGATGGTGCTTTCAATGGAATCGTGGGAGCCATTAACCGGCTTCATCGACTCGCTGCGACCATTCGGCACCCGTCTCGGAGCAATGATGTGGAAAAGGTGCTGAAATATTCGCAGAACCAGCACCCTGACGGTTTCGAGCGTATAATCATCTTGATCATTGACTTCAAGTTCCCGGACGCTCCCAAGTCATTGCGGATGCAGTTGGTCAGGTCGATTATCTATCGACGTAACCGACTGAGATACCAACAAAGCCACCAGAGCAAACTAGCGACGGAACGAATTGATGAAAATGAACCCGTTTCTCCTCCCAAACGATACCCAGCGCCATCGGAGCAGCTTCACACAGATGCACGACAAGCCCCAAAGCTAACAAGCGTGGCCATTAGATCCGACACAGAGCCAACTGTTTTCGACATGAGCACGTACAGGCAATTTCGGGGAAAACCAGTGCAGTTGGCGCCGACTGTCAAGAGCAGCGGTTCATCAGATCGTGTTGGTGAGGTCGCATATCCCCGACCACCAGCTTTACCCCTCAACTCTTCCCACACAGAATGTCAGTTCTGTTCGAAGGAAGTAAGCAAGGCCGACCTTAAGAATCGCAGGTGGTGGAGGTACGCTGTCTTGCCTTTGAGCCATCTAATATTCCCAGCATTTGCTAATATTCATGCCCTCCAGGTCTCATGTCAATACTGACATGCGACCCTACGTTTGTGTCGTTGACAATTGTGGAAGCTTTCCGCCTTCCTTTTCAAGGCGCAGTGCCTGGTTCAGTCATATGGAAGAACGCCATGGCCCAGACTGGGCCCAATACATCCATCGCCCTTTTCAGTACCGTTGTCCACTTGGGCACGACACGACCATGGCATTCTCTACAGAGGAGAATCTTATCCATCACCTGGTCTCAGCTCATTCAGAGACTTTTCAAGGGTCTGAGCTGCGCGACATCGCAGGTCGAAGCAAGGTTGCTATCCCGTCTTTGGAAGCGATATGCGTTCTTTGCAATCAGAACGTAAGCATCGTTCCAGATGGAACAGAATCTAAGGGTACAGGAGCTGGCGAGGGCGAGTCTGGTCAAGAGAAGCCGGAACCATCAGAGGAAAAACACACAACCGGGAGCGAGGCTACTACAGAAGCCCCTAAGCCACCTCCGGCGATAGTCGGCAACCCCACGGAGCCAGAGGGTCCGAGGGCTCGGGTGGGCTTCGTGCTGCCGCCGAATCATCGTGCGCCAGACTCGACAGCCACAACAGCAAAACATACATCCTGCTCCGGTGAGGATATCGACCGAGAGGATTTGGGAAGTGTCCGCGTAAAACTACACAATCACCTTGCAGACCACCTCCGGTCTGTGGCGTTCTTGTCCTTGCGCTGGTGGGACGAGGAAGGCAATTCAGGATCGCAGGGTAGCAATGAAGTGAGGGTGCGAGGAGATGTGAATTCAAACTCCAGTCAGGACCTCGGAGACTCCGAGAGCGAGGCTACGTGGACATCTGATCCTAAACTGTTACAGGATTGCCTAAGGTCGCTGGCCTTTCCCGAAATGTACGACCAGTTTAATACTATTGCCACAGCCGCCAACGGGACATGTCAGTGGCTGTTTCTTCACGAGACATATAAAAGATGGGCTTTTTCTGACCGAGGCCTGCTCTGTATCATAGGAACGCCTGGTTCTGGGAAGTCAACGTTGCTGCGATACGCTCTCAATCATATTTCGGAAGCACCCAACATCGATAACCAAGCTTTGGTTCTCTCGTTCTTCTTCCACGGTCGCGGTACGGAACTCCAGAAAACAGAACTCGGTCTGTTTCGGTCGCTTCTGCATCAACTGCTCTGTGAAGTTCCAAACGCACTGCTAGATCTCGCCAATACCTTTGAGAAAAAGCGCAAGGAAATCGGCCATCCGGGCGATGAGGGGCACTGGCATCCACTCGAGTTGAAGGACTTCTTTGAGACGTCGCTTCCTGAAATCTCGGAAAGCCGCTCATTGTGGCTGTTTGTCGACGCGCTGGACGAAAGTGGCATAGACGGTGCTCTCAGGCTCTTCCGGACGTTCAAGTCCCTGACGCAGACGCCTGTACGATTTCATGTCTGCTTCACTTGTTGTCACTGGCCGAATCTAAAGATGCCTTGCGACTTTCAAATTTACATTGAACATGAAAACAGGCAGGACATTTCGGCTTACGTACAAGAGCAGCTTCCGGCCGGAATCCTTTCAACAATTCCGGCTCTCATCACGGCCCGCGCCCAGGGCAATTTCATATGGACTATCCTTGTAGTGAATCGTATTCTGAGGCTTGAACGCAATGGACAAGCGCAGAACAAGATTGCAGAGGAAATCAATGCTAGCGCTCGAGAGCTGGATGCGCTATATTTCGAACTCATCCAAAGCATGACGGACCCGAGGTCCCTGAAACTTATCCAGTGGATCTGCTTTGCCCTGCGGCCCCTGTCTCTACAAGAATTACGATGGGCCATGATTATGGATCACGACTGCTCGCATATTTCGTTGCAACAATGTGAAGCCGCAGCAGATTTCCCAAGTGATACCCTGATACTGAGAGGGAAACTGCAAGTGCTCAGCAACGGTCTTGTCGAGGCCGTACAGCTGCCCAATACACAGGCACAGGTTGTGCAGTTCATCCACCAGTCAGTCTACGACTTTTTCTTCAAGGAAGGTTTATCGGCTGTATACCGCCACATAGGGCCGACTGAGGCCGAGACTGGAAAGGTTGATTTTGTCGACGGGATGGCACATTACCAGCTGTCTATGACCTGCATACGGTACCTGGCAACGGAACAGATCACCTTGTCAACAGCCCGCGGTCGTGCTGACCTCATATCTACCTTCCCTCTATTGCACTATGCTACGACATTCTGGGTAGCGCATGCCAAACGGAGCGAAATTGGCATCCACTCCCAAGACAATCTCCTTGACTATTTTGCTTGGCCATCAGAGCATCTTGTGGAACTCTGGGTGCGAATTTACCGTGTACTAGAGCCAGACTCAACCGACTGCCCGTCGATAGGGACCAGCATGATACATATCGTGTCACGATATCACTTGGTGGGTTTGCTGCAGGCTGTTCTGCGAAAGGCAGACTGGGGAAAAGTCGATATTAAATGCGAGAGATGAGGATGGTCGGGCATCAATCTGGTGGGCTGCCGAGAACGGGCACGAGGCTGTCGTCAGGCTGCTGCTCGCCACCGAAGGTGTCGATGTGAACTCCAAAGATGATTCTGGTCATACGCCGCTGTCGAGGGCCGCCACAAACGGCCACGAGGCGACCGTCAAACTGCTACTTGATACTGGCAGGGTCGATCCAGACGCCAAGGACAAGGACGAACGAACGCCGCTATCATGGGCGGCAGAGAACGGCCATACTGCGATCGTTAAGCTGCTGCTTGACACCGGCCGTGTCGACCCAGATGCCAAGGATAAGCACGAACGCATGCCACTGTCATGGGCGGCAGAGAATGGACACCATTCGATCGTTGAGCTGCTGAGCAGTACGGTGTCGGCGAAGATTTCTTCACTCGGACCAATCATCGTCATGCAGCCAGAATCCTCAAGCCCAAAGACTTATGATGATTACACCGTCGCTGTGGTATGCGCCATGGTGTTCGAGATGAGTGCCGTCCGCCACATGTTGGACAACGAACATCCTCGCTTGCCGGCGAATCCAGGAGACCCGAACATCTACCTCCTGGGCGAGATCTGCGGCCATAACGTCGTGCTTGCATGCCTCCCAGACCAGCAAGCGGAAGGCGCTGCCGCAACCGTTGCCATGAATATGGCTCGCACCTTCCCTTCCATTAAGTGGCGATTTCTCGTCGGAATCGGGGGAGGAGTCCCTAGCGATAAGCACGACATCCGCCTGGGTGACGTGGTCGTGAGCATGCCGGAGAGGCAAACACGGCGGCGTCGTCCTGTACGACTTGGGAAAGGCAACCGATGCAGGCTTCCAGCTGAAGGGCTTCCTGCGGCCGCCGCCTCCCCTGCTGAGGAGCGCCGTTGCCATGATGCGTTCCGATCACTTTGTCCGCGACAGCAAGATCACAGAGTATTTGTCCGCCATGACCAAGAAGTCGCCGCGACTTGCCATGTACGAACGACCATCGGAGTCTGACGTCCTCTTCCGCGAAGATTACAGGCATCTTTCAGGCGCCGCATCTTGCGTTGACTGCGATCGATCCCAGACAATTGACAGGCTGCCGCGTCAGCTTCAAGGCCCCGTAATCCATTATGGTCTTATCGCATCGGGCGATCGCGTTCTGAAAAGTTCGATAAAGGGAGGCGAAATTGTGCAGGGCTTGGGAGACGTACTCTGCTTTGAGATGGAAGCGGCCGGCATTGAGGCAGAGTTCTCGTGCATCGTCATTCGCGGCATTTCCGACTATGCCGACTCGCACAAGAACGACACATGGCATCGCTATGCAGCGGCGGCGGCCGCTGCGTGTGCGAAGGAACTCCTCTTCATTCTCGGCCCAGAGACGCCTTCCCTCAGTATGACACGTCCCCTTCCACCCGGCCGAAGGCTGCCTTCTGACGCCGATATCCTAAGGGGCCAAGATGTACCCGAAGAAAATATCACTTGGCGGGCTGGCCCTGAACGTATGCTATCGTACCAAGGGTTCAGTGAAGCTGCGCCTGCTCTTGCGAAGTTTGGGGCAGATCTCGTCGCAGTTTGGCGTGGGAGGAATGAGCTGTTTATCTTTGAAAACAACCGCCTTTACTGGTCTAAATTCAGGAGGGAGGGAGACGGCACTCCGAGGCGGGGCGAAATTAACCCCGTTCACGAATCCGCGCACAGCCAAGAGCGGCCTGCAGTGGCGGCTCTGGCAGGCAAACTTGTGGCCTCATGGAAAGGGGTCAACCATTACGCTCTGTACTTCTCCACGCTTCATCCCGGCAGCCTAACCTGGAGCAATCCTGTTACGATTCCTGGGGCCAGCAGTAGTACCGGGCCGGCACTTGCTCCTTGGGAGATGAACGGCTTTAACGCGGGTGTACGCGGTATGGAAAGGGATAGATGGCGATGAAAACGCTTACCTAGCGTGGTACGATGGTGAGCGCTGGGAGGCGCCGATACACCTGCCCTTCATCGAGACCGATGCTAATGTCAGTCTGACGTGCCGTGGCGGCGAGATTTTTGTTTCGTGGAAAGACTCAAAGACGGAAAGCATCAAGTGGATGCGCCTGGATAAGAACGGTAACGAGATCCTCAAGGAACCCCAGGAGTTGGGCAAGAATGTAAAGAGCAACCTTGGCCCGGCGCTTGCAGAAGTTAGTGGTACTATCTACGCGGCCTGGAAGGGAAAGGGGGAGTCAGCTGATGTATGGTTTACGTCCTGGCCGGATAAGGGGAACAGGTTTGGGCTTGCGCAACTTGTCCCTAACAGCAACACGGATCGAGCACCAAGTCTCACTGGGTGGGAGAATTGGCTTGTGCTAGCATGGAAAGGTGTCGACTTCGAAAAGTCGATGTGGTGGAAATACGGAAGAATGAGCTAATTGTGTAGTCCCAATCTTTAGGATCTTGCTTAGGCTACTACTGTACCAATTAACGTCATCCACCGTCACTCCGCCCACCCGCAACATTCATTTCCGCATCATTACAACAATAACAAATAAGTTTCTCAAAATTCCAATTCTTATCCAATTGACTTCAAATTTTCACTATGTCGTCACAAGAGACAGATAAAGAGTATCTTATGAGGAAAGCCATTGAAGACGCGAAATCGATCGGTGTACGCGCCTCAGCTAGGCTCAATGGCGTAAAGCGGGGAAAATTAAGAAGTCGGATCAGTGGCTCGGTCTCCAGTCAGGAATTTAATATAAGGAATCAAAAGCTAACTGTTGCTCAAGAGCATGACCTAGCTGATTGGGTGATGGCACAAGAAGAAGGATATCTCCCAGTGACGAAGGCTGAGATCCACGCCTTCGCCGCTACTATCGCTGCTCTCGACACAGGATGTCAAGGACTAGGGAAGAACTGGGTCGACCGCTTCCTTGCCCGTCACCCACGTATAAAAATGAAGCCATCCCGACTTATTGAGGCAGCTCGGAAGCTCCAGGTCACCGAAGCCGGCCTCAGAGAGTACTATGCCGGCCTGGACCGCAAGATCAAGGAGAAACTCGTAGGGACAAACCGACTTTACAACGTCGACGAGACCGGGGTGCGAGAGGGTGAGACCCACGGTGGCAGGATGGCCGGCACAGATGCCAGCTTTGACGTCTCACCTACTAGCCCCGAAAGCCAGCCATGTCTGAGTGTGCCAGACGAACAACAGCTTGTCACCGGAGCCACCCAGCGAGCCGGGCATCATGATGACCGATGCTCTGTCTGACGAAGGATTCAGTCATGGGGCACAGATCACTCCCATTTCCCCTTCAATGCGCATAAACAATCCCATTGCTGCCAGTCCCGAAGAGATGGCTCAGACTCCAGTGCACGATAGTGAAGTGACCTCACAACCGGCAGCAGGGACGCCACATACGAGTGGTATAAAGACCGAGTGGAAGAAAGGGTTGAAGACACTTGCATGTGGTTCCTCAAGCACAAGCACTTCCAGACGTAGTTGAACTAAGAGTCTGGCCCCCTGCTAGTCTCAGCGGATCCTGGCTGTGGAAAGTCGGTGCTAGCTAAGTACCTAATCGACTGCGGCCTGCTACAATTGACAACTATCTGCTACTTCTTCTTTAAAGACTAAGATCAGAATACTATTCGGTAAGTACTTTATATCCTACTTTACTAGTTCTTCTTTTAGAAGCTATCTTTAATTAAATATACTACATTATAATTCTATAGAAATAGATAAGGTTTAATTAACTTTATATAATTACTTTAGAAGGTTCTATAAAATACTATAAAAAATCTCTAAAGAGAATTTATAATTATAGTTCTTAATACTCTAAATAAATATATTAAATTAGAGTTTATAAACTTAATATAGAATATAAAGAGTTAATTCTATAGTAATTAATTAAGCAATAATAAGTAAAAGTATTTTCTAATATACTATCTATATAACTAAATTATATTTAAGTTTTATAGTCTATTAGATATTTTTCTAAATATCTATATACTAAAAGAGAAAGAGTTAGAAATAATTAGCTAAAAGGTAAATTATATTATTATATATTAAATTAATTAGCTATAAAGAAAAAAGTACCTCTTACTTTAAATTAAAAGCTACTTAAAGAAGAAACTGTAGAAGATTACTTATTATATTTATCTCTAGATATATTTTATATTTAACATCTTAAAAAAAGAATATTTAAAAAAGATAGTATAAAAAGTTAATTTTACCATTAAAATACTTTTAAAAAGTATTAATAAGATATATAAGAAAATTCTTTATAAGTTAAAGAAATATATAATAGCTTAAAAGGCCTTAAGTATTATTTTAATTATAAGTTAGCTACTAATAGTTTTAAGAATAATTATTACTATAAATATAAATACTATAATATAGTCTATTTATAATTTTAACTTAAAGAATAAAAAGACTTTTAAGTTAAGTTTTAAATCTTAGTATAAATTATTTGTTTTAATTTATTATAATAAGATTTTTCTTTATTAAACTACTTATAAGTTTTTTTTATAAATTTAATATTATTTATAATTATTTTATTAAAGTTATATTAATATTACTTTATTACTCTTTAAAATATATATACTATTTTTATAAAGCTTTATATATTCAATTTAAATATTTTTAACTTTAATACTAATTTACTAATAAATACGAATAAAAAGGCTAATTGATTTTTTAATAAATATATCTTTTTATATTATTTAGCTTAAATTTAAAGTGTAATAATTAAATTTAATCTAAAGGTATAAAGTAAGTTTAAATATCAGGTATATAATTTAGTAAATTAAAATATTATAGTAAGTAATATGAATTACAGTCTAATAATAATAAAATAGTAAATTTAATATAACTAAGTATATTAATAGCTAGTAAGGCTATTTATTTATAAAAATACTACATAAGTATTTACATATTAAAAAGTAATTAGATAGTTTTAATAGTTTTATTATAATACTTATTAATAAAACTGATAGTTTTATTAATAAATGTTATAAGTAGAGTATTAATACTTAACTTATCTATATAATAGATTATACTAATAAATATATATAAAAAAAGATAGATATTATTATAATTAAAACTGTACTATAGAGTAAAAAGTAAGTTTAGAGAAATTCTACTAATTATAACTATTTAATTTTAACTTAAGCCATAATATAAAGTACTTATTTTTATAAGATTAATATTATTAATAATATTATTATTATACTTTTTACTTTTAAAATTTGAAATTTAAACTTAAAAAGCTATTTAATATAATTTAAAATATATTAAAAAAGTATATATAAAAAAACTACTAAGTATTTTATAAATCTTATAATTATATTATATTATAGCTATTATACTATTATTAAAATACTTTTTAAAAGAAATATCAAATTAAGATAAGAAAAAAATAATATATATAGTTAGACACTATTATTATAAACTACTAAAAAAAAGTATAAAGCTATTATTAAATTACTATTTAAAAAAGATATTAATATTAAGGCTAAAAATAATAAGTATAAGAAGATACTATTATTATTAGCTATTTAATATAGAGATAAAGCTAGTATTAAATTACTACTTAAAAAGAATGTTAATATTAAAATAAAAGATATTAAGTATAATTAAATACTGCTATTATAGACTGCTTAATATAAATATAAGGTTAGTATTAAGCTGCTATTTAAAAGAAATACTAATATTAAGTATAAAATAAAAATAGCTAAATACTGCTATTATTAGCTACTAAGTATAAATATAAAACTATTATTAAATTACTACTTAAAAAGAATATTAATATTAAATTTAAAAATAAAAAAGTTAAATACTATTATTATAGGCTGCTTAAAATAGGTATAAAGCTATTATTAAGCTATTTTAATAAGAATCTTAATAATTATAAAACTATATTCTATTCTTTTTTTAGAAAATAGTATTTATATAATTTAATATAAGTAATAAAAGCTTTTAATAGCTTAATTTTATCTTTTTAAATTTATTTCTCTTATAAATAGTAAAGTAATATTTCTTTTTTCCATTTTATATTAAACTATCTAAGCTTAAATTTAATAGCTATAGTAATTATAATAATATACTATTTCATTTTTAATAACTTTATTAAAAGTTAAATTAAAAAAGTTTAAATTTATTTATAGCTGTAATTTTTTAGCTTTCTATATATAGAGTACTACTATATAAATATTAAGCTTATTTTAAGAGTATATAATATATTAGTATAAAAGTTATATATAAATTAAATTAGAAATTACAATTTTAACTTAAATTATAATACTATTAATATACTATATTTTATTTAATATTAACTATAAAAACTTATTAATAAAGCTATTTATAAATATAAAAATAAGTAATTAAAATAATAATATAAAAGTATAGCTTTTAAATATAACTTAAGTATAATTAGTAAATATTATTAATTTTAATAATTAAGTAATTTACTATTATAAGTTTTTAATTATTAGGTATAAAATTACAAAATATATAATTAAAATAGTAAAAGTTTAATAAATATATAAATTATAATATTACTAACTATATATTAAAACTTTTTTTTAGCTTTTTAACTTTATATAATAATATACTTAAAGAAATCTATATTATTATTAACTTAGAAATCTTATATTAAATAGTTAATAAATCTTTAATTAAACAAAGTATAAAAATATATAGCTATTTTTACTCTTTTTTAACTTAAAATTCTTTTTATTCTCTTTTAATATAAACTTAACTTTTATATCTTTACTATAATATACTTAGCTAGTAGAATTTATAAATATTTAGTAGTATTTATTATAAATAGTATTAACTATATAATTATTCTTTAAGTATATATTTTAATTAAACTATAATTAAAAGATAGCTATACTATTAAAAGTAATTTACTTTAATATAATATTATTGAGCTGCTATTTTATTATAATTTAATTATAATTTATATTAAACTTTAAGTATAGCTTTATTTTTTAAAGCCTTATAAAATAAAATATAATTTAGCTATATATAATTACTTTATAATTACTTCTAATTACTAGTAATTATAATTACTATATAGATTATTATACTTAATCAGTATAGTACACAAACTTTATTTAGTATATATTTAATATATATAGCTATTTAGCTATTAATATAATTTAATTACTTTAATTATTTTAACTTACTATATATTATTATACTTAATTATTACTAAATATAATATTTACTTAATAAGTAATACTCTAATTAATTTATTAATATAAATTTATAGTTTATCTATTAATAATTATTTTCTTATTTATTTTATACTATATATATAGTAGCTTAAAAAATATAACTATTATAGATTAATAGCTTTTATTTAAAATAATTACTTATATTAATTATTAAGTAATATTTTATACTATTAAAATATTTAATATTAAGTAAACTTCTATTACTTTAAGTAGTATATTTATACTATTAATTTATATAACTCTACTAAATAATATAAAAATAGCTATTAAAGTTATCTAATTATATATTTTAGCTTATATATAATAATAATAAGTATAAAATATACTATTAAAAGGCTTAAGCTATATACTAACACAAGCAGCCCGATATAGAATATACAGATGGAGAACCCTATAAAGCGGAGCGGATATAGTATAGCTTGTAGGAGCCAATTACAGGCTCACACGCATACAGCAGACCCCAGCGATGTATCATTAGACGCCACAAATTCCATCACACCTCCTTCAGTCTAAAGTGCGCGCCTGGTTGTAAAAGGAATCTCAGCGCCCCTACAGCACCGTCTACCTCGTCTGCGGGCTCAAGGCGCTGGCCGATGCACGGGTGGAGTTGGCGCGCCACCATAAGACCGACCTCAACGTAACCGCGTCCGTGCCCTCTTCCTCAAGATGAGGGACAATGCCCGGCTAGAGGACTCCCTGCGTGCAGATATCGCAAAGGCCATCAGGAAGGACTTGAGTGGGCGGCATGTTCCAGCATACATGTTTCAGGTTCGGGACATCCCATACACGTCGAATGGGAAGAAGATCGAGAATCTCGTCAGAGACATAGTGTGCAGGGAGACGGTCAGGGTCGGCGGCACGGCGACAAACCCGGAGTGCCTGAAGGAGTATGAGCAATATCTTCATCTGCCGTTGGTGGAAGAGAAGGCCAAGCTCTAAGCTGCCGTTGCAAGAGAACCATGCGCAGAGATTTCATAGAGCAGAATGCTACAAGTAGACCCAGGTAGATGTAATTGGACGAATACACCATGGGAAATCAGAGCACGGCACAGCACGCATAAGCTCAGTATCTTCATCATTGACCATTTTATCCATGTCTAAATATTTGCGAGAACAAGCATCCTCTTGAGGGCAAAAGTAGCCAGGAACTCGCAGCCACTTCAATCCTCATGTGCTCGATACTAGGAAGGATTCTCTTGTCGGGGAAGACCTGCTTGATCCGTCGGTACTCACAACAGCGTGGGCGACGGCTTTCTGGCTCTTAGACAACTTCTCGCTGAGATCCATGTTCGGTCACCCCGATCGTCCATTTAGCGGGCGACAAGTTGGGGGGGCCGGAGCGTCGTGGAGGTGTCATTCATGATCGCCATGGCGCCGGGGTAACGGGCGCTTAGACCATCCCCAACGCGGGGAACTCTAGGTCTATGCACTGGTTCCTCCGGCGCTATTCCTATGGAATGATTGATGATAGGCTACATCGTGGTTGGTTGGGGCCGCGTAGCCATACAGGGCAATCTTGTATCCTCGACTCCAGATGTAAGACCATCCAATGCGACGGGGTTAAAAGGGGGCCTGACTCCATTGACAACGATGCTTACCACTGCATCGGGTCGCAGCAATCACCATAAACATATCGGCCGAGATTCGCAGTTCAGACTTGATTGCTGTATAATCCGCCTGCTGACTGCTTGAATATTGTAACCAAGTCTTATCAGTCTCTTCATTATGGCTTTGTCTCCTTGGGTATGTAAACCAAAGCTCGAGTTCCGTCAAGCCGACATGCTGAAACTCGCAGTCGTGGCCACTCTGGTGGCGCCTCCTAATCCTCTTTAACGTTAGCTTCTACAATATGCTCGGAAACGTCTTTGCTGCAGGCATATCGCCTCTCTTCGGGCTCATTATGCAGGAGTTTCACTGTACCGAGAATGAAGCATCACAGCTCGGCACGTACGTCTTGCTTACCTTGGGTCTCTCGGTACGTGAAACATTCCACGCGTTGCATGGGCGACAGCAAACCTCCATCATTCTCTCTCGATTCGCACTAACACCGATGTCGCCCAGAACTTCATTGCTCTCCCCTTGGCCTTCCTTATTGGCAAACGCTACACGATCATCGTCTCTCTCGTCGTCTTCCTTGCCGCCAACATCTGGAGCGGCGAGGCGCAGTCCTACCAATCCCTTCGGAGCGCCCGCATCCTAGGTGGAATGGCCGGCGGCCTGATCGAGGCTCTCGCTCCTGCCATAGTCACCGAGACGTTCCCGGAACGCCAGCTAGCCAGGGCCATGGTGGTCTACGTCGGGCTCCTTGCCACTGGAGCAGCGCTTGGTCCCATCATTTCGGGTGCCATAGCCCAGGGCTTGGGAGAATGGAGATGGTTCCAGAGAATCATGTCTATCGCCGTGGCTGTGAATCTCGTCTTCAGCATCATCATGCTCCCAGAGACGACGCACGACGACATGAACCTCAGCGAAGGAGTGGTCTTGGGGGGGCAGGGAGAAGAGGCGGAGACAAGGAAGACGGAGTGCAAAGCTGAGGAGAGCATGATCGAGAACGCCACGAGCACCGCACAGACGTCATCGCCGGTTGAACAACCGACGCTGAAGATGGAATACGTGCGGCGATCCTTCTCCCTGCACTTCGTCGAACTGAACTGGAAAGCCTCCCTCATCTCCTTCTTCCAGCCCCTTGAACTCATCGTCCTGCCCCAAGTCCTCGCCACTGTTGTCATATTCGGCCTGACCATCGGCTGGACTGCCATCACTTCCATCCTCATCTCCATCATCTACGCCCAGCCGCCCTTCCTCTGGGGCCCGTTGTCTATCGGTCTACTCAACGCCGGGCCGCTGGTTGGTATTACCCTTGGCCTCCCCATCGGCGGTGCCCTCGCCGACATGTTCTTCAACCGCGCAACCCGACGATCCAACGGCGTGACCAACCCAGCAACCCGTCTCCCGGCCCTGTTGCCTGGTGCCTTGCTCAGCCCTGCTGGCTGCGTAGTCATGGGCTTTGCGCTACAAGACCCGGGCAATTACATTGTGGTATGCGTGGGCTGGGGCATGCTATGTCTCGGACTTACGAGCTCGGCCAACGTTCTTCTCACGTATGCTGTCGACTGTCTGCCGACGCGGGCCGGACATATCGGCGCCCTGGCCAACGTGACGAAGAACAGCATCGGGTTTGCTGTGTCGTATGGTGCTGTGGACTGGTTGCGGAGGGTGGGCCCGGTGAATCAGTTTTCCACCATGGCGGGCATACTGTGGGGGTCGTACCTCCTCGCGATTCCCATTTGGATGTTTAGCAAGACGTTGGTGAGAAAGACGACGGCCTTTGCGTGAGTGGCGAAGGACGTAAAGGGGTTCTATGTTGCAACAGATAGCTGGGGTCGCGTGGCGGCAGCTTACAGAGGCCGTAACACGTGCGATCCACTGGAAACGCCTATAAATTAGGGCGTTGTGGTGAGTTAAAGGGACCTCAGAGATTAATCTTACAACATCACTACCCCTACCTTCGAGCCTACAGTGACTATCCTTCTAACTACCTGCTTCTATCACGCTCCCTACCTTTTCGCTCTTACAGCTGCCCATGGAGATCCGGATCCAGATGAGCTGTCGATCTATGAAAGACCGACCTTCAGTCACTCCTTGGATAGAAATTAAGAGTCTCTCATTATCACGATCTATCCGCAGTTGCGATATTACATCTGTATGTTGATCTTGGTGGCTTGGCTACCGTAATGTGTGGAATGCGTCTCAGACGTAAGTAAGTGGTATATGTAAATGGCCATTTAAGCTGTAATATTGTCTAATAGGATAGCATGGAGATGGGTAGCACGGGACTCTCATCAGGCCTATGTCAATACGGACACAACCCACCATCACCCTCGCTCGGACGTCAAACCTGTAGAGTATCTAATCACCCTACTCTCCCCTCTATCAGCTTCCCCCGTCGAAGATATCGACATCGTGGGAAGCTCTTGGCGGTTGAGAATGCCTCACACCCGTTCGTCTGAGACTTGAAGCCTATTCTTGAATAATACTTCCACATGACACTATGGCTATATTCTTGGGCTGTCTAGTCTACCTTGGGGTTTGTTAAGATCTGAGTTGGAATGCGTAGGGCTTATATGAATACCATTTCAACGTCTAGCCAGCACTCCCTATGTGTTTTTGCTGATTGGAGGCTAGTGCATGCGCCGTTGTTATTCAAAGACAATCTTATTTCTCAATACGCCCACGTTCGGGATCTCCACCTCGACAACGTCGTTGTCCGTCAAGGGACGGCGAGGGTTCTTGAAAACTCCAACACCTGCCGGCGTACCAGTCATAACTACTGTCCCAGCAGGGATAGTCGTGCCTTTAATCACGGGTACCAATTAGTCGAGTGCTGATGCAGGGGAGAACAAGGAAAAGGCACGAATTGGCGACATACCCTGGCTCATCCAACTCAGTATCTCGGCAGGCTTCCATATGAGGTCTTTTATAACCTCTGCCTCTTGTACAGTTTCTCCATTCAGACGTGTGATGAGTTTGAGGCCTTCTTCTTGCTCAATGACCTCCGGGTGTACAAGCGTTAGCCCAATGGGGGCAAACTTGTCGAAGGCTTTGGCGAAGTAGAATTGACGCCCACACTGCTCTAGAAGCTGATATAAGCGGCATAACATACTATTGCCCACGGTGTAGCCAAGGATGCATGACTGGGCTTCCTTTGCATTCACGTCGCGACATTCGCGAGAAGTCACGAACATAAGTTCTCCCTGGAACCGAAGCCAGCGGTTAGTAGGAGATTAAGGCTAGGCCGCTGAAGTGATAGTAATAGCTTGTAGTCCGGTAAACTTAACGCGCAGAATTTGTTCATCACTATGTCCTCGTAAGGATCTGCCAAATCGGCAGCTGGCTTAGTCCACAACGGAGGGTGTTGCGTAACCGCAAGCTAAAGGACACATAGTGTCCGTCTTCTTTATGTTCAGTGGACGCTAGCGTTCCAATATGTAGAGTGATATACCTCGGCTTCTTCTGCATGCGACAGGTAGTTTAAGCCAATACAGTAGATAGATACTCCGGTTTGAGGGACAGGTGTAAGGATCTGTCTTAATTAGGGCCAAGTCATTAAGTAACTGACTGCCTACCTTTCCGAGTCTGACGCGTCTCCCGCCATTTCTTGCTATTAATCCTTCAACGGAGGCATAGCCATCGATGTGCGATACGACACCAAGCTGCTCCAGGCCATTAACACCCAGGTCAGCAAAGTATATCTGGTTGTCGTCGACACACTTGAATCGGATGAGGCAATGAAATGGCGGCATTGCTAATGATGACGAGGAACGTGGTTCCGAGTGGAAGTTGAAGCACGGAAGTCTTAGTCAAAAAGGAGAGGGGATAGATGAATATCTTACTGAGAAATAAAGTAGGCTTTATGATTGGGTGAGATAGCCCAGGGCTACAGGGGAAATGAGATACTCCTCGGAGTAACTCACAAGGCCCGCCGAAAACGTAGGCCATCGAAAATCCCGGCCTCTCATTGGCGCCGCCAAACCTCCGACGGCAGCCGGAAGAATAGGGGGAAATCCGCCGGTAAATTCTAAAAGTTGGCATCGGGGCGGCGTCAATACGATGGCTTGCGAGTAAGGCGGGTGCGGACGACGCGGACTTAATGGGACTGGATCGCCACTTACTGGTCGTGATCACAGCCTGGTTGGATGGATCTAGGATCTCGCTGCTGACCTCAGCAAGCCTATAAGCCAGCAGCATATCTCTTCGCGTCGGATATTACCCCGGGCAGCTCTTCGAACCATATACCGGGGCTCTCGAAACCCAATCGACTCGATGAGTTGCATCTATAAGGTAATCACACTTTCTGGTAAGATATCCGAAGGTGTACCATTGTTATTGCCCGCAGCTCGGCACCATTTCTCGAACCTGAAGATATGCATCATTACGCCTGAAGATAAGCACGTCCAAACTCTCCGCAGTTCAGGCTAAGGCGGCGGACAGAGAAGTTACAGCGAAAGACATAACAGAGGCAAATATCAGCAGCAAAGGCATCATACGGCCACATTACAGCAAGAGACACTCAGTGGCTAACATGCCGCCCGCTAAAGTAAAGAAGCAGACAGCACGGGCATACAAGTGCTGTCGAGCTTGCAAGGTATACTGCGACGTCACGCAAGGCATGCCGTGTGGGAATTGCAGATGGGACAAGGTGGAGTGCATTATCCAAGAGGATCGTCGGCAAATGTAAGTTCTTGGCATCCATCTCCCGGCTCTCTTATTCATTTACAGCCAATGAGAATAAAGCGAGCGTTGCAGTTGAAGACGTTAATCGAGCTGATGTTTACTTATCCCCAGAAAATACATCTTTATCGCTAAAAAAGTTGCGGGAGCTGAAGTATAGAATCGCCCTATAGCTAACGTAACCAACATCAATAGCGCTGCAGAGGTGTAAAAGTCAAGAGGTACTTCTATCTGTTCGTTTAATAGCCCTGCTGCTAATAAAGTACTAGGAGCGGCAGCTGCAGCTAGGGAAATAATCGTTAATAATGCACTGGGCCTTGGCGGCTATATTCCTTAACTGCTCTGTAAGTATTATTGGATATGAAACTACCTACATTCACTTGTTAAATTTTACTCTTTATATTTCAGCATCAGTAGTAAGACTTGAGACTGACCATAAGACTACCCTGCTTGTAGTTATTCCCCAATTAGATTAACGATCCGGATTGAACTATAATAATATACAGTTGTTCAACCTTCTCAGTAAGCTATCACTATTTAGTAACTTGAGAAGCAGTTAGTTCCTAAGCTCTCTTGAGGAACTGAACCTCTACGGCCAGCTGCCCGCCTTTATCAAGCCTCTTCCGACCAATATTGCCATTGAAGAGGTCAGATATCTCCAGTTTAAGGGCGCTCTGTCGGTCCTCAGCCTGCTGTTACAGAATACTCTGCTCCAGGCTTACGTGGATTATATCCACCCGCATATGCCTCTAGAGCTGTTTCTATTTCTGACCGCTGTAAACGCCGGCGATAGTTCAGCCGGAAAGGTCAGCCTGCTGATATACCAGGCCGTTATGTTTGCCGCCACGGCATTTGTCGATGTAGAGGCTCTGCTGGAGGCCGGCTATACGATCCGCAAAGCTGCGAGGAAGGTATTCTTCCAGAAAACCAGAGCAAGTAGACTATCTCTCATCCCAAAATCTCTAGACGCTAATAAATGCAATTTTATAGTTGCTATATGATTTCAATTGCGAATCCAATCGGCTTGTGGTTGTGCAGGCTTTACTCCTAATAACGTACTGGTATGAGACGGCGGATAATCAGAAAGACACCTGGCATTGGATAGGTGTGGCCATATTGCAGGCATACACCATCGGCCTCCATTGTGATCCCAGTGCTGCAGGTATATCTATACTGAGCTAGAAGCTGAGGAAGCAAATATGGTGGTCATGCTTTATGCGCGATTGCCTTATTGCGCTAGGTATGCGGCAGCCTAGCCAGATACGCGACGAGGACTTCGATATTCTGATGCTGGAGGAGGGCGACTTTGAGATTGGGGTTCTTTCCGGGGATAATAATATTCTCCCACTTGAATACACCCCTATCCGAGATATTATAATGCAGTAGGAGCTTGCGGCATTATGTATCGCCAAAGTTCAGCTAGGCATCTGCATCGGCCATATGCTCAATTCTCAGTATTCAGTCAATATACAAGATAAAGTCCACCCAGAGAATACCATTAATAGCACTTAGATGCTATTTCCGAATAAGAAGCTTAATAATATAGAAAGCTTACTATCTATCGACCTTAAACTTATGGCTTGGGCCGACGCCTCGCCACTGTGTTGCCGCTATACCCCTCTAATGCCGCTCGACATTAAGAACGGTCAGTGGAAAATCGCAGTTTAGCGAACCTTACTTCACATACTGTACTATACTATAGTCTTAATCTTGTACCGTCTGCAGCTCTTGCCGCCGTCGCCCATCCATACTCCGACTACCCGCGCATAGCTCAGGATATATTCCGTCTATATATCCAGAACGCCACTATATGTATTACATGTATGGCAATGGAGCTACACCATCTCCAGCTTGATAGGTTTCTTCCTATCACTGGCATTACGGTTATCCTGCCCACCATAATGATATAGCTCCTTGAGATGAGAAACCCTGTCCTATAGGCCTATGATCTTGCAGCCCGCAGGTTCCAGCAGTATATGTGCGTTATAGAGAAGCGGCATGAGATCTATGTTGCCGCCGATGATATCGTTGGGTTTCTAGACGCCGCGCTGCATAAGGTTGCCGTCGATATTAATAAGCTAGCCACTGGAGGCGTCACCTACTGGCACCTCAAAATCGCTGGGGCTGGTTTTGGCGGGCAAACTCCGCTGCCGGAGCAGGACCTCAACTCAGCTATAGTCAACTCCAAGGAGGCCAGCTCCCTGAACCTTAACTTCTTACTAGGGCAGGAGGCCTTTAACTGGAACGCCGTCACTAGCATTAAGTTCGACGTCAACCAGTAGCTGCAGTTCCCGCTCGAGGGGACTCAATAATACTGATAAGAGTGTATAGCCGGCGTTTTAGGTATGGAGGGGAAGTATAGATCGTCTCGCTGTTGCTCCTATGGCTGTGCTTTCTTGTAATATATAGGTAAGGGCTCCCAATTTGTTTGTTTTGGTGTATGGTGCCCCTAACTTGAAATACCGCTAGGTATTGCAGGCTGTATCATCACAGTTATCGGTTTATCAGCCAAGATGCTAAGGTTGTATACTTAATACGCCTGGGATATTAAGAATGCATAAGGCGATAAAGCCTAACAATTACAACTGCTCTAAGCTCATAGTTTACTGACTGCTTGCACAAGGGCCTATTGAGCTTTAGCTGTAGGATTCTGGCTATTATTTCTATCTATAAGAGGGGGAAAATAGTGAGTAAAAGGAGAGAAAAACCGCCTTAGTGAGCTATATAAAAAGCTTTATGAGAATGTAGGGATACTGTTAGTTCTTATAGTGCCTGCTGTGCAGTGAGTACCTATAGAAGTTTATACTATTCAAACTGATCCTCTATATTCAGTCTATAGGCTATATAACTGACTGTTAGATGTACCTAAGTTCTAACTCTTCTGCTTCCAGTTAGGTATTTAGTATATATAGATTATATAATAGTTCTTACTTAAATTAAAGAGGTTTATTAGTTACTTAAGGAATAGAAATAAGTATAATAGATATTATTTAGTTACTTAATATATTATAAAACTATAGGGAAAGAGTAAATATAACTACTTACTAAAATAGACTAACAGCTTAATAAGTAAGAAGAGTTTCTTAAGATACTCTTAGATATAGTAAAGAAAGTACTTAATATTATTCTCTAAGTGAAATATATAGTTTTTAATATTACTGAGAATATTACTTATATACAGATTATAATTGCTAACTTTATCTATATTTATTACCTAAATTTAACTAAAGGGCTACTAATAATTCTAAAGAATACTATAGAATAGAATAGTAAGTTTTCTAAAGGGTTACTAAAGGATAAAAAGGTAAAAGTTCAAAGAGACACTTAATTTATAATTAATAATTATACTAATTTAAGTTTTAAAGCTTTAATATACTACTTAACATTCAGTTTAAAAAGTAAAAAGGCTATAATATAGTCTTAAAGTAGCAGTTTGCCCTTTAAAAAGACTACTTAGAAAAAGACCTCAATTAGATATTACTACTTATAGTCTGTTAAGTGGATTATATCTAGTTGCAACTGGCTAGATATTAAAAAGATACTAAATAATATAGAATATAAAGTCAGACTGCAGCTTAAGTTAAATAAGAACTTAATCTCTAAACCGATTAATATATACATTAGATATAAAGTAGATTAATTAGTATAGAATAAGAAGTATAATAAGGAAATAAAGAATACTATTAAGATCTATTTAGCTTTTAATACTAATAGTATCTTTCTCTAGATAGCTTTAATTTATTAAGAGCTTACTAATCTTAAGGTCTAAAAATAGTATATACTTATTAAGTTGAAATTATTTCTATTAGAACTTAATTCTTTTTATAAGAAAATAATAAAATAAATTTCTACTTTAAATAATATAAATCTTAATAAGGAGATTCTAGCTATTATTTTAGTTATATATTAACTTATTATTTTAGAGGAATTAAAGATTCTTATTAAGTTACTTAAGAATTTTAATTAAAACTTAAAAGAAATTATTAAATTCTATAGTTTTTTCCTAACTCTTTAAGAAGATATTATTTACTTTATATATTAATTAGCTAAAGATTTTCTACTTAAGAAGATATTTAATAAAATTATATTTTTAAATATTATATATTAATATTAAGCTATCTTCTTAAGGTTACTAAAAGCTCTATTAAAGGCTTTTTAATATAATCTTTATAACTTAAAGACTTTAGAATTTTCTATTAATTAAATCTTATAGTTTAATTTTAAGCTATTAATTTTAATTTAATATTTTTATATCTATTAAGTTAACTATTTTAATAACTTAAAATTTAAAGTAAAAATAAATAATAAAAGTCTATAAAATAGAAGTTTTATTTATAACTTCTTAAAAAAGAACTATTTATATTAGCTAGAGCCTTTTAGCTTTTTATATAATATATTAAAAAAAGTATTAATAGTATAAAAACTTAAGAGTTTAATAGTAAGTTATTATTAATTTATCTATTTATTTAAGATTAATTACTATATTTATAAATATATATAAAAGTATAAAAATTAATAAAACTCCTTTAAAATATATATTACTTTATTTTCTTATATAAGTAAACTATAAAATTCCTCTATTATAGATTTATATATTAGCTTTTATATTTAGTTTTACTTATAATTTACTAAAAAAGCTTTTTAAAAAAGAAGAGCTAAATTAAATTATATTAAAACTGTATATAGAATTAAATTAAAATACTTATTTATAGATATTTAAAAGCTATAATAGTTCTATATACTTAATTATATAGTTAGTAGATAGTTAATAGCTTATATTAACTTGAAATAATAAGATAATTAAAATTTAATATACTACTATAGATATTTATACTTAAATACTTAAGGTTAAAAGTACACTAATTAATCTATTTTTTAATTTATTAATTAATATTTATCTTTATAAATATTAAACTTTTAAGTTTAAATTAATTATTAACTATTAATAACTAACTAATTAAAATTAGTTTAAAAGTTTATTACTCTAGCTATAATATAAGTACTAATAATTTATAAATTGTAAAAAGTAAAAAAAAGATACTTTAGTTACTTTTAAAGTATTAAATATTAGTATTAGCTATAATAAAGTTAATAGTTACTATTAGCTACAGTTTAAAATATATATTAGTTATAAAATTCTCTTAAAGTATAAAAAGATATAAATTTATTATATTTATAAGTAGTATTATATTAATTAGTAGTAGTAATTATATAGTTAGTAATATATAATTCTTTTTTAAAAGCTACTATAGCTTTAATATTAAAAAATTCTAACTAATAATTACTCTTTAATATTTTATTTTTATTAAGCTTTAAATATTTTATATAATATTCTTAATATTCTTTCTTTTTAATTAGTAGAATATATTTAATAAGAGGCTTTATTTTAGTTAATACTAATTATTACTATAATAGTTTAAAAGAAAGTTTATAGATATTAATAACTTTATTTATATATTCTACTAAATATTATAGTTATGTTTATTTTATTACCTTTAGCTTATATATTTATCTTTTAATTTTTAGTTTTTTCTATACTTACTTTTTTTCTATTTCTCTTTTTATAGTATTAAGTTTTCTCTTTTTAATTATTATACTATTTTTACTAAAAAGTTAATACTTATTATTAATATATTATATAATATATAACTTCTAATAGCTTTAATAAATATAGTTAAAGTAGGTATTATAAAAGCTACTTTTAATAACTATATATTTATTAAGAAGAAAATTACAGTTTTTATACTAATTATAATAAAACTAAAAGTTAATTTTTTAAATTTATAGTATAATAAATTATAGTAGTTTTTATAAATTTATTTCTATTATAAAAGTAGCAGTAAATATTAAATATAAAATATAATAGTCATATTCTTTAGACTGCTATATATATAGTATAGAGTAAGTAAGAAATTAATTACTAATAGATAAATTATAAGTTTATATTAGTAGATTAATTAGAATATTACTTATAAAATAAATATTATATTTAATAATAGTTAAATATAATAATATATAGTAAGTTAAAGTAATTAAAGTAATTAAGTTATATTAATAGCTAAATAGCTACTTATATTAAATATAGACTTTTTAGTTATTAATATAATAATATAAATTATTAAATCATATAAGTAATTTGATAATTTTAATGTAGTTAGTTAAAATTTATAGATACTATTTACTATTAATTTTAACTGCTTTATAGCTATTTAAGCTATATATAAATTATAATATAAAATAAAATAAACTTTAAATAGCTACTTATTATAACTTTTAAATATTATTTACTACTATAGCTTTTAGAAGTATTTAAATTATAATTAAGTTTTTATAATTTTTTTTAAGTAAAATTATATAAAGTTTAAGCTATAAGTAGCTAGTAGACTATTTTAATATATTAAATTTATACTGAAATATATAATCTGTCTATAGTAGCTATAAACTACTAATAATAATAATAATATATAGTAGAGTTAGATAATATACCTAACTTAACTATATATAGCTTTTACTGTATATAAATTAATCTAAATATTTAGGTTATAAAATAATGTCAGTTTTAGTAGAAAAATTACTTTCTTAATTTATATAATACTAATAGAGCTTTAACTTAAGCTTAAAATATAGAATAAAAGTTTTCTTCTAGCTACTATAGTTTTTTCTTTATTTCTATAGTATAAAAGTACTATTTATTTTTAATTAAATCTATAAAGTATAAATATAAATAAATATATAAAGTTTAAATATAAGTTTAATAATTAACTTTATTAAATATTATTAAGTTTAATAAATATATAAGTATATATAACTTTTATTAGCTAGAATTTAAGCTTTAATATAAGATTAGAAATTTTAAATAAAATCTTATAACATAATATAAAAATAATAGTAAGACTACTATTTATACTATATAATTAATCTATTTAATTTAGCTTATTAATTAATTTAAGCTTAAAAATTAAGTATTTTAATTTATAAATATAGCCTTTTAATTTCTTTATAATTTAAAATTAAGATTACTTAATAATTAAAAAACTTAAGGAGATATATTTAACACTATCTTAAAGCTGAATTTCTAAGCTTTTTAATAGTATTATTTTTAGCTTAATATCTATATATTTACTAGCTGAATTTATCTATAAAAAAAGCTTTTTTTAAAGCTTATTTCTTTTTTTTATATATATATACTATTAATATATACTATTTTATATACTATTTTATATACTATTCTCTTTTATCTTTATTTTATTTTTTATTTTTATATTCTTTATAAGAATATTCCCTTATTTATTATTTATTTTATTTTTCTACTATTTTATAACCTTTAATAAATATTAAATTAGCTGCTACTTACTTATTATTACTATATATTATACTAAAAGTTTATAGCTTAACTTTATAAATTACCTTAATTTATTATTTTTTTAAATCTTTTTTAACTTACTTAATATTATTAAATATATTAAAACTATATAATATGTTTAAATGATAAAGATAAATAATTAATACTATATTTAATATAATAGAAAAAATAGTAGCTAAATAATAAGATTATTATATATTAATTTTTACTTTAAGCTTTAATTTAACTCTTTTAATTTTAATTTTACTATTTACATTTAATAATCTTATTATCTATAGATAATAATCTTAAGATATTAATTTTATTTTAAGTAATAAAATATAAAAAAAAATAAAAAATTCTATTATTAAAAAACTAATTTTTCTTTTTATAATTATTTAATTTCTTTAACTATTATTATAACTATAATAATTTATTAAACTTTATAAAATTATATTAATATAAACTAAAGGTATTTTAATTACCTTTTATATATATATAATATTAAAATTAAAATAGAAAAAGTAATATAGAAAAAATAAAATACTTAATATATTTTTAATTTCTTTAGAGCTATAAACTTTTTAACCTATTAAAATTCTTTTTAAATAGAATTTATTATTTAAGTATTTAATAAAAAATTATATATATTATTTTTAGCTATAATCTTTTTTTTTAAATAATATTAATAGAATAAATTTATAGAAAAATCAAATTATTTATATTAATTTATTATTTATTTATATAGAAAAAACTACTCTATTAATATTAACTAAAGCTTTTAAAATTAAATAGCTAATTTAAAAGTAAAAAAAACTTTATTAATAGTATTAATAAAGAGATATTCAACTTTTAGTTTAAAGAGCTCTTATATTATATAAAGATAGTATATAAATAATAGCTAGCTAGAATACTAACTAAAAAGTAAATTTAAAGAATTTAAATCTTAAAGTATTCTAAAAGTTAAGTTATAAAATTTATAATAGTTAGATATAAAGATTAAAATAAAGTAAAAAAGTTAGATAGAATTTTAGTAAATAGAAAAAAAAGCAGCTTAAAACTTAAATTTAAGCTTTAGTAATTATAATATATATAATAAAATACAGTAAATTTAAATATTAGGTTTTTTTATTAAAGAAACCTTAATTTATTATAGAAAAGTATTTTCTTTTTTAGTAATATTATTTCTATATAATAATTTAGCTTAAACTTAACACTTAATACTTACTATTAAAGATTAATTAAATACTATTAATAGAGTTAATTACTAATATATTACTATATTTAAATAATAAGTAAACTCTATAATTACTAAAGTAAAAACATAATTTTTAAGTTAAAAGGTAGATATTAAAAGTAAAAGTAATTAAAATTAAAAAAATTATAAAATAAAAGGAAATTATAAAATAAAAGAAAACCATAGAATAAAAAAAGAAAGTTATAGCTTTAAAAAGATAAATAGTCTTACTTTCTTAAGCACTTTTTAATTAATATAATTTATATACTTATTTTCTATAGAATCTTACATTTCAAAAGAGATCAAACAGCCCTACTCCGCCTCTTAAAAGGCCTCGCGGACTTTCAATATTATGGAGACCTACGCGGCGCCTTGGAGTTGGCCCAATCCTGGCGACAAACCACCCCAACTCCCATGGCACCCGAGGAGCTCTCTGTTGTTGATGTAAGTTTGAAATAAGGTGGACTTGGTTCTCTGTAAGGAGCATATGCTGACGGTTTAGGCTCTTTCTCTCCGAGCTTACCTCCGCATTGTCACCCACATCGTCACATCGGCATCCTCCACTTCGAACCGGCTTAGGCCAGAGGACATGCAGCCACCTTGGGATAAGGGGAGCACCAAACCTTGGTCGGGATTCTGCGAACTGTTTTCAGGAATAAGTGGCTCTCCCGTCACTGCCTGGGACGCGCGAGGTCTCTTTCAACCGCTGCTGACGGTGCTTTCTCCTGAAGAGGCGGCCGACCTCCACAAGCAGTGGCTCTCCAAGAGGCAGGAAGCCGTCAAGCAGGGCGAAGAAGAGCTCCTAGCGGGCTTGTCCATAACCACTGCCTATGCTCGCTTTCTGATTGCCCACGGAGAGAGAGATGACCAAATTGCCAATCACCTTGCCAATCTCATCGACAGATCCCAGGGCCTTCTAGCCAACTTGGTCATCCTCCATGGTCAAGTCGAGGATGAGATTGGGGACACTCAGTCGTGGCCAGCTTTGGAGTTGGCCAAACTAAAGGAAGAAGCTTCGGTGGTGTTTTTCAGAGTCGACCCCAAAGACCACCCAATAGAGCAGGACGGCCGCCGGGACCTGTTCGCCAAGCAAGTCGAGTGAACCCACCGTGCCGTCGACGCTGCCGATATGGCAGTGAGGCTACACCTGAGAACCACGCCAATATATATAATCTCGAAATGTCAGAACAGGTCAACAGCGTGCCCGAAAAGTGGGCGGTGCTGATTGGAATCGAATACTACGAACATCCCGAACAATCTCCGACCACACCACGACACGAGGGTCGAGGCAATGAGATTGAGTACAAAACCTTACTCGGCTGTGTGTCAACGACATCCTCGCAGTCGAGCAATACCTTGTCGACACGATCAAGGTTAATCCAAAGCACATCACGAAGCTCCTTGCTCCCTGCCCAGGCCGCAAATATCTGTCGCAGCTCCCTGTGGGCAGCTACCGCGATCCCTCCTAAGGCAATATGGCCGACGCCTTGAAAGTGCCTGAGGGTGCCAAGAAGGGTGATTACGTCTATATCCACTTCTCCGGTCACGGTGCCCGCGCAACAACCGTCTTCCCGGAATTGAAGGACGGCGGCGTCGATGAAGCTCTGGTGCCAAGCGACATCACCCGTGGCGGGAGTTACCTCTGGGACCTCGAGATGGGCATCCTGCAAGCGATAGCAGACGCCGGCCTAGTCGTAACGGTAGTGCTTGACTGTTGCCACTCTGGCGATGACGATCTAGAGCTCGGGGAAACACGAGGCATCCCAGAAATATACATGTCGGATCCAAAATTAGATCTACCCAGGACCATAGACAGTATCATACACTGGGGACGCCAGCCGTCGTAGATGCACGCTCCACAGGGTTTCGTCGTCCTTGCTGCGTGCCAGGAGCTCCAGACAGCCAAGGAGATAACCGAAACGGACAATACCCACGGCATCTTGACGTACTGGCTCCTGAAAATCCTTCGCAACAGCCCCGTGGACTTCTCCTCGCAGGCGCTCTACGAGCGGATCTGCGCCAAGGTGCAGGACAACAGCCGAGACCAGACTCCGTACCTCGTGGGCGACAAAGACCGCTTCTTCTTCAGCAAAAAGCTCCGGCCGCGTGTCTACGCTCTGGCGGTCAGGAGAGCGTCTGCAGACACGCGCAAGGAGCCGATTGACCGCTCGGTGTATCTGGCTGGTGGCAAACTTTACGGAGTGGAGGAAGAGTCTGACTACGCCATCCTGCCCTGGGGCTTCGACCTCAGCAAGCGGATTGAGGACACTGACGTCCTTGGTCGAGTTCAAGTGAAGGAAGTGAGGACAGAGAAGTCCCTCGCGCTTTTCACCCCGCCGTATGAGGTGCGTTGGGAGGAGATTGTGGATGGGTGCCCTGCTGTTCTGCAGAAGCTGCCCATCGTGAAGAAGTCCACTGTCCACTTTGTCACCCCTGACGACAAAGTGAGGGACGATTTCAAAAAAGACTGGCATCGGCACAACGGCGACCAAACTTGGCTTAGTCTCGATGGGAAAGTCGACAGCAGCCCATTCTTCACCATAGCCATCGACGATAACGGCAATTTCAAGATCCGCGACCGGTCGGGCAACTTCGCGGCGGCCATCAGGAACGCTCTGCAGCCTCTGCCAGCTGCGACCGCAGACAGCATGCCCGCACTCGTACGTCGCCTGGAACATCTGGCCAGGTTCAAAATGACGAGGGAATTGGCCAATCCAGGCGTGCGGCCCGGTACGCCATCCGCTCTCATCTCGATCAAGGTAGATAATGCCCCGAAGGCATGAAGCACGAATCAGGACGGTTGGTGCGTCCCGCTAATGTAGAGGAGAGGGATGGGATGTATGAGGTGGATGAGATGACACTGTTCCGTATAACAATCAAGAACAAGTCCGGCCGGCCCCTGGGCTGCGTGGTGCTGAACTGTGGCGCTGAGTTCGGCATCGAGCAGCTTTTTCCCCGCAACGAGCCGTATTACATGCTTAGAGACGACAAACACAAGGAGGTGGACATCGGAATGGAGATCGCCCACGAACTACGGGCGTCAGCCGAAAGCGTTGCCTTCGTGGACACGCTCAAGATCTTTGTGTGTGATCCTCCAAGGAACCTTGACTCGTTCAAGCTCCAGAGCTTGAAAGAGATGGAAGATGTGGCCAGGCGAGATGGCGCCAGCCGAGGCTCACGGTCTCTAGGCTTGGATGATCTCTTGAATGACCTCGATAGGAACCGGAAAGGATTTTCAAGGGATCCCGGGGATCCTGAGAAAGGCAATTGGGAACCAAGAGACGTCAAAATTCGAATCCGGTAGCGCAAGCGGCTCAGCTACCTCCACATCAACTCCATTGTCAACTTCCTCCCCTGCCTATCCCGCCCACATAGTGATGTATGACTTCCAGCGATTACCTTTTTCCAGGTAGGCTTTATCGACTTTCTGCGTTAAAAACCACGAGAAATGGATCTTGCGGTACTGCACCGCGAACACCTATTCCCCGACGGCCGTATACCCGACGACCTCGCTCGACTTGCTCGTCAAGGATAGGCTGCCCCCGATATTAAGATCTGAGTCCAGTGGGATAGATGCCGGCACGTCTGCTACACTGGCGATCACAGCTGCGGAGCACGCGCTCGTCGTTATCCTTCGGCCGGCGCTGCCCGACAGCAATGCAATCCTCGACTTGGGAGAACTTGTAGATGACGTTGTAGAGATCGGCCGTGCCGAATCGGACACCTGGAAATACCCATCATGGTCAGTCTACACTTTGCTCGAAGGATTTGTACTGTATCAGATACCATACCTCCCGGGTTCAGCACTCCATCACTCCGACCGTGGATGACATAACTCTGAGTCTCAAGATCCTTGGAGATGAAGTCGCCGTGACACCAGGTGCCCGGGAAGACATCGAAATAAGCCTTGCGATATTTCTCGTGACCCCTTTCACCCCAAAATGTGACGGGCATGCTGAAAAACGGCTTCGTAATGACGAGGTCTCCTTTCTGGCCCGAATTCTCAATTTTCCTGCCGTCCTGGTCCCAGATCTCGACCTGCATGCCGAGGATCGGAGCGGCGAGCTGGGGCCCGTGAAGAGGAACGATGAGGTTGCCGCCGATGACTGCGTACCCGCAGGCAATGATCAGCAGGAGTGCTTACTATGGGCCTCAGCGATATTAGGGGGGCTATGCTTACTGCCTGCAGCAAGATCCGTCCCCCCCGAACTGCTTTGAAGGGCGACTTGCTTAGGGAACACTGTGTAGAACTAGTCGCTCGTCTCTGTTGGAAGGGGTGCCCCGGATACAACTGCTACCTGGAGACTCTGAAGCGGAGACAATGCACCAGAAAGACTATGCCTAAGCGCCGTGAGGAATTTTGGGCTTGTACCCCAGTGGGTGACACTTCACAACGGCATATCAGCGATCCATTGGTGACCCGCGAGGGGAACAAAGAGGCTTAGAGGATGACTTTGTTAGACTTACCCCTGCTGTTCGAGGAGTTGGACTTGGAATGCCGGCGAGGGATGGAGCGGACTGCCATCATACAGGACGATTCTGGACCCAATGCTTAGAGCAGCGACCAGCATATTCCACATCATCCAACCAATCTGGCCAAGTTGTTAGTCAGATTTGGCCTATTGGCAGGGAAAAAGACTGGTTCGTCCACTGACTGTGGTATACTGATAGTAGGTTGAGTCTTCTCCTAGATCGGCACCAAGAATCAGGTCCTTTTTCTGCTGAAGAAGGACGGCCCCTCCAGCGTGGCAGATACCTGCATATACTGTCAGTAGTTGCCCTTCAACATGTCACGGACTCTGTTTCTTTAGATCCATTCAAGCCATATAATCAACGAGTGCCAGAAGCAGCCTACATTTCGGCGGCCCGGTAGTGCCGGAGCTAGGAAAAATATGAGCTCAATATGTACGGTCAAGAGCGCCGATAGACGTACGAGTAAAGGATGTAGATGGGATGGTCAAATGGAAGTTGGGTGAACTCCAGTGGCAGGAGTTCAACGTTGAGGAAGTCATTCAGGTGGAGGCTGTGTGGCGTCTAATGTCAGTCGAGGCTCTTCTCTGGACCAAGGAGCAGCGAATGCACACTTACACGCCTGTGTCCTCCCAGGCCGGCCCTGTCATGATAACAACACGCTCTAGCTGCGTTACCCGTTTCTTTAGCTCTCCAACGGCCGTCTTGAGTTTTTCTCGATGGTCCTGCGTCTTTCCTCCGTACAGGACCATAGATTCGAGAAATAGGACTTTGGGTTGGATCTGAGAGTATCTCTCGACGATGCCCTTAGCCCCCATGTCCGGGGCCGTGGACGAGAAGATGGCCCCGACGGTGCCGGCCGCAAGTAGAATGAGGAGCGATTCGATCGAATTTGTCGCCACACGGCTGCACAATTCGAGGTCAGCTTCAGCTTGAACTACTATCATGTTACGACCGTTGCCCAACTTACTCGCCACGCGATCCCCTTGCTTCACTCCCGCATGTCTCAAGGCACTGGTGTACAAGGCGACTTGCCGCTGGAGCTCCATCCACGTTAGATGGCGCCATTGCGTTCCCCCCTCGCGACACGCCGACACAGCGACCACATCCGGGTGAGCGGCTAACCCTTTGATCAGTACGTTCTCTGTGTAGTTAAGCCGGGCGCCCGGGAACCATCGCGGCCGCGGCCACATAGATTCGATGCCAACGGCGACGGCTGTCGGGGGTTTGGTGTAGACCAGGCCGCAAAAGGTCCAGATCTCGCGGCAGAAGGACTCGATCTCATCAACGGACCACTTGTGGAGCTGGGTGTAGTTGGTCAAGTTCAGGCCGTACTTGCGGTTGATACATCTTCGGAATGCGTCTAGATGCGTCAGGTGAGGGCTGGGATGCATCCATGGACCCTTTGGTGCTACTGCTGGTGATGCCGACATTGGTGCTGCGTAGGGGCTTCGGCGATAGCTTGAGGATGTTGATAAGGAATGAGATGTCCTGAACGATCTAGATGGCGTGAATATAACCGGCGTACTTTCCACGATCAACAACCATACGCTGTTTCGTAACGACGCAAGATTAAATCGAGGTTGTCCCTATATGCACAAAGCTCGGTTGGATATTGCTTTCCGGCATAACTGGATCTTGACCCGGAACGACTGTATCGAGGAGAAGTGTCCGACCTGTGGAGGCAGGCTACTGTCCAGAGTAACGGCCTCGTGCTTGTTCGCCATTGGCCCATGGAGTGATAGAACGCGCAAAGGCAGCGCGTGGATTCCCAGCATAGTAAATTACTCCGCGGAGGAACCACCCTGTACCTAAAAAGCCCAGCCTCGCTGTGGGATGGTGGTTGGGAGGGTGGTAGTGCAGCGGAACGCTGTGACAGGACCCTTTCTTTCATTTCTTATGTTTAATGTCAATTAGAACCAGCGCAATCTCTGTGTTCTAGAACGCATTAGAGCAAATTAGTGACTCACTAGTCGACATTCCACATGGAGATCCTCCGCGGAACTAACTCAGCGGAGACGACTCCACTGTCCTCGAGTCAGCGAGCATCACCTCCCAACGGAGGACGTAGACGCATTCCGGCTACTTTCAAACCGCGGCGAATTACTCCGTTTTAAAACTCCTACAACGGTCAATCCAGTGCGCCGTTCTGAGGCCATCAGTATTAATAGCTACTGTCGTCGTAGGGCTTTGGATGATATCAATAGATAAGGTCTAAGCCACCAAAGACTCTTGCCGCACACCTGTTCTATCCGAATTTCCAAGCACAACCGACTGTTCATCATGGCTTCCCTCCGACTTGGCGTGGTTCAAAACGATCCTTCCAAGATCCAGCTCGAACGGATTTCCCATGTATATTTCGAGCATCCAGATCTTGATGATTTCGGCAAATTTGCCGTAGACTTCGGTTTAGTTGAGGCGTGGCGCTCCGATGACGTGGTCCTCTATCACGGCTACAGCAAAGATCCGTACTGTTACGTCGCCCGCAAGGCTCCAGCGGGCACCGCGGCGTTTGGCGGCGGGGGCCTGGATTGCCCAGACGCAAGAGGACTTCGACAAGGCTGCAGCCATGGAGGGAGCCGAGGTCTCAGACCTCGCTCCGTATCCCGGAGGCGGTCGCAGGGTAACGCTCAAGACGCCCTCCGGGTTCTTATTCCACGTGTTGTCTGGGCAGGTTGAAAAAACCGGCGTGCGAGTCCGCCCCGTCTGCAGTGGTTGACAACCTGGGACCCTTAAACGGGAGCATCAGCAAGCACAGACTCGGTAAGTTCGTCTATCTTTGCCTGCATCGTGTGTTCGAGTATGTGGAACGGACTGACTCTTGGATTCAGGTAAGTTCCAGCGGTTTCACCCTGGGCCAGCAATGATCCATAAACTGGGCCACTACGGATTCATTGTCGCCAAGTGGGATGAGGAAATCAAGTGGTACACGAGCAATTTCAACTTTGTTCCATCTGACGTGCTCTCGCCACCCATGAATAAGGACATGGACGTCATCGCCTTCATGCACCTAGACCTAGGAGAGCGATTCTCAGACCACCACAGTATTTTTCTCAGCCGTGCGACCCCCGGAGAGCATGATCGCCTGCATCATACGTCTTATGAAGTGGAGGATTTCGATACTCAGCTCCTTGGACATGACTGGCTGGCAAGCAAGGGTCACAAGGCTGTGTGGGGGGTGGGGAGGCATATTCTAGGATCGCAGATTTTCGACTACTGGAGAGATCCCAGTGGGTTCATCATTGAACACTACGCCGATGGAGATCTGGTCAATGTTCACGCAGGCACGAAGCGGGGGCATTGCTGGTCCGCTATCCGTCTGGGGCCCGGAGATGCCCGCTGAGATGACTGAGGATGGGGTAAAGGCCACAGCGGCATGAGTTGCATGTAATGGTTAGATAAGCGGGTATTGTGGTCTGCCTTGTACTTGCAAAGTTGTAACCTAGCTCTACATCGACAATTCTCTGTTCCGCCTTAGCGAAGATGCGTGCTTCGTACTACGTAGTATTGCACAAAAGCCGGAGAATCCCGAGGCTTGGCCACTGGAGTCCATATACTTCGGCCCTGCATGTTGTGAGCACCAGCCCAAGATCGCATTAGCGGGCCTGGGGGAAATGCGGGGAAGCCCAGGCTCGGTGCGAAGCAACCTCGTGGAGTTTGCGTTTCTAAGATACGTTTTCATCCCTTTTCCTTCACCAAGCCACAGATCCACGCGTATCCCTTGGATGACCCAACGCAACTGCGCGACCGTTTTAAAGAAACAGACCCGCCTCCCCACTTCCGTCTTTTGGCCCCGTGAATACTTCAGAGAGACTGGCAGGGTGCAATGAGTCTCAATCCCACCCCGGCGGCTTGGGACGGTTTCTCCCGAGATGGCCGGGTTGCGTTCGAACAGCCTTTGAGGACCCGTGTATGCGACCGATGCATCTTGTCCGTTCCCTCGAGCCTCGTTGCATTGTATTAAGAGCGTTCGCTAACTCGCCCTAGGAAAAAAGTCAAGTGTATGTACCATGTTTTGTCTTCCCCGCCGTCACTTACCTGATGGTATGTAGGCGACATGAAGCGACCTACGTGTTCCCGCTGCCTAGAAAGCGGATGGGTCTGTCTTTACTCTTCATTGAAGAAGAAGCCAGGTCCAGGAAGGGGGGTTCGCAAACGTGCCCGCAATGCTCAAGGGGACATCGCCTCGCCGTCCTCCGAATCCTCCGCACAATCAGGAGAAGCAGTGGCTCCATTACTTTCGCAAGGCGAGCAAGTCTCCTTTCCGGGTTCGGACTTTGCATTCCTTGATGCCATTTCTATCCTCAATCCGGTACCCGAAGAAGCACTAGGCGACTTCTTACCAGCCGCGTCCTGGCCAACTCCATCGTTGGATCAGCTGTGCGCTATGGAGCCTTGCTTGACCTTTGACCAAGAACGCGAACTGTAAGTTTCCCCCTCCTGGGTATGCCCTTGTCTGACGGATTGTACCACCACATCCAGGCTAGAAAGTTTCTTCGAGCAAATCCATTCATCTATACCGCTCTTCCGCAGAGGCGAATTCATCCGGCAATTCGAGTTTGGCACTGTGAACAGGGAGTTGCTGATCACAGTCCTTGCCCTAACGGCTAAGATACTAGGTCGGCCCAGTTACTGGACTGAGCAAGGCCTCAACGGCTGTTTGAGTCACCTCCAAGCGAGAACCGTCCTAGACTCCGAAACGTCTGCAAGGCAACCATCACTCGATGACTTCCGACAGGCTTGCTTGCTCGCCTTTTATGAGTTCCATCAACATCCGGGGGAGAAAGCATGGTTGCAAATTGGCCGACTCACGCGCAAAGCTTACCGCTACGGGCTTCATCAACTTGACAACGACAATCAGTCCGCAATGCTCGCCTGCGGCCCCCTTGTCGGCGATGAGGTTGATAAGTGGAGACATGTCTGGTGGTGCATCTTCTGCCTCGACTCATACTCGAACATCACGACAGCAAGTCCTTTCATCGTGCATGTCGAAAGCATCAGGACATCTCTTCTCACTGATCCAGGCGAGGAAGGGAGACGCGAGACTCAGATATTCCTGCCTGACGAAACAGATACGCTCTGGCAGATCGTCGAGGAGATCACCTCGCACGGCAAGCATCTCAACTTCAATCTCCACATCGTGACAACCCTAATTCTCAGGGAGGCTGCCACACTCTACCAACTATGTTGGCAGAATCCATTGGAACGTTTGCACCGGCGTCTGGGAGCCCTCGAAAATCACCTCACGGCGGTGCGGCTGGCGCTACCACCGCGATATATGAACGTAGCGCGCGACGTTTTGCACGACGAACCCTGCTCTGCCTACCACGCTCGCCTAATCTGTCTCCTTCATCTGCACGTCTCTCGTCTTCTGGTCTGTCTGCCTTTCCACCCGCAGAAATCGGAGGAACAACGATTGTGTCTGTGGCATAAGACCCTCGAGTACTGCCAGGACATAGTCGACGTCGTCAAGCAATGGGATAGTCAACACTCACCCAGCGTCGACCCAGCTGTGTGTTTCATTGTCTACTCGGCGCTAGTTATCCTCCACCTCCACTACACCACCTTAGCAAGCTCGAAGCCAGAGCGACAAGCCACGCTCGGAACGCAAAAGAATATCCTTCGACTCTTTTTGGAACAGTTCGCATTCTTCTGGAACCTACCGAGATTTCTGATCAGTAAGTAATCCACAACTTTGGCTTGTCGTCACTAGACCTAATTGAAGAAACAGAGTCGTTTGACAAGTTTTCCCAGGTTTCCCATGATGCTGTCACGCTAAAGGACGTGGAAAACTTGTTGAGGCACTTTCAAGCCCCCTTGCATCACGATTGGCTTAGGTTTCTCGACCCCGAGCATGAGGCTTTAGGCTCCTCTGCTGTTCAGGAGATCTAACAAACTTGGATGACTAAAAGCTAGAGCCACAATAATTAACACGCCGTGAGCGCCTGGATTGACGTATCGTTCATGGCCCCCCTGCATTACCAACTGTTCTCTTCAAGTTCCACACGCCGTGAATCGTAAAGGTGATTTACGGTCGATAGAGACTTCAAGATTATTCGGTCCTCTTACAGCCCCGGCCAAGGGCTATAGCGATGCCGCCCCATATCCAGTACGGCCCATGCGGTCGTGTAATCCAAATTGCATCTCGGGCCAGCTGCAACGGGCAGTGAGCCCCCCGTCTCTTAAGCTGACCGATATGCGCATCAGTCCTCTCCGGCCACCGTAGTATCTCTGCGAGTCTCGTGTCGTCTCGGTGGAGCGGCGACACCACAGTATGCGGACCCGTACTGGCTCTACCTCTTAGACTTCCCTCTAGTTATACTAGAGCGCCACGGTCCACCGGCCACTCCGGGTACGACCCCAGGACCGGCTTCCCCAAAATGCGGCCGACTATGTCTTGCAGACCGGAGACACGAGTGGCTACTATGCCGGCCTAGCCGCCTGCACTCCATCTATGGAACTAGCTTCTAGACTATCATATGATACTCGTTCGCGGTGCGCTTTGTCATTATCGATGTTTGATTGATGGCGGGCTTCGACACTCGTTTGTGGTGGTTGCCTGGTCCAAGCATGTTCGTGAAAACTTTTCACGGCAGCCTCTAACCTTATTTTGACTCGCAGCCACGACTCAACCACGATGCAACGTGCGCCGCACTGCATCTACCTGACACCGGACAGCACGTGAAGGTGAGCTGCTTCCGTCGTCCTACTGGTCTCTTGAGCAGCATCCAGTGTGCTTACTGGAGGCCTTTAGCTCCACGAGCGGAGCTAGCCACTAGGCTATTCCTGTTTCAGTGTATCTTCTACATAATCAACGGAAGTTCCCAGCTCAACCTCCATCGTTCATTTCCGGGCTGACACGGTCTAACCTGCCACCTGAAGTCTCGATATCTGGCTATTTATTCATGGCAGTCGTTTTCTCAAGTTAATTGATCCTCACAGCTGGGCTTTGAATCGTTTCTTCCGCTTTATCCTGCTGTTATCGCTAACGGATCAATCCTGGAGGCCCCTCCAATACGTGTCTTCCGGGCCCTCAATTGGGAAGTTTCGCCGCTTTCCCGACAGCTGGTTGCTAGATCCAGATTACCCAACATGGGGCAAAAACGGGCCTGCGATGCCTGCCATAAAAGAAAGGTACCCTCTCCTACCCTGGACCAAACATCCAATTCCCCCCCCCCCCACCTTCTCTTACCCTGGAGACGGAACGTCGGCACCGATACCATGATCAAAGCCATTAGCTCATTGCATGGTGAGAACAGATTCATTGTGATGCTCCTACAGCAGACGCGCAATGCAACTGGTGCGACCATCACAGCCTAACATGTACCTTCAATCGGGTAAGAGGGAAGAGGAAGCTCAAGAAAGCCAAGTAAGTCAGACCTCTGGCAAGTGAGACTCTCTTAGTGTAAACACGGCCAATATTCTCTCTAATACGCCTTTTTTCGTCTTCGCCCTAGGCCAAGCCTCGTGTTAGAGAAGAAGTTGGTTGAGCGCGTTGAGCGCATCGAGAACGCCTTGGCAAGGGCCATCGCCGTCGGAAACAGCATAGACCCCTCCTCGCCTTCTGCTGCTAGTTCCACAATGACACCCCCATCGATGACAGCCCAGGCACCGGATGAATGCTTCGCGAGCCTTGGGGAACAGTTTGCCGCTTACGAATCAAACCATCTTTTGTATATTGCATCCCCTAGCACGCTGAGCACCAGCAACATCTCAAATGGACAGATTCACCTTGCAGGATGTCCCCTGGGTCACATCACCTGTCACAATGGGATACCGCTGTTCTCCGAGGAAGGTCAGGCGTGGATTTTCTCCCGAACTGGCGAGGCGACAACATTTCAGAAACTGACAGCCTTCAACAAGCATCAGCAAGTCCAACCACCCACCTTGTCACTCTCGCACCTCCACGGTTCTCTCGAGCAGCTTTATGAGTTACCAGACAGGAGCATCGTTGAACAGGGGATATATTGGTTCCAAAATTCTGCGTTCAGACTGGTGTTTCCTGCAATTGACACTGTTCTCTTCCAGGACAGCGTCAACTTGGCCTATGAGCCCTGGGAGGGACCGTTGTCGCTAGAACGCATTAGCGCTAAAGGTTGTGTGTTGGCCTTTCTCGCCATCATGTGCGTTTTCAATGGGGATTCGACATGGCGCCCCATTGTGGATAGCGATGAATGTGCTATCAAAGCGCACTATTTACTATCCAATATGGTCGAGGACGCCAGTATAGTGACCCTCCAGACCGTCTTCATGCTGGTAAGTGTCTGATCCCCGTCAAGTATAGGTCGACAAGCTGATAGCTCATTCTGCGATAACAGCACATGCATCAAATATTTTCTGGCCGCTTACAAAATCTGCCGCTATGTTACATGCGGTTGCCTGCCGCATCATCTTCATGCTTGGTGGACATACGCAGACGAATTTCAAGCCCTACGGAGCAGAAGTCACTCGCAAGGAGCGAGAGATCCGTCATCTCCGCATGATCTTCTGGCTCTGTTACATCTTCGATCAGGACATCGCGTTACGGACTGGCCAACCCCCCATCATGTGCCAAGAACACTGTGACCTCACGCTGCCGGACGGATACCTGGAAAATTGCTTTTGTCTTCCAGACTTGAGCAACGGCATAGTGTCCCCTTCATTTGCGGACGAGAGCCTGTTTCCATATCTTCCTGGAGACTTACGTCTTGGTCAATTGAAGGGAAAGGCTTTTCGACTGCTCTACTCGGTTCAGGCCCTCGGGAAGTCTGACGCTGAACTACTCCATGATATCCGTGAGCTGGACAATGAGATTGAGACCTGGCGGTTATCTATTCCACTCAAATTTCGCCCTGCCCTCTCAATTTCTCAACATCCGCGTTTAGTACCAGAAATCAAGTTACCACAGAGCATGCAACACATCGCTTTGCGGCTGGAGTACCATCATCTCATGGCCACCATTCACCGAGCAAGTGGCAGGTGCTACCCTATTAGTCCAGACGCGAGCTTTCATGAAGGAGAGAGAAGCGGCGCTATTGACTCAAGCCTAGCGCTGGCCTTAGAGGCGAGTCGATCGACTCTGTATTATCTTCAAGCAGCGATTGATGGACTTGCGGGTGAAGCCTTTTGGTAAGTGAAACGCACTTCTCCTCCTGTTCCCTCCTCCGTCCTTCGTTTCTCTTCTTTGAGCCGAACAGGACGAGACAGTTAAACCCAACCAATGGTCGACGAGAACCTTCTAACAGTCAATCCCCAGGATCATTGTCTTCTATCCCACAGCCGCAATAATGACTTTATTCTTCAACGTTCTTCTGCACCCGCTTGACACGCAAGCAAAACTCAATCTGGGGCTTCTTAGCTCCGCAGCGGATCTCATCAGAAGCATGCCGATACGGAGGCTAACACGATACGAAATTGAACACCTCAAGATGGTGGATGATTTTATAGCAGAGTTGATACGGCTGGGTAATTGCGCGATTTCCAAAGCAAAAAGGGAAGAGGAACGAGAAGGTGAGGCGCGAGTACCGCGTGGACATGAATTGGGCAATGAATTGGGACATGAAATTGGGATATAAAATTGGGATATGAAAGAATCAGCGTATGGATTGGACCTTCCCCCCCCCCTTAACTTGTGAAAGACTTGCTTACAGTGTAATTCTATGTTTTTCTTTAGGGCTTTGGGAATCTTTAGGTACTGTAGATGGATATCACGGATCGCAAGATGCACAACTGAGAATGGCCAGAACTACTGGGTTTTGGACCTAAGTCATCCACCCGACTTTTCACTGCACCCCCTTTTTATGTGCCCCACTTTAACTTCAACATAACAACCCTTGACTTTCAAATATAACTAACCACAATAAAAGCCCCGGTGGCAGAGTAGTTATTGAAAGCTAGGGCTGCGGCAGGAAGCATAGGAATAATGTGATATGATTGATCTCACGAGCTAGAATAGGGGAAGAACCCGGCGTCGGCACCGCGATTAGCGGTGTCGGCTATTGCCTTATAAATCAGGTGTGAAAAGGGCCGTCAGGTGAACTAGGGTCCTACGGTCTGATCCCCACCAACAGTAGTTCACTGTTAAAGTCGCCTCGCAAGAGGTAGTTGGTTGTTTTATAAGCAAGCGGCTAATATGAGTGAGCTACGCACTTTGTAATTTTTTTTAGCAGAACGTACATACAAAAGTACTTAAAAATTCTCAAGGAGCCTTAATAATTCTTAGGCACTTTTTCCCGCCATCCCAGCTAAAAGTAACTTAAGTGCATCGCTCGCTTATAAAACACGTTACTAATGCACTAAACAATTCAAGCTTTCGAGTTTAAGCTAAGTCAATTTCACTTTTTATATACTTAGAACAGCATTCAAGTGATTAGAGTATTTAGGTCTTCCCTATATACTTTTTATTTAGAAGAGAAATAGCTCTTACATAGAGTAGCTGGTAGAGTGAATTAGTTAGCAAAGTGGGTCCCCTGGGGTGCTCTGGAGGCGCTGAAGAGTCATCGTGACACGACGCTAGCAACGCGGCTACCCTAAGCCTGGATGCCACGACGGCGCCGACGATTCCGCCTATCAAGTCGGGCCTTCGCATGAACTCGAAAAGCACTGGGAGGGCGGATTCCACTGGAGCTTGAACGAGGAGAAAAGACACCGGGCTACCAGAATATAGCCTACTCAAGGATTCTCGACTGGGACCAGAATTGTTGAGTAGAAAACAAGACGCTAATGACAAAAGACAAGGCTGGTCATGGAAGAATTTTTAATGGGGGAGGTGTCACTCTTTAGTTCCTCCGACGACCGGAAATGCTTCGCATCGCGCACTAAGAAGTTCTTCCGTGGAATATATTCCTTGCAGCATGCCTCCGCAGTTTGACCCCGGACTTTCTTGCCTTGGATGTCACCCGGAAAGGACCATGGGTCGAAGCATCATACGATGGGCCGTCGAGCACCTTTGGCTATGGGTGTTTTTGCGGAGTTAAAACACCAACGAGGGAACGGCTCCGTCGTTTTTGTTGGGTACGCACGAGATTAGTTACCAAGTGCAGACATGGAGACGACAGACGTAATCATCGTCGGTGCTGGCCCAAGCGGCCTTGCCCTTGCGCTCGCGCTCTCCTGCTACAAAGTCAGAGTCGGTCACTCCCATTACTCTATTCTATGCTATTCTGTGACCCACACGGTCAGGCACTGACAATATTTACACCCTCACCAGTCTGTTGTCCTCGAAAAGAACCGCGACATATGTCAGGACCCTCGCGCAATTGCCCTTGCTGGCGACAGCCACCGCATTATGGAGTTGCTCGGGATCAGCTCGAGCAAGTTGTCTGAGTTTGGACAAAGTGAGTCGAGGACCGCGTGCCTATCTCCATTGTCCAAACTGCTAAGATGACATGCCTTACTTCGCTTCAGCCCTGAAGGCGATTCACTTCCATCGGGATTCGTTCAACAACAAACCCTTCCTCAGCGTGGACAGTTACTCCGACTACCACGACCAAAGCCTGCCGGGTGCCACATTGATCCTGCAGCCACGCCTAGGTAGGTGAATACCATTGCATAACAGCTACAGTGTCCGATGCCCTCGTTATTAAACCAATCATTCAATAGAGGAAGAACTGCGGGGCCTCCTCCAGTCTTCGGAGTATGCCCAGCTCAGAACCGAGTGCACCGTGACGTCGTGTCGCGAGGGCGTGGATTCTATAGAGGTATCCTTCACCGCCAGTGACGGAGCTTCAACCGACTTGAGAGGGAGATATCTCGTTGGCGCTGATGGTAAGCGAGGAATCGTACGCAAAGCATTCCTTGAGCCACGGGGGGTCGAACAGGCAGAAGGAAAGTAAGTACACGTCCAACATCTATGCCACATCCATCGGATCTTACAGCAGGCCAGGATCCACTACGCCGCGAAATGGGTCGCAGCAAACCTGTGCATCACCATGCCCACCCCTGAATCCCATCCATACTTCCCGCTGTGGAAACTGGGATACAAACCCGAGGAAGTTTGGGACATATTCTGGCCGGAAGGTTTCCAGTACGTTCCTTGAATTTGCCGTGATATGACGGTTGCGATCATTTCGAGTATTTCACGGCTAAATCCCATATCAGCTTCTGTAATGACCCAGTGATGCCCGTTGCAACAGGCAGGTTCGGCCCCGCTGACGAAAGATTCTGGAGGTCTGGAGAATCCATCCGCCCCCTATTCCCCTTGGATATGGGTGAGACTAACGTGGCCCAGGTTCGAATATGAACTAACTTCAGAAACCCCTTTGGAGGAAGCGGAACGAGATGTGTTGAAGCAGCTGGAGGCGAAGATGGCACCGCACCTGACGATCCCCGCAGCTCGACTTAGGTATGTTTTGAAATGGGCTACACCTGAAATCCGGACCAGGACCTGTGTTAACAGACATGAAGACGTCAGGGAATAAACCCCGAAGGTCCCGTCCGATTCCCATGGGATTGCGTTGAGGTGTTGCGATGTGCTCCCGCGTAGTAAGAACTGACCTCATGCTCCCTCTCCCCCTATCCTTATACCGAAGTGAGCCTGAGGTCTAATAGAGCGTGTTGAATTATAGCTTCAGCCATAGGGTAGTCAACCAATGGTCTCACAATCGGACGATCTTGATAGGGGACGCCGCGCACGTTTTCCCCCCTTTTGGGGCCCAAGGAATCGCCAACGGCGTCCGGGATTCTTTCGCGCTTTCGTGGCGACTTGCGCTGCTGTGCGATGAGAGTTTGTGCACCATATTATCACTCACTACAATCCCACGAGCTGCTCGATGACTGGGCGCTCGAACGGCGAAAGGGAGTCGACGATGCCATGACCATGACCATGCGAAACGGCGTCTTGCTCTCCAACAAGTCGGGGCTTGTCGCAGCAGTTTTGCGTGTTTTTGGGAAGCATCCTAAGATACCTGCCTCGAGTACGAGACGGCATCGCTCGGAGAGCCTTGATGGATAATGGCGGGTACGCTGGCCTTGACCGCGGCTTCTTTCTGACAGGCCAGCACGGCGCCGGCAAGACTGCCCAGATGTGGGTCAAGACGGCCGACGGCCCGGTCCTGCTCTCAGACCACATCTTCTGGAAGTCGGCCTCTATCCTCACTGTCCTAGTTCTCGGCTCGGTTACAGCACAGGAGGCATCGGAATTAAAACAAGTCATCGACTCCGGAGACCTCCCTCCGCACGTCGTAGCCGATAACGTTGTCATTTTGCGCGGTGACGAATCATCCTGCAACTCGGTGACGGCTCCGTGGATCTCTGAATTGTTCCCTTGCAAGTCTGATGACCTGGAGAAGATGGGCGTCTCGTTACTCAGAGGCTACGATCCGGAGGCTTTCCGAAGACGATTCCTTTCCTCGACGCGCTACGTACTGGTGCGCCCCGACTTTATCGTTTTCTCGCAGGCGAAGACAATTGAAGAGCTGGCAGGACAATTGCGGCAGGCAAAGGAGCTCTTGGCACGGCAATAGATGCGTTCCCCGCTGTATCTGGTCGTCATTTTTCTTCTACGCTATCGCGGCTGTTGCGCAGTTTGGTTGTTAATAGTCGCGTGCAAAGGTGGATGGATCTTGAATGTTTTTAGTAAACAAGGTGTGCTAGTATAGCAGATTGTATGCAATACCATTCGTTTGGGCATGGCATATTGACTCTATTGTACCTCTAGGGTGCATTCAAAGTATGCCGCGTCTCGCATCGGGATCGCGGTAAGTGGCAATGGATCTTCAAAAATTAGCTCAATCCATGCCATCAAATCATGAAGCACCAGTTGTCGGTGGGCCTCCGACATGAAGCCACACTCACGCAGATGTGTCAAACGAGGCTGCCAAAGCCGGCGCTGTAGTTAGAATCGCACACCGTCGGCTTTTAAAGCTCTAGCTAACTTTAGTAGAGCAGTTTTCTCTATTTAAATAAAATTAAAGTTAATATTAATAACTTTATTTTCTTATAAATTAATTTTATTACTATTATCTAGAAATAAATTATATTTAAAAATAGCTAATAGAATCTATTAACTTATATTTAGTTAAAATATATAGTAAAATAAGTAGCTTAAAAGTTTATAACATATATAATAAGTAAGTAGGCCAAACAAATAAGTAGGCTAAAAATCTCTTAATCTCTTATCTTTTTAATTAATTAATTAATTCTTAATAACTAAAGATATCTCAATTAAATAAAGAGGAAAATATCCTTTTTACTCTTCAAGCCCTTTAAAATAACCTAAAATTAAGTATCTAGAGTACCACAGAGATCTATAATATATATCGTAATACCTTATGTCGCCGGCAGACAGACATACTGTCTTAACGCAATACTATCCCCAAATCACACAAGCTATCCAATCTAGAGAAGCAGATTATTATTCAGTTTATTCTTAATCTGGATTTATAAGGATTTCTTCTGTAACTGTATAGTATTAAAGAAATAGCTAACTAACTGCTTGCTAACTGTAATATATTACCTATTAGTAAGTATTAGACTTCTAACTTTATTAGGTAATAATTAGATTTTAAGATATATTTTTTTTGTAAATATAACTATTAGAGGGCTAAATATAAAGATTTAATTATTATTTATAATTAGTTCTAGCTTATAGAGAATATAATTGCAAAATATAATATTAATTTAGCTAATATTTATAACTTTAATAAGACTGACTTTATAATAGGTATAATTATAAATAGAATAGTTATTATAGGTATAAATAGATATAGAAATTTAAAATCAGTTTAATTTAGAAACTAAAAATAGATTATAGTTATTTAGGTAATTAATATAGAAGGCTAGGCAATCTAGCTATTTATTGTAGTTACAGGCTAATATTATCTTACTAGCTAGTACTAAAAAAAAGTAACCTTTTAGGCAATTAGGCTATTATAATAACTTAAAATAGCTAGATTAATAATAAGATAGATCCTAAGTAGCTTAAGTACTTTAATTAGTATATAAAGAATTAATTAACTAATTGCTATTATCTTTTAATTCTTAATAGGCATAAAAATTATCACTCTATTAACTTTAAGAAATATTATAAAGAGAATAATATTATTACACTTTATATACTGCTTTATTTATTTTATCTACTTTAGCCTCTTAATATTAGGTACTTTAAGCTGCTTAAAATAGCCTATAGTTAAGTAATTAAGTAATTAATTAGATACTCTATAACCTATATTTTAAAGACTGAGTTCTTTCTAGCCTTCTATACTGCCTATAAAGCTACTATAATAAGAAGTAATATTAAGGGAGGTTTTTAAGAGGCTAGATTTATTCTCTTAAACCCAGAAAATATTATATTAAAGCTTAATATATAGCTATAGACTTTAATACTAACTGTAGAGAAAGTTAGCCTCTCTAACTTTTAGATCTTAAAGACTCTAAAGATAGTACTTAAAGTTAGTTTACAGTCTAAATATCTTAAAAGATAAATAAAAAGATATTAAAGCAGCTCTTTAGTATCTATCCTTAAGGCACTTAAGTTATTTTCTAAAGAAATAAAAACAATAATATATTAAATAGTATTATTAAAGTCTAAAAACTAAATCCTTTAACAGACAAATAAGACTCTTAGTAAGCAGTATAAAGTAAAAAAAAACCTACTTACAGAATAAAGAGAAGATAACTATAGATAAGGAAAAAGATAAGATAGATTAGAGAGATATTAATATACAGATAGCAGCTAAATTGTTAAGAAGTAGTAGTTAAGAGAGGTTAGTAATACTAAAGGAAAGATACTATAGAACTTATAGAAAGGCTGGTTATAATATAAGGATCTATCAGACTGTTATTAAGACCTCTAGAGAAGAGTATAGCAATTAGTTTTAATTAATTTAAGATATTATTATATTTTTATTAAAGTTTTAATTTTAAAGGTTAAGATTTTTAGCCTACTTATTTATTTAGCTTACTTACTTATATATATATATTATTTATAAAGGAATTTTTAATATATTCTATATTTAGTTCTTTTTATATATATTTCTAAAGTTATATATATATTTAATATTATATTAATATTTAGTTTTATATTTTTAAAATATAAAGTTAGTTTTATAAAAAGCTTTATAAATAATAACTATAATAAAAGTAAAAATTAGATAATTAAAATTAAAGAAATTAAATAATTATTAAAAGATTTTTAGCTTTTTAATAATAAAAGATATTAGTTTTTTTATATTTTATTACTTAAAATAAAATTACTATTTTAAAATTATTACTTATTTAGTTTTTTTTTTTTAGCTCTACTTAATATTATTAAATAGATTAAAGCTATATAGTATTTTTAAATAATAGAGATGAATAGTTAATACTATACCTAGTAATAAAAGAGATAGTAGCTAAATAATAAGGAAAATTATTACTTATAAATAGTAAGATTATTAACTATAAATAGTGAGATTATTAACTATAAATAGTAAAATTAAAGTTAGAAGAATTAAATTAAAGCTTAAAGTAAAAACTAATATATAATAATCCTATTATTTAGCTACTATTTCTTTTATTATTAGATATAATACTAACTATTTATTTTTATTATTTAAAAAAACTATATAGGTTTAATCTATTTAATAATACTAAGTAAAGCTAAAATAAATAAATAAATATACTATTTAAGTTATATACTCTACTAGTATTAATACTTTAAATATTTAAGCTAAATAAGAAGTTACTTTAGACTTATAAAAAAGTAAGATAGACTTTTAACTTTATAAATAGATAGCTTTAGAGTTTTAATAGCTAGAGTGTATATATACTACTAGACTAGTTAAATTTAATCTCTCTGCACTTTCTTACCCTATTAGAAAAGCAGATACTAAAGGCTCTTATTATTTTTAGCCTATTATACAGTATTGATGTATTGTTTTTAGGCATTTTAATGTTTGGGAGACATCGGAAAATGTCTAGTGAATGGTATCTTTAGTATCCTCGTGACGTACTGGGCGACTTGGCTTCCAAGTCTCGATGCAGAATTAGACCTCGTAGTTAGCTTGCACTATACTTAATCTTTCCAATACCGACCATCAACAGGGTTTTTTTCTCTTCCTACGCGACTGAAACATGCGAGCTTCGGGTAATTGCGATCCGAAAGTCCATTTGGGCCTTGGCAGCATTCATCACCTTTAGGGGCCAAGCTAGCGATACGTATTCTTTCATTCTAGAGCACCTAGTGGCCTTGAGAGCAGTGATCGGAATGGTCCGGTATGGTATGGTATGGAGGTCAAACCATACCATACCAGCTACTTACATAATAACCGGTATGGTCTTACCGGTAAGACCAGCAATACCGCCAAGACTGCCAAGACTGCTAAGAAGATGATGAAGTTGTAGAAAGAAGAGAGGTAATGTATTAGTTGTACTACTAGCTATCAATCTAATCGTTGGTCACTCTCACTATTCTCGCTATCACTGCTATCCTCAACCTCGGGCTTTCCATACCAAGCCCGGAGACACTCACAAGCCTCTATGATATCTGCCTTCAGCTTACCACGGCGATCAACTATAGTAAGCTTTGCGCTACTAAAAAGCCGTTCGCACTCATCTGACATAGGTGAGATCGCGAATATATCCAGAGCGAAGCGAGCGAGGTCTCTTTGGGAGTCATAACGGGATAGCCAGTACGCAATGGCCTCGTCGCAACCTGCCTCTTCGTCATGGAGCCGGTCGGTAGAAATATATTGCTCATACAAATCAGTTGTAGAGACCGGGGCGTCTATTCGAATGTGCTTGTGTCCCTTCTGGCGATCAAACGCTGGGTCAGGGTCTCTCTCTTCCGGACTGGCGGTGGTACCATCTCAACAGGGTACCTTCCCTTATACTCTGTCTCCCAGAGCTGCTTCACTGCCGATTGTGCGTTATCAAACCACTTCTGTTTTTCTTCGTCGCCTTGGAGAACTCATTCTCGCCTGAACCACGCCCACTTTCGATATGGATCGAGTATTTGAGCTGCATAGTACGCTGGTGGAAGATCAGTATCTTCGGGGAATCGATTCTGCCAATTCAGCTGCTGGTTGTTGTAATACTCCTCGCATTTGGACCACGCGGCATCTGCGCCACTTTGGAGGTACTTCCATGTGAAGTTATTGTCGTCTTTGGTGTGGATGTTATAGTAGTGGTCCTTTGTCTCGTTTAGTTCTCGAAGAAGGTGTCAGACAGAACAGGTATGCTAGGGAGCGCCGAGCCTAGGCGAGGAATGTAACTACAGTTCCTTCATACCTAAGGGACTAGGATCTCCCTGATCAGGGACCTAGGAATCCCTAGCATTCCTAGGATCCCTAGGGATCCTAAGCATAAAAGAGCTGGCTTTCCTCCCTACTAGATAGAGGGACAAGACCTTCTAATATCATCAATCTGTTCCCACCAAATTCATCCTGTTTGATAGAAGGCAGTCCAAAGTCGAAAACCAGTCAGCGAGGGACGCCTTTTTTCCCTCAGAAAGCAAAGTTGCGGCGTAGAAGTCTTTTAGAGCAAGCTCAATCTTTTTAAGGTCAAACCAGTGCTGTCCATCGAGCTTGAAGTTCGCAATCCCATGAGAGCCTTTCCCAGGTAATGGCGAGCTGAGAAGATCTCTAAACGTTCCCGAACATTCAGTGCCCGTGTAATTGAATGAAACCATGAATTCCAGCGTGTCGAGTTGTTCTGGATAAGCTCGAGGCCATCGAATTCAGAGAGATCTCCGCCGATAATGATTGCAGCAAACTCCTCACGGCGTTGTGGAGTAAGCCTAATGTATCGTACCAGGTTGTGAAGCCGACCTAAACATCCGAATTTTTTCCAGAGCTCTTCCACCTTCGCATAGTCTCCGCGTTGATAGTGCTATTCAAGCTTTGCTAGATCTAGGCAAAGTGCTATTACTTGACGAACTATCTACAATATAAATAGTAGTTGCTCTCTCTGCTGGTTTATCTTTCATTAGCACATCATCACACGCTCTTTCCACATCTCACTGCACTCAACCTTTCCTCACCGTTAAGCACCTCAAGTTCTCAATATTTTTCCATTCATTATTCCTTGCAAGAATATCAACCATGGTTTGCTTTACGCTCACTAACGCCATCGCTGGGGTCCTTATGCTCTTTAGTGCGGTTGCTTCCGGTTCTGCTCTGCCAGAAGCAGCCGGTATTGTCACTCGGGCTACAGCTTCAGTTTGCCTCTCATCTGGCTCGGTCTCAATGCCATTGAACGGCCTCCGCGCCATTGCTAGAGAGCGCAGCAGGCAGCTAGGCAGCCCACCGTGGATTCCTAACTGCTTCGAGCTTGACCTCCAACCCGAGGCCCAGTGCCTGGCGTGCCAGAATGCAGCAACTGTTACTTACAGCGCAGCGATGCTCGAATGTGCAACTGCCTCGTTCGGTTGTGGGGGTGTTCGAGCCAGTGTGTCTTGCTGGGTGCATGGCCGCTGCTAGCTTCGCCCTCTACGGTGCCGACCAGGCATGCTACTGCGCGCATGCAAACTGTGCTGATTATTCCGTTCGGTCTAAGGGAAGAGTTGTTTCAACCCCTGTGCTCGAGATTGGAGGCGGCCACTTTACACTCGATCCTCGGATGGTATGGGCTGGCAATAACCTTACGGTCCCGAAACCCGGCAACAACATACCGAACTGCTGGAACCGAGGTTGCAAGTAAGTGTCTACCCCTTAATAAGTTTCTACCTACTTATAGTTACAGCGCTGCCCTTGGGTGCCGTGGTTAGAGATATGCTTCTCTCGCCTTAATATCTTCCCTGACTCGAACTTTTAAAATAAAGAGCGCTACGGTATGATCCACAGAATTTACTGGCTTGGGGCGGCTTGAAGCCGACCGCGATGTCCTTCTTGGTGACAGCGCTAGCTCGGGCCGTGTGCCCAGCAACAGGAATGTTATCCTATTACCCTCGGTGTTGCTAATAATATGGCAATAAAGTAGTATATTGCAACATAACCCATATGATATGGACTTTCTTATATCGTGACAATATGACATAAAGATTTTGATATTGTAACAGTATAATATGAGGATGTCCATATTGGCAATATATTATTTATATTGAGTTGTCAGTCCTGGGGCGAAATTGCCTCTTAACAGTAGCTGGGCAGGCCTTACCCTATACCAGCGATAGGGATACTTGGTATTTTATTGGCTAGCATTTACCTCAAAATGCATCTTTATTAACAACCAGACCTACCATCCAGTACCCGCCTACTGCTAATACCTACCTTCTGCTAAGCAAAATAAAATTCTCCCATATAAAATGCGTAATTTCACTTACACTATATATAGCCAATATTGGAGTTATTTATATAAAATAAGCTGTGTATTATTGAGAGTTTTATGTTATTTTATATTATGATTATACTTTTTCTATTATGGAGGCAGTATAATTGCATATCATCTGTATAAAATTTCTGCAAATAGCTCATTTATAAGTTAGCCTCTATAAAACTTAATAAAAGATTCTATCTATACTAATCTTTAGTAATTACCTCAAAATGCCTTAAACGTCTTATACAGAGAGTAAAGTCATTAAAGCTATATTAGATATCACAGATAACAGCTTGTTACAGAACTGAACCGCTTAGAAACATAGCATCCCTTAGATAACTCTTTCTGTACGATTACAAGGCCTCCCATCTAAATTTAAAGTCACCTAATTGCTATCTAAGTCTCAGGAGGCCAGACTAGTCACCTAGATACTTTAATAAGAGGCCCTGGGCTATGCTCCTTTTTACAGTTAAGTTTGCGCTACCGTAACTACCCTCTTAAAGCAATAAGGCTAGGAAAGCGTTATCAGCATATATTAGATAGCCAGATTCATAAAATATAATCCGACTATTAAGATGAAAATAGGGAAACGCCAGAAGGCCTTAAGGTTTAATTCTTTCACTTTAATAGCTGTTAATTGGTACTTTGATATCTGCAAGAGGGAGTAAAGTTAGATTAAGCTCGAGAATATAGTTAATATTAATAAGGGCGGTATTATGGCTGGATTTAGTGTGTATTTATTATCTTTAATTATAAGACTTACTAATCTATTTTAATTTTAGGCTTAGACTTTTTAGTTATTAGTAGTAGTAACCCTAAGAAGAAGGCCTTTCTTAAAGGCTTTTAGTTCTGTACTTAAATTAGCTTTATTAAAGCTGTAACTGTAGATAGCTGCCTTTTGAAACTAGGTATTATTTTTCAAAGTAAGAAACTTTAGCAGTAATAGTTTATCTAAGAGTTTAAAAAGATAGCTAACTGGTATTATATCACTTTTAAGAACGGCTGAATAGATAACTATATTGTAATTAAGTGGCTTAAGAATGTCTATCTGCCTTAAATACAGCTAGTAGATAAGTCTGATACTAGGCTTATTATTTTGAATAGCTATAGGAGTTATATATCTATAAGTATATAACTAGTCTGAACTATAAATCTCACTAAGTTAGAAGCAGAATAAGTAGATAGCTATCTGTTTTTTAAATAATATATATTATTGCTATCTGCTGTCTTATTGCTTCTATAGTCACTAGCTACTAGATAATGGTATTTTTAATGCTTTTAAGGCTGCTTATTATAGAGAGCTTTAAAAGCTAGTAACCCTAACTGATTTTACTCTAGTAGATAAGGTTAACTTTATTAGGGCTTATACTAAAGCTAGGGAAGTAGGTATAACTAAGAATAATATACTTACTGAATAGAGAGTAACTGGAAATTAGCTAATTTTATAATAGAAAGCACTTAGATATCTAGAAATCCAACTAGATAAAAAGAAAACTACCTCTAAACCTAACAGTCTAAAAGATATATAACTTAATTCCGATAATATACTAAAGACTAGCTGTTAAGTTAGAGATTTAGATAAAGATAAGATCCTATTAACTAAAAGGTGGTATTCTGTAATATTAAAAGAGATTAAAGTTTAAAAGTATAAGATAGCTTTCCTAATAGTAAGAATAGTAGGTCTAGAGGAGGAAGTTGGCTAGTTGAATAGAGGCAAGAAGAGAAAAGCTATATTTAATCCTAATAAGAAGTTTATTATACCTACTGAAGCTTTAACAGCCAGCAGAGGTATTTCTCAGCCAATCTAAGTAATTAAAAAGGTAGGGGCTGTTAAGGATGTAATTAAGATAGTAGGATTTAAAGAAGATAAAAGCTTAAATTTAAAGATAGGAGACTTACCTATTATACTCACACATATAGGCCGCAAGGTAAAAAGACTAAGATAATATAAAAATTAATTTAATTTCCAGTTAAATTCCGGGAACAATTTTATTTTTATTATTTTTAGTGATTTTATCCCGTGAGGTTAAAAAATTAGATTTTGTATAGGGAAATTTTATTTGAGTTGTGCTATTCACACAGCCCGTTTTTGCTACTCATACAGCTCGTCACGTAAAACTCGGTAATTTCCGCCTTCTCTTTCTTTATCTTCCCCTTTACATACCTAAAATTCTATGATAGCTAGAGGTGACCAAGAATCACATAAAAAGTCCCTCAGCCTAGGTCCCGGGACCTAACTACAATCTCATCTCGCAGGGACAATTAAGTGACCGGGATGAGGTTATCGTCAGACGGCGTTGGTGTTGCTGAGAGCCTCGAGCTAGCCCGGGCTCCCCTTCTGCGTCTGCCTCGTGTTCCCCTTCCCCTTGTATTTGTAGCTGTTCGTGATCGACTTGATGACGGCGTTGAAGCCTGTGATGTGGGTAAATCCTCCTCGATCTCGGCTTGAGTCCGGTCTCGGCGGATACTCGGATTCAGCTGCTGTATGTTGTGATAACTTTAGCTCTGCCTTAAAGTGGTTAAAGCTATTAATGAATGTGTTGATAGTGGTGTTAATAAATGTATTGGCGATAATAATCTTATAGTCTCTCTTATTTCCTTAGTTAATATAGCTAGGCTGATAGAGACTTATACTTATACTGCTAGTAGTATATTTTAAGATTATATAACTTTATACTACTAGCAGTATAAATAAGATTTATTATATAAGTAAAAATATCTATAGAGGTATAATATAGCTTTATTTATATATTAATTTAATAGTTAATAGCTTTTATTATATTAATTTAACTTACTGTATTTTTTATTATTATTATAGAATTAATTAGTATTTTCTAATATTTTTCTAATAATATTCTTTTTTCTAAAAGTAAATTTAACTTATAGAAGAAATTATATATAGTAATTAATATTTAAATAGTATTATAAGATTATATTTTTATAGTTAGAAGATTTAAAATAACTTTAAGTAGAAAAATTAAGATTATTTTTAACTATAATTATAGAATAAAATATAGATTGTTTTTAATTTTAAAGAAATAAATAGATTTATATTATATAGAATATCTTTTTTTTTATTATAAAAAGAAAGATTTATATAAAATTAAATAAAGTTTAAATACTATTTTAAAGTTAATTTTAATTAATATAATTATAAACTAAATATTACTTAATAAATATATTTAAAATGTAATTAACTATTATATTTCTAGTAAATAATAATTTAATAATTTATTAATATTAATATTATATTAAAAAAAGTTTTTTTAGATTTAACTTTAAATATACTTATTAAAAATTAAAATATCTATAACTATATTATATAAAGTAAATAGAATTTTATTTAAAATTAAAATAATATATATATTCTTATTAATTAGCTTAAAAATAAAAGCTTTTAAAATTAAATTTTATTTTAATAAAAATAGTAAAATTATAATAGTATTATCTATGTATTTAAAATTATTAAAATACTTTAAATTATATTTTAAAATATTTATATTAAACTATATATATAAAATTAATAAATATAAAATATTAATTTTTAATATAGTTAATATTAATATTTATTAATAATTCTTTTATATTATATTTATATTTTTTAATAATAAAAAATAAATAACTTTATTTAAACTTTTAAATAGTTATAATATATATATAAGCTTTATAAAGTAGTTTTTCTATTTATAATATTTATAAATTACTATTTTATTTATATAAATACTATTTTTATTTTTATTTTTTTTAGGTTAATTTTAATATTATATTTATAATATATTAATAAAGCAGTTTTTAACTATTATATATTTATATTTACTTAAAATAAAAATAGTTTTTAAAAATATAAAAAGTAAAAAGTATTCTATAGATATTAATAAAAAATTATAATTTTAATAACTAAAGATATTTTTAATAAAAAACTCAAAAAGTTTAAAAAGTATTATATTTTTAATTATATTAATAAAATAAGCTATATTATAAAAGTTTTATTAAGTTTCTATAAGCAGAAATTTATAAAAATATAAATTAGTTAATATTTTTACTTTAAGTAATATATTATATTATAGGATAAAAATATTTATTAGCTTATTAAAAGTTACTTAAAACTTTTATCAGTTAATTTCTTTAAAATTTAAAGACTTATTAAATTTATTTTATAAAATTAATTTATTAAACTTAAAGTAAATTAAATTAAATAGAATATTACTATATTCTTTTAGCTATTTAAAGTATTATATAATAATATATAAAGTTAAATTCTATATAAAGTTCTATATTAAGTTAAAACTTAATAGAAATAACTATAAAAGAAATATTCTATATATATAGAAGTTTTTATTAAAAATTCTTAATTTACTTTATCTAAAAGTTAAGAGTTTTTAATAATATATATTTAAAGAAGAAATTAAAGGCTAAAATAGTATTAAAAAAAACTAATAGTAGGAATAATAATATAATAAGCTTAATATTTAAACTTAAAATAATAGTAACTTAAAGAGATTAAGGTTTTTATAGTAGTAATAGTAAGATATAAAACTTATAGCTTTAATTAACTTTTTATAATACTTTAATTTACTAAAAAAGCTAAATTTTAAAAAAGACTAAATTCCTATAGAATAAAGGCTTAATTTAATTTATAAAACTCTTTATATTCTAATTAACTTTCTATATAATATAACTAACTATATAAAATACCTACTTTCTTTTAAACTTTATTACAGTCTAATAAGCTTTTATTAGACCTTAAATATAAAAATAGCTTTTTATATAATTAAATAGAGCTAATTTAAGTAAATTAAAGTTGTATTTTTAAATTACAAATTACAACTTAATACTTTAGCTTAAAATATATAGTAAAGCCTAAAATTAGTCTATTTAACTATAAGAAGCTAATTTAGTTAGTAGTTTTTAGCTACTATATCTTACTTTTTTATAATTTATATTTTAATATAGTATTAGCTTAATAGATTACTATAGAGTAAATCTATTTAAAAATACTAATTATAAAATTAAAAAGAAATAGTAAAGTTACTTCTATAGAAAATATATTTTTTAATAGTTTATATAGCTTTAGCTATTAAATTATATAGCTAATAACTAATATTATATTAATTAACATATAACTAAAAGATTAATAATTAAATTAAAAACTAAAAGAATTTTACTATTTAACTTTAGTTAGTATATAATAGTTAATTTATCTTAAGTTTATATAAACTAACTGTTTTTAATATTAAATATAAAGAATAAAGAAATTAAGTAAAGAAATTCTATAAAAAGAGAGAAAAATATAATTAAATTTAAATTTAAAAATATATTTCTCTATTATACTTTTAAATAAAGTAAATATATAATATAGAATATAGAACTATAGATAAATAGAAATAGTAGTTTAAATAGTAGTTTTAATAGTATTAATTTACTTTATATTTATATTTCTTAATTATTATTAAAATAAAATTAGCCTTTTTAACTATATTATTTCTATTTATATTAATATTTTTAATATTTAGAAATTCTTTAGCTCATTATTAAGTTTTAAAAATAGTTTAATTATTTTATAGCTAGTTTAATACTGCTATTAATAAGTATATAATATAAGTTATATATATTTAAATATATTAAAAAGATGGTATAACTAAAAATACTATTAATATATATTTAAGATATTATAAATAAAACTATATAGTAAAATTTAAAATATACTTTTTATATTATAAGTATCTATTATAAACTTTTATTTAAATTACTATAATAGTATATATAATAATATATATATTTATTTATTTTATAACTTACTTACTATTTTTATTATTTTAGTAAAATTCTTTATAGTATATAAAACTATAATTTATATAATAATATATATAATAATATATATAATAACTTATATATTATTTTCTTTAGTAATTAAATTAGTAATTACTATAATAGCTAAATTAATAATTATTATAGTAATTAAATTAATAACTATTATAATAGTAAATATAGTAATAATATCTATATTATAAATTAATAATCTTTATATTATCTTTTAATAATATAAAAAAATATAGAAAGTTTAATTTAATATATTATCTTAAGAAGTTTATAAAATTAATTAATAATATTAAAAAGCTAAAAACTATTTATATATTATAGTAAAGTAAATTATAATTAGTATTTTAACTATAAGTAAATAGAAAGTTATTATAAAATAGAAAATAGTATTATAAAATAAATTAAAAAGAAAATAATAAGTTGTTTTAATTAAAATAAAGCTAAAAATAAAAATATTAAATAGAATATAGAGATAGAAATAGTAAAATAGCTATTTTTAAAATAGTAAGATATATAAAATATTTAAAATATAACTAAAAGAAATATTTAAGTATAAAAGAAATTATATAGTAATAAAGATTCCTATTATTAAGAGTTAGAAGAATAATAAAAAATATAATTAATATATATTATTTAAAAAAAAGAATCTCTAAATATAGTTATAGTAGTTTAATAGTTTAATTTAATAAAGCTGTAATTAAATTTTAATATAGAATTAAATAGACTTAATAGTTATTTATAAAATAACTATAAATTCTTATAAAAATAATATGATAGTAAGTTTATTAAACTATTTAATAATATTACTATATTTCTACTACTATATCTAGTAAATATATCTATTTAAATTAATATTCTAAATATAACATTTTAATTAATATTCTAAATATAAAACTTTAATTTCCCTATTATTTAAAAATTAAATTAATTAAAAATTATTCCTATAGTAGCTATTAGCTATACTATATTTAAAACTATAATATTTATATTATAATATAAATTATTAAAAATTTAAAACTTATTATAAATTTATATAAAAATGATATTTAAATAAATATAATATTACTTTTAATAAAGAGTATTATTAAAATATTTAATATATTACTTTTCTCTAACTTAATATTTAAATAGTAGTATTTTTATAATAATAAACTCTTTTTAAAAAGAATATTAAATAACTTAAATTTTTATTAGTATTTAAAAGTTTATATAAAATATAATAAAAAAGATTAAATCTATTAGTAAAATAATTATAAATTTTTAAAATTTAATATGAAATAAAACTATTAAAATATAAAAAAAACTAACTAATAACTACTTTTATTAATTATTAATAATAAGCTATAAAATAAACTGATTATTATTATTTATTAGAAAAAATCCTATTAATATTACTATATTATTTATAGTAATAAAAATATCTAAAGAGTTTTAATATTAATTTTAATTATAATTATATATTTTTATAATAATATTTAATATAAAAATAAAAAGCTACTTTTAAATAAAAAAAACCCTACTTTATATATTATATATATTAAAATAATTTATTTATATTATAATAGCTATAATTATAATAAAATATTATATATTCTTTATAGCTTTAAGTAAATTAATATAATACTAATAGATAATATCTTATATATTAAATAACTATATATATAATAAATTATTCTCTTTATTTAATTATATATAAATATAGCTTCTATAGATTGAAAAAAGATATCTTTTATATATATTAATACCTCTTACTTATATAACGGATCTTATTTATACTGCCAGTAGTATAAAGTTACATAATCTTAAACACACTACTAGCAGTGCAGGTATAAGTCCCCCAGGCTAACTCCTCCATCTGACAAATTTTAAGGACATATAACCTTTCACGTAACGAGCTGTAATATCAGATCTCGTAATCCCGTAAGTGGGGTCTGACGGTCTGAGTTGGGGGCCTTTTGCACAGCGAAATGTACGATCAGATAGTGCCAAAATAGGCTGATTCAATTGATGATAATTACGACCTTAATAACGTCGTTATAACTGATGGATTGACTGTGTTGTTGATCATCTTAACCGGCGAGGGATTTCCCTCATCTACAGTCTCCAAGACGCCCGCTTCCTTTGTCATCAGATCGGACCGGACGGAAACGCATACCGGCACCACCGGTGGTGCGATTAATATCACGTGACTTCCGGCACCATCGGTAGTGTAAATACGATCCGTTATATAAGCAGAATATACTCCCCTAAGTCTCTAGTAGCTATAGCGGCCACAGCGCCTAAGCCTCCAGCAGCTATATCAGCTATAGTGCCTTAAGCCTCTAGCAGCTATAGCACCCTAACCTCTAGTAGCTACAGCGGCTATAGCGCCCCAAGCCTCCAGTAGCTATAGCAGCTACAGCGCCCTAAAGCTAAAGCAGTTATTTATTTTTATTCCTAGAGCTTAGTTACTAGAGGTTAAGAATGCTGTAGGTACTAGAGGCTTAGGGCGCTATAGGTGCTATAGCAGCTATAGCTACTAGAGACTTGAAGCGCTGTAGCCGCTATGGCTACTGGAGGTTAGGGGCGCTGTAGCCGCTGTACTACTGGAGGTTAGGGTGCTGTAGCTGCTAGAGGCTTAAGGCACTATAGCTGATATAGCTGCTAGAGGCTTAGGGCGCTGTAGCTGCTATAGCTACTAGAGACTTAGGGGAGTATATTCTGCTTATATAATGGATCTTATTTACACCACCGATGGTGCCGGAAGTCACGTGATATTAATCGCACCACCGGTGGTGCCGGTATGCATTCCCGGACCGGACCCCTCCGTCTGACATGTGAGTAGCAAAAACGGGCTGTGTGAATAGCACGACTCTTTTATTTTTGCTTAGCAGTAGGTGGGTGTTAGCAGTCGGTGGGTACTGGATGGTATACTTTAACCCACATCCACTTAACCAAATTTGGCCGATAGTTATTAATTAACTCTGCTGGAGGAACCGATTGATAAGGCTAACTTAATATAACTGAGGCATTTGGTTGATTGAATTGAATGGTTTGCACCCTTGGCTGGAAGGAGTTGAGTGCACGTTGCCGAGATTCCTTGCAGATGCGCATAGCCTGCGACATGGGGATTCTGTAGCAACGAATCGAATCCCTACCCGACGGTGCTTGGCGAATGGGGATGACTCGAGAACCAGGAAGTGTGAGATCCCAGATCATGCAGCGTATCTCGATTGGCAAGTTCATGAAACGGTCAAAATTGCGCTGTTGCCATCGTTGCTTTTCCAGTTCGCGAATCTTGGACTCGAGGACGCTGATCTTGGCCTGGAGCTCGGCCGCCATGGTGATTTGTTCCAATGCGAGTAGGTGACAATGGTATTATGCTTGACCACACGCTAGATGCGTAGCCTCGGCCAACGGTCTTGAAAAGGACAAGGTGTTGAGCTTCACCATTATGGGGGAATAGGCATTACTTATACTGCGAGCTGAGAACGTGGCTGAGGGATGTCCTTTGCTCGTTGTAAATCCACTTTCGCTCACTATCCGCCGTAGCATGCTGCCAACCACCGGCTACACTGTCACCCGACGTCGCTTGCCATCTGGTTCCTTCTCCGGCTTCCGATTTTTGGCACGCCGTTTTCTCCTTTGTGTAGGAACCAGCTTCTTGCTTTGCCACGCCAAAGCCAAAGTTCCTACGGCGTCCTCTATGGCCTCATCCAAGTTACATGCAACTTCGGGGATGGGTTGACAATGTCACAAATACGGCCACATAGGAACCCAATGCAAGGCAACTGGACTGGGATACATGGGACGAGCGATGGTACTGCCGATATGTCGATTTCCTACTCTATGCTTTGTCACAACTGATTCACATCATCATGATCATGATCGGCAAGAGACACAATCTATTAGCTATGTTGATATCGAGATACAGGATGTTTGCATGTGATTAACCGTGATGCGAAACGTGATTAGTTCGTTCAGTCTTTCCGGTGCAGCACCGGAACCAATCGATGTCCCAAGGACAATAGTGGTCGAGCCACCCTTAGACGCTAGACCTCTCAGTCTTTCTGTTGGGAGACTCGGTGTCAACACTCTCATGAGGGTTGGCGTAATCATCCTCGCCGCTGAGTTCCTCAAGTGTCTTGCGAGCAGTCTCGGGAATGAGGAGGGTAGTAAGGCAACCGAGAAGCATGAAAAGAGCATAGATTTCAAGAACGTGGTCCATCCAGGGAGCCTCATTGTCCTTGGTAGCACCACGGGTACGAAGGATGGAGATGGCGCCCTGGCCAATGATGGATCCAATCTTGCCGGAGGCGGCAGAGATACCGTGAGAGGTGGATCGGTAGCGGGTGGGGAAGACTTCACCGGGGACAACGAAGGTGGTAGTGTTGGGACCTAATCTGTTAGTCCACCGCCCTTGAGGAACAAGATAGAAGACTTACCGAAGTTAAAGAAGAACTGGGCAAGGACGTAGATGGCGAGCAGACCGTTGGAGGAAATATGGTTGTAAGCGAAACCCATAACCTGGATATTTGTTAGTATCAGCAAGGTAATTTGGAGGGGGGAACTTACAATAAAGAGAATAGTAAGAATGATGAAGCCACCGAGCTGGATAGTTTTGCGGCCAAGAGTATCGATAGTAGCAACAGAAACCCAGTAGCCGGGAACAGCGCCAGCAAGAACAATAATGATGTTGCCGACAGCAGTATTATACAGGAACTCATACACATTATGTGTATTCTTGGTCGAATAGCCAATAACCTTAAGAATAGTACCATTATTCAAACTGAGACCATAAAAGGCCACATCAAGGCAGAACCATGAGCCAGCAGTTCCGAGCAGAAGAAAGAAGTTCTTGAGCTTGCCGTAGTGGCGGAAGAAGTCGCCCCAGCCGGCCTTAGGCACCTGAAGGTTCTCACGAGCACCCTGCTGGACCTGAGCGCGAGCGACCTCATCAGTCTCACCCTCACGCTTGCCAGTCATATAGGCCTTGACATCCTCGTCAGCCTTCTCGACATCGCGGGCGACGTCGAAGGTGTAACGAGGGGTCTCAGGGATGGTGAGACGGTCTGGGTTCCCCACGATGTTAGCCCATGTCAAATCAGTATGCCAAGACGGACTTTGGACACTTACAGTAAAGGGCAATACAAGCGGGAACGGCGCCGAAGCCGACCAGGGTACGCCACATCTTATCGACGGCGACCTGGCAACTGCCAGTGCAGCTGGTCTGATTGGGGGCACCCTCAAGCTGGGACTTGAAGCCGAGAGTGAGGAATATCATAACCAGAGCAGCGCAGAGCTGGCCTATACCCTGCATGGAAAAGACAGCAGCCATCATAGCTCCTCGCCACTTAGTGGTCGCGAACCTTTCGCACGTGTCAGCAGGGGTCCGGGTTAAAGATACTCCAACACTATAGCTGCAGACTTACTCAGAAGTAATAATAGAAGAAAGAGGATAGTCACCACCAATACCAACGCCCATGAGGACTCGCCAGAAGATGATAAGTCCGATAAGAGAGGTAGATGGAGAGCCAGCAGTCAAGGCCTGACCGAGGGTAGCAAAGATGATGACAATAAGTTCCAGACCGTACATGCGCTTTCGGCCGAAGATATCAGCCAGTATACCGAAGCCAAGCTGACCAATAATAGTACCAGCCGAAGTTGAGAGCTTGATGGCGTTATCCGCGCTGGTAGGAAGCTTGCCCGTGGCGGGATAGTAGACGATGCCAAGCATAATGGTCAGCATAGAGACGCAGAAGATATCATAAGAGTCAGTGAAGAAGCCGACACCGGCGACCACACAGGCTCGAACATGATACCAGCCAAAAGGAGCCCTGTCGATCTCGGCGAGGGCAAGACGACGACGCTCGTTGGGGTCGGCGATATGAGCAAAGTCGTTGTGGAAGTTGCGGAAAGCACTGTTGCCGCCGGTGGTCTTGGCGACAGCGGCCGGGGGGGCACGCGCCTCGTTGTCAGCCATTGGACTGGATGGATGGCGGAATTAATAGCGTATGCCAAGGATGGATAATTAGAAACAAGTTGTAAGTGAGAACCAGGGGGGGCGAAAGCGTTTGATATTCGTGTACTTGGGTGCACTTGGATAAAGAAACAAGTGAGACCTTGCGCCTGCCGTCTGGACAAAGGAGCAGAATCTTCTTTTTTGGGCACGAAGGCCAGCTTGGTATAAATACGACATAACCAAAAGATAAAAAGGTCTTACTACGGCATCTTCCAACGATTAACTGGGCCTCCAGGCGTCCTTCAGTTCCGTCCGAACTGATGGCTCCTGCCCATCCACGCTCTTACCCACCCGGTCTTGCCCACCCATCTCTCGACGGCCGGAAAAGAAGACAAACGCAGCTGCTTCTGGGAGCCTCAGAGGGTTTAGGCTCGGTCAAGGATGAGGACGATGAGCACAAGACAGTCGAGCTTGTGAAGGACCCCAGACGAATCAATGGGTCGCTCCTCTCCACGTGCTTCCCGATGCCAAGACCCTTGGCTGCAGGAGCACCAGAGATCTTCTAGGATCTCGGCAAACGGCACGGAATTACCGTGCTTCCGACCCGCCCAGGATCATTCTCATCCATCTCTACTCGTGCATCTCGCCAAGCAGAAGCCTACGACGACCATCTGGCGTAAGAGGAGACTCAATTTACTGGGTGCCCCCCCTATTATTTGGCTTTAACAATAAGTCAATGACGATTGCAGGTCGTGCGACAAAGCTTGTTGCTGATTGAGCTTTCCTCTTTCCGGACACCGAGACCGCCACAGTTTGCGCCTCCAGAACCCTTATGTCGCTTCAGCGGCCGGGTCGCAGGCAGCAGAGGCACCGGTAGCCGTGTTACAGCTGGGCGCCTTTTCTGTCTTTTTGACTCTTTGTCTCTGAAGCATATCCTTCGCGTCCTGCGCTCCGTCGGTTATCGGGTGTCCTACTACTACTACTGTACAATAACAATATCAACTGTAGTAGAGTTGATTTTTCGGGCCCCACTTTACAAGGGGTAGAGTTGACTTAAACAACAGGGGTAAAGTTAATTTTCTGTCAGCCAATCACTATAGCTATAACGCATATTATATAAGAATTGCAATACAGTAAACTGTATAGAGAGGCTTCTAGGTATTATTTACTTATATAATAAATAGAAGGTCTTATACCTAAGTAAAACTTTCTATTTTTTCTTTATTATAAAGCTTTTTATTTATTAAAAAGAATATTAAGTTATAATATCTCTTAATAAAAAAACTTAATATTTAAATGTACTATATTTTTATTATATATATTATAATTACTAAAGTTTAAGTTTAAATTTTAAGCTGCTTTTTTTTCTATTTATTAGAATTTTATTTAACTTTTTTATTAAGCTATAGCTATTTTAACCTTTATATCTAAAGAAAAGTTATAAATTCTATAACTTAATTTAATATCTTAAAATTTCTAATATCTATATTAACTTATTTTTATTTAAATTTACTTTTTAGTTAGTATTCTAACTAGCTATTATTTATACAACCTCTATATAATATAAAAGCTTTTTAAACTAAAAGTTATATATCTTTTTATTAATACTATTAATAAAGTTTTTTTAATTTTAAGTTAGCTATTTAATTTTAAAGATTTTAATTAATATTAATAAAATAGTTTTTTCTATTTAAATAAAGAATAAATTAATATAAGTAATTTAATTTTTCTATAAATTTAATTTATTAATATTATTTAAAAAGAGATTATAGCTAGAAATAGCTAATATAATCTTCTATTAAATATTTAGTAAATGAACTCTATTTAAAGAGAATTTTAATAAATTAAAAAGCTTATAGCTCTAAAGAAATTAGTAATATATAGAGTATTTATTTATTTATTTTTTATTTTTAGTATTATATTGATATTTAATATTATATAGATATAAAAGGTAATTAGTATACTTTAAGTTGTTATTAATATTAAATTATAGAATTTAGTAGATAATTAAAATAGCTATAAGAAAAGTTAAAAAAAGTTAAATAATTATTAAAAGAGAAATTAGTTTTTAAATAATAAAAGATATTAGTTTTTTATATATATTATTATTTAAAATAAGATTATTATCTTAAAGTTATTATTTATAGATAGTAAGACTATTAATTATAAATAGTAAAGTTAAAGTTAGAAGAATTAAATTAAAGCTTAAAATAAAAACTAATATATAATAACTTTATTATTTAGCTACTATTTCTTCTATTACTAAATATAGTACTAACTGTTTATCTCTATTATTTAAAAATACTATATAGCTTTAATCTATTTAATAATATTAAGTAAAGCTAAAAAGAAAAAACGCCTAAATAATTAATTTTAAATTTAAAAATATATTTCTTTATTATACTCTTAAGTAAAGTAAATATATAATATAGAATATAAAACTATAAATAAATAGAAATAGCAATTTAAATAGTAATTTTAATAGTAATAAATATTATTATAATTTTATTAGTTATAACTATTTAATTTTAATTTAAGTTATAATATTTTAATATTATATTAAAACTTTATAATTTATATACTTTATATTAAATTATGTAGTAGTTTTTTAATATATTAATTATTTTTATAAATAACTTAAAAAGGTTATATTACTATATTTAATAAAATAAAAATAAAGAATATTAGCTTTTAGATATTAAATATTATAGTATATTACTATTAAAAAAAACTATATTATTTCTTTATTAATAGACTTTAGCAGTTTAATTTTCCAACTATTAATATAATAAATCTTAATTTCCAGAATATTTTCTTAAGCTAAATAAACTTTAAAATATTATTAACTTTATATTTATCTCTCTATCTATTAAAGCTTTTTACTTAATTTTTATTCTTATTAAATTTAATATTATAAAACTTATTAAAAATATATTTAACTTAAATAAAAATTCTTTATTTAATAAGATCGCTATATTTCTATTTAAGCTTTTCAATAATAAGTTTTAAGTTAGTATATTTTTAAAAATTAATAGTATAATAATTATTTAATGATATATAAAAGAATTCTATATAAAACTTAAAAGTAATAATAAAAAGCTTTAATAAATATACTATTTATATATAAAAAGAGTATTAAATAGTTTTATACTTTCTATATAAATTTAAGAGTAATTTTAATATTATTAAATATCTATAAAATATTTATAAAATAAAAATAAATAATAAGTTACTTTTTATTTTTTTATTTTAACTTAATATTATAAAACTTAAAAAGAAAGAATATTATAGTATTTAGCTATATTAAAATTCTAATAGAATACTTTAAAGTAATTATAGCTTTAGCTAATTAATATACTTTTTTACTATTTTTTAAAAAGCTTAAACTTAATATATTTAAAAAGCTTTTTATTAATTAAATAATTATAATTTCTCTTTTTAATTAACTAATAGTAAGTATTTTTACTATTTTATTAAATTTATTAACTTAATATATAAAAATAAAATACTATTTTTTTTCGTTTTTTAATTTTAATAGTAATTAATTTATAATAAAGTAAAAAAAGCTATAATAAAATATTTAAAAACTACTTATAATTAGATTTATATTAGATTTAATAGCTAAATATCTTATAATTAACTCTTATTATTTAAAGTTAATTACTTTTTTATTAACTAATAATAATAGTATTAAAAACTGCTTTTTATTTCTTTTAGCTATATTTAGATACTTTATTAATAATAACTTAACTAATTAAGTAATTAATATTTTAATAAAATAAAATTTTAAAAATAACTACTTTAAGTATATAGTTTTTAATAATATTAATAATAATAATATAATAATAGTAACTTTTAATAATAAATTTAAGTTTAATATAAATAAATACTCTTTTTACTATTTAAGCTATATTATTAATCTTATTATTAAGTAGCTAATATTTAGTAAAATAGTAAATATAATAAAGTATATAAATAATAATAAATTAAACTTACATATAATTTTAACTTTTTATTAATTAATAAGCTTATATAATAGTAGAAAAAAAGTTTAATTAGTTAATATTATAATTTTAATACTATTATTTTAAACTTATTATAATATTTAAAGTACCTCTTAAAGTAGTAAAAAGAAAATTTTAAAAGTAATATTTTTAAAGTTATTAATTTTAAAATTAAAAAGAAATAAATACTACTTAAATTTATTAGTAATAATAAAATCTATTAGAATTCTTACTACTATATAATAATTTATATTTTACTTTTCTATAAATACTTTAATTAAATTACTAAAAAAAGAATAGAAAAAATATAAAGAAAAAGTAAAAAAAGATTAATAAACCTTTTTATAATTAATAATAAACTATTAAAAGAAAACTAAAATATAATTAAGGTTTTTATTTAAGTTTTATAGCTATTTAATAAAATCTCTATTTATCTATAAAATAACTTAAAAATTAATAAGAATAATTATATTAATATTAACTTTTTTTAAAAGTATTTTTTCTTTTTTAAGTATCTTTTAATATATTTAAAAAAACTTAAGTAAAATTATAATATTTTTAAAAGCTTAAAAAAGAATAATATTAATATAGTTACTATTTACATTAATTTTATATAAATAAAGCTCAATAAATATTATAATAAACTTTAATTTATTATATATATTAATAAGATAATTTTTTATTTTTACTTTAAGTAGCTAATATTTTAATACTATTAAGAAAAAATAGTAAATATAATAAAGTAAAAAGAAAATTACTCTATAAAGCTTAAAAAAAATAAAGAATATAGTATTTATATAATTTTTAATTTAATAATACTATTAATAATAAATAGTTAAAAAGTATTTTCTAAATATAATATATTTTTAATATTATTATTTAATAAATATAAAATAGAATAATCTTTTTTAAATAACTTCTAACTTACTATTTATTTTTAGAATATTAATAGAAATTAAAAGGTTATTTAATAATATAGAAAAAAATAATATTACCTTTATAAATTTATCTTTATTAATATACTATTAGAATAATATAGAATATATAGTTATAAAGTAAAAAGAATATTATTCTATTCTTATAGTAGTAATAAGTAGGTAGTAATTAGTAGGATTAATATTAAGATATAAAGATTAAAGATATCCATTAGTCAGAAACAATTCAATCTAACTGAGAGCAGCCTCCTCCAACTTTAATCTAACTGAAATATACTTAGCCGGATATCAATCCAACTGCAAGGAGGTACCAGTTGAGTTGAATTGGTTGATTACGCACTCTGCTAATAGTACAGATACAGTATTGTCATATACTGCTGCCGCTCACCGAGGTCCAAGGGCTTCCCCCGCTGTATTTGGACGTTGGTCCGTTGGATATGTTCGTCAGCGAAGGCATGGCTTATGCACAAATATTCTTCGTATCGAGACGGAATCCATTTATACCCAGGTGTGATGCATGCATTTGATGGAGTGAAATTTCCTATGCGGTGTGGCACACACCTACAAACCGACTTTTAAACACTTTGTGCATCATCGCCAAGTGCAGATCCAAGACCTTCTTGATTCCCTCATGCTCACTAGGCTTGTACCAGCATGAAACCACTCCGCCAAGTCAGCGTCACGCTTGGCGACCCGTTTTGCGGCCTCAACAGACTTCCTAGGCATCACCGTGACAGTCGAGGTTCTGTCGTCGGGATAACCTTTCCACGGGCTAGGTTCTTCATGTAAATGATAGCTTCCTCCTCGCTGTTCGTCGAGGACAATAAGAATCCTCCCCATAGATTACCAGGGCATACCACCACTTACCTGTGTCCATCTTGAGATGTGCGTGATTTGTACCCTTTGCCACATCCTACTTCCCCGTCTATCCCACCCGTCAAGCTATCTCCCTCCCACTCAGTGCCCTCAACAACTTCGACTTCTCCCCGTTGTGATAAGCCTCCGTGCCAAGAGGATAATGTGCACCAAATAAGTGCCCCCTCCCCCCCTTGCTGTAGAAAACCGAGCCGGTATCATAGCCCGAGTTTTGGTCGTCTCGATGCGTCACAACCCCCAGCATGGCCACGAAGTCCACCTCATGCGCAAAGTGCTCCGTAGTATACGAGTACTCGCTTAGAGACCGTTCCACCCCGTCGATAACCCGCCAATCGATGCTTGGGTTCCCAAACGTGAACACTCTCAGCCTTTCCTTCATGTCCCTCGCCTGTTGGGAACCCTTCGGGCTCTCCGTTACCAGCTTTTGTAGCGCGAGCCGGAGTAGGAGACAGCCCTGGGAATGTGCGATCATCACCACCTTGTCTCGGACGCTGCCATCAATAGGCCATAGCGCGTCCCTGAGCTCCCGCTCGAGGACTTCCTCCGCGGCCTTGCTGCTCTCTCTGTACGCTGGGTGAGGGTGTTCGATCTTACCGCGCTGTGCTCTCCACAACACTCAATAAAGTCCCAAAGGACTCCATCGCTCCTATTGTAGATACCCTTGACGTCTCTCTTAAAAGTGTCCCGGATCTTGTCGCAAGAACCCTGGAACCAGACGAATTCGTTCCCAATACCGTTGGTAAACAGCCACTGCTCGTTTGGCGGGGATGCCGAGCGCTCTACGAAGCTGGAGATGTAGGTTCGCGGCGGCGGGTTTCCATCCTTTCCGAAGTCGCTACGTAGGCTGACATTCATTTGGAAGTCGTCGCCTAGTCCGCTCGGCGGCACAGGTTCTCTAGCCATCTTGAGGATCTTGATGATTGTCAATGCGACCCGCTGTACCTGATAGATGACGGCGTGTCGGTTCTCCGCTAGCCGAAGGTCGAGCTCGTTGTACGGGTTGTCTCCGCCCGGGAACTCATTTGTTCTGCCGTCGATCGCGCCATCGGCGGTTGGGAACCTGGGTACGACATTCTCCGGCTTGGCTAGATCGTATAGGAACCGCAGCACCTCGTTCAGGTGGTTCAAGATGTAGCGCAGGGAGGCCTCGTTTGTGTCATTTGTGAAGATGCCCTTCCAGACCAGCATTGCACCACTAAGACTCTCCGTCATGGCTTCCAGGGAGTGGTGTATCACCTGGAGTATCGCATCGACAACCGACGCGTCGCCTGCAGTCGCAAATACATCCGTTCCGTACTTGAGAAAGGCCTCGGCGGCACGGCTGCTAAGTGCGCGACTGGCGATGTGGACCCCCGTCTCAATCGTGTCGTCTCGGACTTTGAGGATGGTAGTCTCAGTGTCCAGGACAATCTTATTCGCAGTCGACAGAGTATCCTTGACGACTTTGGAGGCAGTACTGGACGAGTCAGATAGCATCTTCGCTACGGCACTGACTGTATCCACCGTGTCCTTCGCCACCGTCCCGATGCTGTCAGTTGCGATCTTGGCTCCCGGCCCGAGGCTCTGGTTGAGCACTTTGTTTGGGATGCTGGTGAGATCTCTGCCTTGGAGGATATCGCTGGCGGTGTCGCCCACGTCGTTGGTGATCTTGATTACGGTGCCCGCGAAGTCAAACCCAATCTTGGTGAAGGTACCGACTGAATCATCCACGACCTTCGTCCCGGTAGAAGCTATGTCTCCCGCGATCTTCAGGACAGTGCTGGCACTATCGACTGCAATTTTCGTCACAGTCGTGGCCGTATCGGCCGCCACTTTGTAGGCTGTCCCGGCAATATTAGACGCAACCTCCCTGGCAATGGCTATGAAACCTTGGGCTATATCCCTGGTTAAGTCGAACATTTTGTGTTCAGGGCAGCGCGGCGGGTGTGTAATGGGAGTTAGGGATGTCTAGTGAGAGCAAGAGACGATGCTTTTGGGAACTGAAGACATCTGGACACTATTCGTAAATATGAAGGCGTTAAGGAGTCCAGCACTTCAAGTATATGGATTTTTCCTTGCTTTCACATGCTGTATCGCTACGAAATGGTAAAGTTCGCCATAGCTCATCGAAGTGTTACTCTGCGCGATGAAACGTCTTCCGCCAGCTCGTGTTGGCACATTAAACGTGAAGTGGGCTGACATGCCTGGCTCGGCTTCTATACGTCCCCAATCACAATATGCCTTTTTGCTTTAAGGTTTGCCTCTTGCATCAACATCTACAGGGATAGCCCCGGAGGCTGCAGGTTCAAATGGACTGCTGTTGAACTGCGAACTCAAGCCGCTGTTCGTATTTCGAGAATTGAGGCTGCAGATGCTAGCTATTCCATTTGTAGGTGTACTGCATTGCAAGTGGATGTTGCTGACATGTGATGGCCTAGGAGTGGGAAGTTCCACTCATGCCGCATTCGGGGAACTGAAGTCATATGCACCTGAGGGGCTGTCATCACATCGCCTGGTCAAAAGTCTAGGACTTACTGGTCATATCAGTTTTATATGGGTTTAAACGGATGCTAGTTATAATTCACTACCACTGCAATAACTAGTTTATAAACTCTCTGTTTCCTTGAAGGAGTTATTATTTTATTATTGAATGGGGGGAGAAGATCGCTATTGGTCTGAAACCAAGAACAGACCCGTTCCATGTGAACATACTCAGGCAGAACCCATCCTGCGAGGACTAGCTCATCCTTTTTCCTCCATTTAGCGCCTTCAGGCGAAGGAAAATTGGTCAGATTCACCAAGTCAAGCGGCCTGACGCGTGTCGGACTAGATAAGGTCCCGCTTACTCCACAATCGAAGAGGCGGACGTGGCTGAAAATGGCTGTTGCTAACCCCAAGTATCCACAAGGAAGGAATAATCCAAAATTGACTGACCTCTGGCTCTGCAATATTAATTACACGGGCTATTTGTTACCACCCTTCGTAGCCACCTTTGGCTGCCACTCTGTACAGTAGGACCTCACACCGTGACACCGGAGCGTTTGACGCAAGTGCTTCGATGTCTCGGCATTTTCCGTCACACTGGGCCGTTACACTAGCCCACCTGTTAGCAAACCATGGTGATAGGGGGCCCTGTGAAGTCAGAGTTATATTGGATTTAAGTTCTGTTGCGCAGCCCGGCGTACGGAAAAGCTGCACAGCGGACGTTTTCTACCAGTAATTAGCGCTTACAGAGCTGATATTCCGTCTCAAGAATTTATGAAGTTTGCCGACAATTGTAGCTAAGGGGTTGACACATGATGACGATGAACGGTTTCCTACCCATGCATATATGTAGTGACTAGGCCTGCCTTGCTTGACATCCAATCGAAAGTCCGTACGTCAATCCAGAACAACGCCATTCTTACTATTTCATGCAGGCATTCATCACAATCGACGTGATACACAAGCTGCCACGTATGATCATCATTGGCCAGTGAACTCGAAGAATACGATATCCTTACTCTTCGACATGTTCCGAATTCTCTTGCCTTGACGCTTAGGGAAATCCGATTCACATGCCTGTCTAGACAGACAGTATCTGACATTTGACTTTAGACTTTGATCCATGCATGTGACACAGCAATTTAATACGAGGGTTACACTGTGGGAATAGGGTGCCCCGCAGCTATATGAGTTGAAGTTGAGACGATGAGCGGCCATGGACCCCGCCTATCTCATGGAGAGAAGAACGCGCAAGAATCTGGACCCTCGGGACCTGCCGTGAAAACTCTGTTAACTCGCGCAGCCTAGCGTCTCCATAAAAGAAAAGGCAACCAATAAAATAGATTGTTTGTGACGTTTTCGCGGTTAACAGTGGAAAAACGGAGACGCTAGGCTGCGAGAGTTAACAGATTTTTTTACGGTAGAACAGAAACGCGCGGCTCTTAAGACAGGCAGCGAGGCTGAAAACCAATAGTCCCATCTGCATGCACCTGCCCTGCTTGCGAAACATCCCTTAGTAAAGCGCTAAATGTCCTTATTACTTATAGGTCAGCTAACAGAACTCAGATTTTAGTGGGGTTGTAGAACTAATAATGGTATCCACAGTATACTATTGCTAGATGTTAATATACTTTTTATAGTAGTAAAATAAAACTTAAATATCTTTAATATAAAACTATTAACCTAAATATTAACCTTATTAATAACTGGGACTATAATAGCCTTAAAAGTAACTTAATTTTAAAAGAGTATTTTAAAAAACTAAAAGTTAAAAGTAATAAAACTATTAAATTTAGAATTATAAATATTAAATAAAGCTATAAATATAATAATATTAAAAATTACTATCAAATAAAAATGAAATATATTTAATAGAATACTTTTTAAATAAGTTAAAAATTAAAAAATTAAAAAATTAAAAAAGAAAAAGTAAAAATATATATAGAAGTTAAAATAGGTTTAATATAAATATAAGTTTAAAAATCAGTATTTAGTTATTTCTTTTTAGCTTTATTTAATATTATTAAATAAATTAAAGCTATATAGTATTTTTAAATAATAAAGATAAATAGTTAGTATTATATTTAGTAATAGAAGAAATAGTAATTAAATAATAAGGTTATTATATATTAGTTTTTACTTTAAGCTTTAATTTAACTTTTTTAATTTTAATTTTACTATTATAGCTTAAATTAAAATTAAGTAATTATAACTAGTAAAACTTCTATAAACTTACTATTTACTATAAAATATAGTTTTATCTATAGTAATACTTACTTTTTTCTTATATTTATTAATATAATTTATTATATAAATAAATTAAATATTAATACTTTATTTATAATATTACAGCTTAAGTTAAAATTAAGCAGTTATAACTAGTAGAATCTCTATAGACTTACTTTTTATTATAGAGTACAGTCTTATAATAGTACCTACTTATTTTAGTATACCTATTAGCTTAATCTATTATACAGACAGATTAAATATTAATACCCTACTTATAACTCTTATTAATAAGATTAACAGTCTTATTAATAAGTATTATAATAAAATCACTAAGACTACTAATTGCTATTTAGTATATAGATACTTATTTAGCACTCTTATAGATAGATAGTCTTACTAGCTATTAATATACTTAGTTATATTAAATCTACTATTCTACTATTATTAAACTGTAATCTATATTGCTTACTATAATATCTTAATCTATTTAATTATAAACTATATACCTTAAACTTACTTTATACTTTTAGGTTAAATCTAACTATTATATATTAATAGCTTTTATTCAGTATATTACTATATCGACTGAAGTAATATCCCAATTTAGTTACTATAGCTTTAATAATTCTATTAGTTAGTACTTCTGCTTTCTTTAAGGAAAAAGATATTCTATATCTAAAGGCCCTTAAGAACTATAATAGTAATAATACTATAGATAATAAGGAATCCTCCTTAAATAAAGATAAAACTAATAAAAAACTTAAGAAGCTATATAAGAAAAACCTTTAACTTTATTAAAAAGTAGATACTTTAATTAGGTAATTACTAAACAGACATAACATTTTGCTACCTAAGTATAATCTTATACAGATATAACTTTTCTACTATACTTATTAGCTTAAAAATAATTATTAGTATATTAAAAATTCTACTATATTTCCTCTTTATACTCCTTAGTATTTAACTTATTAAGATCAAAATAATCTTAGCCTCTAGGAATAATCGTTATAAATATACTAACTGCTATTCCTAGAGCCCACTCGATTAGCCCCTCCCGATTAAATATGTCTAGCTAACTGTATGCTGATATCGAGTAGGATCTTAGATCCTAAAGCTGAAGCTAAAGCCTAAGCCCTAGCGATTAATTACTCCCTTCGAAGCGCCGTTGCGTCAAGCATAAAGCCGAGTCTATGAGTCTATTGCGTCCTCCAAGTCATTCGAGTCGTTTAATAACACCCTACAGCCCCTCTCTACTTTACAGCGTTGGAGATAATAATATACTTAATAATCTCTTTATATTATATCCATAAAGGTTCTCTGATATCCCCAGGCCTTATAGCTAGTAAGGCCTAAATAAGTCAATTTAGTTGATATATAATAATTATAAGATTTACTTTAATATTGACCTTACTCTGGTTTTATTATCTGTTCGTTGAGTAATAGGACTGATCTCAGGTGAATATCTATATTTATTATTAACTTCTATATCTCCTATATCTAGCCTTTTAGTATCTTTAATATCTTTATTACTAAGACCCCCTTAAGTAATAAAAGCTAAATTTTAAACTGCTTTAAAGTTTATATAATAGGTTATTAGAGAAAGTTGCTATTTTATATTTAATTTTATCTGTTAATATAAATATATATATAAGTAGCGGGAGAGATAGAGCTAGTTGCTATTCAGTCTAGAAGCTTATAACCCTCCTCTTCTATACTTTCTACTATAAAATCCACAATTAATATTTAGTCCTCTAGGGACTATACCTCCTAATATATCTAGATAATCTTTAATCTTATTAGAATTAGAGCTAATATCTAATCCTCTTATTCTAGATAATATTACTTTAGATATAGAGATTCTTTTTAAGATAGTTAATATCTTTATTAAGGAGTATAAATTTAATATTATTCAGCAATATAGATATTAGTATTAAGGCTAGAAGATTAAATATATATTTTAATATAATTAATTTAAATAACTAAGGCCTACTGAAGGAGTTAGACTATAGGAATAGAAGTCTTAAAAATATAGTTATAAGTAGTAGGTTATTACTAAAGCTCTTAAAGAGGGAAAGTAATTCTTATACTAGTACTTAAATATAGAATACAGTAAATATAACTATAGATCTAGCTTTACTCTATTAGTACACTTTACTTATTGATAACTAATTTTATCTATTAGAGCTACTATTAAAGCTATAAGTTGACAGATTAGTATATATACCTATAATATATAAGCAGTTATTAAAGATTAATATCTAGATACTAGCTTTACTTAAAAGGATATTTATAATATCTAGGTTACTATTAATTGTAATAAGTTAAATAGGTATATCTCTGCTGCAGTATTTATTAAGCTATTTAATAAGAGTAGAGTTCTCTATTTAGTAAAGTAGGCAGATAATAAGCTAAATTGAGTTATTAGCTTAATTTAGATCTTTTCCTACTGTCTTTAGATATAGAAATACTTTCTAGATATTATTAGTTTTAATATATATATATAATACTAATTAATTTAAGCTGTCTTTCTTCTAAGTAACTAGATAAATATATTTAGGGACTGTCTTTAATACTGCATTTGGGTTAATTAATAATAAGAGAAGGAAAGGATTCTAATTTCTTATAGAGGGCTTTTAATAGCTAGTTAATAAGCAATCTATTAAAGATCTAACTATTATTATTACAGACTTTAATAAGTTAATAAAGGCAGTATTAGATAACTAGTTTCCTAAGTTATAGTAGCAATTATATATCTACTATATTAACTTAAATATCTTTCTTAAGTTAAAGTAGAAATAGCTTAAGACTTTTAAGCCTACTAGCAGCTTAGATAGCAGTAATATTAATATATCCCCTTAGTATAAAACTTAACTTAACTTAAATAATTAAATACTAGTTAATAGTTTAATAACTAATAAGATTCTTTATACCTATTAGAGTATCTTCCAGATATAGAAGGTTATACTATTTGCTAATAATAAGGCAGCTTATAAGGAGGCTTAGAGAAAGCTATATACTGAGTTTAATAATTAACAACTAATTCTATATTACTTATATAGTACTTATATACCTATAAGAGCTTAATAAGCCTACTACTTTATTAAGATATATTGTAATTTCGGTATTTATATTACATTTAGTATAGAAGTAAATAATAATAATATTAAAAGCTATTTACTTAATAGTATAAGTAACCTCTTTTATCTTATTAAGGTAATATATAAAATATAATAAGAGATTAAGAGTATAACTTTTTAGATAAGTATACAGTAAATAAAGTGCTTACTATATATAATCTTATTAGATTAAATTTAGAGTATTTTAGTAAGCTACAGATAATAATCTCTTTAAAGGGCCTAGGCTTAATATAGAAGTAGTATTATATTATATATATAAGATAATACTAACTGTATAGAATCTCTTTCTAACCCCTCTTTAAGACTGTAGTAATAACTATTCTATCTTAGTAGAGCTTAATATTCTATACTTTTATATAATCTATAAGAAGCTGGGTTTAGGTATACAGTTTATAAAGTAAGAAGTTTATTTATACTAGCAACTTAGAGAATTAATATTAAGAGATCTATATTATTAGATTCTTAACTCTAAGGTTGCTTTAGCTTTATATAGCCGCCTAAAAAATATACTATAAGCTTTATTTTTAAGTCTAGCTATTAATATAGACAGTTAATTCAAGCTAGCTAATACTAAGATACCTATAAATATATTAAGCTAAGTAGTAAAGTAGGAAGTAAAATATAAGTAAGATTAACTAGTAAGAAGTTAAAATTAATCTATATTAGTAAGGATTAAATAAGAGATAAATCAATAAAATAGATTAGCTATATAAGTAACCTGCAGCTAGTTAGCTATATTAGGTTCTAAATAACTTACTGAAGTATAAGCTACTAGGCGAAAGCTGCAGCTAAATATCTATAGAATAAAAAGTTAGTAGGAGCTAATAAGCAGTAATAAGGAATAATATGATATTAGAATAGTAAACTCTAGGTAGAAATAGTAGGATTTTAATTAGTTGTAATTAAGCTGAAAATTCAATATATAGTTATTGAAATTATACTATTACAGTCCTAAGACGACCTAATAGCACTATTGCTATGCAGTCCTAGGACGACCTAATAGTATTAAGCTCAGTAAGATATAGTATAATTTTAAATACTTATAGTTAAGCTAAGAATTTAAGTATAAGCAATTGAAATTATACTATCTATTGGATTTATTATAGTTAATTTAATTAATTAAATAGATAAATTAAGTAGTAATAATAATATTATTAATTGCTTGTGCTGGTTATCTGAACCGGCTAGAAGAGGGGTTATTAGACCCCCCTTCTGACTAAGATCAGAATATCAGTCTATTAGAGGTTTCGTAATATAGGGTTATCTTCTAATACTATCTTTATATTGTAGCTGGGAATATTATGTGATAATTACGGACTTAGTATGGGTAAAACTGCTATTAGTCAGAATAGCTTTACTGCCTTTGGTTGTATATATTTGTAGGGAAGGGTATTTTTAAGTCAATAAGTATAGTAGAAAAGTTATACCTGTATAAGATTATACTCGGGTAGCAAAATGTTATGTCCGTCTAGTAATTGCCTTTAATTAATACTGCTAAAACTAATAAGATAAAGAATAATAAAAAGTTTCAGGCTCTATATAATAAAATACAGACCTTTTATATAGCTATAATAACTACTTTAAACTTAATACTACTAGTAACTATTATAGTATTAAAAGAATATATTATTAATTTTATTAATTAGTAACTTACTACTTATACTAAATAAGCTTAATATATAGAATAATTTAATAGCTTTATAGTTACTTTAAGTATCTTTAGACCTTATAATATTAAAAAAACTATTAAGCTACTATAGTTAAAAAAGTTTAATAGAACTTCTAAAAAACTTAAAGAGTATCTTATAGAATTTAAATTCTACTATATATATTATCTAACTGTATTTAGCAGTAAACTACTAAAGGTTTAATATACTATAAGACTACTAAAAGATAAAATCTAATAAGAAATAAACTTAATTCTAAGAGACTTTATAGAAAACTTATCTAATTAATATAAACCTAAAATAACTATTTTATTTAGCAGCTTTAATATATATAAATAGCTACTTATAAATATATATAGAGAATAGAATAAGAAATATAATATATTTATCTAAATCTAAAAGTTAATATAGACTAAAGTAGTATTTAAGTATCTTATAGAATTTAGATATTTATCTATAAAGCTTAACTAAAGAGATAAAAATATAATAGATAAATTCTACTAAAAGTTAAAAGATAAAGTTAAAAATAAAATCTATAAAATTCTTAACTTACTAACTGAATTTAATATCTATATATATTTCTATATTACTATTAATAATTAACTATTAAAATAATATATTAAGAAATAAAAAAAGAATTCTAAAGATTAAAAGAATAAAAAGAACCAGCCTAATAGCAGAAAGAAATAATAAGGCAATATATCCTACAGAATAATATTAGAACCTATAGAATTAGAAGCTGCTTAAAAGGATTATTTAAAGGTTAAATATTAGAACTATAGAAAGATAGACTACTTTAAAAGTAAGTACTACACTTTAAAATCTAACTAAAAGTATAAATTTATATTAGAAGATAAGTATATATAATTTACTAATTACTAGCACTCTAATAATAATAAACTCTAAACTGCTATTTAATTTAAGATTCTTACTATAACTAGAAGTAGCTATAATAGAGAATTTAGCAGAGTATATAAAAACTCAGAAAATTATAAATATTCTAATTAGGAGTATAAGGATTTTAATAATATACTGCCTTTTAAACTCTATAACTAAAGGTTAAATAAAGAAAATTAAGAATAATACTAAAGAAAAAAAAATAAAAATAAGCTGTATAGTATTAGAAGATAGATATTAAAACTAAAAAGAAATAATAAATCAAACTGAAAAAAAAGAGAAAAAATATCTAGAAAAATAATAAAGATATCTAAAGATTAATTCCTACTTAAAATAATATTAGTACTATAATTAACCTACCTAATAAAATATCTTATACTATAGCTATAGTATAATAAAGGGATTTAATTCTAGATAGATAGCTTAAATTTATTATACTATCTTATAGCAATAAGAAATAAAAAGTAGGAATATTTAAGAAATATAAAGAAAAGAATAAGCTCTAAAGGTAATTCTATACTTAAGAAGAAGGTACCTTTTAGGTATACTCTAAATAAAAAGTCTATTTAGTAAGATATATTAATCTGCTAGTAGATAACTAGAATATTATTACTCCTACTAATAAATACTTAGAAATAGAAAATAAATAAGACTTTAAATCTAGCTATAAAAAACACTAAATTCTTAATAACTTTAGAAGCTAAATATAGAAAAAACTAATAGAGATATATAATAACCTTATAAATAAATAATAAGAATCTAATAAAAATATCTATATCTATATCTATACCTATAATATATAATTAGAATATAATCTATATTATATAGCTCTAAAGAAATAAAAAGATAATAACTTAAAGATAGCAGTAATATACTCTAACTATAAAAAAATCTTATAGATATTATATATTGCCTATATATACCCAATATATAAAAAAGATAAAATCTACTATAACTATTATTCTATATAAGTTAATAATAAACTAATTTTAAAAATCTTATTTATAAAAAGAACTTAAGTACTTTTATATTATAAAATAGTATATAGAAGTAGGTATTATATAGCTAGAGGATAAAAAAGACCTTTTCCCACTTAGGTATACTAGCTATATTAGTATTATTAAGAAATATAAAACTGAAGAATATTATATATATAAATAATAAAAGATAAAAAGATAGTATAAATATAAAAATAAAGATATTACTAACTGCAGTATTAAAAAGGCAGTATAATATAACAATAAGAACTATAAGAAATACAGTTAGAAGATTTAAGATAAATTCTAATATATTAAGTATATAATATATAAGAACTATAACTTCTCTAACTATAGAGGAACTAATAGCCTTAATTAAGTCTGGAAAAAGAAAATAGAAGATTAAAAATAAAAAAAAATAACTTCTAACTGTAAAAATAAAGAATCTATTTAGAATATTTAATCTTATTTAGTATAAAATATAATAACCTGTAAAAAGCTTAACTGCCTATAATATAGCACTAAAGTATAAAAGATTTAAATTTATATTAATAAAATATATAGAGAAGAATTTAACTTTTTAACTTAAACTAAATTTAACTAAAATAACTAAATTTAGTCCCTTAATAAGGGAACCTAATATTTAAATTTACTGTATTTTTGTTGTGTCTGTTACAATTGCCAAAGCCTAAGTTTAGGTTTCAAACTGCTTTTTTTTCCATCTGCCGGAATCCTGTCTAACTTTTTCGCCCTGCAGCTATTCTAACCTTAATGTCTACAGTTATAAATCTAACAACTTAACTTAACATCCTAAGTAAGGTAAAGACTAGTGTGTAACAACCTTATAGTTTAGCTACTGTCTCTTCTGTTGCTAGGTGTAGTACTAACTATTTGTCTCTATTATTTGAAAATACTGTATGGCTTTAATCTATCTGATAATATTAAGTAAAGTTAAAAAAAACCTAAATAACTAAATTTAGTATTAATAACTCTAAGAATAGAAGGAATTAAAGCTATTAAGATAAAGATATAGAGAATACTTTAGTAAAAAATACCTTTAAGATAATTATAAAAAGTATATAAAAAACAATAAATACTACCTATAGAAGAGTAATAGACAGATAATATATATAAAAAAGAACTACTTTTAATAAAAGCTCTATATATAATAAAATTAGCAAAAAAAAGAAAGATACTTAAACTATAAGTATAAGTTAAGAGTATATAGCTTACTGTATTAATAGATAGTAGAGTTAAGGTAGATTATATTAATTTAATAGTAATTAATTAGCTAAAGCTAAAATAGAGAGATAAAAAGAATCTTTATATAGTATATAATCTTAAAGATAACTTATTTAAGTATAATAATAGATAGATAATCTATAAGGCTAATTACCTTAAGGTTTTTATTAATAGTAAAAACTAAAGAGTTATATTTAATATTATACTTATAAGATATTATAATATTATTTTAAGCTATTTATAGCTAAAAAAATATAACTTATAACTAAACTAGAAAACTAACTAGATATATATTAACTTTAATAATATCCTCTTTAGTAATAATAAAAATAACTTAAAAGATAAAAGATTTTCTATTCTAACTTCTAAAAATAGCAAAAGTAAAAATTAATATAAGAATATAATAGATATCTTATTACTTTTAAAAGAAATGTAATATAAACACTAAAAAGATAAGAAAATATAACTCTAAAGAATAATTAAATCCTTTTAATAACAGTTTATATAGATAAATAAAAATCTTAAGAATTATAAGAAAATACTTAAAGAAAAATAACTTAAGAATATATTAGTATAGTACTATATTTATAAAAAACTCTTTATAAAAAAACTTAAAATAGAACTATTTAAATTTAGTTAATAGAATTATAAAATTATATTAAAAGATAGAATAATATCTATATTTTATAAAATTTTTAACTTTAATAAAATACAACTTAATATACTAAAAGAATATATTAAAGATATACTATAGAAAGAAGATATTAGAATCTTTAAGTTATTAGCTAGATATCTAGTTATATTTATTTTTAAAAAGAATAGTAAGCTCTAACTAGTTATAGACTATAGATAATTAAATAATATTATACTTAAAGATTAAACTCTATTACTTCTTATTATAAAGCTTAAAAACTAACTCTATAGTAAGAAGATATTTATAGTACTAAATCTAAAGGGAGTATATAATCTTATCTATATTAAAGAAAAATATAAATAGAAAACTATTTTTTAAATTAAGTTTAAACTTTATAAATATCTTATTATACCTTTTAAACTTATAAATATACTAGCTATATTTTAATAAATAATTAATAATATACTATATAAGTATTTAGATATATTTATTATATACTATTTAAATAATATCTTAATTTTCTCTAACTTAAAAGAAGAATATATAAAATATATCTATAAGATATTATAAGTACTTTAAGATATTAATCTATTAGTTAAACTAAAGAAGAGTAACTTTTATACTCTAAAAGTAAAGTTTCTTAAATATATTATTTTATATAATAAGATTAAAATAAATCTAAAGAAAAATTACTACAGTTAGTAAATAGCTAAACCTAATAAATATTTAAGAAGTATAATTCTTTCTTAAATTTACTAATTACTACTAAAGATTTATTAAGAACTTTAGTAGTTATACTATACTACTTATAGAACTTATTAAAAAAAAAGAAAACTTTTAATAGAATATTACTATAGAAAAAGTATTTAATTCTATTAAGAATATTATTTTAAGTAAGTTAGTACTAGTAATCTTTAACTCTAAATAAGAAATTAAACTTAAGATAAACTTATTAGACTTTATATAAAATACTTAAATTAGTTAAAAAAATAATAATAAACTGTTATATTCTATTACTTTTTTTCTCTTATAAAATATATAGTGCTAAACTTAATTATTCTATCTATAATAAAGAATTCCTTATAATTATTAACTTATTTAAGGAATTTTAATACTATCTTTTAAAAAGTAAGTATAAAAATTAAGATTTATACTAACTATAAGAATATATCTTACTTTATAACTATATAAGAACTTAGTAGATAATAATTATAATATACTAAATATCTCTTAAAATTTAACTATATAATTATTTACAGAAGAAAATTAAAAAATAGATAAGCTAATACTATTAGCTAATAAGCTAACTTTAATACTAGTAAACTTAAAATAAATAAATAGATTTTTAACTTTAATACTAAAGGATATCTTAAGTAGAAGTATATTATAAATATATATAAAAAATATAACCTTAACTTAGATATTTAAGCTTATTTTATAGAAATAGCTCTATATAAAACTTTATAAATTAAGCTTATAAATATACTAGAGAAATTAAATATTAAAATAGATATATTATTATTCCCTACTAGTATTAGTATTAAATAGTATAAAACTTATATAAAGAAGAACTATATAATAGAAGTATTAATATACTATACTAACGTATATAATAAGCGAGCGTGCAATACAAGTGAGCGCACAATTGAGTTTTACACCTTAAATCACGATTTTTAAAAAGCCTCTAAAATTTCAAACTAAGCCTAAAACAGCTCATATTTTAAAATTAAGTTAGTTATATTAAAATCTATTTAGAAAATAATCCTTAAAAATCCTAGGCAGCTAGAACCTATATAGATATAAAAAGTGGGTCTAAAAGGACCCACTTTTCCAATCTGCCTAGGTTCCTAAGGGGTAGAATTTTTAGGAATTATTTTCTATATAGCCTTTTTATTAGATAGCTAATTTTAAAAATCTTAGCTGTTTTATGTATAGTTTGAAATTTTAAAAAAGGTTTAAAAATCGTGATTTAAGGTGTAAAACTGGATTGCGCGCTCGCTTATATTATGCGCTTGCTTATTATATACGTTAGCTTATTGCTAAAATATATAATATATATATAGCCTTTAGGATATACTTTAGTATATAATTAATAATTGCCTGAAATATTTAGGAAAAATTAAAAAGAAAACTCTAAGAAATATCTAAATTACTATAAGTAATAATAAACTCTATAACTAAATTTAGCAATATAATAATAAGCTGCCCCCAGATAAAAAAAACAGATAAACTGTAAGTTTCTAAAGAACTATAATATTAATTTATACAGAAAATATATAAATATTTATTATATAGATATTAGGAAGTTAATAAAACCCTTAAATAAGTTAGAATAATATATTAATTCCCTAAAATAAAAATAGTAGTAAAAAAAGTTACTAAATAATATCTATTATATAATAAAACTAAGGCTTAATACTATAAGCTATATAGAAAACTGCAGCCTCTATTAGTTACTAAATAACTATAGAACTTAATTACTATAGATTTTATTATAAAACTACCTCTATTAGAAGACTTTATAACTAGAGTTATATATAATAGTATTCTTATTATTATAGATAGACTTATAAAATTTTCTTATTTTATATTCTACTAGAAATTAATAGATATAGAGCAGTTTATCTATATCTTTTTATAAAATATTACTAGTATTTACAGACTCTTAATAGAGATTCTTTCTAATTAAGAACTACTATTTACTTTTAAGTTTTAATAAAGCTTAATAAACTATATAGAATTAAATTACTATTTTACTATAGTATTTTAAGTATAAATTAATAGATAGATAGAAAGAATAAACTAAATACTGAAATAGTACCTTTAATACTATATTAACTATAAATAGAATAATTAAGTTAAAAAGCTTTTAATTATACAGTTAAACTATAATATATCAGTATATAAAAGTATAAAGCTTATTTCAGTATATACTAACTTTAGATTTACCTTTAATACTTATAGAATAAGCTAAAATAGATTAATTATTTCTAAAGCTATTTTTATAATAGAAAAACTAAAAAATCTATATAAAAAAATAAAGATTAAACTTAAATTTATTAGAAATTAGATAAAAAAATACTATAATCTAAAAAGAATAAAAAGACTATTCTTCTAGAAGAAAGATATAGTTCTTCTTATAATAAAAAATATTAAAATAAAATAATAAAATAAAAAACTAAACTATAAATATATTAGCCTCTATAAAATTCTTAAAAAAGTCTTAGAAAATAACTACTAGTTAAACTTACTATTAAAAGTCAGACTTTACTCTATATTCTATATCTTATTCCTTAAGAGTATAAAAGGTACTATTATAACTAAGTTTAGTAATAAATATAAAATAGAGGTTAAAAAACCTAAAGAATATAAAATTAAAAAGATTTTTAAAATATAAAAGACTAATAGATAGACTAAATACTTTATTAAGTAGAAAAACTACCTAAAAAGTAACAATTAGTAGGAACTAGCTAAAAAATATTATCTATATATAATATTTTCTAAAGAACTTCTACTAGTAATATTAAAAAATAGATAAAATTAAATTATTAAAATCTAAAGAACTTCAGTTAATAAAATTAATATAAACTAAAGACTATATAGTAATAATAGCCTTTAAATCTATACACTTTACTATATCTAACTTATCTAATAAATAAATACTATAATAGATAAGTTTCTTACTGTAAGAAATAATTTAGTTTTACTACTTTTATAGATAAACTAAATAATTTAAACTATCTGTAATCTTCTTTTAAATAGCCTTAAGTATTTTATAAGACTTTAATAAAGCTTTCTTAGTAGCTTCCTTCTTATATTTAATATAGCACTTCTCTATAATAATTCAATTTACTATTTTTATTTATTAAAACTTTAGAAATATAGAAAATACTAATATATATATACTAATAACTACTAAAATATCTAATATATTATAAGTTTTATTTTAATAGATATACTTTAAATAACAGTTTAATATTATTATAATATAATAATAAAACCTTTTTACTAAATAGAAAGAATAAAATATACTATTATAATTAAACTCTTTAATAAGTAGGATTTAGATATAGTAAGACTTAATTAAACTTTTTTATTTTTTAACAGATAACTTTTTGAAAATACAGCTAGATATTATATAGGAATTTAAATAGATAAAGATAGTAGAATAAATACTAACTAATATTCTTAAGAGCTACAGTTTTATATATAGATTTTAAAAGCTAGACTATTAGAAAAGAGATATTATATTATAGCTTAAGTTAAAATTAGGTAGTTATAACTAGTAGAATTTCTATAGACTTACTTTTTATTATAAAGTATAGTTTTATAATAGTATCTATTTATCTCAGTATACCTATTAGCTTAATTTATTATATAGATAGATTAAGTATTAGTATTCTACTTATAACTCTTATTAATAAGACTAACAGTCTTATTAATAAGTATTATAATAAAACTACTAAAACTACTAATTGCTATTTAGTATATAGATACTTATTTAGTACTCTTATAAATAGATAGCCTTACTAGCTATTAATATATTTAGTTATATTAAATTTACTATTCTACTATTACTAAACTATAATCTATATTACTTACTATAATATTCTAATTTACTTAATTATAAACTATACACTTTAAACCTACTTTAGACCTTTAAGTTAAATTTAACTGTTGTATATAACTTTTATTAATAAAACTATTAATTTTATTAATAAGTTTTATAATAAAACTATTAAAACTACTAATTATTAATTAGTATATAAATATTTATTTAGTATTTTTATAAGTAAATAGCTTTATTAACTATTAATATATTTAATTATATTAAATTTATAATTTTACTATTATTTAGTTTCTTTTTTAGCTTTACTTAATATTATCAGATAGATTAAAGCTATATAGTATTTTCAAATAATAAAGACAAATAGTTAGTCCTACACCTAGCAACAAAAGAGACAGTAGCTAAACAATAAGGTTATTGCATACTGATTTTTACCTTAAGCTTTAATTTAACCCTTCTGACTTTAACCCTGCTGTCTGCAGTTAACGACCTTACTGTCTGCAGTCAACAACCTTACTATCTGTAGGTAACAACCTTAAGATAGTAACCTTATTCCGAGTAATAAAGATTATTAATTATAAATAGTAGAATTAAAGTTAGAAAAATTAAATTAAAGCTTAAAATAAAGATTAATATATAATAACTTTATTATTTAACTACTATCTCTTTTATTACTAGATATAATATTAACTATTTATTTCTATTATTTAAAAAATACTATATAGCTTTAATCTATCTAATAATATTAAGTAAAGCTAAAAAAAAATCAAATAAATAATAGCTTATAAGAAAGTTAAATATATAAAGTATACAGTATACTTCTACTAAATGCGGGAAGTAAAGGGTGTGTTGCTAAATAACTAATACAGTAATTCAATAGCCAATACAACAGAAGACCTAAATATAGCGTCCAAGCTGTCATTTGACTCCTACATACGGACTATATGTATGCAGCTGGGAGCTGGCTGCAAGTAATCGGATGTATCCGTAATGGAAGCGGTCCTACAGGCATATAAACTTGGGCAGTCCTCCATTGAACGTCCTCTTTGAGACTGGATATCTTATATAGCTCTCTAGGGCCCTCTATCTACTATAATCTATGCTATGAGCTGCCAATTCGCCCCAAACTCTACAATCGTCCCTGGTGTAGAATACTGGCAATTCGTCGAGTCCACCGCAGCCAAAGTCATCTGCCCATCAGCTTGTCTGAGACCAGATCCGGGGGTGCCTTAATCCCCTGGCTTTACACTTTATTCCTCCTTCTCTTCCACCTCCCGGCATGTATTATACGTGCCCTGACGTGGGAGTCTGCCCAATACCTCGCCCTAAGCCTAGCACTGCTCAGCGTCGCCATGTGCATCTAGTCCTATATGAGCACTAGGCTCGCGGCTAGCGAGGTGTTGGTCTGGATGCTGTTGACCCTCATGCTGGACGTTGGCGCCATGCTGCAGATGGTTGTGCTTATCGTCGAAAGGTACGAGCCCCAGGGAACTTAGAGGCTGGGTAATATGCTGCAGGCATCTTTAGTGAGAATATAGCGCGTAATTATTGCTGGTGGAAATAAAGTATCTCTACGGGCTATAGAGCTATAACCTTTAGGTATATATATATACTTAATATCTTAAGAATACTGACTTCTTCTGTATAGGTCTAATATATTGAAGTAGGATTGGATTATCCACTTAGAGATTCAGTAGAGGCAGATATAGCTAAAGCACTAGGTATACTCTAAACTTATTATATTACTAATACCCCCCTGACTCCTTCTATATATACTGCCTTATTAAATAGGACTAATTAAACAAAATAGGGGCCAGACAGGAAGATAATATACTGATAGATACAATTATCACCTTAATAGCTTCTGTGCTCTTAGTGGCTCTAGTTTATCTTGCAAATATACAGCCTTTACGCCGCAGCAAGCAGCTCAGTAGAGGCAAGCGCCTTAAACCTTACAGTTAAATAGTATTCGCCATTATTTCGCAATTTCACTATTGCCATCAGTACTGGCAACTGCAAGATATATAAGGTTACCGAGAGCAGCAGCAACAGCATCGGCTGCATAAGCGTGCCGGCACAACAGCAGCGTAACTGGCTGACCACCACGATCGCCGGCCTGGCAGCCGCACTGGTCTTCGAAGGTATGGACTCGGTACTTATTGGATGTGCTAGAGGCAGACAATGTCGGGGCGTCGGAATGCAGCGCCTGTGGTTTACCATGTTCGCCGGCGTCCTGTCGCTGGTGATTCTCATCGCATTCGGGGGTTTCAACGTCGCGCGTCTCCCGTGGGTGTTACAGACGTCGTCTGGATATACCGCAAGGAATCTATGGCCACTTTGGGGAGGGTTTGTCAAGTGAAGCTGAGAGCGCTGGGTTTGAGGGGCATGGTAATAGGTTGGACGGATGGACTGTTTGATGGGTGGGGCTATGTCTATTACGGAAATGTAGTTCAACGTTGATGTTTGCGTTAAAGTCTTAGCTGCCTGTATTATCCCCTTCATGGAGTTGGATTCAGGCTCGATACCTTGCTTCACGTATGATCAAAAAGACTAATTACAAGAACCACTGGATAAGGTTGGGAGGCAGTCGAAGAGGATTTGTATATTGGATGCGAGCATCGGTACCCCGAGGAGCTCCACAGCCTCTCCCCTATCGAGGCGAGGGTGATTGCTCTCCAGGCCCCCTTCGGCTAAATCACAAAGTTCACGGTCGACAACAAGACTCCATCAGGACTCAGTTACTGGAAGCATGTGAAGGGTCATATCGTCGTATTTCCGAGCAAGGTGGAGGACCTCGTTGCAACCGTTCTCCCCCACCCTCTTCTGGAGACCACTGAGAACATCCACATCTCTTGGAGCGGCTCAAGCAAGCCTAGCGCGGCAGATGTCGGCCAGCTTCTTCAAGTCCGTAAGTCCGTTGTAAGGGCTGCCCTGTCGTGGCTCACCAACGTCAGCCCCACAGCGACTCTAGAAACGACGGCAAGATTCGGGCTGAGCAGGATAGCCACGGCAGAGGCAAACTGGTCGATGGTGGTGTCGATTGCGCCCCTCCCTACCTATCCGCTGACGTTTCATTTCTCCCTAATTATTCTGTCAATTCATAACCTCAACCCGTCGGGACACCCACAGTCTTAGACAAAACATTGCCGATGGTGACTTTGCTCTGAAGAGACTCAAGTGACGTGCGTTCTATCCTAAGACCCCAAATTAGGATCCCTCTACACATCTCGGTGCTCAATTAAGAGTGACTGCCTACATTTCTTGTACCCCCGTGAAGGAAATCCGATAGTTCCTGTTCCTGCTTTCCCCCCTTCCCCCCTGCGTAATCACAACAAGCTCATCGTTTTCCAGACCAATATGAACACCAAGTCCCGCTTGAGTATCTGGAAGCTCAGGATTCAGCGGAAACCACATCCTCTTTTCAATCTCTGTCAATATTTCCAGCTCCGGCAGAGCGAAGCATTCAAGGTCGGCTTGATCGTTGTCCCTAAACGTCTTTTCAATAAGATCATGCAGTCGACGCTGGAGGGCTTGTATGATCTTATGATCAACACGACGCTCGATATCTGGATCTAGATTCAGAGACTTGTACAAATGCTCCCGTCCCCGATCTCGAGCGATGTCTAGAGGTCTGCTCTTTCCTTTTGAGTTCGAGGTATTTCTGAGAGTCCGAGCAAGCCCTATGGTACCGTTAGCAACTGTTCTTATTCCTCTAGCTAATCATTACGCACTCCATGCACCCATAGTAAGCAGTTCTTCGACAGCTTGCTCGTTGCCCCACCATGCAGCCTGATGTAGAGGGGTGAATCCGCTTGGGGTTTTCGCTTTCTCCGTCGAAGGAACTAGACAAGGTTATGTCATGAGCCAATATTCCAGCAGTAGAGATGCTTACGAATTCTCCAGCAATTTACCCAGTTCTGCTTGTACTTGTCGCTGCTCTCGGAGAGCAGTTTCTTCACCTTGTCCCACTCGCCGTAGAAAACTGCGTCGGCGAGCCGGTTTCTATCATGGAAATATGGCAACGTGTGGCTCTGACCTGCCTTGTAACGGACCTGCCCATGCCAGGTAATGGAGGCAGCGGCTAAAAACCTGTCGCTATCGAATCGTGCCGGTGCTGTGACCGGCTTCATATTGGGCAGCGCCTCAAGAATCTTGCCCGGGTTGACGTCGCCTTCTTCATGGGCACGCAGTAACTTGACGATGGCCTCATGCCCGTTTGCGGCAGCATACGACAGCGGCGTCTGATCTGACTTGCTCTTCGAGTTGATATCGATGTCTTTACTGGCAAGCAGTAATTTGACGATGGCCTCATGCCCGTTTGCAGCAGCATACGACAGCGGCGTCTGGCTAAAGTACTTCTCTTTTGAGTTGATAACGATGTCTTTACTGGCAAGCAGTAATTTAACGATGGCCTCATGCCCGTTTGCGGCAGCATACGACAGCGGCGTCTGATCTGACTTGCTCTTCGAGTTGATAACGATGTCTTTACTGGCAAGCAGTAATTTGACGATAGCCTCATGCCCGTTTGCGGCAGCATACGACAGCGGAGTCTGATCTGACTTGCTCTTCGAGTTGATATCGATGTCTTTACTGGCAAGCAGTAATTTAACGATGGCCTCATGCCCGTTTGAGGCAGCATACGACAGCGGCGTCTGATCTGTCTCGCTCTTTGGGTTGACTGTAACTTTTCGGCTGGTAAGTAGCAGCCTGACGATGGGCTGGTACCCGTTTTCGGCTGCCCAAAACAGCACCTCCTGAGTTAAATCGCTCTTTGAGCTGTCATCGAATTCGAGGTGGTTGAGTAACTGCTCGACGGTAGCCTCGTGCCCGGCCTTGGCTGCACTATGGACCGGTGTCCCGCCAGAGTGGTCCCTGGCGTCCAGGTCGGCGCGTTTGTTGAGAAGCAGCCCGACGACGGCATCGCGTCTGTTTGCAGCGGCATAGTGGAGCGGCGTCCCGCCAGAGCAGTCCCTGGCGTCCAGGTCAGCGCGTTTGTTGAGAAGCAGCCCGACGACGGCATCGCGACCGTTTGCAGCGGCATAGTGGAGCGGCGTCCTGTTAAAGCGGTCCCTAGCATCCTGGTCCGCGCGATTGTTGAGAAGCAGCCCGACGACGGCATCGTGACCGTTTGCAGCGACATAGTGGAGCGGCGTGCATTCGAGAAGGTCTTGGGCATTGACTTCTGCTCCGCCGCGTAGCAATTCGTCGGCTGCATCTTTGAATCCCTTCGCCGCCGCGTAGTGTAAGGGCGTCCAACCGTGGATATCTCTCGGATTCGCTTCTCTCAAGACTTCTTTTATGCCCTTGATATCCCGTCGCCGAGTGAACTCATGTAGCGACGTGAAGTTGAAATCTTCAGCGTATTCCTCCGCACCAGACTCGGTACTTTGTACAATGTCGCACTTCCACCTACGGTCCTGCTCCTCATATAGCCTCATCAGGCTCAATAGGATGTCCGGGCGAGCCTTTTGCAGCTCTTTTTCAAGAGACGATTTTAGTTTCTGCAACCCCTGGCTGTCTCCCTCCGGGTATGCTTGAGCTCCGCTCAATTCGATAGCTAAGGTGATTGTCCTCAAATATTCCATCAACACAGCGGTAGCCCTGTTACTCTGCTCTGGGATTGTTCTCAATTCTTGAAAGAGCCACAAGTATACATCGGCGGCCTTCTCCCAATGCCCTCGGTGCTCATATGGCTTCGCTTGTTCTCGAGCCCATTCAATAATGGCGTCGACGAGCGGAAGTTTATTCTCAGCGCTAAGTGGTGGAATGATGGCTATGTAGATTTCTTCTAGACTTCCAAGTCCGGTGCTTTGGATGTCTTGGACCATTTTGGAAAGCTGGTCATTCTCCAGTGTAATGGATTGCCACGAATCGCGGCTCGGTACGCCTGTCTCTGCAGGACGTATGCCCGCTTGGCCGTGAAATGGGATATCCATCTTCTTCGCTGCAGCCCACATGAAGGCGGAGAACATGTGCTGGGCGAATAATGTCTTCAAGGGGCTATATGACTCGACCGCCAGGAATGCTCCATCACCCTCTGGATGGACAGGAGTACCCTCACTGGGGAAGGGATATGCGTATAGAGGGCGGGGTTTTGTGAACCAACGTGAGCTCCAGTTGGATGCGTACCCGACGATTCGATGGGTGTCCACCTCGACTGTTCTGCTACAGCTACTAGTCGGCGTCTTATGCTGCTTGACTTGAATGACTCTAACAGCACCACCAGGCATCCACCATCGAAGGTCTCGTTGCAGAGCCGGCGTATGTGAGTCTAGAAGTCGGAGACTACGCTTCGTTGCCGTCCCTCGGTTTTTCTCGGCTTGTCTGGGGGGATTCTCGTATTCGTCCACGGAGTATAACCACAACGAAAGCGCGGCTTCGATCTCGTCATGATAGGCTTCCCAGTTTCCGTTCGCCTGCCGTTTGACGTGGAAGGTGATTGGCTCGCGGTCAGAATCGCGGAGAGAATTGAGAACCGGAAGAGACCAGGTGAGGGCCTCACCGGCAGGGATAGAATGATACAGGATGTCCATCGTCACCTGAATCGCGCGAACTAAGGCGACGGCCTCTGCATATGCAGGTCCACGCCAGTCGACGAGCTTACCAAGATCTCTCCTTATCTTCATCACCCTGCGGGCGTTTGGCAGGGAATTGGAACTTTCGCCTCCATTGGTATCCGGGGCCCTTTTGAGTCCCTTGCATTTCGCGGGATCTTCCACCCCCACAATTCCCCAGTCCCAACCACCCGCGACCGCCCACGGTCTGCCCGGTATATCCCCAGGTTCGGAATGGATTAACCAAGGGGCATCCTTCAGGTGTTCCGCGAAGGTCATCGCTAACCAGTCCAATTCGTGCCCTGAGACAAGGGGCTGCGACGCGGGAGGGTTAGCGAGGTTACGACGGACCAATACCCTGAGGACAGTCATGAGGATAGTGGCGCCAAACAGGGCGACCGAGGCTGTCCAGTGCATGGCGCGTAGCCCGACGAACTGCACGACAAAGCCGGAGACGCTGAAAAACGTTCCAAGCAACGTCAAGACTTCTTCGCTGAATTTCCCTTCAACCCGGCGAGACGTCGTAATTAGGGCTTGCGGACTCAGAGGGTAAATAGCGAAGGACCCGAAGGCCTGGTCACTGACGACTCCGGATCTCTGGAGCCAGACAACTCGAGCCTCGGTGGTTTTGTGCCTTGGCCGGTACCTCTTTTCCGATGTGCTTTTTTCGACGATGACGGAACAAATCAGCATTCCGGTTGCTATTAGGATCGTGCCTGCTGCGGCACAGGGAAAGGCATAGTTCTCGACGACGTTGTCGTTTTTCAACAGGTAGAAACGGAGGGGTGGATAGTAGGTCGCACAGGCAAAATAGACCAGGATGCTAAGCTGAAGGAGGATACCGAATGACGCCACGGCATACTGATCTCGCCTGCCTACTTGACTGTGGACATTGAACGAGAGATTGGGTGGGATGTGTTTGCCTTCGTGATCGGTTTCCGTGTGTCGAATAATGACGGGCGACGGCACGACTTGCGCGAGGGGACCATCCTCTTGTTCAATATATCGGCCAAGAATGCGTTCTCGAAGGGTGGGTCCTGACAACGACATGAGTTTCGGCGGTGCATGATGGAACGGGTTCACTGACCTCTGTCGTCGATGTAATCCTGGTCTCCTAATTCCATGACCGGCACCGCTCCTTTGATCTCGAGGTTATTCCGGTCAGCGGCGGCACACTTGTTATTCTTTTCATCCCCTTTGCCCCCCTCACCGCTTCCCCCGGCGCACCATGACGATGAATCCCCGGATCAGTCCTTTCCCCATTACTCGGACAATCCCCTGGCCGTTCCAGAGCTCGCACACCTCATGCGAGGTAGAAGACATCAGTTCGATCTCTGCGGCGGCACGGGTCTCTCTCGCTCTTCCGATAATGGCTTTAAGCCACGACGGGCCGCCGACTCTAATGGCACACACCACGGCAGTGATTATGCCTAGTGGGGCCATTGCCAACATGATGTGGTCAGTCCAGCCCATGGATTGGCTCATGAACTGCATCGTGGCCCTTTCTCCGAAGAGCGACAGCAGCCTGGGTACAACAGACCATTAGCATGACTTGGAACAAGGTGGACAATGAGACATACGGGGCCAGGTCGGTGGGCAAGTTGTTTGCGAGATCGCCTCCGACGTCTGCGGCAACGCCAGCGACGAAGCAAACTCCGATGAGGAGCCGAAATCGTCCGGTGGCTGACATGTTGAGGCTGGAAGGCTGGAATGGGAGAATCAAAATGCTGAGGCTTCAGCAAGTTGCTTTATTGCTCTTCAAGTTCGCAGGTCGAGAGCCATGGTTGGCATCACCGACGATTAAATATTCTAGGCGGCCTTCTGCCACATTTGGGCTGTCCGGTTCGGGGCGCGGAACTGCACAATGCCACACCATCAAAATCAAATTGGCAGCTCGACTGCGCGTTTGCCGCGGGAAGGCAAGGGGCCATTCTCACCGTTGACTGGTGAGGAGACTGGTGATGGATGTGCGGATGGTTGGGGATGCGGCGCGCCTATTGGCCAGCTTCTCCGCGGCACTCGCAGGTCCGGGACGCGGGACGGCTAGCCCATGTCTGATGGTGAATCGGGAAACTATGAAACGTTGGCTACGCACGCAGTTGGAGGTACGTACGAGTACGAGTACTTTAAAGCCGAGGCCGAGCCAAGCTACATGGGAACCGTCGATCGCGTCTCATTCGAGTCACGCGAGACAAGAAGGGTCGACCATAAACGGCATTCTCCGCGAACCTGGCTCTCACAAACACAGCTACGCGCGGCTGGACACCATCGCCTGATGTAACATCAATATTCTGGCTGTTGGGGGCCGGTATGTCGCAACTTGTGCGGCGGCTGCATGGCGTGAAAAGGCATACACAGCTCAAACGTCTAGACCAGAGTCGGTGTCACAAGAGGACCCTGGTTGCTCAGCCTTGAAAGTGGCGTCCTCCCGTGCAACCCCGTCGGGGTCGCCCGAGGCAAACAGACTTATTGCTAAGTGTGTCGAGCGCCGCAACATCCTAGGCATCCCGGGCCGGCCAAGGGCGAATCACCGTCCAGTCACGCAGGAGCATGTAGCGCTATCATACTATCATATGAGACATGGCGCGGTCTAGGCTGCATAGTCTGGTTCTCGCGCATCCGTGTAATTAATTGTCCGCGGCTGAACCCAGAGTCTAGCATGCTGGTCAACGTTGCCTGACGCCGTTGATGCCTGGCCCGTCACACTGGGTTGCCCCTAAGCGACGAGGGGAGGGGTTGGAGTTGAGCATGTCAAAAGCCGGCGACGGTGAGTTGGCCGCGCATTGGGCATGTCCACCTGCTGCAGCCACAACAGCATAGCCAATCATTCGCACCTCCGTAAGTCGGGCCCCCCAACACCCCCCCGCCTCACCCTCATTTCCAGGATTGCAAATGAGACGAGAGGGCACCATGCCTGCTCAGTGCGGTGTAAGTACGCGCGGGCGGTTACATCAACCTCCCCGAGAACACCGATCGCACTATGAGGTTTGAAAGAGGTTTCCTGTATTGGGATCTGGCGTGCCGGGGCGACTACTAGCGGGTAGGCTCGTGCCTGTGCCGCCACTGAGTCCAATTCCACTGGCAACCCTACGTTAGCAAGAAACCGGTATTGGAAACACTATTGATAACTCCGTAGCGCATGATATTGTTCGTGGTGGTCCGTGCAAGACCCGGCATTAGTGGCTAACGAAATCGGGCCGTGGCTTGTTGCTATGGCTGAGGTGGCTTTCTATCGTGGCGAAGCCAAGGTGGCGCGGGGCTCAAAAAAAGTGGCGCGGGGATCGTGGTGAAGCGGTTGTGGTGCAGGCAATCTCGCACGGACCACTTAGTGGCCCGGGCTTAATTTTTGGACCTGGAGGAGGGCACGGAAGGAAGAACCTTTCGGAACAAGTTCCTCAAGGCAAAAGAACAGAAAAGAGGAGAAGGGATCCAATCACGTGGCACGTCCCACTTCGTTGTTCGATGCTTCAACAGGAGAGGCAAACCGTCACGGTTTGCGGAAAAGAGCCTTGAGGAACGAAGATGGCTCGGGCGGTTTTCAAGGTCCTTTTACAGCTTTGATGGCCAAGAGCCTGGTAATGAGATTTTTACAAGCTTTTGCGGACACCGGTGATAGGGAGGTACTTAGTTTAGTTTTCCTCAGGAGAAGTTGGCGCCACGTTTACCGGTGCTGGCGCGGGAAGGGTGTTGGGACGTATCACGGCCTGCAGAAAGGAGCCGGAAACTAATGACACCAGCAAAGCACTTCTAAGAAGCGAACACGACAGCAGCTGAGAAACGAGACATATTGGACAAGAGAAGAACGCCATGGATCGCGGCATATCATGATCAGGCATACGGAGTACCTGTGCGGGGTTTCTCCAAGAATCTGCTTGCCTGGCTGCTTTGCCAGCGGAAATTGGATGGATCCAAGCGCCTCCACGGACCGACTAATAACCCGCCTCAATCCCGCTCTTTCCTGGCCTCCTCCCTCAACCTCTCGACATCAATGAGATCCACGGAACCGTAATGCCTCAAAATCAAACCGACGCAGTAGGTCTCTCCTTCACTGGCATTTTGGCCCAAAATATGTCACTGGAGAAGCGTGGGTTACCAGCCGACCCGGTAGCATACTCCGCCTGTGTCCATCATGCTAATATCCCTGGATCAGTCCGCCTCGCGCACGTTACGACTCACGGAGAATAAGCGCCGCTACCGCGCCCGCCGCAAGGAATACGTGGTCGATCTCGAACGAAGGCTGAAAGAGGCGCAAGAGCGTGGTGTACAGGCTACGAAGGAGGTGCAACTTGCGGCGCAGCAGGTTGTGCAGGAAAATGCTAGGCTCCGGGAGCTCCTCGGCCTTGCTGGTTTCAGTCACGAAGATGTTGACGCCTGGGTGAAGCAGGGCGGCAGTGGAAGTAGAGGGAATGACGAGAGCTGTGCTCGGCGGCGGACTTGCGAGCAAAAGGCGAGGGACTACGCCTCTAACAGAATAAAAGTGGAAGCCGCGAAAGCTTCTGCCACGCAGATGCCCGATATTCCAGAGCTCATCCAGACAACCAACACTTCTTTGAGCATTGGGGACAAGGGGAGCGACACTCTGTCGCAATCAAGCCAAGACCGGCCGTCCCCGACGCCGCCCCCCAGCATTGACTCACCATCTCAATTAGGGGAGGTCTGTCGGTCGTCCGCCTCTCCGTCGGGGGATCCCTTGCTAGCGGCAAGGTCGAAGCCACCCTGCAAGCTTCTATCGCGCCTCGCGGAGAACCCTGGTGCGGACCTGACCCAGATTCCCGTTCTTCCAGCTGCGGATAAGCTCGTTCCGGCTGCTGGCGGCGATGCGGAGGGAGTTGAGTGTGCTAAGGCGTACGAGATGCTCATGCGTTTCGCGACATCTGAGGAGAAGATCGACGACGTTGCAGAGGCGTTAGAGAACGGGTGCACGTCGAATGGTCAGGGAGGATGCGCTGTCAAGAATAAGGTCATTTGGCAAGTTCTGGACGGGATAGTAGGATGAAATGTTTAACCCGGAATGGGTGGACCTGGATTAAGATATCCGCCACGAGACATTTTCTGCAAATAGCCTTCTCTGAAGCGGTATTGCACTCAGGTTTCCGGACGTTCACAACGCACGGCGCCGAGGTCGTGGATCGTGGAGTCACTGATGGGACCCTGCTTGTGCATCGGCTTGGCGCCGGACCGCACTACTGCACCGCGGTGGGGTTTTCGTTCCAAAGATACAGCATTGGAAAGGGCGGACCAATCATGTGCCGCCTGTCCGTCCACCGACTGACATTGTTCGTGAGTTTCATTGGTCCCGCAGCTCTTGCACCATCAGGACCAAACATAGCTAGTCGAAGACTGGATGAGCCAATTAGAGCCGGCCTGTCCGTCCACTCTCAAAAGACCCAAGGCAGGTATATATATGGAAGTATGTAACGGGATGATAGCTCTCGGTGAATACCTGGATATCAAAGGCTTGAGAGATAAGCACTCAACTCCAGACTTCTGAAGCGTTAAAACGACCGCTGCTATGACGAATCAGGGATTAGCACCTACATCAAGCCGCCCAATTGAGGCGGGGTCCAACCCCGACGATGTCGAAAAGTCGGCTTCCATGAATCCGCCGAGCACGGCTCCAACACCCCCAACTTCCGCATCTATCGGCGATGAACTAGGCCTTGAGGACAATTCCAGCGTCCCGCGACTATCCTACCTGAGATTATTCTGGTTCTTCTTCTACAACTTCGGCCTGTTCGCCTGGGGGGGCCCAGTTGCCCAGATCGCCCTGATCAAGGATCGCCTAGTCATTCAGGACAAGTGGATCTCTCTCCCCCGATTCCAACGCGTCTTCTCCGTATACCAGATCTTGCCAGGGCCCGAGGCTGCCGAGTTATGCATGTTCTTTGGCTGTCTGTCTGCAGGGCGCATAGGTGGCATTATCGCCGGAATTGCCTTCATGCTTCCCGGCTTCGTTCTTATGCTTCTCGCAAGCTATCTCTACTCCCTCGCCGGCTTCGAAAACACCTACTTTAACGCTTCCTTTAGAGCGCTGCAGCCCATTGTAGCGGCAATGGTGGGACACCCTTCGCGTCGAGTTGTTTAAATGGGGATTAGGTTGCTGACTGTGTCGCAGATTCTTCGGGCAACGCATAAGATTGCAGACCACTCAGTAAGGAAGCATGACAGTCAAAAAGTCGACCCTTTTCTCATTATAGCGGCCGTTTGTACTGCTATAAACGGCGCACTCCGTATCAACATGTTAGTTCCTCCTACCTTCCCCGTTCCATTTCGGTCTTCCACTCTCCAACTTAAGTACCGTCGAGTTGTTCTGTAACGTAACGGATTGTCCTCAGTTCTTGGGTGCGCCTTATAATCTCATAAAGTACTGTATTACTGATTTTACTATGCCTTTTTTAGTTTTATTTCCCTAGGCCTCTATGGAGTTATCTACGCCCTCGTTGCACGCCGCTTATGGATTCCTGCTGGGGCCCTCTTTGTACTTCAGTATGTTGGCTATGCCATTTACGTCGTCTTCCGCGGCGTGCCGTCTCCCGTCTCCCTCGCTCTTGGTATTGCTAAGACCCCATCCACCGTCAATTTGTTCGTCCTTGGCCTAGTCGCTGGGAGTTTATCCTTTGGTGGGGCATATACTGCTATACCTTTCATTCAGGTTGAAGCCGTCCTTAAGGGCGCATGGCTCCCTCAGAGCATCTTTATCGACGCTATTGCCATCGGCAACATTCTGCCTGCGCCACTGGTCATCTTTGCGACTTTTGTTGGATTTCAGGGAGGATATGTGGATAAGTCGCTCGGAAATGCCTTCGCTGGTGCAGTCGTCATCACGTTGGGTATGTTTTTTCCGTGTTTCCTCTTTACTATTGCGGGACACAACCTGCTGGAGAAATTAGTTCGGAACAAGGTCCTCGCCAGTTTCTTCGATGGCCTCTGTGGCTCGGTCATTGGCGTGATTGCCATTATTGCTGCGCAAATCTTGAAAGCTAGCGTCGAGGGCTCCGTCGACAGATTCAAGGACAAGCCCATCGCAGAGGCGATTGAACAGACTGCTCAGGTCGGGCCTGCCGCGGTCCTTTACCTGCTTGCTCTCGCTGCTCTCTACAAGTTCACGAACAAGTACACGCCTCTTCTGTTGGTGATTTTTGGCGCTGTAGCTGGTCAATTCCTTTTCGTTGTTTAGCAGGAAAGCGGTCCAGAGTAGGTTGGCCATGTTGCTACTGTTGCTACGGACGAAAGATGTAATGTGATACTCCTAAATTACTAGTAAATAGAAGCTCTTGAGCACCTGAAAACAGTCTCATTTATCAATCCCAATTGCGGCGGAATTTGTCCTCGTCACCGAACTCTCCCGGAGGCACCCCCCAGAGCCACTTCTCAAGCGGACGACTTCTAAACCCCCAGAAAAAAAGAAGTACAAACCCAGCACAGTAGCGACACTGAAGGTCAGGGACAGGTCCATCCGAGAGCCCTTCACCGCGGCACCGCTAGGCTCACTGCTAGTCTCGGACGGGTGGTCATGCGACACCGTCCCGGACGGGGTTGCGGAGGAGTCACTGGAGCCGTTGTCGTCGTCATCGGTGTTAGTCCCGACCAAGGCGTCGAGCGTCGAGTCGGACGAAAACTCGGCCGTGACGCCCAATGCGTTTTTGCACGTCGGCGGGGCCTCGGCGCTGCCCTCGACGAACTTGACCGAGGCACACTTGCAAACGACGTTAGTATGCGCGTAATGCACAAAAGGCGCCCGATTTACATGGGCCCAGTACGTACCTGGAAGAGGATCCCGTCAGGCGTGTTGGACATGATGCCTAGAACGCCGCGCTGACCAACGAACTCGTCGGGAACGGTGACTGCGGGCTAGCAGAAGGCGCCGAGGCCGGTCTGGCGCACGATGGGGAAGATCTGGGTCCAGTTACCCTGGGCCGACTCGTCCAGGGTGATGCGGTAGAGCCAGTGTGAGAGTGGCGACGGCGTCTCCCTCGACGTGGAAGTCTGTCATCGTGTCCTCGAGAGAAGTCGGGCGTGAAGCCGCCGCAAGGGTCGTCGTGTTGGACCTCGTCCTCGAAGCCGATCGTCTCGGGATAGTTGAGGTTGAAGTGCGCCCACGCCTCCTGGGTGAGCAGGAGAGTCACCAGGGATGTAAGCAAGGACCGAGGAGACATTCTGAAGGAATAGAGGGGGGGTACAAGCATATGTGTGTGATCTTGCAACTCCAGAGCTAGCAGCGATGCGCTGAGGGACGTGTGTGTTATATACCCCGCGAGCGCACAGCTATCACTAGCTATCGCTAGCTACTCCATCCGTCACGACATGGTATCTGTCGCACGCAGAGGATGTTAGAAATCGACTTTTCGGCACCGTTGTCCACGAGCGGGCCGGTGTGGATTGAGGCTGTTTGAGCAAGTTTTGGCACCTAGTGCTTTAAATCCCCTGCTGATACGCTATAGGATGGTCTGCTCAAGTTGTGTCTCTACTTGGTGGGTAGGATTCCAACGGGGTGCTCGTTGAAAGGGAAAAGGACCGTCCATGAGGAAAAGTACATCAATTTCAGAGTAAACTATGTAGATAATTAAAGTATCCATGCTTAAATAGATAGCGGCTAAAATATTCACCCCGTCAGATAAGTCTGGGCACCGCCCCGTCGCCCGCTTTTGCTTGGCCTTGCTCACCTCTGGGCCTCACAGTATGGCCACGATTGCGATCGTGGGCGCGTTGAGCATCGGTCCGCCGGCCCTGACGCGTTTTGCCCATGTGGGAACACGATTAACGGGCTGAATCGCGGCATTGACGGCATTCTTGGGCCTTGTTTGAGGGTGGTGGAAGTTTGCATGATTGGCAATGCTTTCCGGGTGTTAGCAGCCGGAAGCTGGGCCAATCGGATGACTTCAATCTAAGCTTAATTTAGAGTGTTTTTTTTTAGGTACCTGTTGGATTACGACCCTATACTACAAAACCTCTAATAGATTGATATCCTGACCTTAGTCAGAAGGGGGGTCTGATAACTCCTCTTCCGACCGATTCGAATGACTGGCACAAGCAATTATCAATATCATCATCACTACTTTAAACACTATCCATTTGATCAAATTGACCGTAACGGATCCAACAGTACTGTAGAATCTCAATAAATTGGCACACTCTAGCCTTGCTTCCCGCCGAGGTTTTTCCATAAATAGAGGGATCCCGGATTATCTATTCAGTGCATGCACAAGAGTGGGGGGAGCTAAGGTGTGCCAATTATTGAGATTCTACAGTAAATCCAAGAATTCGATATCAGCAGTCTGTGCACAGCACAAATCAGCGAGGCCAGCTTATGTATTTCGGCACAGAATAGGTGGCGGGATGGATATGCGGAAAGAAAGAAGAGAAAAATTTACTTTTATCAATATTGTGATCTGGGCTTGCGTATGTAACACTCTACATTACGATTCCCCTATGCATGGGAATATTCTGGTCCCTAAGACTCTGCCCAGTAATATCTATTAGGTGTATTACCCCTAGAGGGTATATATTGCCTCAGGGATTTTATTCTTTCTTCTTTACTATTAGCTTTTTTTTACTCTCTATCTATAACTAATTTTAGTTTCTTATAAAATATCTTAAGATATTTTTTTTCTTTATTTTTTTCTTTATTTTTTTCTTTATTTTTTTCTTTATTTTTTTCTTTATTCTTTTCTTTATTTTTTAATAGTTATACTTCTAGTTACTATAGAATAATTAGAATAAATTATATCTTAAAAGTTAAAATTAAAAGATTAAATATTTTTTATTTAAGTAGTTTAATATAATAAGAGTTTTTATTTATTCTATTAAATTTACTATTATTTTTATTTTTTTTAAAATTTAAAATATATATAATAATATTAAGAGAATTTTATTTTTATAATATTGTATTTTTTTAATAATTAATAGTATTTATATAGTATTTAGCTAATTAGATTTTTATTTTACAATTTAAAATAAGATTTTATTTATTTATAGTTTTATATATAAATAATAAAATCTTTTTAAGTTTTTTATTTTATAAATTCTTTATTAAATTAAATAATATTTTTTCTATTTAATTATAAAATATAATAATTAACTTTTAAAATATAATAATTAACTTTTAAAATATAATAATTAACTTTTAAAATATAATAATTAACTTTTAAAATATAATAATAAGTAGGGAATTTACTATCTTTAGGGATATTAGTTATTTAATTAGATTCTTACTGCAGCTAGATATAAGAGTAACGCACAGTTACACACCCATCTAGCTAGCCTAGCTATTAGTCAGCTAGCAGGGGCCCCCTTTTAAAGAGCTATCCAGTAAGTACAGGTTCTACACTCATCAAGTGAACGCTTTACAATACAGTCATACCTACCCTATTATATCTACTGTATCACCCTAGTAAGACTAACCCTTACAATTCGTTCACTTCTACACCCTACCAGATCACTAGTGTATTATACAAGATACAAAAGACACAAAGTGCTACTGGATATAGCGGACGTACAGCAAGCGAACTATAGATACTTACTGCCATATAAGAAGAACCTAATATATCGGGCACTAAAGGAAGAGAGGAAATCCAGCTTTAAATTGAGGAAGAAATTAAAATCCTTATTTAAGAAAGCTAACTGGAAGAACCTATAGAGGAACTAGATCTTATTATATACAGTAGGTCTTAAAGTTAATTCTCTTATAATTCTAAACTCTTAGAATATTATATAACCCTACTATATTAATTCCGGTTATAAGGCTATTTAATAAGTACTTATTATTTATATAAGCCTAATTGTAAGTTAATTTTTATATAAATACTTCTGATAGCTATAATAGCCTAATAGAAAGTATTAGACTGATAATTTAAAGCCTAAAGATAAGAAGATTAAATATTTTAAGTATAACTGCTTAAGTAGATATTAAAAGAGTTAGAACTTAGAGTTTTAAAGGAATATAAATAGGTATCTCTATATATCTATACTACCTTTTAAGAAAATATAAATAGTATAGAAATAGATAACTGAATTTAAGCTATTAGGGATATTAATAACCTTAGGATAGCAGTAAAAAACTATTAGAAGATTAATTAGTCTATAACTAAACTGTATATAATATTATAAACTTAATAGTGAGTATATATTAAAAGTCTAATAAATTCTATATAGAAGGACTTTATAGACTTCCTTTAGAAATAGTATATAGACTCTAAATAGAAAGAGATTAAGTTTTGGAATAATCTTATAGAGCTATAGTAATATCCTAAGTAGTTATCTATAGACTACTTTAATATATAGAGAGCTATTTATACTTCTTTAGGTACTATACAGCTAGAGGATAATATAATTTTAGCTTATTAATACTACTTTAGCCTTTAGCTAAAAGTAAAAAGAGAGATCTATAAGATATAGATTAACATTCTGCAGGCTTAAGAGTTAGCTTAAAAAGCCTAATATCTATAGCAGCACTTTAGCTCTAGTAACTAATAATAAAGCTAAAAAAGGAGCTATTCCAGTAATAGATAAAACAGACAGTCTAAAGTACCTTAACTAGAATCTTTAAGCAGCTTGCTAAAAAGAAGAACCTTTTCTTTTAAAGGCTAAAAAAGCTACTTCTTTTAATCTAAAGGAATAGAGAGTAACTATTTAGGAAGTAGAAATTGCAAACTATATAGCAAATAATCTATAAAACCCAATTTTATAGATATTTAATATTATAAGTATAACTAATATAGTTACTATACTCCAGATTGCTAGAAGTTATAGAAGAACTAGCTGCAGGCAAAATATACTCTATACTCTAAACTAGTAAATATCCAATCTATTAAATAACAAGTTAAAGAATTAAATTCCTTAGGAAATAAAAAGGTATAAGATCTCCAATAAGGACCTTAATACTAAAACCTAAGCTAATTTCTATTAGTTAAATTATCTAAAGATAAGTACTTATTCTTTAAGTACTTAATAAAAAAGAAATCAGTATAGATATAGATATATATATATAGATATCTCTTATTAGTTACAGACTGATATAGAGACTAAGTCTATAAGCTATTAAAAAGTAATAAGCTCTAAGCCTATAAAGCTTTAATAGGGATATTATACTAGTACTACCAGTATATTAGCTGACCTTCTTCCTAATAAACTATTAAGGGTTCCCAAGGAAAATCCAATACCTATTTGTGGAAGTATTACGCCCTAAGGGAGCTAGTAATCTGCTTCTATCTTCTAAGGCTATAGAAGATAAAGGGATTATTATTAATACCTGTATATACTTATAGAGCTATATATCTATCTTACTGCAGGATCTAATATCCTTTACTAGAGATTTAGTAGATATAGGAGAGAAGGTATATATTATGTATATATATAGTATACTCTTACTGAATAAACAGCTAATAGTTATCTTAGGTAAGACCTAAGATAAGGATATAGGAATTCTATTCTTAAAGCTTAAGTTAGAGTAAGAAACTTTTAGTAAGGAAGCTATAAAGAAGATACCTCTTTTAGATAGAGCTAAATACTTAATTAAACTACTTAAGGATAAAGAACTGCTATTAGAACGGATATATCCTACTAATAAGAAATAGGTAGTTATTATTTATAAGTATCTCGCTGAGAATATAGAAAATAGGCAGATCTATTACTCTATAAGTAGAGCTAGAGCTCTTATTCTTTTTATACCTAAGAAGAATAAAGAGATTAAAATCTATATAGACTATTATAGTCTAAATACTATAACAGTTAAGAACTATTACCTGCTGCTATTAATTAGCAATTTCCTTAATAGACTATTAGAAGTAAAGTGGATCTTAAAGATTAATATTTAGAATATCTATTATAGAATCTAAATTAAAAAGGAAGACTGCTAGAAGATAGCCTTCTGCACTAAATATAGATACTTTAAGTATATAGTTATACTATTTAGGCTAACTAATACTCCTGCTATTTTTTAGGTGTATATCTACTAGACACTTATTAAATTACTGAATACCTACTGTATTATATATCTTAATAATATTATAATATACTTATAGATATAAGAATAATACACTAAAAATATTAAAGAAGTATTATAAAAACTATAGTAGTTCTAGCTGTATATAAAACTGTCTAAGTGTATATTCTCTACTAGTAGGAAGTTAAGTTCTTAGGGTATATAATTACTTAAGAAGGCCTAGATATAGATTTATTAAAGGTTTAAGTAGTAGCTAAGTGGCTGATATCTATTAGTATAAAGGATATCTAAGTCTTCTAGGGATTTTATAACTTCTATTGTAAGTTTATTTCTAGGTATTTTAAGATTACAGCACTATTAATAGAGCTCCTAAAGACTAAGAACTAAAAGATAGGTTTTCTTTAGGGATTAAAATAAGAAGAGGCATTCTAAATATTAAAATCTGTATTCTGCTTAGTAACTATCCTAAGATATTAAGATCTAAAGCTATAAAGCCGGGTAGAGATAGATATATTACTAAAGGCAGTTTTAGGTATTCTAATTTAGTTATATAGAGACTAATAGAGGCTAGTAGTATACTGGTTTAAAAAGCTTTCTAATATAGAGTATCACTAGGGTATTAAACAGTAAGAGCTATTAGCTATTATTAAAAGCCTAAAATACTGGAGTTACTACCTTTTTAGGTTATTAGATAAGTTCCTTCTATTAATAGACTATAAAACCTTAAGGGGGTTATTAAGGTACTAGCTAGAAATCTTTATAGAAGACTAGCTAGATAGATATACAGATTAGCACTATTTAACTTTAATATTAAGTATCAGCTAGAGAAATTAAACCTAGCTAATAGAATCTCTTATCGACTAGACTATATAGAAGGGGAAGTAAAGTATAATAATATACTCTCTATACTAGCTTAAAAGCTATATATAGTTAATAAACTCCCACTAGATATCTAATAAATAATTAGTAGATTAAAAGGGAGAATAGAAGTTACTAAAGTATATATATAAGTAGTGCAGATAAGCCTAATAGGCCTTACTAAACCTTAAGTTAAGATATAGATATTTTTATCCTAAGACTGAAATTAGAATACTACTAAAGAAAGTTAGATACTGAAAGTATTAATCTCTATTATTATAAAAAGTACTAAAAGAGCTTAAGTAATAACAGATTAAATAGAGAAAACTTAGTAAGAGTAAACCTTTTATAGAAGTCTAGAGGATTTATCTAAAGCTAGAGTTATTAATCTAGAGTAATATATTCTACACTCTATTATAGAAGAGTTAATAGAGGGCAAAATAGTATTTTTATTACAACCTTCTGTAAAGTTAGAAGAACTAATCTAAGAACTGCAGGCTGGAGATTAATTCTATTAGCTACAGTTAGAGAAAGTTTAACAGATAACTAGTAATAAGTTAGAAGGATACTATTATAATAAATAGAGTATACTCTTTTTTAAAAGTAGACTTATAATTTCTATATAAGAAGTATTAAGATTGGAAATTCTATATAGATATTATAATAACCTAAAAGCTAGGTATATAGAAGCTTAAAAAACTTTTAAGCTAATTAGTTAAAAGTTCTATTAGAATCTAATTGGAGATAATATAGCAGAATATACTGCTAGATATTAATATTATTTTTAGAGTATATACACTAAGGTATAAGCCCTATAGTATATTGTAATTCTTACTGTTACTAGCTTATCTATTCTAAGAAATAAGTATAGACTTTATTATAGGGTTACTAAGTAGTACTTAAATAGATAGTAAAGAATATAATATAATTCTAAATAATTATATACTATATAACTAAATTTATAATCTTCTTACTATATAAAAAGACCTTAATAGCAGTCTAACTGGTATAGCTAATCTATAAGTATATAGAATACCAATATAAAACTCTAGAGGGTATTATTAGTAATTAAGATAAACTTTTTTATAAGTTAATTCTAAGGAGATCTTATAATAGAATAGATAACTACTTAATAAATATTAACTGTATATACTATCTACAGATAGATAGTTAGACTAAAAGAATAAACTAAATTATAGAAAGATACCTCTAAATCTATATAGATAACTCACTACTATAGTAGGCAGTATAGTTACTAGAGGCTATATTTATATATAATAACAGTTACTACAGCACTATTAGAGTCTCTCTAATAGAGGCACTATATAGATATCACCCTAAAATTATAAAATATATACTCTAATATTTTAAGACTCTAATTTAGGGAGTTATTAAGTATATTATAACTCTTTAATAAGTATATACTAAAGTATAAGAGGTATAGTAATAGATAGTAGAGTTACAGACTAAATACTATAATAAGAGATATTAAGTATAGAAATATTAAATAGAGTAGACTGTAGGCCTTTCTATAAGGAATTTCCAATTTAAATACTGCAAACTAGCCCCTAAGTATATTAAGGTTACTATTACTAAAAGAATTAGAAAATAGGCCTATTAGGTCTATTTGCCCAAATAATATAGATATATATATAATATATTCTTAGTTTTATTTCTGAAACTATAGCCGGAAGCTTAATAAGTACTTAACGGATACTTAATAAACCTCTTTAAACTGAAAGAAGATAAAAATAAGTAGGAAGTAGAAGAAATTATAGTTAATAAGAAGGTTAGAGATAATACCTTCTATCTGGTAAAATAGATAGAATGGCCAGTAGAATATAATACTTAGGAACTACTAAAATACTTAATAAATATATTATAAATAATCTAGAGGTATTACTACTAAAAGAAGTAAAGTTACTAGAAGTAGAATAATAAGTAATATAGCTATTACTTGCAGAATATACAATAAGTATATAAACTTAGATACTATATTTTAAACACTCTAACTTAGGAATAGACTAAATATATTAAAAAAGAATATAACTACAAAAAATATAACTAGAGATATTCTTCTATTTAGTAGGAGTCTTATAGGTACAGTTACTACAGCAGATAGAAATACTTACTAAGTAAGTAATAGACCTTAAGTAAATAGAAGTCTTAAATAAGATAGAAGCCTTTAGCTTATAAGCTAGCAGTAAATATAATATAAGATAGTATCTATTTAAAGTAAAATACAAATAAATTAGCTAATTTATCTTTCTTTTTCTCCTTATACTTATTTTTAATCTCTTTTTTCTCTTTTTTTTTCCTTCTTTTTATTAATCTCCTTAAGTAGTAGACAAATAGTAGCCTGATGTACAGCAGGAGATATAGCAGGCAGACTACTAGTAGCACTATAGTAAATAGGAGGAGCACTAGTAAAAATAACAGAAGGGGTAAGAGTATTATTACTATAGTACTTAAGGATAGCAGTCTTAATAGATACTGAAAAATTATTAGGATATACCGATAAAGAACCCTTAGAGGGTATAGAAGTAATAGCTGTATATTTAGCTACTGATAGATAATAGAATGCTAAGAGAAGAGTTTAAGTTTAAATAGGTTTATAGCAGTAAAGAGAGGTAGTTAAGTCTAACTGCTTCTATAGCTTAGCTGTAAATATACTAGATAATAATTCCAGTTAAAAATAATTAATAATAGTAAAGATAAGAGGGATAAAAACTTACTATATAGTTAGTTTAAAGCTTAACTAACTAGGAGGAATATAATATCTTCTGGTATAAAAGTGCAGAGTATTTAGTATCTATATTATAAATACTTACTAAGTTTTTAATAAATTTAAAAAGATAGTACTATATAGCTAAAGCTATTTTTACAGACTGAATAATTCTCTATTATCCTAAGTTAGAGGGAGAAGATATAGTATCAGACTAATTTTAAAAGGTATATCAGTTTAAATAGTTTTAATACTATTAGATAGCACCTATAAGCTTAATAGAGATCTAAAATAGTTAGAATACTTAATAGATAAATAATAAATATTAAGTAAATACCTACTATACTGTATTTTTAGTTAGATACCTTATAAATAGTATAATAAAAAGATAAAAAGCTATATATATAAATATAAGAGAAAGAGTAATACTTCTATATTAAATAGTACAAATAGAATATAACTCTATTCTTTATACTCTAGAATTTATTATTAGAAAATAGAAAGTCAGCCTAAAATTAAATTTTAAACTTCTCTAATACCTTTTAGGCAACTATAAAAATAGATATCTTAGCAGTAACTTATCGGACAAAAAGCAAATAGATAATAGAGAAAAAAGATTTAAAAAGATTAAGAAAAGTTAAAAGACTTAAGAGAAAAGATAAAATATAACGGCAGATATATAAGATAGTATTGGCAGTAGTATTAAGAGAAAGAAGAGAAGCCGGAATCCTATACAAACAGAAATAATAATAAATATTAACCCCAGAATTACAGGCCAATACCAGTCTGGCTGCAACTCGCCGGGCGCTCGGACCAACAATAATAATAACAATAATAACCCCGCCCTGCAACATACTGAGGACGGCTGATTCCGGAGACTATACGATGACTATACGACGACCATATGAGCTACTATATTAAGCTTCCCCAGAGGTTAATACTACACCTCGGGACGAGGCTTGCAAGAGGGGGAGATAATTATAAGAGTGGCGCACAGTTGCGCACCCATCTAGCTAGCCTAGCTATTAGTCAGCTAGCAGGGCCCCCCTTTAAAGGGCCATCCGGCGAGTGTGGGTTCTGCACTCGTCAAGTGAACGCTTTATAATATAGTTATACCTATCCTATCATATCTACTGTATCACCCCTGGTGAGACCAACCCTTACACTAGAGTTAAAACTGCTATAGCTTTCTTTAATAGAAAAGGCTATACAGAATAGAAACTAGTGGTCTGACCTATTAGAGCCTATAAAAGAGCTTTTAGATATATAGATAGAAGCAAGTAAAAAAGCATCTCTCTTATAAGATTATTATAAGGATAGCTATTTAGCGATATCCTCAGTTATAATCAGTCTTCAGCTTAATTTACAGTCTTTCTAGCCTATTTTCTTCAGTCTCTTTTAGCAAACTATTTAATTAAATAGTACTGAAAGCAGTAACTATTAGTTCTATTTATTTGATCTATTTTCCCCCGCATTTAGTCCCAACCTCTATCTGCTATAGCAGATATATTATACCTTCAGTTATTACTAAAGCTGCCTTTTGGGTGGGTTGTGTGTTTCTAGTGTCTCTTATCTCTACTCACTACTTAATAATAATTACTATTAATATTAATTATATTTTATAAATATTATTTTAAAATTTATTAAAATTTATAAATTAAAATTTATTTTTTATAACTAACTTTTTAAAAATAAACATTTTAATATTAATTATTATTTCTAATTTCTAATAAATTGAACTTATTATTAATATTAAAATATATTTCAATATTAAATAAAATTTAAACTAAATACTACTAAACTCTTATAGAGAATATAAAAAAGATACTTTAAATCTAATTTTTATTAAATTAAGCTGCTTAAGATATTTAGATATTAGTAGAAAATTTACTAAAGACAGCTTGCTATCTGCCTACTATTAACTAGAATCTGCACTTAGCTTAGAATGTGTATAAAATATCAAAGTTCATTGAGTGCTTTCAGGGTACAGCAGTAGTAGTTATCAAAGGAAGGATGGATTGGTTGAGACAGCTTGGTGACGATGGAAGAGCTTGATTTCTCCCTAACTGACGGCCTGAAGGGCCGTATTTTATAGAGGAATTAGAATACAATAGATGTCTTAGGGCAGGGATTGTGATCAGCCCACTGATAGCAGGATGAGCTGTTGGGCCTATTCGTCCGTCCGGGAAAATAACAGTCCGTAAAAAACACATCAAAATCGTATGCTGTTGACTGCCGAAGTCGGCGATGTGATATCTCTGTTCCGTCTGACACGTGTCTTGCAGCACACCTACCATGGGGAGTTTGTGAACCTGTGACGATCTTGACTCTTCCCTCACATGAATTCCTAATGCGTTCCTCTCGGTTTCAGTTGCCGGCCGTGGCTGTGCTGCATCTTGGCCACTGCTGCTGGGCTCAAGAGACTGTGGGAAGACGCTCGCGTCGCTGGAGGGGTATTGGTGCTGTCCTTGCCATTTCGACTGCGCCGACAATCCAGCGCCATAAGGGTTCGACATGCGTGGGGGACTTACTGGCTTCCGAGACGGATCGTATTCGTTGAAGGGCCAACTGTGGTCCGTATCGCACTGCCTGGTGACAAGCATTTGAACGGGATGAGGCCTTTAGCTCTGGAAGGTGACGGTGTCTTCGGAGGTTGAAGAGAGAATTTCATATGGCTGTCGAGGCTATAGACCGAGGCAACACAGTGCAGCTCCTGGAAATACCGGCTGTAAAGACTGCCAGCTACCTAGACGTATTGCGGAGGTTCAAGATGGGGGAAGAGAAATATCGTCGAGGATCTCTCGTCCAGCTTTTCCGTTGGTCAAGGAGTAACGAACGACGAGGACGGTATGCTTGGTTATGCTACGGCGATCAAACAAGCTAAAAAAAGGTCAGATCTCAAGAGGGAATCAACACTCATAAGAATCTGCCTGGGTCGGCTGGGAACGAATGTAGTGGTTAATGGGTGGAAGAAGGAAGAGAGGTCGGTCGAGGACAAGGAGTGAAGTCGCAAGGGTACCGGAAGGAAAGTCAAGGTGCAAATAGCATCTCAAGAACCAGCAACCAGCTTGAGTTCAAGAGGGGGAGGAATTAAATATTCAATGCCGCCAAAGAGGTAGGGCTGGGACGGGTTCCATGAGCACAACGTTTCTTTGGTGGGGACTGATCGACCTGCATCCCCTGGTCTGCATCCGCAATCCGCAACTAGTACGGTAAACCCTTGCTGAGCGGTCTGAACATGGCCGTCATCCTTCAGAGACCCTGGTCCTACATACGGCAAAAGTGTGATTAATCCGAACGAGGGTGACGGAAGAAGGGTCGACATAAGATCCTGACAGAGGAGGGTACCAGGGACATACGCGAGCAGTGGAAACAGCGGCGACAAAGCGTGGGGTGTGAGTGGTGGCGTGCCGGCAGTCGTGGCAGCAACAGAACGACCCGCAATTAGAGCGCTCACAGCCTCATAGGCAGCAAGACCCAACATAGTCAGCCCTCCACAGGGACAACGGCAGCAAATCGAGGCCAGTTCGGTGCTAGTTTGTCTCTGCGCCCACGGCAGAACGGGCCCAACCAAGCCACGCCATCGAAAGGGGATATCCAAGGAGTCGAGAAAGGGGCCGAGTCGTCGACAACGACGAACACCAAGGGAGCGGAGGAAGAAGCAAAAAGAAGAAAAAGGGAGAGGAAATGAAGATGTCAAGTCCTCATGCAGGGAATGGAGGGAAAGAAGGATGAGGCCAAGATGAAGGTGAAGGCGAAGGGAAACGCCCGGAGACGTTGGATGTTGATCGTTGGATGTTGGGCGTTGTTGGATTGGATGTTGGCGAGTAAGAAAAAGCAGACGAGACAGGTCTCGAGTCAGGGAAGACCCCGGGATTCCAGGGTTCTCTACTCCGTACGTAGGAAGGAGCCTAATAGATACTTCTACGGAGTAGAGGCACGCACTTGCCTGCTACTTCCAGGTAGCTGCTAGATGAGAGATGGCCCATGCGCCTCTGCGTTACACTCTACATAATAAAACTACATTTTGCTAGCCTCCATCCTCCGGCTCCTCCGCGATACTCTGATGATGAGATGCTCCCCTCCCCTTCTTTCTCTCTCTCTCTCTCTCTGATGCCTCTCACATTTCTCTTTCGCTTGGCAGGGGAAAGAAAACCAAGCATGGTCCATCGCCATTAATCAACTTTAGCCCCGTTTCACATTGGGCAATTTTAAGGTCGAAGCCGGGGTCACGGGCCAATCAGCGCCGACTGGGCCCGCACGGGCCTTGCAGCTTGCAGCGAGCTTTCATCTCAAGAAGGATCCTGATGACATTCATACAGTACACTATAAGTTGCAGTACTGTAGATATGGACTAACCATGGATCGATCCCAAAATTTCACGCCGCTGGCTATCGCTTGCTCTTCGTGTTTTGATCCACCGCCTCTTGCTTTGCTCGAATCACAGGCACTGGCTGCTCTCCACAAGAAATTATGTCGGCCTCTCCTCTCCGCTCTTCTTTTATCCCTCTGTCGGTACAGCTTTGGTCTCCTCCACCGGCCCTGGCGTCGGGCTCTGGCGCAACGGGTCCGGGTTGTGAACTGGTGCTGGCAAGGAATCCAGTTTCTGCCCACTTGCCAGTCGTACACTCCTCTGCTTGCCCCGGACCACTTGTCCGGGACAAGTTGTCCCCGTCTCCACTCGATCTTGAAGCATCTCGTCTAGCATCTTGTTCATCTTGTCGACACTCCGGGTCCGCTTCTTCTCCGCCTCTGCCACTAAGGGACTGCTCGCTAGCAGCCGATTTTCATTTTTGACCAGGTGCAATATCAGATAGGTGGACTGGCATTTCCACGGCTTGAACTATGCTTTACATGGGGTCATCACCCGCGTTCGCGCGTTCGGTACAAACCGCTCCTGCGTAAGAGATTTAATTTCTGAGCTGTCGCAGTTGGAAAGTCGAAAGATGATGCGAACCGTGATTGCAGGTAGTCGTCCATCTGCATGCGAGGTGGTTTCGCCGAGCCAGTCATTTAAGTGTGCCGTGAGCTCTGCCAGTGTGACTTACTACTTCAATTTGCCAGTCGTCGCTATTTGGCTCCCAGTCGAAGCGCTCCAATTGGCTCATGCTGCAATACGTTTCGACACCTGGTTTCTGCCCGCGTAGCTGAGAGCACGACAAGCTGTCCCAACTCCGTTCCCTTGTCCTGCAGAACCATGACAGGACCCCCGAGACGGAACTAGCCAAGGTCTTCTTCCCTCCCGCTTCCATTGCTTTCAAGTATTTTGTTTTCTCAGTGACTTCTTGAAACCCAGAGGAGCTGCACCAGGACGTACAGCTCCCCTCTTTCATGTTGAAGTGGCCTCTAGACGTTGGAAGCAGCCACATCGACTGCGCAAACGGCCTGAGACCCAACATCCAGGTATGGCCAGCAAACAGCCAACTCCCCCCTCTCACCACTGCGATTTCATGTTTCGCTCAATGCTTTCACCGATACCTTGCCTCTATACTCCAATACGAGGCCTTCGCTTATGCAATCGCAAGCCCAGCAAGTCGTCACCTCCAAGGCTGACATCGTCAACCTCGACCAGACGGTGGTCAACGTCCATCTCGCGTTTCAGGTTCCCACGGGCATGCCTCGAGCAAACTTTACCGTGGGAATCTCAGTCCCTTGGGCTATGTCGTTACCGTTGATCTTCGCCAGTTCCCCCAAGATCTACAGTTAAAGGATCTCAAATATAATGGCTTTCGAAACATTCCCTCAACCTGTGGACTCTTGGCTTGAGGTTGAATTTACCGGAAAGCCAAGAGAGGTTCTCGTCCACGCGAAGGTCGCTATACTGCTTGAGATCACCGTTGACGGGCTCTTCTATGGTGACAACAAGTACAACAAATGTAATCTACAAAGGGTCACGAGGCTCAAGCGCAAGTGTATGGTAATGAGACTATGCCCCAGCTACTTCAGGGAGAACTTGTAAGCCCTCGAGGAGGAGATAGCACGAATAAGCCACGTGGGAGATGTGACCACCCACTGGCGTAGGTTGAAAAACTGTCAGCGCGAGCTTATCTTTGAGGCGTTTGAGGAGGACTGTTTAGAAAAAGATGAGATAAAAACCACGCTTGAGGCATTAATTAAGGAGAAGCGAATTGCCTACCTGGAGGAGCTGGCTGAGAGATCTGAAAGATTGACGGTGTGGATGTTAGATAGATTAGCGGCTTTCTTTCGTCTCTAGCTTTGTAATGGTCTAGGCACAATACTAGGTCAGCCTCTTCAATACCTTCTGTCAGACGGAACAGACAAGGATGTCACATCGCCGACTTCGGCAGTCAAAGGCATACGATTTTATATGCTTTTTATGGACTGTTATTTTCCCAGACGGACTAATAGGCCCAACAGCTGATCTCGCTATAGTGGGCTGATCACGATCCCTGTCCTAAGACATCTATTGTACTCAAATTCCTCTACAAAATACGGCCCTTCAGGCCGTCAGTTAGCTAGAAATCAAGATCTTCCATCGTCACCAAGCTGTTCCCACCAATCCATCTTGTCTGATACCTTCTAGATGGAGACTATCAAACTGTGCAGCATCAACAGCCCAGTGACATATCGAGCTACTTGCCCATGATCGCAAAAGATTCTAAACGTCATAAACAGAAGTATGTCACAGATTTGTATATAGCAAGCACCGCAATGCATAGGATCTTAGACTATGCTGGCTACTGTCTTGAGAATTGAAGTGGACTATGCTCAAGCCAGCTTGTCTGGTTTCATCTATCTCAGAAGCCGGCAATATCTAATGCACTAAGTTAGGCCATCTCTGGAACTCACGATCTCCTACGTTACATAATACGTCCCGTAACAGCCCCGGTTCTTATTGTGTAGCTTCCCGGATCATGCCAACACATGAGAGAGATGAAGGCACATCAGCTCTTGTCCTCTCCTCTGTTCAGGTAAGCTTACGTCACTCCCCACCTTGATTTAGCGGAGCTCACCCTAGACAGTTTTCCCCTTTACGATGAATCCAAATCAATATGACTCTAGATTCATCAGGCTGCGCCATCCTTTGATCTTGCACCCCGCAGACACACATACTGGCGGATCCCGGCAGCACCCGGAACCATTGCCGCTACGATGGAGAATTGGAGAGGTCGGAATTTAAGCCTCAATGGAACATGAGCTGATGTGCTGCATCTCGGGCGGATGTGGCGTCCTTCAGGTCAAGGGTTCTGGCAGCTTAGCATGTTGTTCTAGGTAAAGCCCTTCAGCCCATGCTCGACATATATTGCCCACTAGCCCGCAACTTGAGAGTTTGTGTTATCGCCGTGGGCGCACTCGGCCATCTTACACTACACCTCCTAATCGACTTAGCCAGGGCTCTCTACAGCTGAAACCGACCGACGAAATTGCATAGTCCGGCACTGGAGAGAGAGAGCGGCTGGGCGAGGTGTAAATATAACTAATTAGTGTTCTGATCGACGATGGTTCATGAGTTTGGGAGATGAGTGACCTTCGATAAAGCCACTAATCTCCCAATCCTATGAACTTGCCGGAACTAATTTTGCAACGGCCTGCAGTGGCTGAGGTCTGGAGCACTATAATCTCGTCATCCACGTTGGTGGCGTTGACCATATCAGCCCAGAAACGGCTCCGCTCGCGCCCTGGCGCCTGAGCGCTTGGGCCAGCTCTTGTCTGGAACTTGGATGTGCTGAGGACCCTGGACCCTAGCATCATCCCTTGTGCCCTTGATGCCGATTCCCCCGCGGGCTCAGCCCCCCAGATGGTGAGACCGCCCCCTCCTTGGGGGGATCAGCGGGCCACCAATGGCAGACGTTTGGGGGAAGGATTCAGTACCCGGCCCCTCGCAGATCCTCCTTTGCCAAGGGTAATCAGGTGCAGGTCCTGTTGTACGCTCGATCCAGGTTGATCTGTGGTTGAGGTGGTACCAACTTACATGGATGGCTTCCCTCCCCGATGACTCGAAAGATACGAGAGGAGGAGGACGCGTGTGCACGTCCAAGAAAGCCTACATCAGCACAGCTATACATAAGTAGTTCAACGCCTCCTGCGAACGATTCCTCATTTGACACCAGCTGCCTGCCAGCTGCCTGTCGGTCATCCGTCCGGCTCTCACCACACTCGCCCAGCTGCATTGTGTGCTTACGCTGTATTTTCCGCTCCCTATTTGTGTCTGTCCAGAACGTGTCCTCTTCAATCGTGCGTCTCCTTCATTTAATGCGCCTTGGTATCCCTTTTCGATTCTGGATCCTCGATTCTCGATCCCCGAACCGCGACAACATCAGCGCTACTGGCCCGCCGTCGTACGACCCAACATCATCCGCGACGCGAACTCCACCCGACAGCTAACCGCCATCGCCATGTCATCGTAAGCCGCTGACAGAGTTCTCGAGGTCGTCTTTTGGTTGCTCTGGGAAATTCTGCTACGATGAGTTTGCCCAAGCCGCCGACGTCGCTGGACGGTTCGTGCTCCGTCATCTACGAGAACATCCTTTACTCTTTCACGCCCAAGGCCTTCTTGTCGCTGTCTTTAGAGGAAGGTGCAAAATGGAAGAAGCTGGAGATGGGAGAGAAGGTTTCGGGGGCCGTCTGTATTGGGGCGACCCCAGGTGATGCAGCTCAGGCCGGCCTCTTCGTCGTCGGTGGAACCGGCGGCTCGGATGGCTATACCGGGCTGCAAAAGTACACCTACTCGACCGGCAAGTGGACTACTATCACCCCCTCCGAGTTGATTACCAAAGATCGTCAGTGGCATGGCTCGACGTACATCAAGGGCAACGATGCCATCCTCATCTACGCCGGCAGCCGAGACGGAGTCCCGGCCCCCTCCGGCGAAACCTTCACCATCCAGGCACGCGAGCCCTACAGCGTTAACTCCCATGGCCCTAGGTCTAGCCCCGGCGTCAAGCCTATACTCCTCAGCTGGTCCGATGCCGATGCTTGCTTGGTCGATGGCGACACTGGAAATATCGCCGTTGCCTTGTTCAATCCGACTACAGGCTGGAGGGAATCGGGAGCCACCTTGGCGGAACCACCGTCGAAGGACTCGAGTTCCATTCAGGCGGTTGTGATGCCGGGGGATGATGGTTCTAAGAGCCTCTACACCTTCGATCTCTCACAATCCCCCAACCTGGTCCGCCGATTTGTTCTCCAGGACGCCTCCGGCGCGCCCCTTTCCAACTCGGCCGCCGTCACCAATGAGAAGCGCGATCTGTCCCTGGACGACTGGCCAGAGTACAACTCGACGCTTGCACCAACCGCTACGCGGCAGAATTTTGCCGTTGCCCAAGACGCAGACGGCAAGGTTGTCTTCTCTGGTGGTAATTCCGAAGAGTCTCTTGCTATCTTCGATGCTAGCGAGAACTCGTGGCTCGATGCTACCGAAGTGTTCGAGGTCGAGAAGCAAAAGGTTCTGTCCGAGGGCACATTGACCTCTTCGGCTTTCTCAACTACCCAGACAACTAGCTCGGTCAAGTCGACCAAGTCAACTTCTACCAAGACGAGGTCGTCAACCTCAGAGACCTCAGAGGTCTCGTCGACCTTTGCGACCTCAACTATCTTGTCACCAGGCAGCTCAACCGCTTCTCTGACAATATCCGAGGCCAGCGCCTCAGACACTACGGATGCTACAGGTGCGGCCCCTGGCAGCAGTGGCGATGATTCCGGTCTCAGCTCCAATGTCATCCTGGGTATCACACTTGGATCGATCCTCGGATTCTTGGCCTTGCTTGGTCTGCTGCTGTTACTCTTAGCGCGGCGATGCAAGGCTAGCAGAAACAGTATGGAGGCTAGCAGCGCCAGGGACTTTCCCTCCGATGAGAAGGACCCGATGGCCTTTGGCAACGGCCCACGCCAGCCGCTCTCGCCCGATCATTTCCGCGGCCATAACGCCACGCTGTCTCAGGAATCCTACTCATCCATGGCTATTTTGATGGGTCGCGCCGGGAAGCAGAAGACCAGCCTGACGCGGAAGCCTAGCAATGATACGACTCGAAGCTCCGGCAGCTCTTTGCACAAGCAGCTGAAGGCCACCATCAGCAAGCCCATTCTGCAGGGATACGGCACCAGGGGCATTGCTTTCGACCCGACCGTCGCAGAGCCCCGACCCCGTGCGGGACCCATGGAAGTCCAGGACGGCATGCGGAGGAGCTCTGGCTGGAACCGATACTGGTCCGGCGGCAGCGCATTACAGATCCTCGGCTTCAGTGGTTCCAAGAGGACAACCGTTGGCTCTGAGCGGAGCTCCCGCTACTCCGAGTCCACGCACCATCGTAACACGAGGGCCAGGCAGGACTCAGCAACTGTTCCACCGCTGAACTTTGACTTCCGCCCTGAGGTCAACCGGGTCAATTCCGGCAGCCCTGTTGTGGCCGAGTACAGCAAGATCGCCTTCAAGGATGGAGTAGCGGGCAAGGTCGAATGCCCCCCTTCGAGGACGTCGTCGTGGGGCTACTCCAGCGGCATCCCGGAGACCGTCAACGAAGCCTGGGACTCTACCTTCAGCTCGAAGCCCTGGGGTGCTGACCGTGCGCCCAGCAGCGCGTACAACCCCAGCTTCTACTTCGGAACGCCGCTCTCCCCAAGCGTCACGAGCCCGCGGAATCCCCCTACAGGTGTGAGCAGCCAGCCTCAGCTTGCAATGGCCTCGACATCGTCAGATATGAGCTGGCTGAATCTCGGTGACCGGTCGCGAGTGTGAAGTTCTTTTCGGCTACAAACTTGGTGGAGCCGTGGATACCCGCATCACCTGCATGGAACGGTTCAAGATGAAGTTTCGACAAATTCTCTCTACGCTCATATATAAATACGGCACTCCCTCACACCCTCCCTGGGACCTAAATCCCCGGAGGAGAGATATTTCTTTTTCCTAGTCTCTTGATAACCGCTGCATAACTCGGCGCTGACATCTCTCAGTCTTAACCTAATCTGTCTCATATTCGGTTTTTTTTTTTTACTTCTTGCTGTACATTCTAGATGCGGACCCGGGACTGGTCATTCTCTTGCTTGATCGTTGTGTTCTTATAATACCACAATCTCCTGTTGTATGTAATTGGCTAGAAGCACAGATGGAGGAGGCTGAAGGGGGGGAGAAAAGTCAGGTGGTGTTGTAGCAGAGGACGTCAGCTGAGTCTCGACTTCGTAATCCTCCGTGTATAAAAAAGCTATCATACGCCGAACAGTGGCGACATCGAATACCTTTACATTTAGGACCTTCATTCTGGCTTCCTATACTCTGCGTAAGCTCCCCACACTCAGGCGTGTTGCGTTTTCACATGAAAGTGCCTGGAAGTCTCCTCGTAATACAGCAGCAATAACTGAGGACTGCGAGCAAACAATGGCTTTGTGGAGGTAAAACTGCTGCCCCTGGCAAGCTAGAGTAAAGTCGCTGTATTCTTCAGAATGTAAAAGCTTGGATAGAACGGAAGAACTTTAAGATGCCATTAGTTCTGGTTCGAGGTTGCTAGGAGTGAATCTCAAAATAAATTTCAATTAGGCAACTAATCGTACTCCCCCGCCTCAGGGAAACACAAACCCTGCCGCGTCGCCAGTTAGAAGCCACTTGAAACTCAAAATCTCCACTGGCGCATGTGAAGTTTGGGTAGAAAATGGATCGAATAGGTTACGCCTCTTATCCCTATTATTAAACGTTTCTTTTTTGAACGCCACTAATACAACCAAATATACAACCATTTTTACTAAATTACTTGTCCAAAATGTCAACGGCGTTAACGTATGGTGGATTCAATGGAGTTGACCCCATGCAATCACTAGTGCGGTTTTGAAATAAGTGGTGGTTTTAACGGCGCAGCTTTATGAGGAACAACACGAGATGAGTTTGTGGAGGATAAGCCAACGCCACTTCCTGGCGACAGTAATAAAAACCCGCATTCATCAGAGGGGATCACCGGGGAGGGGGGCACCGTTGTGTCGCGCCCTCCCCCGGCGACATTAGGATCGTCCGGACGACTTGTCTAACGCGTATTTATCCCGAGAGACCCAAAGACAATCGAGGCTCGCGCCACTCAGAAAATGTTCAGACGTGGACATAGGCCATATTGTGTGAAGATTGGTCAAGTTAAGTCAGAAGCTTTCATGTTGTCTCCTCGATGGGGAGCTCCACCCGACCCACGGAGCGGTTCGCCACTAATCAAAGACTAGCCACGGAGACGATTCCTTGCAGGGGACGGCTTGGATGTGCCTGTGTGGCAGCATGGTGCCAGCCAGGGTCGCTCGACGGGATGTGGAATGTGGTCTGCCTGGGGAAAACGTCGGTTCATTTATTAGACCCTTCCCCTGTGGGGAACCTGAATCCCGACGAGTCCCTCGATGTCTCTTCCGCGGATTGGTGCGTGGTTCTATTCTATCACTGTCTCCCCAGTTGGGTCCTATTTAGACGACACTAGTCCCATCTGGCTTTCCAACGTCCCTTCTCTTTCATTTTTCTCCAGTCAAAAATAAGACCTGTTGCCACCACGGATCCATCAATCCCTGATTGCGACAACACGTGAACATGGCTGCAGCAGCAACAGCCATGACCAGCGGGTGGCAAACTCATGGCGATCCATCGACGATGCTTTCAACGATGGAAGGCCACGTCGAAGCCGGCATCAACAACGAAAACGACGAACTCTCAACCAGCGATACCGACTCAGCCGTGAGCATCTCCAGAAGTAGCACCACCTCCATCACGCCTAGCATCTGGGAGCACGAATATATTAATGGCCGCCGCTATCACAATTTCCGCTCGGGCCGCTACCCATTGCCTAACGACGATAGGGAGCAAGATCGCGAGGATATGATGCATGGGATGATGCTTCAAGCGACGAATGGGAAGTTAATATATGCGCCAATTGACGAGGATCCGCAGAATATTGTGGATTTGGGAACAAGGACGGGAATATGGGCGATCGAAGGTAAGGATTAATGAACATCTATCTCTTGGATTTGACAGACTGTTATTGGCATTAGCTGCCGATGATTATCCCAGTGCACAGGTCATCAGCCTCGATCTCAACCCCATACAGCCCGACCTGGTGCCGCCCAATGTGACCTTCATTGTTGACTAATCCAGCTATCTAAATTGAAGAGGCATAGAAGGTTATTCTACTGTAACGATGCTGCTGCGTTAATAGTGCCTTTAGATCTAGTCCTGCTCGCTTTAAGGGTGCGCCTTCCCTCTTATTACAATTCCAGATGGCCCTAATTTGGGTCTTATACTTGGATTTGAACAAGATCGATAAGTTCCAAAACAGGGACTGCCGGAATGGCCCCTAAAATAGAACACCTTTAATATAAATAAATAAATTACCAATAACGTACACAATAAGTAAGCGCCCAAAATAAGCAAACGCCCAATTTTTCACTACTTATATTACAGATTCTTCAGTAAAATCACAACAAACTATCTAATTAATTAAAACTAATCGGTATACTCCTCTCCAGATGTCTCTATAACAATCTGGTATATTTTTATATTATGACCGGTCTTACTGTATATTCCACAACGCCTTTCCTTCAGTCGCGCTAACCGTCTCTAACTATAACTTCTTAACGATTTGACTACTAGCTGTATATCAATATCCTTCTGATTAATTGCTTTCCTTCCCTTATCTAGAGTTATCTTCTCTTTATTATATCGGTGTATTCTTTTTGCTCTATACTGCCTGCTAAGGGTCTTATTTATCTATTAAAGACTTTAGTTTTTAGACTTTAATAGTACTATATAATATATTATTGTCTTTATTCCCTTAGAAAAAGACTTAATTACTTTAAAAATAGATATTAGAGAGCTACTCTAATACCTCTTAACTTATCTTTTTAGGAATTTAAACTAAGAGCTAGCCTCTAGAATAGTCTTTAGTATCTTTAAGACTTAAAGGCCTAGAAGGCTAGCCTTATCTTTAATAGATATTAGAGTCTGTAGTTATATATTAAGCTTTAAAAGTATATTTTCTGGATCTAGAGGAATAAGCCCAGCTTCTTTAAAATCTCTCTCAATATTACTTTTTATTATTATAGCTTAAAAGGCAGTATAAAAGGCCGGAAAGAACTCAGTCTTTAAAATATAAGTTATAGAGTATTTAATTAAATACTTTATTTACTGACTGTAAGTATATTTAAGTAGCTTAAAGTATCTAATATTAAGAGGCTAGAGTAAATAAGATAAATAAGGCAGTATATAAAGTATAATAATATTATTATTCTTATAGTATATTTTAAACTTAGTTAAGTAATAGCTTTTATATCTATTAAGAATTAAAAGATAATAGTAACTATTTAATTAAGTTTTTATATATTAATTAAAGTACTTAAGCTACTTAAGATCTATCTTATTATTAATCTAGCTATTTTTAGTTATAGTAATAATTTATTTATTTAAGAGGTTACTTTTTTAATACTAGCTAGAGAGATAATATTAGTTTATAACTATAATAAATAGCTAAATTATTTAGCCTTCTATATTAATAGTCTAAATAACTGTAATTTATTTTTAGTTTTTAAATTAAACTAATTTCTATTTTCTATATTTTTCTATATCTATAATAACTATACTACTTATAATTATATTTATTAAAAAGTTAATCTTATTAAAATTATAGATATTAGCTAGAGTAATATTATATTTTATAATTATATTCTCTATAAATATAAAAACTATTTACAAATAGTAATTAAATCTCTATATTTAGCTTTTTAATAATTATATTTATAATTAAAATATATTATAAGCTTTAATTATTATTTAATACAGTTAGAAGCTTAATACTTACTAATAGATAATATATTACAGTTAGTAAGCAGTTAGTTAGCTATTTCTTCTATATTACTAAAATATAAGAGAAATTCTTAGGAATTTAAATTAAGAATATACTTAATAAGAGTCTATTCCTTTAGATTAGGTAGTTTATATAAATTAGCTATAATATTATATTATAAAAAGATATTATTATATTAGTGTTATAAAGTATAATAAGAGATTTTAAAAATCTCTAAAGTGTAATAGAGACTTAATTAAGAGTCTCTCTTAAGAGCTTTAAGAGTAAGATTAATATTTGCCTTATTAATTAATAGTGGTATAGTCTGTAGTAGAGGAAATTTAGTAGAAAGATAGGAAATAGTAGTTAGGAGAGAAATTAGATGTTTGCTTATTTTAAGTGCTTACTTATTGTATATATTAATATTTTTATTTACTAAGATATTATAACTTTATTATATTATAATATTATAAAAGTTTTAAATTATTAAAGTTATAAAATAATTTAAGTAATTCTATTTTAATATAATATAAAATATAAAGCTAAATATTATTAGTTTTAACTATTTATTCTCTATTTAGATTATAGTATAAGTTAATAATAAAAAAAATTCTACTTATATTAAAAAGAAAAAGAAATCTAAATAAGAATAAATATAAAATTAGTTAAAATAATATTAATATAGTTATAAGTTATAGCTAAATTATTATAGAGTAATAGTTAAAAAAAGATAGTACTGCTAAAAGAAAGATACTATAAAATATATAGTAAAGCTAGTTATTATTAAATTGAATTATATATAGAGTATCAGTTAGAGTAGTTATATAACTACCTCTAGTATATAGCTAAATAGTTACAGAATATTTACTAAGCTCTGCTTAAATAGAAAGACAGTTAGTATAACAGTTAAATCTAACCTAAGAGTATAAAGTAAGTCCAAAATATATAGTTTATAATCAAGTAGATCAGAACATCATAATAAGCAATATAGATTACAGTCTGATAATAGTAGAAATAGTAAATTCAATATAACTAAATATATTAATAGCTAGTAAGGCTATCTATCTATAAAAGTACTAAGTGAGTGTCTATATACTAGATGGCGATCGGTGGTCTCAGTGGTCCTATCGTAATGCTCATTGATGAGACCGGCGGTCTTATTGATGAGAGTCGTCAGTGGAGCACTGATACTTAACTTGTCTGCATGATGGGTTGCGCCAATAGGCGTACAGGGAGAAGTGGGTACGGTCGTAAGACTGTGCCCTATAATAAAAAGTGGGTCTATGGGGATTCTGCCGGTTGTGACCGCCTGGTCTCAACCCGGGCCGTGACAGTTAGAAACAACAATTAAATAGATACTTTAGGCCCCCGCTTATAAGAAAAATTAAGAACCTTACACACATATATAATATACATATATATTACAGTTGTCTAAGTGCTATACTAGCTTTCTAATAGTTATAACTTAAGAACTTATTAGATTATAATTAAGATATCTAGAAAAGAGTATAGTAATTAGTTTTAATTAATTTAATACTTTATTATCTTTTACTTAGTTATAGTTTTAATTTTAATAGTTATAAAAAGTGTAATGCATACTTAGATGCAATGCATACTTATTAAGTATGTTAATTAATTTGGAAATAAATGTTAATTTTAGGCTAATAATGTGAGTCGATTTTCAGAAGACATAATTAGTCCAAAAGCTATAATAAAGTGCATTACAACCTTTAATACTTAAGTAGAAGCCTTAACAACCACTGTTAGTAGACATCGTGAAATAAATAAGTTAGACATATTACGCCATGACATAACGCGTTATAACGCCGCCTTTCTGTCTTTACTTTCACAACAATTAATACAACAATTAATCTAACAATTAAAGTAACAGTTAATACAACGATTGATCTGGAGCAGTGGTGTCAGACTATGTATAGATCAGCTGCATCATAATAGATTGTTATTATACCCAAGAGAGTTCTAGATACATACTGTCACATTCACTAGCAGGTTGCAAAAAAAGTCATAGGAAAGGTCTTGATCTCTTTATTATCTGTGGGGGCAAAAGGAGCCCTTTATATATAAGACAATGTGCCAGAAATAGCTAGAAAGATCGGTCTTTAAGGAATGTATTTAGGATGTTGTTGGAATGCAGGTGGAAGAGCCGGATTAAAAGGAACGTAATGTGGTCCTTTGCCAAGCTTGTGACCTGGTGTGACACATACTGGCAATGTATCGAGACTAAAATATGCAGTAAGGACAGTATGTATACTTGTCATCGTTGAAAGTACGCAGGAAGCCGGGAAACCCCGGGCAAGTCCGGATCATGTATTCCCCCGATTTCCACGCCTTAGGCGTCTGACAGCTGACCGCTCATGCAATTAGCACGAGTGCTTACTAAAGACAGCGGAAGCGAAGGTGTCAAGCGCTGGAGACCTTCGCTTTCCGAATGGATATAGATATAGGGATCGCAGCATCCCAACCCGTCGCAGCTGTCACAAGACAAGCTCCTAGGCGTCGTAGCGCAAGCCCCCACAAAGCCCAATGCCTGGCATTCCTGGTTCGTGATGGTGGACCGGCACTTTCGGGAGACGGAATCACACGAGCCGACGCAGCACTCCCCACCGCACAGGATGCTGCGCCGGGGGCAGCACTTGGCCCCCCGAGCAGGATGAACCGTGTTGCCGACCTCGACCTCGCCCTCGGGGCAGCATAGGCTCTTGGCTGGGTTGGCGCAGTGAGGGTTGAAGAAGAGCTCCTGCCTGCAGCAGGCGGTGCCGCAGCGGTCGGCCGGGGCGCAGCCGGGGACCGGGGGCGTTCGGGGTTACAAGGCGGATCCTTGCAGATGGCCTGGGCCGCCATGGGGAGGACAGCGAGGATGAGGGGCAGGTATCTCATGGTGATAATTTCGGTTTGCGGTATGAATGGGAGCTTGAAGACTTCTTTTGAATGAAAATGGCAGAGGACGGATGGAGTGTGTCGCGATGCGATTAACGATAATAGTTGGGTGCTATTTTCAGGGATTGCCAAGGGCTAATGTAATACTTATATACTTATAACTTAAACACGACAATAGCCAACGGAGCCTGGAATCCCGGAGACCTGGATATCCTGCCTGGCACGGGGAATCATCCAGGCGCATAGCCGGCGTGTACTAACATTATGGCGGCTCAGGCTCGCTCACTAAACACTGTCATACAACAAAACAAATACGAGCCTAGACTAGCGGACCCGATTCGTGCTAGAAGCCCCCGAAGATGTCTTGGATTGTCTGGCTTACCTCCAGCTGAAGAAATCCGGCGCTTACTAAAGCAAGAAATAATAGTAATATAAATGCCTTCCGTGCACATGTGAATCATAGTCAAGACATCCCTGCTTCTTTTCACGTCGTTAATTCCAGCGAGCGTCATTCTAAGCAGCCACTTCCCGTATTATATCCTATAGGCTTATTCTCGTATTTGCGTTGTTGCGTGGTGGTAACCGCGGATGGCCCGTCAACTAACTGATTAAGGCAATCAGCTCCAAGCTTTATCTTACTAGTCTCCATCACTCGCTCAAATAGCGCTTCCACTTCCCAGTACCGTCAATCATAATAAAGGCATATTCCATATTTCCATAACAGACTAAGCTTGTTCCCATCGTCTTCGCTAGTAAGTCTTGACCCGAGTGTATAATATACGTGCGGCATATACGATCTTTCTCGCAGCGCGGTGCTTGCGACACGGAAGTCCGGGGTCTCCTCCATGGTGCTGAAGTTGTTTCAGCAAGAACGAGCCAAGCCACCCGTCTGGTTAGAAGTAAGTTACAAAGCACGAAAGTTGTCAGCTTACCACACCTGTGGACTTCGCCTTTATATTAGTGCTAATCGATGCTTGCATTCAGGCAGCAGCCCCGCAACAAAAGGATACAGAATTAGCAACCTATAAATGGTATATATGGCAGCCACGAAGTCTGGACTTTGCGGCTTAATATGGACGGACCTCCTTTTTCTCGCCTCAATTAATTTCCTGCCTTTTGCGCCCCAGCCTGAGGTCTGCCGTGTCAGCAGTTTCCCTCCGATTTTAAGGCTTCTGGAACCCATTCACTATCCTGACATGTGAAAATAGGAGTCTGAGAGCTCCGTGATAAGCCGCGGGGCGTGGCAGCTTATGTCCTCCCTCTAACGAAGCAGCGGACAGACTAATCAATAGAGGGGAGTCAGCTTTAACGTTCCCTTAAGAAAGGGGCAAGGAGAAAGCCCGCATCCTCTCGTGCGAGAACTTGGCCATGGCTGCCTCCAGTTCTCTCAAGTACGGCACCAGTAGCGAAGGATCCTTGCGTATCTCCTTAACAGCACGGAGCTTGCCCTCCGCGGGCCCGGACGCGCACCTCTCTAGCCAGGACGTATCCGAAGCTGCCGTTACTGAGCTCTTACTGTCAGCACCACGTCTTCTTAATACGAGATGGCCGCCGGTGGCGGGTTAGGGCGATCCCAGGATTTGGCCTTCCGAAAAGCTTATATGATCAGCGCCTAGGGTCAGAACTAACCCAGAGATTCTCCTAGAAATTGCGCCACTTGAACTCTATATAAGTGGCTTGACATGTGAATTTCGCAACCATGAAAGACCATGGGAGGTAAGCATCGAGGGTGGACATCTTGGAGACCACCAAAGTTTCTAACATTGGTTCACTTTGGTTTACAACCCACTTCCAGGACATTCTCGGCCATGTCATATCTCTTTGCATGGGGCGCAGAGCTGCATCCAGCGAATCTATTGTTGCAACAGAAGTAGGCAGATGCTCTACGCTTTGCCGCCACTGCAGGTCCAGGGCGAACCGTGAACCTTGCACGGGGCTCGTCTGTGGGCGGTGATTCCAGAGCAGGTTTAAGGAACAGCTCTTTGAAATGCTGAAAGGCCGTTGCCATATGCTTGGTCTCCTGTATGATCTTCAATACTTCGTCCGGAACATCTTCATTGAATTAGGGAAATCGAACACGCACAAGGCGGATTTCATTGCGTACCTTATCAATCCAGCGACGCTGACTGCAAAGGAGAGAGGATGACTCATTGAAGTTTGCCCCGAACGTCATATGGCGAAGCAGTAACATAGTAAAGGAGGTGTATTTTTATGACTTGCCTCATGCAGTTAGTCACCTAATACTCTTCTGCATCGCCACCGCCCATTGTCCGGCATATCACAAGACTTTGCGCCTCGCCGGGTTTCACTCTCAATGTCGACATGCGCTGCTCTTCCATATTTAGCACGTTAGAAGTGCTAAATATACTCAACTGTGACAGAACGTTTTTATAGGCTTTGAAATCCATAATGAAAAAAGGCGCTGTAAGAAAGACGTACCGGAAGCCATGGCCTTTTGCCATCCATATGTTTGGTCTGCTCTCACTCTTTTCTACTATCGCGAGGCAGCCAATATAGCATATTACTTTCTTTTCGTGCAATCAAAGCCGAGAGGCCTCTGCATACGTACTTATAAATCTTTTATCATGTGATGTAGTATTATCGAATGCTTGCGAGGAAGTCGAGGTGCAACTTGATAAAACTCTTGACTCATTCGCCGGAATCTGCCTATGTTGTCTCACTAACAAGAGAGTCACTATAAGTCACAGCCACTCTACAAACACGAAGTGGGTGACCACAACATGTATGTGCTTCCCCTTGCTTTCATTGCCACAATGCTGACATGTCCAGAGGATCTGATTTGTAGATGCAGACCGGGGCAATGCTCGGATAGCACTGCTTCCGGTTAGGAATGCGAGATCCCATCTTGAGGCGCCCCACTCATCCAATCTCGGGCTTGAATCTTGCATACTGTTAAGACTCATTGCTGTGTAAGTGAGTATAAAGGGAGTGGAATTGAATGAATTTGCCTGACCGGTAGATTCAATAACTCTCTTGATAACATCTAAACCTTGGCGACCCCTCAAAATGTCCGCTTTTTGGAACTGTACGGAGGTTTCCGCCACCTGCCCGGTCGAAGCAACGACCTACGGCTATTACCCTTCATTCCCAGCCAACTCAGTCCTCCTCACTGTCTTTGCCTTGATCTTCTGCGCCCAAGCTATTCTTACATTTCTGACGAGAGTCTACTCATACTCCATCGTGGTCGCGATAGGATCCCTCATGGAGTTACTTGGCTATGCGGCTCGGATTATGATGCACCGTAATCCTTGGGATAGCTCAGTCATGAAGATGCAAATTGTCTGTCTTATTCTTGCCCCATCCTTCTTGGCAGCCGGAATATATCTCACAGTTAAGCACACGATCATGCATTTCGGAGCCCAGTATTCAAAGCTCAAACCTTTCCTCTATACCTGGATATTTATTGGCTCGGATGCCATCTCCATTTTGCTCCAGGCAGTTGGAGGTGGCATTGCTTCCGGTGCTGACGACGACAAGAAGCAGCTTGACCTTGGAAACAATATCATGATCGCTGGGATTGTTTTCCAAGTAGCCACAATGGCAATTTGTGGTGTCTTGGCAATCGATTATGGCCTCAGACGATACCGTCACCGGCAATTCATCAGCGAGGTTAAGAGGCAAAGCATGCCCACCTCCCAAAAGGGTCGAATTTTCCAGGCCGCTATTTGTTTTGCTTATGTTACAGTGATGATTCGGTGCATCTATCGGTCAGTTTATCATTCCTTGTCGGTTCCTAGCCTAACCAAATCATAGAATCCCGGAAATGGCAGGTGGTTGGGGAAATCCGACAATGCGCAACGAGAAGGAATTCCTTATTCTGGATGGACTGTGAGTAAATCTCCCCTTATTAACTGTAGTTGCTAACAGCACAAGCATGATTGCCTTAGCCTCAATTGCCCTCACAGTCTTCCACCCTGCATTTTTCTTTCCTGTGATGAGGACTGAGTATGAACCACCTGAAGGACATGCTTCATCGGGGCTTTTCAGTATCGGATTGGATTCCTGGCCCCGAAGTGAGGCCTGATACATGAGAAAATAGCTCTGGGAATCGGTCTTTTGGGAACTAAACTAGCTCTTTATAAATTCCACCCGGGGTTAAGTGCATTACAGGGGCCTCTATGCAACAGAACTTAACGTCATGTCTCAGCAACACACGGGTTTCAACAACTGCATGTGGAAAGGCGACGGCTGGATATAAATTATATCTACAACTAATAAAGTTAATTCTATCTTGCAAATGCCGCCTCGTTACGATTTTCCAGAGGCCATTTATTCAAAATATACAGAGATGCAAATCAATCCATCAACGTCCACGAGGCTCCTTCTGAAGATTAATTTGCTTGAAATACTATATTTTATAGCTTATAGGTTTTCCTATGTGACAGTCCTGGGAGTGCCGACACCATTTAGAGCTTGTCAAGCTCCAGGTATAGGGTAATGAATTTGATGTAGCCTCCAAGCTAAGTACACTAATGATAGTCCAGGAACGTAGTAGAGGTAGCGCGGATTTATTATTTTATTTACTTATGTAATTAAGATATATTATATCTAACTTAGAATCTAAGTAGTTCTTTAATAGAAAATATCTACAATCTGCAATCTGCTTATAATCTGCTATAGCAATTGTCACAACCTATATACAGGCTCCCGCTAACTAGGGCAGTTAGGAGCGGCAGTATATAGTACCTATATTTTCTAGCCAGTAGAGTGCGGATTGCATATAGAGAAAGACTACTATAATCTATAGATTATAGTAATCCTAGAATTACGAGAATTTAAGGTCTTATATAATCTAACTATATCTCTTAAATATATTAGCTTAAGGAACTAACTGTTATTAGGATATTAGCTTTTTAGCTATTAATATAACTTAGTTATTTTAATTTACTTTAACTGCTATATATTATTATATATTAACTGTTATTTAATATAACGTATATAATAAGTAAGTTAAACAGATAAATAAGTTAGATAAAAATTCCTTAACTCTCTCTCTTTTTATTTAATTATTTATTTATCAACCACTAAATATATTATAATTAATTAAAGAGGCAAATATAATTCTTACTCTTTAGGCTCTTTAGAATAACCCTAAATTATAAATCTAACTAGCTGTAAGAATATATAAAGTCCCTTTTAGTACTCTCTATAACTGATATTATAGTAAACCTTCTTAAAGTGATATTATTCCTAAGTTATATAAACTATTTAATCTAGAGGAATAGATAATTATTTAATTTATTCTTAACTTAAATTTATAAGAGTTTCTTTTATAACTATATAATATTATAGAAATAGCTAATTAACTACTTACTAATTATAATATATTATCTATTAGTAAGTATTAAGCTTTTAACTTTATTAGGTAATAATTAGAGCTTAAGATATATTTCTTTTTTATAAATATAATTATTAAAAGGCTAAATATAAAAGTCTAATTATTATTTATAATTAGTTTATACTTATAGTAAATATAATTATAAAATATAAAATTATTTTTATTAATATTTATAATTTTAATAAGACTGACTTTATAATAGATATTATTATAAGTAAAATAGTTATTATAGATATAGAAAGATATAAAAACTTAAAATTAGTTTAGTTTAAAAACTAAAAATAGATTATAGTTATTTAAGTAATTAATATAAAAGGCTAAATAATCTAGCTGTTTATTATAATTATAAGCTAATATTATCTTACTAGCTAGTATTAGAAAAATAACCTATTAGGCAATTAGATTATTATTATAACTTAAAATAGCTAGACTAATAATAAAATAAATCTTAAGTAGCTTAAGCACTTTAATTAGTATATAAAGACTTAATTAACTAGTTACTATTATCTTTTAATTTTTAATAAGTATAAAAGTTACTATTTAGTTAATTTTAAGAAATATTATAAAGAGAACTATATTATTATACTTTATATAACGTATATAATAAGCATGCCGGTCAAACAAGCTTGCCGGTTAAAAATCCCTCAACCTTTTATCTTCCTACTTAATCAATTAATTCTCAACTATTCAACATACCACAATCAAATAATAAGGCAAATATCCTTCTTGCGCTTCAAGCCTATCGAAATAACCTAAAATTAAATCTCCAACGCACCGCAAAGATCTATCAAGTCAAGTATAGTACTCTCTTTAACCGAGAGAATGGCGTTACTGCTCGTTGCGATTGGATTTCCAAATTACGTAAACTATCCGATCTAGAGGAACAGATTATTGTTCAGTTCATTCTCGACCTGGATTCGCGAGGATTTCCCCCGCGACTGCGTGGTGTTGAAGAAATGGCCAACTGACTGCTCGCCGACCGCGATGCGTCGCCTGTCGGCAAGCGCTGGGCTTTAAACTTCGTCAGGCGACAACCAGCGCTTAAGATGCATTTTTTTCGTAAATACGACTACTAGAGAGCCAAATGCGAAGATCTAACTATTATTTGCGATTGGTTTAGGCTCGTGGAGAATACAATCGCGAAATATGGTATCACCCTCGCTGATATCTACAACTTTGATGAGACCGGCTTTATGATGGGCCTGATTGCAAGCGGTATAGTTGTTACAGGTGCAGAAAGGCGTGGAAACCCGAAATCAGTTCAGCCTGGAAATCGGGAGTGGGTTACAGTCATCCAGGCGATCAATGCGGAAGGCTGGGCGATCCAGCCGTTTATCGTAGTTGCAGGCCAATATCATCTCGCCAACTGGTACCGAGAAAGCAACCTCCCGGGCGATTGGGCTATTGCGACGACTTAAAATGGCTGGACAGACAATAAGACAGGTCTTGAGTGGCTCAAGCACTTTGACCGGCACACAAAGGCCCAATTAACTAGTCGCTATCGTCTTCTGATCCTTGATGGGCATGAAAGTCACCACTCGGTTGACTTTGAGAAATATTGCGAAGTAAACCACATTATTACGCTTTGTATGCTGCCTTATTCGTCTTATCTACTTTAACCTCTTAATGTAGGGTGCTTTGGGCCGCTTAAAAACGTATACGGTCGAGAAATTGAGCAGTTGATTAGATGCTCGATTACCTACGTTTTAAAGACTGACTTCTTTCCGGCTTTTTATACTGCCCATTAAGCTGCTATAATGGAAAGTAATATTAAGGGAGGTTTTCGAGGGGCCGGGTTTGTTCCTTTAGACCTGGAAAGTGTCATATTAAAGCTTAATGTGCAGCTACGGACTCCAACACCCGTTGAGGAGGAGGCCAGCCTCTTCAACCCTTAGGTGCCCAAGACGCTAAAGACCGTCCTCGAGGCTACTTCTCAATCCAAATACCTTGAAAGACGAATCAGAAGGCACCAGGGCAGCTCTCCAGCATCTATTGTTGACGCGCTTAAGTCATTTTCTAAGGGAACGAAGGCAATAATGCATCAGATAGCATTATTAAAGTCTGAGAACCAGATCCTTCGACAGGCAAATGAGACTCTTAGCAAGCGGCGCAGAGCAAAAAAAAACCGCCTACGGAATGGAGGGAAGATGACTGTAGATGAAGGAAGGGATGTAATTGATCAGAAGGATCTTGATGCGCAGTTAGTGGCCGAATCGTCGAGACATCGTGGTCAAGGAGGGTCGGCGCGACCGAAGGAAAGGCGTTGTGGAATATGCGGCAAGACTGGTTATAACGCAAGAACATATCAGGTAGTTATTGCGATGTCTGGAGAAGAGTATAGCGATTAGTTCTAATTAATTAGATACTTTGTTGTGTATTTATTTTAATTTCTAGATTGAGGGTGATAATTTTTGACCGGCAAGCTTATTTGACCGGCATGCTTATCATACACGTTAAATATAAATTTAACTAAATTTTTTATAACCATCATCATATTAAATTATAGTTCAGCTATGTCTGTCCTTAAAATAAGAGCTCAGGTCACCCAAAATATTTAACCCATCCAGTTCTCTCTATCCCCATCCTTCACCCTACAACACCATAACACCAAATCTCATCAATCATTATCTCAACCCCCCCCCCCCCACCCCCCCACAACTAAACAAAATGCCCCTCTCCCGCTCCGAGCTCGAGGCCCTCGCCTCCACCGACGTCCGCGACCCTATCCCCGCCGCCGCCCTCCAGCTCGCCCTCTCCTCACCGCCCTTCATCCCCTCCCGCTCCCTCATCAACATCCGCGACCTCGGTGCCGTCCCCGGCAGCGCCCTGCCCCCCGGCCGTATCAACCGCTGTAGCGCCCTTGACGCTGCCGCCGCGTACCGCGACGCCCAAAACCTGGCTTGCTGCCCATGTCACCACCATCTTCGACCTCCGCCACCCCGCCGAGCGCGCCCGAATGCCTAGCCCGGAGATTCCGGGAGTCGAGAGCATCTGGCTTGAGCAGGAGTGGCAGTATACTTCGCCGTCGCTCGAGGAGTTCGCTGAGGGTGGAGGGGATGATGCTTGGAGGCGCAAGTATGTGATCGTTCTGCAAGTCTATAAGCCCTCCATTGACGCCATCCTGGAGCACGTACGAGACCGCCCAACCGACCCCTTCCTCTTCTACTGCACTGGTAAGCTAACCTATTATCTCACCTCACGCGATATGTAACTACCCCGGAATGGAAGCGTCCGCTTACCAACTGATCTTCTTCCCCTCTACCCAGCCGGTCGAGATCGCACCGGCGTCTTGCCGGCCTCCTGCAGAGCCTCGCCGGCACCGCACCCGACAACGTCGTCTCCGACTACATGCTATCGCGCCTCGGCATCGAGCACGCGCGCGAGAAGCTCGGCGGCTTCGCCATGTCCAGCCTGGGCGTCTCGGACCTAGAGATAATCAAGAATAATCTAAGGTCGTAGGCGACGGTCAATGTCGCCAGCGGCTTTTGGGAGAGGAGGGCTACATTTAGGACGTGAAATTGAGATAGACTAAGAGTTGCCTATGTTAAAATGAGAAGATCGGATTGCTTATTTCCCACTAAGTATGCAGTAGGAGAATTACTATTTATATACAGGCACGATCTCTGTGGAATGTTCCATCTTCTTCCCCACCTTGGTACCGACTTGGGTGCCTCACACTTGTGATCCCCAACAAAAAGCCATCTAATAATAAACAACTCCAGCTTATGGAAATGAAACTCAGGCTGAGGAGGGAATGAGGAGCGATGGAAGGCGCAGAAGTTGAGAGTAAAAGTTCATAAGGGTGGATGGACGTTTGGCGGTAGGGAGAATGTTGATATAAGAAAGGTCATGTGACGTGGCGCTGCTAGCGGGCGACGAGGGCATCTTATGTGAATGGGGCGCGCTGGTAAACCCAGCAACTTTGCGCTTGCACACCGCATTGAAGAGGATTTCATAAGGTTCGGCCCGCGCCGCGTGCGGGGATCATTATTTGACTTTTTCTTAATAGACTATGATAAGATGTTAGCACGACATCTTAATACCCTAGCTCAAAAGTGTCACAATCCATGTCATGACCCAGGCAAGGCCAGGCGGTCAGGACAGGCAGAATCAGGAATGCGAACCAATGAGAGTAGATCACGCTCGATTCCCGTGGGACTATAGAGATCCAGTGGCGATCCACTGGGAGATCACAACAGATCACCACTACGGCCTCATGAGCCATGGTGACCCCGCGGAATATATAGTACCCTCAAAATTTCCTTTAGACCTGTGTACGCTCCTCAGTTATCAATACAACTTGATTACCTCAATCACGCTTGACTGCAACGCATCACCATTGATTGACTATTATCAACTGTAACATTTTGTTACGGCTTGGTCTTCCGGACAGCGATAGGCTTAAAAGAGCAGCTAGTGTGTCACATATCGGGATATCGGATTTTTGCGGCTATGGCAACAGTCAAGCTTTCTATCTTTCATCATAGGCGTCCACAGCCACTTGCCTCGTCACCGGCCTCGTCATCAGTCTCATCACAAGGCTAGCTTTTCCTCTGATCAGGTGAATAGCTAGATAAAGTCAAATAGTCCGTAGCATCCGGACCGTCTCGGCTGTCCGAGGTCATCCGAGGTCATCATCAGTCTCTTCGTCTATAAGACTGACCCAAAGACCCTCATTAGATAGGAGGAATAGCAAGAGCTTCTCACACACATGATCACTTCCATCTCCTAGATGCAACAGGTGGCCCCGGACCACGTCTCACGGAGGAGAGGGCGAAGACTGCGGATGGGCCTCGATGCGGAAGAGGAGCTTTTGCTGTGATCTCCCGAAGGGCGAATCACCATTCCTCCCTGTTACTCTTGACTACTTGTTCCCTAATCTTCCGGATGAAGAAGAAGCAGAATCAGACTTCAAGTGATGCGAATAGGGATCGCAGGTCACGTAAGTGAGGGTATCATCAAGATGTGTAAAGAAGGTTGATTCAGCTATCTTGCGGTTGAGGGCTCGGGACCGTAAGGGTCCCGACCCACGTGACCGCACAAGGCCTGATGCCTCAGGCCCGACCCTGAGCATGAGGCTCAGGATCGGTCTTTCCGCATCATCAAGATCAAGGTAGGCAACACTTAGGGCGGCGCCGAGGACTTGCCCTTCGCCGAGACACCCGAGCACTCGGCTTTTGGCTTCATTGTCATGACCAGTCCCGACGAGCTCCAGGCTACACTTGATAAACGTGACGGATCTCACTGGGAAGTCTTTGACGGCAACGATGCTGTTAGAGAGGGCGAACATACAATGCGTATGGTGTGTACTAACTGCAGTGAAAACTCTAACTATAATAAGATCTACCTCGGTTATAGGGCCCCAGTACTATTACCGAGATACCTAAGGGCTGCAGCCTAGGTAAGTACGCTGTAGTTAAGAAGTTAATGCCTAGTTAAAACCAGAGCCTTCTATACTATCTCTACTATTATAGAGTGGATAATATTGAGCCTGTATAAGACTTAACCTTTAACTATAACTTTACTTATATACCTTACAACCTAGGTAACACTTAGGTCTGCATTAACTATAGCAATAATAATATATATTGGAATACTATTATTAATAAAGCAGCCGACATTAAAAAGCAGCCCTTAAAAAGGTCTATAAAAAGGAGCCTTTAGGATATAGGAGGCAGCTATAAGCGCTAGCTTGAAGAGGAGTGGCGTAAAGATATATACAGTAGTGATTTATCCAAGGAGGGCATCTATAAGCACTGGTTCGGCGAGACGACCCTCAACTAGCTTAAGGATATCTTCACTGGCGTCATAAATGCTATAGAGCTCCAGCATACCTACAGCAAGGATTTTACACTCAGTATTATTGACTAGAAGCTAATATACCCCAATATAGACGCCAAGCTTAAAGTCTATACCGAGAGATATTAGTAGAAGCTAACGCCAACTACAGCTTCACCCTAATCGGCAAGCTTAAGAGAATATACAGCATTAACATCTCTAACTTATACTTCTACTATCTTACTAGCAGTAAGATAAACGCTAAGTTCGTCGTCAACACCACCGTAACGGCCTACTTATACACCAGCGGCATCCTTATATTCAAGGCTGATACCTTTAGTGCGGCTTTTACAGTATTAGATATCATGACAATTGGCCCCAATTTCAATCTCTATAGCCAGTTGGAAAGAAAGGCAACGCTTAGAGTCAACTTCGAGGTTAAGGTCAAACTCGCCTAGTGGAACGTCTATCAGACCTTCCCCGCCGTCAACGAGGATTGGGAGCCCGAGGTCCTCGGTCCTGCCATCAAATCTGACAAGCAGACGCTCTAGCTTGAGTTTAAGTACGGCGTCTCCATGAGTGGTCATATATTCGCCCACATAAAGCCCACTATCACTTTTGGCATTAACTGGAATGAGATGTTGCCTCTTTCGATTCCTGCGCCGTGAATCTGGTTGCCGATGGGCACGTCACCTTCCATGCTGAAGCCGAGGCGGCCAACAGTGGGAACCGCTTCTGCTACGGCGTCGACGTTGGGGCAGATCTCTATGCCACCCTCGAGGCGCCCAAAATGTTCTCGTGAGCACTTCCCAACTCCCCTTTTATGATCATGCCGGCCAACGACCTGACCATCTTCCCCAGCGCCGTAGACGGAGAAGCCTGCACTCCCCTAGGGAGCAGGAAGCTGCGCTGAGATACCAATTTCCTTGAAAGTGATCTCAACAGCACGCCCTCTTCTTCTACAACCTTCTCGCGTTCCGAGCTATCCAAGCGCTCCACGAGATATAGGCCCCTGATACCGCGAATTGAGAGCCTTGTGTGCCCTGGCGAGGTGGACTTGGATGAGATTCCGTCCTGCGCGGCATGTGAAGGCGGTGACAGCGACGCTCTACGGAAAAGGCTCCTGAAGTGACCGTGCTCAATTAGCATCATCATACTTAAAAGTATTCGATCCCAAAGTTCCATCATATATAAGGCTTCTACCACCGGGTGACTATTCTGGCTTGGTACCTGCAGCATGCTGACCTGAATCTACATATTGCCCTGACCGCCATGTCATGGTGGGGTTCAATATACGATCCGGTCTCCAAGTACAGTGGCATGTGTTGAAGGATCTCGCCAGTTCAGCCTGAAGGGAGTTCGACTGGCGGGCCTGCATGAGGCGGAACAGTCTGAGGTCGGGACTGGAAAGGTGGTGGACTTTGAGAGTACTGATGCGAACTATTGGAAGGCTGCGGTGGGTGATAATAGGAGTAAGACAGGGTTATGGGCCGATGGGATCCATCGGCCATCTTCCGTCGTCGATGTCGTCGGATGAGATAGAAGGCGCCAACAAGTACGGCATTGAGAACAACGAGCCCGCCCACGGCGATGCCTGCGATAGCTCCAATTGACAACCCTTGCTTGGGACCAGGATCGTCCCTAGGAATGGCCCGTGTCGGTTTCCTCGAAGCCGCCGATGCCTTACGCGTCATTAGGACTCGGAGATCCTGGTGGTCGAAGCCGTCTGTCGGGGCCGTCTTGCTCGCCCCACCCTCCGCTGAGCCGCCAACGACCGAGATAATGTCTGTCGGAACAACGTAGTGCGTCTTGGAAGGATCATATGCGTACCAAGGTGAGTTAGCGCTGTTCTTCTTGCCCATGTCGAGGTTGTGCAGACCCCACTCGTTTGGGAAGTCGCAGCGGTTGTTTAATGGGAAAAAACCACCGTGGATAAGCATCTGGGCCTTGTTGACGAGATTGCAGCTCATACTATGATGTGGGGAGGCGTTCGTCTTGGAATCCGTAAGGTATATTCGAATCCATGTAAAGGTAGGAATTGTTAGGACGTAGATGTCGTTGAATCCCGCGCTTCCCTCCGCCTCGCCAGCGCCGCCATATAGGTAGCTGCAGGATATTAGTGTTCCTGTCCCGGCAAGCTCTGGTCCGAGAGACTCACATGTTATAGGATGACTGGTCATCTGGCCAAGTCACTCCTGCGCAGAACCGTCTTCGCGGCTCTGGAATATGCCCAGTCGCGTTTTGGACATAGGTCTTTCCGCTCAAGATGTCGTAGATCATAATCTCCTCCATCGGCTGTCCCTCCCATGTACCATTGCCAACGTCCCGAATGCCGCCAAAATAGATAATCATGCCTCCATCACCGGCAGGGATATACACCATCACACCTTCTGCCCTGCCTACTTCGTCCGGAGCAGTATTATTAGTCCACGAGTTCGAGTCCATGTCATACTTAAGCAAATACGAGGCCAGTATTCCGGGTCCACCTCCCCAACTCGCATCAGTAGCATTATTCATCCATCCACCATAGTAGTATCCTTCTCCTCGACTCGAAATCGAGAGACCAGCGCCGTAGCTCAGACTGCCAATATCGGGAGAACCAGACGCTCCATGGTGAACCCAGTAGTCGTTGATAATATCATATGAATACAGGGAGAATGGCCATGGGGACTCATCGTAGAATTCGCCGCCAAAGAGGTAGATGCGTTTGTTGATATCATCGGGCCACAATATGGCACCATTGACATTAGGGATACTCGAATTTTTGCTCAAATTGGCATACGGGGGGGGCATGCCCCATCTCGTGGTCTGGCTTAGGTCATGGTAGACGAAGTAGGGATCTGGCTGGGCATGTCAGCTTGAGCAGCTCTTGAAAGTGTATAAGCTCCATCCGCCGTCTAGAAATTGCAGTCCCCGGTCATGTCCGCCAATCACCCAATCCCATAAGATTAAGAGAATAGAATTGAGGTTTACGTACTTGTATAGTTCTCTGGTGGTTGTGACGGCGGGCTCCAGGTGACCAACCCGCCATCGATGTAGAGCTTATTGTCAACCACGGCAGATTGGTGACCCCATCGCCGACAAAAGTTGCTTATGGGGTCTCGCTGCTGAACTGTATTGCCGATATAGCAGGCCAGTAAAACCAGGATAACCCAAAGCTCGTGATGTTGGTTCGTTTGAGACAAGGAGGCCCACATTGTGGCTTACAATGGGCGGTGTATATACGCCGTCCCAGCCACTTATCGGCAACGGCGATGCGACGGGGACGAAGAGGAAAAGGCGAGGCAGGGTATTTATTATCGTTTGCAGAGTGTCCGGGCTAAAAAGATCAAAAAGGAGGAAAAGAACATGTACTAGTAGATGAGGTGGCTGTGGCAGGACGGAAGCCTGCGTTCCAGACTGATGACTCACTTGATCGATTCACAGCGTGTAGGTTGTACTGCCAGTCTCTTCTCTCTTCTCTGGCGGCAACTCCAGTCCCCGAGCCCGCATGCTGCCCGCCATTGGGCGTTAGGCGGTCCCCGTGTTTCTGCTCAGGGCCGCGCAATGAGCTCGTCGGAAGCCAGTCATCCGTGCGATGAGATGACAGCGAGTAGCACGTATCTATCGTATTGGTTCCACAGAGCTGCAGAACTAGTGAGCCGGCGCGGGACATGATTCGCGCCAGCCCGTGACTAGACTTGCGTTTTCAGAGTATTCGGTCAAGAGCAAAGAGGCAAGGGTACAAGACCTTGGCGGCAAAACTAAGTGCTACCGCATTACTCAGAACGGTGAAGTGCGATTGGGCTCCTCAGACTTTCCAAGATTATGCGGGAGTGAGAATCCCCAACACGACAGACCTACAAGGCCAACATCCAATCATATTTGCCGTAACTGATATGGGTGTCAGCAGTAATGCTAACCCGAATCTTAATTGTGCCGAAACACCTGACTAAGCTTATGGCATACCGGCTACTCATATGGCTGTCGCTTTCCCGAACGTTTGCGGATGCCTTCTGTAACGCCCACCTCTCTCTGCATTAGCCGACTTTTCAGCTGTGTTGCCCACCAGAAATTGTCATGTGGTAAGTGATGCCAAGTTGCCAAGTGGCCATAGGAGACGCATTGGGATGTTTACATGTGATTCAGCCTGCTGAACCTAACGTCAGGCAACCGCATCCTGTCCATCGGCGAGGACAGTAGCCGAAGGTATGGCGACGATGCCGCCCGGCTTTTCTAGGTGGTGTTCAAGGGCGTTGTGGCTGAGCGGGGCCTGCCCCGGGCAGCGCTGCCCATAAATCAAATCCAAACAAACAACCCGGAACCTACTATGCTATTTGTGTACCAATTAGTCTGACCAATTAGAGTTATCCTAAAAATACCTGTTAACGAGCTACTTTTCTTTATAATTGAGAGGCCCAGAACTGGGGGTCACTTCTTATTATCCTTGTTCCCCATAAGATCAGCATGCATTTTGGGAATTGTTTAACTTACCTGCTTTTAATACGTGCTAGTGCGGACTGATGAATGCCTGACGACATCATGCTTCCTTCTCCACCCTCCGCCTTTGCTCTTCTCTGACCGCCGAGGAACTTGGTAAGTCAACTCAAATTGACGATACAGACGGCATTACCAGACCATCCCACCGTTGCAGATCTCCCGCAAGCGGTATGGAGTAACAAACAATAGGTTCTGGAAGAGTCCTTATCCAGAAAGGGCTCGAAGGGCCGGAAGAGCTGGATCAAGTGCCATGGTTTATTTCTTGTTGAATTAGATGCCAACGACAGCCTGTCGAACTCTTACTGGGCCTGCCGTTTATGCGATGCGAAGGGCCAGCCCGAGTTCTTCGCCGCTGCCGCTACCAGTTCGGCAGCTGACCACCTCCGCAAGTACGTCACACGTGAAGCATCGTCAGCTTGAGCATCATTGACAAGTGCAGGTCACACCGGATCTTCGAAAGCAGCTAAAGCGCCGATACAGACCCATCGACCGACGACTCCGATCGGGCCAAGCGACCACGCTTACACTACAGCGCCGTCCCGCTGGAGAGCCAAGCGACCTTCTGGGCTGCGCAGTAGCACTGTCAGAGATAAGGTTTAAGAGAGGCGTTTGCATTCCGGCATCATATGGAGGATGCGGGAGAAGTGGCTGTAGCGCCAATCGCCTTATTTGTGAATTTTACATTCAGTTGCGTATTCGACTGGCTGGTCTTGTTGGTATTTTTGTAGTTTGTTCTTTATGAGTTTTTGCCGCTTAGTATATATCTAACTTTAGTTGAGTTTATATTATTTATATACTTCTTCTGGAGTCTATCTATTTTTAATTTAAAAAGTAAGAATTTTAATTTTATATATAAGTATATAAATATACTTCTCTAGCTTTTTTAATTCTATTTATTTTTTAGCTAGAAGTTTTAAAAGGTAAATATATATTTTACTTTATTATTATTAAGTAGAAATCTTTAGTAAAATTATATTAAAAATCTATATTTAGGAAACTTTTTATACTACTAATTATATTTATTATATCTAGATAGTATTTATAAAAAACTATTAAATTTTATGAGTTAGTAAACTTTAATATTTACTTTATTAAAAAAATTACTATTTAGTTTTAAATTAGCTAGCTATATTATATATATACTATAAAAATAGATAATTTTACTATTAAACTTAATAAAGATTTTATAGTATAAGTAGTATATCTCTATACTATTAATAAATTCTATATATTATACCTATTAAAATACTTAATATCTTTAGCTATTTAAGCTTTTTACTTTTTTTTTTAGTCTATTTAAAATCTATTTTAAAAAAACTATCTTATTTAGTATATTTTTATTCTACTTAATAACTTAATATTTTTAACTTTTTAATAAAATAAAACTAAAAAGTTACTTAAAAGTAAAAATACTCTTAAGTATTTTAAATAAAATAATATTAGTAAGCTAAAATAATATTAGCTATATATAAAGAGATAGTAAATTAAATCTTAATAAGATCTTCTTTAGTAATATATATTTTAATTTAGACAGTAATTAGTAATATAGTAAGCCTCTAATAACTTATAGCTTATTACTTTTTGATTTTTTCTTTATATTTTCTTTTTTTAACCTTTAATTTAAGTTTTAGCTTTCTATCTTTCTATTTAATTAGAAAGACAAAGTTTTATTATAAAGTTAGCTTAATAGTATTTCTTCTTCTAATTATATTTCACCTTATATTTCACTTAGTATAATTCCTTAAGGTAAGTAGAAGTAAAGTAATATATATTTAATAAGTTAGTATTATTTATATAGTACTTATTATATATATAATTATAATAGTTATTAAACTATAAAAGCTTATATAATTTAATATAGTTCTCTATAGTTAGAAACTTTTATTCTTAATATAGATTTTTTAAGTTAATCTTTTTAGCAAGCTTATCTTTAATATACTTAAGCCTATTAATATTATAATATATTTTTTAATACTAACTATTAGTATATTTTACTTATTAATACTATTAATAGCTTAACTGCTAAATCTATAGTAAGCTTATTACTTTACTTCTATATATTTTAAAAGTAGTATATTTTAATTTATATACTATTAGTAGTTAGTAGCTTATTATTTTTATGTAGCTTATCTATTAAACTAAGGGCTATAGTTTTAATAAAATACTTTATTATCTATATATTCTAGGGATTTAAAAAAACTATATATTTTCTTATATTTAATATCTATAAGCTATAATTTTTAGTAGCCCTCTTATATAGCTAGTTATATATAAATACTAAACTTTAAAATTACAGTTATATTTTACTAGACTTTTTAATATAAGATTCTTATAGATAATATAAGAACTTATTATTAAATAATCTTACATAAATTCTTTCTATTTAGCCTATTTAATAATAGTATTACTATATACTTTTATCTTTATTTTAGTACTTATATTATACTATTTTAGTTCTCCTTAGAAAAGAAGAAAAAAAATAAAAACAGTTAGAGTTAAAATATAAAAAACACCTATAGAAAGTAAAAATAGGAAATAGTAATAAGCTGGTTATTAAGAGCAGAAAAGACAGAATATAAGAGAGGCTAATAACACTAGCAATAGTATAGGCGAGAATAAAGAACAGAAAATAAAGAAAGAAAGACATCTTTAAGTCCCCAAATAACCACAGAGAGCAGGATAGAGAGGACCATAAAGGCAGCCAGATATAGCAGCGCTGAGGTGCTACTGTAAGCGCTGAATAGGGGCATTATCTTGGGCCCCCTTGGGACTTGTTTTGGGCCACCTCAGCTGGAGTTGAAGCAGTACCCAGTCTGCTGCAGCACAGCCCCCTGATGGATGGCCAGGGTGAGCAACGGGTGAGCAGCGCCTGAGCAGGCCTGAGCAAAAGCGGCGACATATCACGTGGGCCAGACCAGGGTGTGGTCGTCTGGATTCGTCTCATCTAACAAGAGTACCTTTCCGGACCTGCTGTCGCCTAGGCAAACAAAGAGAAGGAGTCCCTTTTTAGAAATCTCCCCCGATCAGCCAGGTCACCTACTCAGCCACTGAGGCAAAGCAAGCCAAGATTCATGCGCTACGGTATCACATTCAACTCTTAGTTCCCTAAGCGTCTTCCTGTACAGAGAGGTGGGTGCCTCCTTGTAACGGATATCGGCTATCCCCGGGCTTGCCTAGACAGAAGCCTTGGAATGACGGACTCAGAGTCTAATTCTGTCTGCAGCTCGACGGCGGTGGGTTACAATATTCGTCGTCTACTACCTCTTTCAATACGACCTCCTCAAAAATTGAGAACGTGACGCCACTAGTCAGGCAGGAGATATTGGCCAAGGCAATCTCAGGCTAAGGTGATGCCCCTGCACCGGCTTCCCCGAAGTCTGCCTCGCCTCTGCGTTCTCCCTTGTTCTACGGCGTTATAAGTCCTTGTGGTGCCTACTGTTAGTAGCTAGAATAAATAGCACAAACAAGCTGTGTTATCTGGCGAGGGTCCTGCGAATCATTAACGAGTAGTCTGCCTGGACCAGCTATATAGTATGCTGACTGACTCCTAAATGAACGCCAGATATCCACAAAGCTCCCTAATACCCTCTACATTCGTGCACGCTGTGGGAGCTGATGCTTACCCCTTCACTCTTCTCGTTACTTCATTTTTCAACATGCCATTTCCCTTCAGCAATGTCTTAGATGTACCCGAGATGGACATAGCCCAGTGGTTTGAGAAGACCCTGGATCTTGGAGATGTAGGGTTAACCGATAACCTTAGTATTAGTTGTACAAACTCAGCGAAAATTCCCTGGCCGGGAGAATTCCCTGGCCGAGAGAATTCGCCGGCCGAGAGAATTCGCTAGTCAGGAGAATTCGCTACACCGTTGGCAGTGGGGCTTGCGTGCATGCCGACCTCTCTAAGGTTGGTCATAAAAACCTAATCTAGCTATATTAATGTGGTCTACTCTTAAAGATATAAAATACTACTTTTTTCTATATTTTTAATCTTTATTTCTAGTTTTATTTTTAATATATAAAATCTATAAGAAATAAAATTAAATAGAGTAAATTTAAAACTTTAAAAATATGTTTTTTTTAATAAATTTTATTAAAATCTTAAACAAGTTAGTAGTATATATATAAGTTTTACTGCTAATAGATACTAATATATTAAGCTGTAATTAGAAATTAGTATAGTATATAGTATATTTTCTATTAGCTTTATAGAGTAAGTAAGTATATTAACCTCTTTAAGATTTTAATAAAAATTATTAAAATAGAGATATTTTTTAAAGGTTTAAATTTATTATATTTAGCTTTATTTTTTATAGATTTTATATATTAAAAATAAAATTAGAAATAAAAATTAAAAATATAAAAAAAAGTAGTATTTTATATCTTTAAGAGTAAATTATATTAATATATCTAGACTAGGTTTTTATAACCAACCTCAGAGAGGTTAGTATACGCGCAAGCCCCACTGCTAATGGGTAGTGGAGAGAATTCGCTAATGGAGAGAAATGCTTTGCTCGACCCAAATGGGAACACAGCCGCCTGGTTAGGATAACTAGAAAGGAATATCAGAAGCTGCAATTGAATAACCAACGCAATTAAGCCCGCTAAGACTCTCAAGCCCGCACAACACCTAGTCCCTCGTCGCGCTCTCTCACTATCCCCTTGTCCCCAACGCTAGCTGCTCTAGCTAGAAGGACTGGGGAAGTAATCCCTGCCCTATCGCTTCAGTCACTCAAGAAGAGACGGCTAGAACGACATCTGAACTGGCTGAACCAGCTAAAAATTCATTACCCCTATGAATCCTACTACACCTCGGTTGGCATGACTATGTCGGTGTTGCCGTCAGTCTCTCCGTACATTTGGCTCGCTAGGCAACTTCAGTGGCTCTATCTAACCATTCTATCGTAAAGGTGGGAGTTACTAATACTAACACAGCCACCCCTGAGGCCTTTAGGAGAAGAGGGGAAGGCTTCTAATAATTAGGCCAGACAGCCTCCTTCTACAATATCACTCGTGCAGTATGTAATATCTTTATAGAAGCTGCCCTACTCTAGATACTTCTGTATATAGTAAAATAGCTTTTACCTTAGGATTTACTTTAGGAGTATACTGAGGTAATAAAGCTTCTATAAAGATTTTGTCTCTTTAATAACTTTTAAAGTTTAAGCCTCTTTTATCTTATATAGTATTTATTTTATATTTATTTATTCTTAAAATTATAAATCTCTCTAACTACCTAAAGATATATATCTAAATAGACTCTTAGTAATATAAGGAGTTTTACTTTTAAATATTATTTTAAGTATAAAATAACTAAACTGAGAAATTAATACTATATAATTTTAATACTATTAGATATTCTAAATAGATCTATAAGATTTTAATATAATTAGCTATACTTAATTTAAATTAAATTAGCAGATAAAATAACTATAAAATAAGTATAAAACTATAACTATATATATTTAAACTTATTTAAATCTTATATTTAGATATTTATATTATAAATATAATCTCTTAAAAAATTAAAAATTTTATACTAGCTAGATAATACAGCTAATATATATATTTAATATTAAAAAGCTAGTTAGATAAAAAGGTTTATAAAAATAACAGTATAAGTATTAATTTTACTTAAATAACTTATATAGGATCTTTATATAATAATACTTTAAGTAGGTTTATAAAATTTAAATAGATAGTAAATAGATTTCTTATAGCTTAAAATTTAATAGAAGATTTTCTACTAAAGTTATTAAGTAGTAAGTAAAAATAAAAAATACTAAAAATATATAACCTACTAAAAGGCAGCTTTAATAATAACTAAAGGTATAATATATTTACTATAGTAAATAGAAGTTAGAACTAAAAATAGAAAAAATAAATTAAATAAATAGAATTAATAGCTACTATATTTAGTACTATTTAATTAAATAGTTTACTAAAAAAGAACTAAAAAAAATAAACTAAAAAGACTATAAATTAAGCTAAACATTAATTATAATTAAAAATATAGCTAAATAGCTATTTTAATAATAATTTTATAAGAGAAATACTTTTTACTTACTTCTATTTATATATTTAAAGCTTTTTTATAGACTTTAATAAATTAAACTATTAGCTTTTATACTATATAGCTTTTTCTATTAAAAAAAAACTATAAGAGTTTTAACTCTAACTATAATAAGAATCTAATTAAATAACTAATATCTCTAAAAATAGTAAATTCCCTATTTAACTATCTTTCTATATAGTTTATATTTATCTTTAAGTATCTAAAAACTATATATATAATAATTACAATTTTAAATATAAATTTAAAAAACTATTCTACTTAAAGTAATTAAAAAGAGATATATAGTATAATAAAAAAGAGATTTCTCTAACTATAAAATAAATAAATAAATAACTATATAACTAAAGAGAAAGAAAAGAGAAAAAAAAAGAAAGATTTACTTTAAATTTTATAAATGTATCTTTATTATAAAAATAAACTTAAAGAATAATATAATATTTACTTAGGTTTATTATAGACTATTAGTAGATAATTTATTTTTAATTAGATTTCTTTATAGAAAATTAATATTTTATATTTAATTAAATAATTTATTTTAATTCTAGCTTAAGAAAATACTAAAAAACTCTTAAAGATTAATTTTTCAATTTATATATTTACTATTATTTTTAACTTTACTTTTAATATTTATTATATTTCTTAATTTATTTTACTCTTAATTAAATTTAGTTTACTTTATTTCTTATTATACTATTAGTAACTTTTTAAATAATATCTACTTACTAGAAGTTAGCTATTATTCTATAGAGTATATATAAGATCTAAATATTATTTATTAGAAGATATTAGATAATATAATTAGAAATAATAAGTAAGCTTAAATAACTTTTTATCTTTTAAGTTATTTATAATATATTAATAAATAAAGGTATTTAATTAAATAATTTATAGAAATTAGTTATTTTATTCTTTTTTATAGAAAGTCTTTAAGCTTTTTAAATAAATAGTATATTTTTAATATTAAGAGATATTAAGAGATATTATACTATTTTATAAAAATAGAGTTTTAAAATTAGCTAAATTTATTAATAATAAAAATTAAGCTAATAGTAAAGATTTCTTATTAAAGTTTAAATTAAGTTATAATAATTACTATACTAGTAACTATACTATATATATTTAAAAAGAAATATTAGCTTTTTGTTTTCTTTTAACTACTATTTAAAATTAGCTTACTTATTATTTTAATTTTAATATATACTAAAAGATAATATAATTTTAACTTTTTTATTTAAGTATATAAAGTTAATTATAAATATCTTACTTATTATATTATTAAACTTTAATACTAAATAAAACTCTATATATCTAAAGGAAAAATAAGTATTTTTAATAGCTTTTTCTTTATTAAAACTACCTTTTTAATATTAGGTTTTTAAGCTAAAAAGCTCTTCTTTTTATTATTAGCTATATTACTTAAAATACTAACTTAATTTAAAATTATATTCTTTATAAAAATTATATTATTATTTACAGTATATTTATAACTTCTATATTATTTAATTAATTAATTAAAAAAAATTATAAAAATACTAAAAGCTAAAAGATATTAAGAGTTTATTAATAAAAATATTTATTTTAAGTTAAAAATAAAATAATATAATAGAATTTATTTATACTCTATAAATCTAATTAAAAATAAATAGTATTTCTATACTATAAAAATAAAATAAAAACTATAGTAACTAAAATAAAATCCCTATTTTATATCTTAAGTTTAAATTAAAGCTCTATTAATATTATATAAATTAAGAAAGTAATCTTTCTACTAAAACTAAAATTATCCTACAATCTAAATATTTAAATTAATCTATATATAGTAAAAGCTATATACAGTTAAGTTAGATATATTACCTAACCTTACTGCTTATTATTATTATTATTAGTTATTTATAGCTGCTATAAGCAGATTATATATCTTAGTGTAAATCTAGCATACTAAAACAGTCCACTAGCTACCTACAGCTATAAAAGTAGGGCCTAATGCCAGCCAGCTGTTAATATTCCAGCTGTTATTAACTGCCTGAGGAGGTATTTAAATCTTGCGCCCCAGCTGTTATAGCCTTCTTTTTTCCTTTTTTCTTTAAAGCCTTATAAGTTAACCTCTACCCCCTCTTTCCGCTGCACTAGCAGTATTTCCAATCTGAATTTATATTGCTAACCTTATTATATTAATAGGATTTTATCAATAAGTTAGTATTTCCTACTTTCAGCTTGCAGTATAGTCTCTAACTTCCTATAGTAAGAATAGTAGCAGTAATAATAATAATAATAACAGTATATTTCTGCTATATGCCTACTATAGCTATCTATACTGTTACTAACTTATAAGATAATAATAAAGAAGATAATAATAATAATACTAGAGACTCTAATATGATTTTATATTGAGTCTACTGGAGTTCTAATAGCTAATCTATCTGTACGTAAAAAAGAAAAAAGAGGATTAAAAAGAATACCCCTAGGGAGTTAGAGTCAGTATACTCTACCCTCTATTCTATATATATCATATAGATATAGAAGGATAGCTTAGTAGGTCTCTATAAAGATTAAGCTAATAAGTTTTCTATTTCTAAGTTGGATTTAATATACTAATAATATATAGATATAGTGGCAGGTAGCTGTATAACTTATATATATATATATATAAGATATATATACCTCTAATATTTACTGTAGTTACTAATACCTAAGTATTAAAATAATATAATAGTATAAATAGTTATAAATATATAGCTTCTATTTTTAGTATATTTAGTTTTTTTTAACTCTATTTAATATTATTAAATAGATTAAAGCTATATAGTATTTTTAAATACTAAAAATAAATAGTTAGTATTATATTTAGTAATAGAAGAAATAGTAGCTAAATAATAAGGTTATTATATACTAATTTTTACTTTAAGCTTTAATTTAACTTTTTTAACTTTAATCTTACTATTTATAGTTAATAATCTTACTATTTATAGTTAATAATCTTACTATTTACAGTTAATAATCTTACTATATATAGATAATAACCTTAAGATAGTAATTTTATTTTAAGTAATAAAATATAAAAGAGACTAATATTTTCTATTATTAAAAGGCTAACTTTCTTTTTAATAAATATTTAATTTTTTTAACTTTAATTATTTAATTTTAATTTCTATTATAGCTATAATTATCTGCTAAATTATACAATTTAATACTAATAGAAACTTAAGATATACTAATTACCTCTTATATCTATATAATATTAAGTATTAATATAATACTAAAAATAAAATAGAGAAAATAAAATACTTTATATATTGCTAATTTCTTTAAAGCTATAGGCTTTTTAGCCTATTAAGATTTTTTTAAATAGAGCTTAATTACTAAGTATTTAATAGAAAATTATATTAGCTATTTTTAGCTGTAATTTCTTTCTGAATAATACTAATAGATTAAATTTACAGGAAAATCAGATTATTTATATTAATTTATTATTTCTCTAAATAGAAAAAGCCACTTTATTAATATTAGGTAAAATCTTTAAAATTAAAGAGCTAATATAGAAGTAAAAGGACTTTATTAATAGTATTAGTAAAAAGGTATATAACTTTTAATTTAAAGAGCTATTATATTATATAAAAATAGTATAGATAATAGCTAGCTAAAATACTAAAGAGAGTAAATTTAGATAAAGATTTTAAGGTATTCTAAAAGTTAAGTTATTAAATTTATAAATTTAGATATTAAGATTAAAATAGCTATAGAGTGAAAAGGTTAAATAGAATTTTAATAAAAAGAAAAAAAGCAGCTTAAAATTTAAATTTAAGCTTTAGTAATTATAATATATATAATAAAAATACAGTAAATTTAAATATTAGATTCCCTTATTAAGAAAATCTTAATATTATAGAAAAAAAGATATAGGTATTTCTTTTTTAGTTTAGTTAAATATAATAAAAGTAGGTATCTATATATAGTAAAGTTTTTAACTATTAAAGCCAATTAAATCTTTTAAATTTTAAAATAAAATATATATTATAAGATATCTATATTTCTACTTCTTAAGTTAAAGGTTATAAACAGTTTAAATATACTAAAAATATAAAAAAGTTCTATATTTAAAGAAACTTTATAAAAAATAACTTTAATAGCTTAAAAATATAATTATTAAGCTATTTTAAAAATATTATAATAGTATAAATAATATTACTTTTAATTAAAAGTAAAGAAGGTTTAATAGTTATTTTTAAAGTTAATAAGTTTAATAAAGAATTACTTATTAAATATAGTTTTTTTAATTTAATTAGTAAGAAAAAGCTAAAAGTAAAATTTCTATATTTAATATATTTAGTATTTACTATAAGAATATATTTTAATTCTTTATATTTAAATATATTATTTTAAAAAATAGTTTTTATAATATTTAAAGTATTTATAGCTATAGTAATAATATTATTTATATAATATATAGTAATTTAAAAAAGAATTATAAAATAATAGTTTATTACTTACTTTTTAAATTTTATAGTTTAAAGAAACTATTAATAAGAAAACCTAATATTTAAATTTACTATATTTTTATTATATATATTATAATTACTAAAGTTTAAATTTAAATTTTAAGCTAATTCTTTTCTATTTATTAAAATTCTATTTAACTTTTTTACTCTATACTTATTTTAACCTTAATATCTAAAGTTATATATTTAATAATTTAACTTTTAAAATACCTTAAGATTTCTAATATTTATATAAACTTTTATTTAAATTTACTTTTTTTAATACTCTAACTAGCTATTATCTATACTACTTCTATATAGTATATAAAAGCTTCTTAAATTAAAGTTTAAAAATCTTTCTACTTACTTTATTAATAAACTTTTAGTTTTTATTATTTTAATTGCTATTTTTAAAAACTTTAGTTTAATCTAATAGAGTAATTCTTTCTATTTAAATAAAGTTAAAATTAATACTAATAACTTTATTTCTTTATAAATTAACTGTATTATTATTACCTAGAAATAAATTATATTTAAAAATAGCTAATATAATCTATTAGCTTATATTTAGTTATAATATACAGTAAAATAAATAGTTTAAAAGTCTATACTTATTAAAAAATCTTTAATATACTCTATATTTAGCTTTTTTTATATTACTTTAAGAATTATAAAGATATTTAATACTATATTAATATTCAGTTTTATATTATTAGACTATTAAGCTAGTTTTATAAAGAGTTTTATAAATAATTACTATAATAAAAGTTAAAATTAAATAATAATTAAAAGAAAAGTTAGCCTTTTAATAATAAAAAATATCTCTTTTATATTTTATTACTTAAAATAAAATTACTATCTTAAAATTATTATCTATAAATAGTAACGTTATTAATTATAAATAGTAAGATTATTAACTATAAATAGTAAAATTAAAGTTAGAAAAATTAAATTAAAGCTTAAAGTAAAAATTAATATAAAATAATCTTATTATTTAATTACTATCTCTTTTATTACTAAATATAGTACTAACTATTTATCTTTATTATTTAAAAATACTATATAGTTTTAATCTATTTAATAATATTAAGTAAAGCTAAAAAAAAAAAAGAAAAACTAAATAGTTTAAAGAAACTTCTATAGATTTTTATAAATACTGCTTTTAAGTTTTTATATTAAGTTACTTATTTAAGTTATTTTTAAAAATGTTAAAAAGTATAATACTATTAAGATATTTTAATAAAGAAATAATATAGTATATTATCTAAAAGTTAATAGTAAATTAATTAATTAATTTTAATTTAGTTAAGTTATTATTATTTTAATAGCTCTAATTAATATAGCTATATATTTAAACTAATTAAAATTTAAAGAGTTTAATAAAAAGCTTTAGTATATATATTTTAAAAAGTATAAATAAAAAACCTATTATTACTATCTTTTAAAATTATACTTTTAAAAATACTTTATTTTATTATATTCAGCTAGAAACTGTAAATTATTCTTAGAAAAACCTTTAGTTAAATTAATACTATAGAATAATAATTTAATTTTATACTTCTTTTTAAAAGTATTAAATATAATATTAAGCTATTATAGAAAGAAAGAAAAAGTATTAATATATATAGAAAATAGCTTAATTAAATAATATTAAAAATATTAGCTTATATAAATAGTAATAATAATAGTAAAAAAGTCTAATTATAGTAAAATACTATAAAATAGTATAATAAAAGAGAAGAAAGCTATATATTATTTATAGCCTCTATTAATAAAGAAAAAAAAAGTTATAGCTATTTAATAATTAATTTAAGTAATTATATATATATTAAAAAGAAAAGCTTATATAATAAGTATATATTTTACAGATTTTATATATATAAGTTTACTTTTAAATTTAATAATAAGTTAAACTTTTAGATTATTACTTTTAAATAAATAGAATAACTATATTTTATCTTTCTTTTTTTAAGCTTTTTATATAATTAATTTATTTTCTCTTTTATATTATTATTTTTCTTTTAATTTATAGTTATTTCTTTTAAACTTATTATCTTTTTATTACTATAATAAATAATAACTTATAATACCTTATTTAAATTTCTTATAAAAATCTTTTTAATTTTTATCTTATTACTTACTATTATTGTAATAAACATAAAATATTAAAAAGTTAGCTTTTAAATTAAATATATTATAGTTAGATTTTTAACTTGAAAATTAAAAAGATAAATACTTATTATATACTTATATTATTCTCTATTTTATCTTTATTATATCTTTAGTATTTAAACTATTTAATTTAATATTTTTATAGATATATTCTTTTTTTAATATTTAAATTTACTTTTAACTTATTTTTAATTAATTTAGTTATTTAATATATATAGAGCTTACTTTTAAAAGTACTTTTATTAAAAATATAAAAGAAATTACTTTTAGCTTTTTTTAATAGTATTAAATTAAATAATAGTATTTTTTAAAATAAAATTAAATATCTTAAAATAGAGAGAATTTAATTTAAATATATTATAGCTAAATATATATACTTACTTAAGTACTTTTTCTATTAATTTTCTTATTATCTTAAATATTTAAAGATTCTTTTAATTGTTTTTATTAACTATACTAACTCTATTTATTATTATAACTATATTAAGTTATATAAAAATACTATTATTTTAAATAAGAAATATATTTAATTTCTATTTATAACTTACTATTTAAAATATAGCTTTATATTTAGTAAGTATTCTAACTATATTTAGAATACTTATAATAACTATAAATAGAAGTTACTATTATAATATCTATTTAAAAGCTTAAAGAATATCTTTTTTAATTTATTTCTTTTTAATATTAAAACTTTAAATATTACTTTTTAATTTAGCTTTTAATATTTAAATATATTTAATTTTATTTCTTATTTTTAAATTACTTATAACTAGCTATTAATTATTAGTAATAAATAAAGGAAATACTTTCAGTTAGTAATAACTTTAACTGTTTTTTATTAAAATAAAAATAAAATATTAAAAGTTAATAGTAGATATTTTAAAGTAACTTTTAAAAACTTAAGTTTTATTAAGCTTATAGATATTATTATACTTTTATATAGTAGTTTTTTCTTAAATAATAATATTATCACTATTTAATTAATTCTATTTTTAAAGTATATTATATTTATAGTAATATAATAGTAATTATATTTAGATTTATATAGCTAAATTAATATTTTTATAGTAACTTTTCTTAAATATTAAAAGTTTTAGTTTTTAGTTTCTTTAAGTAGAAATTATTTATATTTTCAATTTTAAATATTATAAGCTTATTTTAAAGCTTTAATTTATCTAAAAAATCATATTTTAAAGTTAATTTATACATAAAACTATATAATTTTAACTACTTAAATTCTACTTTAAAACTAATTAAAAACTTTAAAATAGACTATTTATATATTTTTTCTTATTATTTTATATAATTTCTATTTCTTTTATAGAAGGTTTTTTAAAAACTTTTAAATTAAATAGTAAGTTTTATATTTTAACTGAAATTTCTTTTTTTTCTATTAGTATATTAAAACTTCAGTTAGTATATTAATACTTACTATAATTCTCTAGTTATTTAAGTTTTTAAATTTAAACTTTAAAATTCTTTAGAATATATAGTAAGTAAACCTTAAGATATAAAATCTTTTTTTAAGTTAAAATCTTTTTACTAACTTCTAGAAAAGTAGCTTTATTTTTAAATTTTAAGCTTAAATTATATAAATTATTTAAATTTCTATTATTAGAATCTATTTAATTAAATAATTTATTATTATTTCTTTTATTAAAAATTAAATTTAAAAAGCTAAAGTATAATTCTTATTTATCTTTAATAAACTTCTTTAAAAGTCTATATAAGTTAAATTATTAAAGATAATATTATTTAGTATTTTAGATTTGTAGATATAGAAAACTTTTAATTAAATTAAAATATAAAAAGAGTTTTACTATTTAAACTATAATTAAATTTTAAATATTAAGTTATAAGTCTTTTTAATATTATACTTTAAAATTAAGTTATTAAACTTTAACTATATTTTTTAAAGTTAAAAGCAGTTTAGATTATTATTTCTTTTAACTATTTATCTATAGAATATAGCTATTTCTTAAATAGTAACTTTAATATTTTACTTTTTTTTAAAAGAAAATCTAATTCTAACTATAAGTAGTTTTTTTAAAAGTAAAAATATTATTTTAATTAATAAGATATTAAGTTAGAATATTAACTTCTAAAGGAAAAATAAACTTTTAATTATAAAGTAAATAAAAAGTGAAAAACTTATATAAGATTCTAATAGCTAATTAATCTATTAATAAAGCTTTATTTAAGTTAGTAATTTATTTTTCTTTTTATTTATTAGTAGTTTTCTTTAAGACTTTTATAATAGAAATATATTTAGCTTTAATAATACTATTTAATTTTAAATTATAGTGAGAAATAAAGATAATAAAGATTCTAGTATTTTTAAGAAATTCTTTAAAACTTTTAAAACTTTTCTTATTATTATTAAAAATAGTAATAATAATTATTTTAAAATAGTAGGTAATATATTATATAAAGGCTCTTATTAAGGTTATTTTAAGCTCTTTTGTAAATTTTACTTTTAACTATTTTATAAGGTTATATTTTACTTTTAAAAGGAATTTTATCTTTTAATTAAATAGTAAGTACTAAATATTAAAATATATCTTTATTATAAAAAACTAACAAATAATTAGAATTACAATTTTTAATATCTTTTAAAAAGTATACTTTTAGTATACTAAATAGTATATAATAATTCTTTTAATTTAGCTTTATATATCTAATTAGAAATACCTTTTATAATTAAATTATAAATACTCTTTTTACTTTTATAACTTCTATTTTTATAAATATAATAAATAAAAGTTTTTTAAGTTTCTTTATTATTTATAACTAATAATAATAAATTCTTATTATACTTATAATTTCTCTTTTAAAGCTATTTATCTTTAATAAAATATAGTAGCTTTTTTTTAAAAAAAATTTTAAATTACTAATTTAAAAGTTCTTTAAGTTTTTTAAATATAACTAAATAGTAAGTAAATATTTAAAAAGTCTTAAAATACTGTATTTTTAATATTAACTTATATTTAAATTTTCTACTTTTAATTTTAATAAAGTTTAAATAAAAATTAATAAACTTTTTTAAATTTCTTTTAACTTAAGTGTCTATTTAATTAAAGAGTTAATTAAACTTATAAAAAAGTCTATTAATAATACTATTCTTCTTTTTAAATATATACTTAATTGTAAAGTCATAAAATATAATATAGCTAAATTAGTAATTAATTATAACTTTTAGAATATTATTAGTTTAGCTAATAATTTAATAAATACAAATTTAAATATTAGCTTTAAAAGTAAATTAAACTCTATAGATTCTATTTTAAGCTTTTTAAAAAAAATTATAAAATAGCTTAATACTCTCTTTTTATAATATTATAATTAAATTCAGTTTTATAGTAAATATTAAATTTAAAGTAAATAGAGTATTTCTTTTTATTAATAATCTATATTAAAATATATCTCTATTTTATTATATTAATATTTACTATTAGAATAATCTCTTTAATATTTTTTAAGTAGTTTAAAATAATTAAAATAAACTTTAAGATAACTTTAAGTTTTAACTTTACTATTATAACTTTTTAATTTAGTTTTTATTTCTACTTAATACTCTTTTTTAACAGTTTAATTAAAATCTTTACTATTTATATAAAATATAAAATCTATTTTCTATAGTAATCTATTAAATTAAAAAAAGCTCTAACTTTAAAGATATTATTATAGCTTTTTAACTTATTAATTTTAATAATTAATTAATTTATAAATTAATTGCTATATATTTTATAAAGATATTTTATAACTTTAGCTATTTATTAGTAAAATTAGAATTTAACTATTAAAATAGTATAGCTAGTAAGCTTAATATTAATAAAACTTTTATTAATATTAATTAAGTATTTTAAAATAAAGTATTTAATATTTAAAAAACTCTTTTTTTATTATAAATAGTTAAATAATTCTTAACTGTAATATTATTTAAAAATAGTTAGTAAATGTTTAAAATAAAGTTAAATAGAATTTTTATAATAACTTTAATAAATTAAGCTATAAAATTTATAGTACTTTAAGAAAGAATATATATTTTAGTAGTTTAATTAAACTATTAAATATTATTAAGTTTCTATTTTTCTTATTAAGAAAAACTTAATTATACTTAAAAAAGAAATTAAATATAGAGAGATAATTCTATATATATTAAAGTTAGTAAAGAATTTATTAGTATCTATAGAAATAAAACTATTATAAATTATAAAAATATTAATTCTTAATCTAAATTAATTAAATAAAGCTTATTATTCTTTTTTATAATAAGAAATTAAAAGTTATAATAAAAAGTTTAAAACTTTTTTAAAAACTTTCTTTTTATATAAGTTTTTAAAAGCTTAATAATTTTCTTTTTTAAGCTTTTAAGTATAGAAATACTTTTTACTTATTAAATTTTATATTGAGTAATTTTAATAACTTATAAAAAAGCTACTATAAAGTTAATACTTTTATACTTATTATAAACTTAAACTTAAAGTTTATACTTATAGTATAAAATAAACTATATAACTATATATATTTAATAAACTTAAAATAAACTTAAAGTAAATAGAAAGATTTTTTTATATATTTATTAATACTATTATATAGTGTTTATTAAGTATTTATATTAAAATTAACTTTATTATAATACTTAATAAAGTTTTAAGTAAAAGTTACTTTTTTATTAAATATAATTTATATAAAAATATCTATTTCTTTTTTTAAAAGGTTATTTTAAATACTATTTAATAGCTTTTTTTTATACTTACTGTAAATATAAAAATCTATTTTAATTATAGAGAATTTAAATATAATATAGTTAGAATATTTAAATTTTTTATTTAGTAAACTTTATATTTTCTTTTATTTTTTCTCTTTTTAATAAAAGTTTCTATTAGAAATTAAACTATTAAAAGAAATATTATTTGAAGAATATATCTTAACTCTTTTTTTTTTATATAGAATATTTATATTAATAGATTTTTAATTAAACTTAGAATTTTATTTTAAAAATATAAATTTATTTTTAGCTATATTAATTATTTTTTAATATATTCTCTAGTTTCTTTTAGTAATAAAATAGATAATGTTAATTATAATTTTATAGCTAATTGATTTAATTAAATTATTATTATCTTTAATATAATAGGCTAATATCTTTAAGTTTTTAAGAAAGTTTTTAACTTTAAATTACAGTTTATTCTTATTAAAAAGAGAGCTATTAAATATTTTAAGCTTACTTTTATTATTATTAAGCTTATTATTAAAGAGAATATTAATAAAATTATCTTTATTATTTATATTATCTATAGAGCTTATTAAGCTACTATTTATAAAGATAAAACTATTAAAAATTAAAAAGTATTAATAAATAGATTAAATAGCTTAAGTTTTTATTATAGTATTTTCTATTAAATTCCTCTAGCTATTAATATAATAAGTAATATATTATCTATTTAATATTTTATAAGTATATTACTATTCTTAAATATATAATTAAATAATACCTTAGTAAAATAAATAAAAAGTATTTTTATAAATAAAACTAATTAAGATTTTTCTTTTAAAAGCTATATATATTTACTAAACTATTATAATATTATTTAAATAGATCTATATTTTTACTATATTAAGTATTTTAATATAATTATTTAAATAGAAAGTAATACTTATAATAGTAGGAATATAAAATATATTATACTACTTAATAAAATTATAAAAAATAATATTTCCTTTAAAGTTTATATTAATTATAGCTTTTAAAAAAGGCCTTTTAAAATTATTAAGTTATATTTAAATTCTTAGGAAATTCTAGCTTTATTTAATAATTTTATTACTAATAATAAAAAGTTAACTAATTTTAATAATATTAATCATTTAATTAGATAAAGTTATTTATTTTATTAAATATTTTAAGGTTTTTATAGTAATATATTTCTATTTTTCCTTAATTTTAATAAGATATTTTCTAAATTTTAGCTAATTTAAAAAAAAATTAAACTATTTTTTTAAAATTTCTATAGTAATAATACTAACTATTTTAGTTTTTTAGTTTAAGTTATTAAAATACTTATTAATAAAGTTTAAAATCTTAAGAGTAATAAAGCTTATATATACCTTTTATTTTTTTCCTTTTAATAATAAATTAAAATTTACTTACTTAATATTCTTTATACCTTTTATAAAATTATAAAAAATAGAAGTAATCTTTTTTACTACTATTAAATTTAAAATATAAAGACTTTTAATAGTAAACTTAATTTCTTTTTTAAATTTCCTTAATAACTTTAATAATAGCTTTTATAACTTAATTTTTAAAATCTTTTTTATAAAGAGATATTTAAAAGTAACTTTAAGTTTATATAAATATATTTTTAGTAATAGTTTTATTTATTAAAAGTATACTTATTATAGCTTTTAAAGCTTAAATAGTATTTCTTAAAATTTTACTCTTATTATTTTTAATATATAGTTTTTTATATTTATTAATAGTAATTTCTAATAAGTTAGTTAAAAATATTTAATTAAATAGTTTTTTATATTTTTCTATTAATACTATATTAATAGTAAAGTTATTTTATATTTTTTTATTTTTATATAGTAAAAAGTCTTAAAAGATATTAAATTTAACTATAGAAAAAAGCTTATATAGATAATTTAAGTTTTTATTTATAAATTTATCTATTAGTTATTTTTTATTTTTTATAGCTTTTCATAAACTATTAGATATTTATTACTTTTTTATTTTCTTTAAAAAGAAAACTCTATTAAGCTTAAAAACTTTTTAATTTAAAAATTTAAAAGTTTTTAAATATCTAAGTTTTATTAGAATTAAAATACTAAATAGAATAATATAAGGTATTTTTTAATTTTATTAAACTAAATAGAATTTTTATAGATATTATAATTAATATAATTTTTCTTCTTATTAAAGTTAAAGTTAAAGTAATTATAAGTATTTTACTTAATCTTTTTATAGTAGAAATATTACTAGCTACTTATAAAGATATTAATAGAAATAAATTTATTATTAAATAATTAATTAATTACTATTAAACTTATTATTAATTCTTATCTTTTTAAATTTCTCTATATATAGTAGTTAATTTACTTTTATATTTAGTTTATTTGATTATTATTTTTATTTCTATTAATTATAAATTACTTAATTTCTTAAATTAACTGAAATATTTAATTTTTAATAATAAGTTTTTCTTATTTTTTCTTAAAAATTATAAATAGAAGTACTATAAATAGTATACTACTTTAGGTACTTTTTTATATTTTTATAGCTTTAAACTATTAGACTAAAAATAATAAGTATTATTAAGTATTTTTAATATAAATATTAATTTATTTATTAATAAAGAATTTAATTCTATTATAAAGATTATAGTATTTGTCAGATTCAACCATTACACCATTTAGCAAAAGTTTAGGCCTTATTGCATATTGGCTTGATTGTCTGAGTTATATTTCCAACACACCCCCCCAGCTTGAAGATGATTTTTTCATCTTCTAAGCTGAGCCCTACCCCTATTTTGCTTCGTTGAGAATTTTCATTCAACTAGCTAGAGGTTATCTCTAGGAGGTAATAGGGTTACTGGGATTCGAACGCTGGAGCTCTTAGATGACCAGTCTAACTCATTTTGGTAGTTACAGGCTCGCGCAATCATTTCCTGATTGGCGTTACCTCTGAGACTCTTAATTGTCAGATTCAACCATTACACCATTTAGCAAAAGTTTAGGCCTTATTGTATATTGGCTTGATTGTCTGAGTTATATTTCCAACAGTATTTTATTATTTTTATATTTATAGAAGATTTATTTAAACTTTTATAAAAACTCTACTAAATATTAATAAATATAATATTAAAGATTATTTTTAATTAAATTATAAACTAACTTTAATAATTAGAATTAACTTTTTAGTAGTAAAAATATATATAGTTATTAAGCTATCTAATAATAAGAGAGTAATCTTTTTATAGCTATTTTATATTCTTTTAGATAAACTAATTATTAAATAACTATTTTTGGTTTTTATTTTAATATTTAAATCTATTAAATAAGTTTATTTAAGCTTAAGCTTAAAATTAAGATTCTATATATTTTTTAACTTATAAAAAACAGCTTTAACTTTATAAAAAACAGCTTTAACTATATAGAAGTTTAAATAGTTATTTTAATTATTCTTACTTATATACTAACTATTTATATAATAGTTATATTATAATAAAAACTTTAGAATATTATAACTATTAAACTTATTATTAAAAGAAACCTATAAAATAGAAATTTTAAAATATTTAATAGTTAGAATAGTAATTATATTAATTATTCTTTTTATATTTTCCTTATATTAATTTATTCTAATAGATATTTTTAATACTATTAAACTCAAATTAATAGTTTTATTATCTATATCTATTTAATTAAATAATTTAAATAAATTACTTAAAATAGTAATTTTCTTTAGTATAATTTAAGAAGATAAAATTAAATTAAAAGTAATATTCTTATAGTTCTTTAGGTTTGTTAAAGTAAAAGTTAAATTATGTAAATTATATTAAAGAAGTTTAAATTTAATTTCTTTACTATTAGAAGCTTATAATTACTATAAGGCTTTTAAGTAAGTAGGCAGACTTTATTAAAGCTCTTTAAAAAGTTTAAATTAAAATTTATAAATAAACTATTAAAAAGTTTTAAAAAATTATAAATAGAGAGATTAAAATAAGAAGATAATAGCAAATTATTATTATAGTAAAAATTATAAAGATATTATTAGTTATTATATTAAGTAGTATTATAGTTATTTTTAGTAGAAAGAAATAGCTTTAAGCTCTTTTTATACTCTTATTAATAATATAGTCTAATTACTATTCTAATAATAACTTAATTTTTAATAATAAGCTAAATAATAATTATTATCTATTTATAACTAAATATTTCCCTTAATAAGAAAATCTAATATTTAAATTTACTGTATTTTTATTATATATATTATAATTACTAAAGTTTAAATTTAAGTTTTAAGCTGCTCTTTTCTATTTACTGAAATTCTATTTAACTTTTTTATTAAGCTATAGCTATTTTAATTTTAATATCTAAAGTTATAAATCTAATAACTTAATTTAACATCTTAAAATTCCTAATATCTATATTAATCTATTTTTATTTAAATTTACTCTCTAGCTAGTATTTTAGCTAGCTATTATTTATACTACCTCTATATAATATAAAAGCTTTTTAAACTAAGAGTTATATACCTTTTTATTAATACTATTAATAAAGGTTTTTTACTTTTAGATTAGCTATTTAATTTAAAGGATTTTAGCAAATATTAATAAAGTAGCTTTTTCTATTTAAATAAATAATAGATTAATATAAGCAATTTAATTTCTCTATAAAGTTAATCTATTAGTATTATTTAGAAAGAGACTATAGCTAAAGATAGCTAATATAATCTTCTATTAAATACTTAGTAAATAAGCTCTATTTAAAAGGAATTTTAATAGATTAAAAAGCTTATAGCTTTAAAGAAATTAGCGATATATAGAGTATTTTATTTTCTCTATTTTATTTTTAGTATTATATTAATATTTAATATTATATAGATATAAAAAGTAATTAGTATACTTTAAGTTTCTATAAGTATTAATTTATAAGATTTAGTAGATAATTAAAATAGCTATAATAAAAATTAAAATTAAATAATTAAAAATAAAGAAATTAAATATTTATTAAAAAGAAAGTTAGCCTTTTAATAATAGAAAATATTAGTCTCTTTTATATTTTATTACTTAAAATAAAATTACTATCTTAAGGTTATTATCTATACATAGTAAGATTATTAACTGTAAATAGTAAGATTATTAACTATAAATAGTAAGATTATTAACTATAAATAGTAAAGTTAAAGTTAAAAGAATTAAATTAAAGCTTAAAGTAAAAATTAAATATATAATAATCTTATTATTTAGCTACTATTCTTTCTATTACTAGATATAATACTAACTATTTATCTTTATTATTTAAAAATATTATATAGTTTTAATCTATTTAATAATATTAAATAAAGTTAAAAAAAACGAAATAACTAAATATTTAGCTAAATATCTCTTTTATATATTTAAATTACTAGTAAGAATTATAGTAATTAATATTAAATTAAAAACTATTTAAATTACTATTTATACTATTAAATTACTAGAATTTAAATTTTAAAATTAATTTAATTTAATTTCTTCTCTTTTCTTTTATATTTTACTAATATAGCTCTCTATATACTAAAACTAAAGTTATATTAAAAATAATATTAATATACTTTTTTAGTTAATATACTAGCTTTTTTCTATATAAAGAATATAAAAGTTTTTTAATATTTATTAATATTAAGCTATATATTATTATCTAATTAAATAGTATTAATAATAGTAATTTAGCTATTATAATTTATAGTTATATAATTAATTTAAAAGGTTAATAATATTTTAACTTTTAAAAGTTAAAAGTTTTCTAATACTTTTTACTTTTTAACTATATATATATACTCTAGCTATTAATACTAAAAAATAAGGATTTTTAAAATAGCTAAAAAATACTACTATCTCTAGAAACTAAATATATCTATCTTTAAATCTTTAGTTAATATACTTTTAATTACTAGCTATAAAACTAGCTTTTCTTTATATTAATCTCTATTATATTTTATTATAACCTCTAAATTAAATAGTAAGTAGAAATAAAAGATACTAAAAATATATAACCTATTAAAAGGCAGCTTTAATAATAACTAAAAGTATAATATATCTACTATAGTAAATAGAAATTAAAACTAAAAGTAGAAAAAACAGATTAAATAAATAAGATTAATAGTTACTATATTTAGTACTATTTAATTAAATAATTTACTAAAAGAAACTAAAAAGAATAGACTAAAAAAACCATAAATTAAGCTAAAGATTAATTATAATTAAGAATATAACTGGATAGCTATTTTAATAATAATTTTATAAGAAAGATACTTTCTACTTACTTCTATTTATATATTTAAAGCTCTTTTATATATCTTAATAGATTAAGCTATTAGCTTTTATACTATACAGTTTTTTCTATTAAAGAAAGTTATAGTAGTTTTAACTTTAACTATAATAAGAATTTAATTAAATAACTAATATTCCTAAAGACTGTAAATCCCCTACTTATTATAAGTTTTATTTAATCTATAGTAAGTAGTTAGTATTATAGATAGCTACTTTTAAAACTACTATATAAATAGAATTTATAGATAATATCTTTTTAATATCTTTTAAATAAAGAGAAATATATTATCTATAGATAAAGTAAACTATAAGAAAGTAAATTTAGAAATATATAAGTATAGTAAATATAGAATAACAAAATCTATAATATATAAATAGAAGAAATAAAAAAGATAAAAATAGCAATATATTCTAGCAGTATAGTAATTAGTAAAATAAAAAATAATAAATCTCTTTTTATTTATTATTTTTTTATAGCTATTTTATAGAAAGTACTTAAGTCTCTATATATAGAGTAAAATTAAATTGCTATTTAAACTACTATAATATAAAAGTTATATTAGCATTTTATTTCATATCTTAATAAAAGAATATACATAAAGTTTTATCTACTTAAAGTTATTAGAAATAATATTATTAATTAAGTTATAAAAGTAAATTTATACTTTTTAAATTAGGTATTTCTCTTAAGGTACTTTTTATATATTTTAGTTAGAATATATTATTTTTTACTCTTTTTAATACTTACTAATAGTTTTAGTTAATTTCTTCTTATTATTATCTTTTTAATTTACTATATCTATATAATTAAAATTAGCTAGCTAAAAATTCTCTATAAAGTTTAAACTGGTAACTTTAATTTTAAATTTATAAAACTATTACTATATTAAGCTGGAATTTATCTTCTAGCAGTATATAGTAGCTAAAAACTATTAATTAGATAAGCTTTTTATTACTTAAAAAATAAAAATAAAAGAATAATTACTCTAAATAAACTTAATTAATATATACTCTATAGTAATTTTAAATTACAGTTAGATTAAGCTTTTAACTTTCTAGTTAATTTATATTCATTTCTTACTTACTTTTAGCTATATAAGAAACTATAAGTTAGATTCTTTAATAGAAGAAAGGCTAGCTAGAGCTTAAATTCGGAGATATTATCCCAGATCTAGATCCCTTATAGAGGTTTACAATCCTAAAAGTAAGCCCCTTCAGACACCTCAGCCCAAAGCTCAGCCAGCCTCAGCCCGAACATAGCGACAGCTCAGCTTAAAGCAGTAGAAGCTTAGCTCTAGAAACGGAAATGGATTTTAGTGTGCTTAAGTTTTATCTTTAAGTTCTACAGTATCTTATGAAGAAATACAGAACCATCCTTCCATTCCTAACCCTTTAATACATATAGTATTATCTCAATTTTTAAAGTTGATTTGTCTTTAAGGTTGCAGTAGATTAACTACTGTAAGCTATCTAGGCGGCGGCAGTGGCGGCAGGGGTTGAGGAAGCTATATTGTCGGGCTTGTTCTCGGCCTCGGGCTCCTCGGGCTTGGTCTCCTCGGCAGGCTTCTCCTTAGCCTTGGCCTTGCCCTTGATGGTGGCATGGAGCTTGGAGAAGGGACTCTTGCCTGACTTCTCCTCGCCCTCAGCGGGGGCAGGGGATTTTTCGCGCTTGCCAAAGGCGAAGGGGAGGCTTACAGATCGGCGCTTAGAGCCCTTAGTCTTCTCCTCCTTCTTGTGCTCCTCCTTGGGCTCCTCCTCCTTGGGGGTCTCCTCGGTGGCGGGAGTAGGGGCGGACTCCTCAGCCTTAACGTCCTCCTTGGGAGTCTCAGCGGCCTTCTCCTTCTTGGGAGGAGCAGGCTTAAATCTCTCAATAGTCTTCTTGTAAGCCTCAGACTCAGTGACAGTAGCAGCAAGCTCCTTGGCCTTAGCAATCTTAAGCTTTAGCTGGGCGACCCAGTTGTCACGCTTAGCAGTATTGGCGGTCTTAAAGCTGTGCTTGTTGCTCTTGGAGGTGAAGTGGAACTTGTAGGAGCCATCAGTCTTATAGTCTCGGGCTTGGCGGTATTGGCCTGTAGGGCGCATTATTAGAATAAACTAGGCACGCTGCAGATGGTTTTTTTATAGACCTACAAGAGCTTAGCTTACTAGGCTGATAATACTGGAAGGGTTCTTATTGTCGCCGACGAAGAGGAGACCCTGACCGGTGTGAGAGGCCCAGGCGATGTTGCTGTGGGCAGTCTCAGCCGACATCTCGGTCTTGAGGTAGTGGGCGAGCGCCTTGGGCTTAAAGGCGTCGGTGCCGAAGAAGAAGAACTCCTTGCTGGCAATCAGGTTCCTGTGGGAGAATCAAGGTCAGCAAACGGGTCATATGCATCGCGATGCGATGCGGCGGCGCCACGCACGGGCAAGGGCTTACTTGGGGAAGCTGAGGCCCTGAGCCTTGTGGCCCAGATGGCCCTCCTTGACGGGCTTGACCTCCTCCTTCTTGTCCTCAGCCTTGGACTCCTCAGTCTCAGCAGGCTTGAACTCCTCGACGGGCTTGTCCTCGGTGGCGGGAGCAGACTCGGCGCGGGGTCTCCCCAGGGGGCTTGGACTCGACAGCGGGGGTCTCGGTGGCGAGCGGGAGTGGTCTCGGGCTTAGTCTCCTGAGGGACCTCGACGTTCTTCTGTTCCTCGGCCATTTTGAATAGAGTTGTAGTGGGAGTAGGTATTGGGGGGTATCTTAAGGGTCCTGTGTGGGTTCCTCTCACACAAACCGCGTGAGATACCCAAAAGTGGTCCAAGCTCCTGAGGCGAATGACGAAACGCTGAGTTCATCAAGCTCGGCATATCGCCGACGGAGCACCACCACGTTTCTAAAATCACTTCGTTGCCCTCCTGCCTCCGTCGGTATGGTTTCCCTTCTATTACGCTTTGGATATTGATTGAAGTAGAATCCAACTGGCAATTGATTCTCTTTTCTTTGATTCCATTCGTTGATATAGAGCCGGGCTGATAAGTAACCCCTACGCCAATAGTTTGGAAGTCGACCAAATACACCTTCATCGCCATCACCATGTCGCCCACCCTCCTGCACACCACGCCTGTCCTGCGCGCCGGCCTCCGCGTCCGCGCTGTCAATCCCCTCGCCGCCATGGCCTCGACCAGCTTCGTCCGCGGCAAGGCCACCCTCCCCGACCTCCCCTGTAAGCTCTCTCCCCTCTCCCCGGTTCTTCTCAAACCCAGAGTCACTGACCTGAGGTGTCCAGATGACTACGGCGCCCTCGAGCCCTACATCTCTGGCCAGATCATGGAGCTCCACCACTCCAAGCACCACCAGACGTACGTCAACGGCTTCAACGCCGCCCTCGAGGCCCTCGCCGATGCCAGCGCCAAGGGCGACGCAAAGGCCGTCGTCGCCCAGGCACCCTTGATCAACTTCCACGGCGGCGGCCACGTCAACCACTCGCTCTTCTGGGAGAACCTCGCCCCCAATGGCAAAGGTGGCGGTGGCGAGCCCGAGGGCAAGCTCCTGACCGCCATCAGCAGGGACTTCGGCTCCTTCGACGCCCTCCAGAAGCAGACCAACGCCGCCCTCGCCGGCATCCAGGGCTCCGGCTGGGCCTGGCTCGTCAAGGACAAGACATCCGGCACCCTCAGCGTTGTCACCCGCGCCAACCAGGACCCCGTCACCGGCAACCTGGAGCCCCTCCTCGGCATCGACGCCTGGGAGCACGCCTACTACCTCCAGTATCAGAACCGCAAGGCCGAGTACTTTAGCGCCATCTGGGACGTCACCAACTGGGGCACCGTCTCCAAGCGCTTCGAGAAATAAGTGCAACGGAGAGGGAGAGTGAAGGGCGACGCTATGTAGATGTTATGTGCCATGTGTGGCCCGTGTGAGATTACCGTTAAAAGTAGTGTATAGTATTGGACGAGTATCTAATGGAACAACCTTTGAGTCAAGGTACAATCAAAGCCCTCCCGTTTCTGAGCCCAGAATCTGCGGCGCAACCCAATGGCCAACAAGGATATGCATAACCCAAGATGGGCAGAGGCGAAACAAACCAATTCACTTCTACCCCTGCCGTCTCGCATTGAGCACCTCGCAGCCGCTGGCACCTCACCAACCCCTTGGTAAGCCGCCAGCTCCATGGGATACTCGTCCGCGAAGATCTCACCCACATAGTCATACCAGTCATCGTTGGCCTCCTGGGTCCGGGTCTCACCATCGAAGTTCGACCAAACGACGATTGGCTCCCGATTACTCTGCGCTGGAATGGCATGTCGGGGCTATTCGAAGGGCGGGAGGTGTTTGACAGCAAGATACTTGACGTTGACGGTACAGTGATTATCAACATGGTGTGTAACGGCGTGGGCAGGCAGGTTTGTGAGGTCGTTTGAGGTGATGTGGAGGTTGGTTTTGCAGTTGTCCCGGTGTGAGAACCATGACTAACTTAGCAATAAAGTACTTTCAAGATGTTGTGAAGTGTGGAGATGTCTACAATATTGTTATCCGACCGTAGCATCTGTGAAGGTAGTGGAGATCGATGTGGAGAAGATGTCTTTGCGACGTGCAAAGTCCACAAGCCAAGTAATTCGGCTGTGGCCCCTGCACGATGAAGCCATGGGGTCGACGTTGGTGGTGCATTGTATTGGAGTGTCGCTGCTGGGGTAGCCGGCTCACCAGGTCTTTCAAATCGGCAGGCGGGAGATGAACGTCGCTGGCAGGGTTGATAACCAACCTGCCGCGCCCTTTCTAAGTTTGTGGGCATGAGACATGAGGATCCTAACTTTGAACAAATCCTCCGTCTCGGACCCCTACGATATTAACCTACTGTTGCCCACAAGTTCCTATGTGTGCGATTCTGTGATCTGTCTAACTATTATCAACGTTCAAGTTAACTTCTTCGCCTCTTTGCACATGTTCGACAGAGTTCAATGCCGGATTTTCGAAGAACGATGGGAGGTAAAGTACAGGCTGCCATTCGTCGAGGCCATCACTCTGCGCACACCTTCCGCATACCTGATCCTTCTCGCACGCGAATGCTTTGTGGCCAATGTTCCAGCACTTGTAGCACTGAACTGGTCCTTGGCGCCGCTCAAAGACTTTGGTGCTGGCCGACTCCCCGGCCAGGTGAAAGTATCCCTCCTCGAGGCGTCGTTTCGCGTCGTGTCCTTTCGTCACAGACAGAAGAGCTCAGACGCATGCACGAACAAACGGCTGACCAGCTCAGGGCAATGCGAGAAGAGACAGCCGAACAGCTTAGACAGATGCGGGAACAGGACGCGGAAGATCTGAAGCAACTGCGCAAGCAGATAACTGAGCAGATGAACGAGCAGCTTGGGCAGGTACGGCAGCAAACGGTAGAAGAAATAAGACAGCTACGAGAGCAGCTGGACGTGATGGCCAAAAGCGTCACAGCCAACAGTGCCCAGACAAGCCCACAGCCATCATATGCAGACGTAGCCTGTACTCCACCGATGAGCCAACCCAGCAATGTTCGATCTCTCTCATCTATGCGAATAACACCGTCCTCATTCACCAACACTCTGTACTGTACCATCGATATGTCACGAGTCAGCAAGGACGAGGAGGATAAGGACAAGGCACAAGTGGGAAAAGTTCGACAAGCCATTGAGGAAGAGATGCAAACGAAGGAGGGACGGCAGAGCTAGAGGTACACTGCCGTAGTAAAGGACGCAAGGATTCCAGATCGCATTAAGGTGATCTACTGAGACAAAGCAGAGATGCAGTTAGTGAGAGAGACAGCACAAAGGACTGCAGTTAAAGGAGTAAGGGTATTCAGGGACCAATTATACCCAGTCAAAGTGGACGGCGCAAACTGCACCGCAGTATTGGACTCTTCCGGTAACGAACTACCGGGAGCCGCAGAGGCACTAGGCAAAGAGAACGATGCAACAATTGCTAAGATCCGCTGGCTCAGCGACAGGAAGAACGGCAAGACGTGCAGGTCAATGGTGATCTACTTCTTCCGGTCTTCGGCTGTCTCGGCACTGATCGTACGGATTTCCTGCTGGAGTTGTCGGATCATCTCCAGCTGGTCGCTCACCATCTTCGTCGCCGATCGCTGGTTCTCCAGCAACGCATCCCAGAGCCTCTGCAGCATCTTCTTCTGTTCGCTCATTATATGGGTCGACGTTTCCTGGAGCATCCTCCGGAGCATCATCTGGATTAGCAACTCGTTGCCGCTCACCGCGCTCTCCTTGGCCTGCGATCCCTCGACCGCATTGCTACGATCGTTGTCAACTGCTGCCATTTGCTCTGCGCCAGCATTTTTTGACGTTTCGGCCTTGCTTGCGCCTGCCTGCACACTTTTCTGGGCTTTCGCGGTCGGTTTCACGGCTCTCGAGGAGCAACCGAATCCCATCCTCGACAAGGATCTCCTCGACGGTCGCGTCCATCTCGCGATGCAACGCTCACGGCAGCGCCACCCCCTCCTTTCGCCTGTAAAGAGTGTAAAGAGTGTAATATGTATTGTGACAATATGGCAATCTGCATATTGTATTGGTACAATATCGTGTAGGGCATATCATATCGTATGTATTGCAGTATATTGTTTTATTGCCATATTATTAGCAACACTGCCCGCGCGATCGACCGTGGCTCTGCAAGGGGCCAGATTCTCCGGAGCCTGAGCCCTCGATGCTGCGCGCGCGCGGCGGCGGCGGCTGCAGTCACCGGCCCGGCCTCATCTCCCTTGCTTCCCGGATCTTTCTCACCGCTCTTTACCCTTGTCCAGATCACCAAGTACGTGGACCGTACGGTTCCTCATTTCGATGACGACGACCATAATAAAGATAGCTACACTATCAAGTATTGGATCAATCTGCTGTGTCTCATGTAGAACAGCCCCCAGTATGGATTGCACATAAGGGCAAAGTCCTCTTTGTGTCTTGTAGCATCGTGTTTTATATCTGATACGTTATGTCATTTTCATTCTTATTATAGTTCATATTATAATATTCAAGACGCTTTTACGCAAACCATTCTCCCGCAGCAAGATCCCAAGTGCTAAGCTATGCGAGCAAAAACAACTATACAGAGAATGGATTTAAAGGCATCCCAGGCTGTACATTGCAAACGCCACATAACAATCGCCAAAACAACATTCATCGTAGTCTCCCTTATCTCTCACACCATCCGTCTCCTTCCGTCCGGGTCAACACCCTTATTACCGCCTCCCTTAACTGCGCGTTAAAGAAACTGCCTTACTCTCATACCCGTTGGCGTCCACAAACGGGAACCGGGCACAACGCTCGAGGTCATCCAGAGGAATAGTGGAGCGGATATACCTGTGCCGGCACATATTAGTACGTCTTGCGCTTTTCCGGTGATGCAATTTCAATGTGGCTTGGTGAGGGTGGTATTAGGGGTGGGAAGGAAAGAGGATGAAGGGTTTTGGCTTACTTCCTTCTGCCGTTATCGATAGGGTCAAAGTCCCAGCTGGTGAATTCGCCCTCCTTGAGGGCATTCCACACGACCCGGCGGGATCGCTGCGACGCAAACACCTTATCCGTGATGGCTTCAAAGTCCCACTTCACATTGGCCTCAGCCTCAAACTTCTCAAACATCTCCTTAGCCTCCTCCTCTTCCGGGGTCTAAGGGGCAATCTTCTTGAAGCAGGATAGGTTATCCAGCTCCTTGGGATCCCGCTTCAAGTTGTACAGCTAGGGCTCGTCAGCGGGGCAAGTGATATACTTCTAGGGACTCCGGTGGATTATTATCATAAGGCATATGGCTCCCTTATCTGTATACTCAGCAAAGACGGTATTGTAGCCCTTACGGTCCTTAAGATAGGGCAGCATGCTGATACTGTCTATTTGCAAGTAGGGGGCCGGCTTGGTACCGATGAGGTTGTAGATAGTGGGGAGGAGGTTGAGAGTCGACATACTCTGGGTGATGCAGTGGGGCTTAAACTGCTTAGGGTAGTTAACAAGTATAGGAATGTAGACTGATAACTTAAAGTAGCTCATCTTGTACTATAGGTTGCGCTCGCCCAGTATATCTCTGTGGTCGCCACTAAAGATGACAATAGTGTTCTCTGTGAGGCTGGTATCCTTAAGAGTCTCTAGAAGCCTACTAATATAGTCGTCAATGTAGCTCACCGATCTATAGTAGGCCTACTTAGCCCGCTTAATCTAGTTGTTAGAGAAGTTCTGGTCCCAGAGGTTATAGACCTTAAGGAGGTGCTTACTGTAGGGATTCTAGTCCTTGTTGGCGATGCAGACTTCAGGCAGATTAATATTAACATCTTTATAGAGGTTCCAGTACTTCTTAGTGATAGTGTAGGGATTATAGGGGTAAGTAAGGGAGACAGTCAGATAGAATAAGCACTTATTGGAACTCTTGCAGATATAATCCTACAGGTACTGAGTGCTCTTAAATATAGCCTCCTTATTATAGTCAAACTGGTTGCTCCATCTGTAAGAACCAGCCTGAAGAATAGAGCTGGTATTGTAGTACTACTTAAGGCAAGTGTCGGACTTATCCCAGTTAACAGCCCAATTAAAGTCGCTAGAGTAGATATCGCTAATCAGGCGCTGCTTATAGCTATAGAGCTAATCACCAATAAAGTACATTTTACCAGCAAGAGAAGTATGGTAGCCCTTAGAGCAGAGGTAGTAAGTATATATAGGTACGTCAGAGCCAATCTGGGCGGCATTATCAAAAGCGCCAATCTTTATGGGGAGGAGACTGCTGATCAAGCTTATGCGCGAGGGGGCGCAGAGAGGTAAGGGGCAGTAGGCGGAGTCGAACTGGACCGAAATAGAGGCCAGGCGGTCGAGGTTGGGCGTTTTAATCTGTGAGTTTGAGTTGTAAATCTTAAGCTGGGGAGCGGCCAGTTGGTCGGCCATGATGAAGAGGATATTAGGCTTGGAGGCATCAGTAGCAGGGTTGGCCGTATCTACGCCAGCCGAGGGGAGGGGGGAGTTGAGATCGGTCGCTATTGTGAGTGGCAGAGATGAGCCTTCTCTTTGGGGTGGTTTGTGAAGTGCAATTATGATTGTTACCCCTATGTGTCTTAGGTGGTAGTGGTAGATAGAGAGGCAGAGAGAGAGAGTGTGTGTGTGTAAGTCGGGTGGTGGGTGGGGTGGTTGTGTGTTTATTGCCTGGGTATCAGGTGTGTCTCTTGTTCTCTCACCCGAATGAAGGACGATGGATGGAAGGTGAAGAGGAAGAAATGTAAATATGTGTGAGAGACTTGAAGGAAGGGAGGGTGAGTTGAGGCGAGATGGGAAGAGGAGTGGGAAGAGGAGTGGGAAGAGGAGTGGGATGGGGAGGGCCGGTTAATAAAGGGATGGCGCAACACGAGGCTAGCAAGGGCGTGGGCGAGGTCGGTGTGGGCAAAAAGCGGGAGAGGATCTAGACGCCCGGCAAGCTTCTACGCGTCTCTTGGGTGGAGTGTGACTGGTTCTTTTCACCCTTTGATCCAGATGACGGTGGCCAACGAGACAAGGGGTTGAGATAGGTCAAGGATGACGCTGGGGGGGGTTGACGAGTGAGCCCGCCAGGTACTTGTGGAGAGTACGTGCGTACAACACTGGAAGTACTGCACTGTATGGCACGAGCACAAGCACAGCGAAGACGGAGCAACAGGAGCAAAAATTATCTGTCTGTTGATAGGGTAGAGCCCAGCAAGCCGCAGGACGCAAGACGTAAGACGCAGAAATGCAGGGGAATGGAGACGGGATTGACGTTGGGATCTGGGGTTGGAGTCTGGGGTTGGAGGGGTGTATCTGAAGTGAACAGTGCTCTGTGGTTGAGGCGCATGTGCAAGTGCGTAAGAGCGGCCGCGTGGAGGAGAGATCGGAGACGAGATGTTAGAAGGATCTAGGGACAGGTGCTGTAGTCTTCGACTCGCCAGTACCGGCATTGGGAAGCAAGCTCCCATCCAGCAGATCCAAGAGGTCCTGGCAGACCTTTTCGAGCTCATTCTCAATCTTGTTGCGGTATCCACGAATAGTAGCAATATGCTTCTCCCTGCCCCTTGACTCCTTCTGCTCAATCGAGGCGATAATGCGCCAGCTGGCACGGCGGGTGCCGACCACGTTCTTATAAGCAATGGTGAGAAGATTCCGCTCATTGATACTGGGCTCACCACCCATCTGACGACTTCCTTCAGATGGGGGACCATATCATCGTAGCGCTCAGCCTGGCCACAGAGGCGAGCGAGGAATGTCAGGCTACGGCCATGAAATCAGTGTTTTGGCCCTCTAGAGGCCCATCGAGCGGATAGACAAACTTCTTACGCTGCATGATAGGTGTATGGTTAGCCAGATTCGTTAGACCAAATATTTGATCGAAGATAAGGCGGCAAGTTGGTGTGATAACGGCAAGATATGTGGGGCGATTTGGTGTGGTGAGGCGGTACGGTGGGCTCTAAAAAAGAGGAACGCGGACTAGAGCAGCGTCAGATAATGGAAAATGCAGTGCTAGAATGGGAGGTGATGACGCAGCGACAAGATTGACAGGAAGAAGTGCGGGGCGAGGGGCAATTCAAGGCGGGTTTATTGTTCGTTAACTCGTAAGTGTGGTGATTCGGTTTGAATTTGTTGAGAAATTAAGTTAGAAAGTTCTGCGACAAAGCAGCGCAGTCACCAGATAATGCCCTCGGAGCCATGTGACGAGCCAACTCACTGGTCTCCGTATCGGACTCCTCGGACAGCCAAGCCAAGTCTTCCCAACTTATAACCTGTGGTGCTATAGAGCATCTTCCATCAACTCCCGGGCGGCAGTGGATCTCCATCTTCCTCTTCCTCTTCGTCATGGCCATGGTCATCCTCCTCCTTCTCCTCATCGTGCATATCATCGGAACGATCGCCAGTATCAGAGTATTGAGCATCGTCGTCCATCTCTTAAATCTAACTCTTCCAGAGTCGTTTCCGCGCTGGCTCCATATTTTCGGGCGACCGACGGCCTAAAATCACATGTCAGGTTTCCCGCAGCACAAAACCCAAGGTGGCGCCAAAGGAGCGGTTCCCGCCCCAGAACTGGACATCGACCACACAACTCCGGCGAGATTGATTTTGTGAAACCTTGTGAATGCCCAATGCCGTCATCAGTCGCTCATCACAGTGGACCAGGTAAAAAGAGACGTCAGGACAGTGTGCTGTGATTGATTCTGTAATTGACGCCTGGGATGAGTCCTGAGATGGTGATCATCGAACACGACGCCCAAACGAAGAGCCCATCATTCCGTCAACGGATCGCCATGCCTCATCGGAAATATACTTCTGTATTAGCACACAGTTGCAGTCGGTGCGCCGCAGAACGCTGGGTTTTGAGATAGAAGATCTCGGTGGACAACTCCTCAAAACACCTCGAAAGATACTGATTCTGCTCTTCCATCTCCGGGCCCCGCGGAATACTCAATTGCCTTCCACGTTGCATCACGGAAATGCCAAGACAATAGTCTCAATTCAATGAACCATGGAGACCTTATCGATAATTGGACTGTCAACATGAGCACCGACACCACTGCTTCAGACGAGGGAGTCTCGCCTGCACAGCTGGAATATGTTTCGCTGCTCATCTTGCTCAGCGCCGAGTTCATCATAGCCCTGACCTTCTCCCTGCCTTGGTCGGTTTCTCCTCCCACGCCAATGGCTCACCTTTTTGTTTTCCCCCCTTCGATAATTAACAGAGGCCACAGGTATTTGTTAAGGCGACTGGAACGCGAACGAGTGGGCGTCCATCGAGATGATCTAGAGGCTGCCAGACGTCCCTTCTCAGTCGAAAACCTAGACCAAGCAGTTCCAGCCCGGCCCTACAACGAATGGAAAGCCGAAACGAAAGATGCCGGGGGGTCCGCTGAACGGTCCTGCATCTGGTACAAGCTTCCAAACAACCTGCCCAACATGTGCTTAGGCTCTAACTCCACACCTAGCGTCATTTGCCTGGAGATGTTGCAGGACAGGGACATGGTCCGTCACTTACCGTGCGACCACATCTTCCATTCAAATTGCATCACGAAGTGGTTCCTGAAACAGCACGACACCTGTCCGGTTTGCAAACTTTGCTACATGCCTCACATAGCCAGTAGCTCGAGGCAATCGTCTGTAGCCGAGAGACGCGATCCATCTAGGGTCAGAGAGAAACTCCCATAGTTCCATAACGGGCTTCACCCTTCACCAGGGTTGCAAGAAAAACTACTAGTTAATTAACTATCAACTAAAAACTACTAACTAGTTATAACATGTGAAAGCCAAAAACTATTAGGTCAGAATTAAAATAAGGAAACAAAGAACATTATGACGCAGGAATGACCAACTATCGGAGTCGCTAATTTTGCACCGGCGTTGCTTTTTATTTTACTCTTCAAAAGCTTGCTGTCCATCCGTCCCCGTCTTGTAAACTGACCAGACCTGGTGCTACTTTAGAAGCGCCACTAAGCAAGCCCCCTCCAGGCATGCCCAGGGTCTCGGGAAGTTCTTGGACAATTGGATCACCAAAACGCTGGAGCTTTACTTTGCTCCAATATGTTCCCTCTTCACTGTCGTCTCAACTGCAAGAACGTTACCCCAGTAAGCACGGGTGGGGACGCACAGTCGGTACAGCGGGGTTCCAAAAGTCCTGCAACAACCCCACTTACACCGCCACCCTGACCGGATCACATAGAATAAAGATGCCAATTCCAAGTCTACAGACTAGCTACAATAAAAGTAACTACATTTTTAGATTCCTCAAAGGCGTGACTTTAATATTTCGTATACCAACTCTTAGCCTTGCGGCAAGCTGCTACCCTACGCGGCATTGACTCCAGCAAGCCCCGAATGAGGTCTTGAGGGATAGCTTCCCACGCCGCTTCCAAGCAAGCTTTAAATTTAGCGATATCGGCTGCGTTTTTCTTCAATTTAGAGACTCAAGGGAACATTCTATAGAGATCTCTCTTTAGTCTGGCCCCGATATGTTCGATGGGGTTTAAATCAGGACTGTGAGGGGGCCAGTTGATAAGAGAGATTCCATGCTCAAGCAGAAAGCTCATAGAGACCTTTGATGTGTGGATTCCGGCATTATCCTGCTGAAAACGCTGGGTGCCATCATAATCAGGAAGAAGCCCAGAAGTCAGAGCTTCAATATAGCTATTAGATGAATAGCCGCCGCACTTGGAAGCTGAATCCTGGGCCATAATAACCAGCTTGCTCCAGCTCTTCTTGCAAATTGCACCCCACACCCATTATCGTTACATCACCTTTGCTATGAGCCTTCAAATTGACGAATTTGGGGTCATAGATCTCGTGAGTGAACCTCCAGACCCAGGTGCCTGGATTAGAGCTACTATTTTGGGCAGAACACTAGTCAGAGAAGATAATTTAAGGAGTGTAAATAAGACATATAGTAGCAGATAAGGACGTCTTAAATACTTAGCTATCCCTCAACTAATTCTTCTTCTCTTTTCGCCCAGTCACACATAAATTGAAGCCACTACTCTGCATCCTCTTTTCGTAAAAAAATCCTCGTCCTAGCTTGCCATTTATGCAAGCTGGCCTCATTTAAAGTCCGCCAGACGGTCGTGGCGCTCACCTTGAGACCTAGGTCATCCAACAAGTCTTTCCTTGAGACGCCTTCGTCCTGTCGTACAGCGTGAATAATAGCCCTTTTTGCTCGTGGCGTCAGACTTGGGGGACGCTCGGACCGAGGGCTAGGAGCGATTGATGCGGATGTCTCGGCCGTTGAAGCAGGCGGCTGATTGTACTCAAGTCGACAGGGAGAAGGGTAACCTCGCCGTCATCCCGCTTTCCTATCGTGTAGCTCTGTGCGGAATTTATTACACGAGATTGCGATATTTCAACTATGATGTAGTCCACGAAAAGGTGGGCTCTGGTTCACAAGAACGTGCTCTGTGCAACATTGATGGCATCCGCGAATTGTGACCACGCAAAGGCGAGCTCTGGGTCACTAAACCGTGCTCCCTGGAATTGATGATTTCCCTGTGCTCCCTGGGGCACTAAAAGCTGGTGCACGACGAGGTATCTGAAAGCGGGGATGGCGAGTGACGGAGAATTGCTAACTCTAGCTTAGACTTTCTGCCATCTCCTGTATGGTAGCCCTACGAGTGCCTTTACGAGCCCGCGGGGCCGGTCCTTTTCTGGTTTGATGTAGCTTGCGGCAAGATCGTGACAAGGTGCACAAAGCCATTCTCTGCCCTTATCTGCATTCTTCACTAGTGCTTGCGATAGTGGGTTTGTTGCATTGACCCCTCGTGTGGCGGCATAAGGCCCGAATTTGCATAAACCTCTGATACACTGATATCCTGACCTTAGTCAGATGACTAGAAACCCCTCCTAGAAAAGAGGGGGCCGGAGGCATCCTAGATGAATACAATCATCAGATTCAGGATCGACACCGGATTGAACAGTAGTCCCTGGATTGAATAAAAAAGTGAGTGCCACAGCGCTCAATCGGGGTTGTCGGGATAATAATGCCGCTAATTGGTAGGAGCCCATCTACGTGGCGGGGCTTCTAGAACGTTCCAAGCTAGGCACCAGGGTGTCCATCATTTCTGTAGGGCAGGCTGACCTATACGGCTCGTGGCCGAGGCGTCACTCGCCAGGCGAAGTATGAGGTGGTTTACCTAGACTTCATATGCTGCAACTTAAACTCTACCGCGTGCAGTTCAACTGCTCTTCCTCTGGCCCTAAAGATGATGGGTCTCCCGAGAACGTGGTCTCGGTCGCGATAGGTTGAAGCCGCGTGGCGTCGTTGTGGGCGAGAACTAAGCACAATATCATGTAGCCGCACTCTCACGCCTGAGTGCGGTTCAGTGGACGGTCCATGAATGAGGGAAGGCAACTGACAGGTTTGCATCCGCCAGAGCGATAGAAATCGTTTGCCGTGCGTCATCGGAAATCCCGTCTTATAGCGATTACATTGGCGGAGCTGGGATAGTCTGCCTCCTGTGCAAACTGGATGAGGCGATCAGGTTCGAACTAGGTCTTTATGTCTCCTATGGCCTGACTGACACCGAAGCCACAGTGACGAGTAAAGTAGATAGATATGCTTAAATAGCTGCTGGTTCCCTATCTATCTACTGCTAACCCACCAGTTGAGCAGCAGTATCCTACCTCCGAGCCTCTGGTGCCTTCGCTCTGTACTTGGAACCCCCCTGAAAAAGTGACCGCAAAAGGAGGGGCGGAAGTACCGATCCCATCGCGGACTAAAACGATCCTCCTGCGCCAGTCAGTTGACCGTTCCCGGAAACGCATGTTGACCTCTGGTGAGCAGAAGTCTGTCATGAATAAGGTCATCTCCATGACAAAGAAATTCTCACGCGTCGAGCCACACATCCAATCACTCATTCTTCGTAGCCGCAGTCTGTTTGAGGCCGACTCCTGCTACAAAAGCAAGCCGGACGGCCGCCTGTCCCCAAAGACTCACAAGGTTCACCCAATCTTCGGGCCTCCAGGTATAAGGATCCCAGAACACAGTTCCGCCCAGAGCTGCCCAACTTCCAAATAAATGTATAGCATCGCACACTAAGATACCGATCAAGATCCCTCTCCACACCCGCAGGTCATTTGTAGTGCGCAAGATAATGGCTTCATTGAACGCAAACAGGATATATGTCGCAGCAAGTTGGTCGTAGATAATCTGGTTATCCGGCGCGTATTTGGCGGCCGGGGCCATGGCGTTGAGGAAGCTCGCGGGGCGAAAGTGAAGCAACAGGGCGCCGACGAAGGCTCCAACAGGTTCGAAGTAGAGGAAGAGAGCGCGGTAGGCGAAGGGGAAGTTGAGGACTGGCTCGCTCATTATTAAATGTCGGAGAGCGGTTTGTACGACGCAGTGAAATAGATCCGTACGAATGGTCCCAAGAGAACCACCTCGAGCGCTGTGAATGTCGTGTTAGGTGGTATTGGGATGGCTTCTATGATGTTAACTGGTATTGCCGGATCTACGAGAAAGAAAAGGTAGTAGCACCCTCCAAGGCAACCGGGGAAATAACGGGCTGGGAGATGGAGATTTAAGACTTACCATAGGATTAAATCCTAGCTGCTACTCCAGGCCCAGCGCCCACAGTACCATCATGCAACCAAAAAGCGAATTTAACATGTTCCACATACCACATTAAATAAGCTTTACCCAACTGGAATGCGTTCTCGACTACGGAGGCAATTTTCCGGACTTTCCGACGTTTGGCACTAAGGGTTTGGTCTAAGATCGACCAAGGATATCCCCGCTGGCCAATCCAAAATCTAGCTAACAGATATGAAGAGATGCTTGTGGCGATTTGTGCTTTTTGGAGCATCCCGCGGACCCTTGAACGTTCTTGCACTGGGAGGGTTGTGTGTCCGATCTCCTGACAGTTGTATCATTTGACGGAAGGGGCACTTTTATCACATGCACAATATTGACATATCGTCATACCCCCTCATTGCCTTGCTTAGTGGCGTTTTTAATCAGTCGACTATTTTAATTCGATTATGCCGAGCCCTTGCTGACAACTTTCGGCATCTTTAGTGGTCGACTCTTTTTTGTCCTCATTATGTCAAAACCGTGCATTCCTACATCTCCTCATCCTATTCCCGATGAAGAGGTTATCTCTGACATTTATGACTTTCCCGTACTCTCTTTCGACGGCAAATCTAGTCCATTTGGTAAACTAGTCGCTGCAAGAGATGGTGTTCTCAACGTTGTCGTGATATTCAGTAAGTCCTTTACGAGAGTCCTCGTTGTTTGAGAAGCGCGATTAACAGTCAATAATCTAGTTCGCCACTTCTTCTGCTCCTGCGATCAAGATTATATCCGTTCCATAGCGCTATATCTTACACCAACCGTCCTCTCTACTCTGGCCATTGGGCCGTCTAGACTCATTATCGTCGGTTGCGGCGACCCGTCCCGTATCCTCCCTTATGCTGCAGAAACATCCTGCGAGCTCCCAATATTCACGGATCCTACTGGCCGCATATATGAAAGGCTCCAGATGAAAAAATCCTTGACTATCTCCGGAAGACCGTCATATGTGAAACAGTCCTTACTCAGTCTTATCATAAGAAGCGTGAAACAAATGGTTAGGAGCGGATATGGTGCCTTCAAAGGTGGAGACTTTTGGCAGAATGGTGGGGAGTGGATTTTTAGAGAGGGAAGATGTGTATGGGTGCATAGGATGGAAACAACGGCAGATCATTTGACGGCGGAGGAGTTAGTAAAAGTTCTGTCAGGAGATGAATACTGGCTCCCTGCGACTTGAGAGATGAGAGGTACCAGAAAGCACCAAAGTTCAACTTTCCGGCTTAAACTGCTCTCGACAGCCCCGGGAGATATTCCTTCCGATGATGCCAGCACCGCCTAGAGCGATAGCGCCGCAAGGAAGACGAAGAGATATTCGAGTTAGCGCTCAAGGCTAACATTCACTTTTATGAGGCTTTCCTCCGCGGGATTTCCACAACTGGCAACGAGACAATCAGGGGCTTGAAGATGACGATGGTGGTTTCGCAGCCTTTGGCGAGATGGTGAAAGGCTATTATACGAAGGATGGGAATGCCGAGGGGTTAGCCGAGATTAAAGCTAATCCCTTACACTTCAAGTCACAATAGGAGTACAGGCAAAGAGAACGGCAACTACCGCGGCGGTGACGCATTCCTCGGGGAGCCGTCTTTCCATCTCGATCTTTGGCTCTAACATCGGCTGCCCCTTTCACCAACTTACCTCGACAGTTGCTCGATGCCCCTGCCGCTATGTAAGTAAAGTGGTGTCTTGCTGCTGTATTTGACATTTAAGTCGGCTTTCCACCTTCTCAGCTTAGAGCGACCTATCGGAGGGCGAGGGTCACGAGGGTGCTAGGAGTGAAGGTATGGAGGCATTGTTGGCTCACATGCTCCGCACTACAACCCAACCGCCTTTAGCGAGTGACCCCTAGCAGCCACTGAAGTGGCTCTGCAGTATGCAACCCTGCACTCAGCGACGCAATGATGACGAGCAACTAAGGAGATGCTGTAGATACCAACCCCCCTTCACTTGAGAGTTGAGAGTCTAATAATTCACTCGCCGACATCGCCGCGGGACCCTCAAAAGAAGTTCAATCACCTAAATCGAACACACTCCAAAGTCAGTGGCCAGCTCATCTCCGCTTTCCGCCAAGAGATGGCGGCTCTTAAGGATGGATGATCGGTCTTCCAGCAGTGGGAGTGAGAGACAGAGGAAGAGAGAGGATGGGAACCACATGCCAGATCAACAAGGAGAATTACTGCTTCAGAGCCAGAAAACAGCCCTGGAATGGTGTGGTTGAGGGGGGACCCACGCCGCCTCACGGCGGCGGCCCAACATCATCCCACCACCATCCAGCGATCACCTATCGCCGCAGAAAGCTTGCGCTCTCACAAGCGACAAGAGAAACACATGCACATGCTAAAACTAAAACATACCAAACATGATTCTGTGATAATAGATTCTCTTGCTGGCGCGCGCAGCCGGTCAAACTGTGGCGTTTTCAACAAAACCCGGTCGCTTGTGTTGCCCATTTAGCTCCCGGTTCCCAGCTACCAACTCCCAGCTCCCCATCCATCTACACCTCCTCGCATTGCCCTCCCACACGCTTCAGCCTTCTTCTGTCAGCTTCTTATAGGCTCACGCTGATCTTTCCTGGCCCTCATCACATTGTCTTAACTCACCTAACTACCCAAGGTACCTGACTTGTGGCCGATCGAACCTCCCGCTTATACATCCTTCCATCATCCTATCGTCATGCGACCGGACAGCTTCCTCACCTAACCCACGAAGCTTACGACTCCCATCTCCCGCCTCTTCCGGTCACCTCACATATCCCCTACGCTTTCAAGATGGCCCCTGCGCAAGTTAAAGGCAACATCCCGACACACGGCTCCACCTTCATCAAGGTACGTCTTATCACCACTTCTAGCTCAATCCCCAAGCACCCGCGAGCTAACCGCGCTCCAGCACCTCCTGAACTACCCCGTCTTCAAGGACGGCGTTCAGAAGGCCGACGAGTACGGCCAAAAGTCTATTCAGCTCGGCAACTCTGCCTATAAGACCTTCGCCGCCCCCGTCCTGCCCTGGTTCGCCAAGCCCATCGAGTACGTCTCGCCCTACGTCCAAAAGGCCGATGAGCTCGGCGACAAGACCCTCAATCGCGTCGATGAGCGTTTCCCCATAGTCAAGAAGCCCACCAGCGAACTCTACAACGAAACCAAGGGTCTCATCCTGCTGCCATACACCAAGGGCCTCAAGGGCAAGGACCATGTTCTCCAGGTCTACTCCACCGAGTATAATAAGAACGAGCAGGCCGGCTTGGTCGCCGGCCTGGTCGCCGGCCTGGTCGCCCACGGCAAGGCGGTCTTCACGACAATTCTCCTCGTTAGCAACGAGACGCTAAGTTGGCTCAGCAGCTTCGTCAGCGCCAAGAAGGCTGAGGCGACGCAGAAGGTCAACGATAAGATCAACCAGTAGACAAGGACTTTGGTTGAGATAGACCGAGTTGACGACATGTGTTTAGACACATATACCTCTTTCCCTTATTTCTAGGCTTTCTTGCTACTCTACTATATTTCAATCTCTCTTCTCTGTCTTCCCTATGGTTGGGACCTCAGTCTACGCTCTATCTGATGAACCCGCAGGCGCCTTATAAGACGACCGGTAAGCGTCACACAGCCTGGCTCACCGCCTACATGTGAGCAAAGTCCGAGGCTGACCCAGGAGAAGTCCTCCTGAACAATCACTTCGGCAGACAGTTCAACTCGCTCAATGGTGTGGTCGTCCATCCCCGTAACGGTGACCTCTACTTCACGGATACTCTATGGTTTCCTCCAGGACTTCCGCCCCGCCCCAGGGCTACGTAACCAAGTATACCGGTACAACTTCACCACGAGTGCCGTGACTGTGGTTGCTGATGACTTCACGCTACCAAACGGTAAGTCTCACTTTACAATTAGAAATCATGGCGCAACTTACTCACAATCATCAGGAATCACCTTCTCCCCCGACGGGAATCGCGCCTACGTTACGGACACGGGAATCGCCCTCGGATTCTACGGCCGTAACCTGTCTTCCCCGACCTCTGTGTACGCCACCTCCAGACTCGTTTCATGTAGACAACCCTAACAAAATGTAGCTATCAGTTTGACGTGAACAAAGACGGGCACCTGGCAGAACCGCAAGACTTTCGCTTATGTCGCATCTCTTATTCCAGATGGTTCGTTATTTTCCCTTCTTCTTGGGGTCTGATCTGATGTTGTGGTCTATGCAATTGGCTAATTCATATGTGTGGCAGGCGTCCATACCGATTCTAAGGGTCGCGTGTACGCTAGTTGTGGAGACGGCGTCCACATCCGGAATCTCACCGGCAAGCTGATCGGCAAGATTTACGCGGGGACTACAGCGGCGAACTTCCAGTTTGCTGGCCGCGGGCGCATGATTATTACGGGGCAGACCAAGTTTTTCTATGCCGCTCTGGCGGCTTTGGGTACGGTGCTCACTTGATTCCTCGGTTCGCCAACATTTAGCTGCATAAACAGTCGCCTTCCACGGAGAGTTAGCTTGACTTGCACGCATTTCTCCTCATGTAGCGCCAGCCCCACCTGCAACAGCAGGGTGTCACGCCAACAGGCCTATGGGTACCTGCAATGAGATGATTCGTTCCCGTCACACTGGCGAAGATGACTGAGGATCGTGACAACAAACACCTTGTAGGCGTCCTTTCGTTGCAACAAGATTCCCCACCACTCTCAATCCAGTCTTTTCCTGAGGTCATTAATCAATCCCGCTCCCAACTCTCCAGTCGTCTCTAAGAGGCGTTGGGACTTGCTATCCTTCCACAAGTAGCGCACCCTACCAGCCGCATACATGTTGAGCAGAAGCCTCAACTCGTCTCCCTGTTGTTTCTCTAGGATATCCTCGTAGCGGTGTTGTATGATGTGTATAATATCCCCAGTATTCTCCTTCCACACAGTGAACCATTTCAAAAACTGTCGCAATTACCAGACCCTACTTTAGGGACCAGGTTCCCGACCATCGAACATAACATCATTTATCCTGCTCTGGCTCCTCGTGCTGATGGCGGACTAGATCCGTCCACCCCGTTTTCACTGCTGCCTGAGGGACCTACGAGCCACCGACCCGGTGACATCACAGTATAGCGGGCGACTACGAATCTACTCAAGATTCTCATGTAGCCCCTAGAGCTTGAATGCTTGCAAAACTCTAACTCTGTCCCGTGAACATCTTCGAAGCGCTTCATCCCGGCTGTCCTCGAATTCAGGTCTAACAGGGCACCAGATAGCACCATTTACGTTCAGGTTCATGGCAGTATACCAAGAGCTACCAACCCAAAAGGGCTGCTCATCATGTCGTGCTCATCATTCGGGCTGATCGCATACGTTTCTAATCATGCCTCCGGAAGCAACTTTCACTATGGGTTCTGGAATACAAGCCGTTCGCCAAATAGCGTCATGAAAGACGCACCTTTGCAGAGTTGGACACGGTTTATTTACTTTGATGCTCTAGATCACCCTCTATTTTACAGGTACCATCCATGTACTAGCCAGTCTCAGGACAAACTCATACGCCCCAAGTGCGATTACGGCTGCTGGGAATGGGCGCAACGGGTGTGGCGTAAGGCCATACAAACCGCTCCACTTTGAACTGGTCTACTCCGTACTGGTTTACTACCCTGCCTGCACTGGTCCAATTCGTCGCACCAGTTCATTCTATTCGTTACTGATCGAGCCCAGAGGTATGACTCGGCTCTTGTATTCGAGCAATAGCGACGGGTAAGATAGTGTGGCTGCAACATCATGATTGGAGTCTTCAGCGCCGGCGAATGTGTCCTGGTCACAAGAGAGCAGCCTAACATCCGTGTCGTATGCAACCATCATTGCTTTGCATCGGCCACCTTATATAGAATAAGGTACATTTGTGTGGCGCTTATCGGGAAGTCCTCCTCAATCAATCAACGCCGATCCATCGTCAAGCTTGCTCTTTTCCAATCCCTCAAATCTATCGTTGCTGAGTCGCAGACGAGAAAGTCTGGCACATTGCTACAAAGCCTGCTTATTATTGTCGTTGTTGTTGTTGTTGTTGTTGTTGTTGTTGTTGTTGTTGTTGTTGTTGTATAATTACCGTTATGAAGATATCTACTTGAAATATCTACAGAATCCCCTAGGGGCAAGATGACGTGCTAGGCTGGTGTCAACGGCTGAAGAAACCTAAGTACAGTAACCCGGGGCCGGAGCTACAGACCAAGAAGGCCTGTAGCTCGAACCTACAGTCCGTATAAGCTAAGATTGCAATCCTTCGTCCTCTTCTATCTAGTAATTAAGTAGCTCTATTTAACTTATTATTTTAAGCTTAATATCCATTAGCAGATTATTAGGGTAGGTATTAGTATATCTATATTTATTAACTAGCTTAGAATTCTCTAGTATTTCTATTTCTGCCTGCTGGTATTTAAAACCTCTAGAAATTGAGATCTGTATAATAGGAAAAACTGCAGATAGGAAAACCTTATAGGAGCTAAAAGGGCAAAACCACTACAGCTAGTATCTATTAATTAGGGCCATCAAGCTAGAACCCTAATACCTACAAGTAGTTTAATTCTGTAACTTCTTATAGATTTAGATTAACAGCTAAGATCTATAAATCAAGGCATCTAAGACCTAGAGGTTATAGTAGCCTAGACCTAGAGGCTGAAGTAGGTGCTAAGATGCAGTAGCCTTATATACCTAAGTGCTAAGATACAGAGGTTAGGGCAGCTTAAGCCCAGAGGCCTAAGTAGGTGCCAAAGCCCAGAGGCTAAAGCAGCTCAGGCCTAAAGGCCTAAGCAGGTACTAAGATACAATAGCCTTATGTACCTAAGTGCTGAGATATAGAGGTTAGGGTAATAGTTGAAGCCAGAAGGCTATAGCCGAAGCTTAAGCCCACCTAGATTAAAGCTGGTATCGTAATTGCTGTTAGCTGTAATAGCTATACTTGCTGTGAGGTCTGAACCAGCATTACAGCATATATAAGAGCCGCAGCGGTGTTATTGGCCCCTGCAAGTCGTGCTGCTTTCCTGCTGCTATTTTAGCTGTCCAGCTGGTTAGGGCAGCAGGCTTCGATTATGGCTGGAGCCCTTGGGCTGTGGCTGTAGCTGCTGCGTAAAGGAAGTCAACCCTCTCAATCCTTCCTTTACTGCGGTATTAGTACCCGATGGGCACCAGCTGCTGCAGCAGCCAAATTTGGTGGGCCTGCAAAATTTTCCACGCTAGTGCTAACAGCCGCTAGTCAGGAAGAATTTTTACAGGAGAGAGTTGTAAAGCCTGCTTAAAGTGGTGCCACTAGCTTGCCAGAATGAGATTGGACAGAAGGCAGTTGTTGTCCTCGATCCCCGACCGGAGACACCCGACATCTCACACTAACCCTTGTTCCCCAACTTATTGACATGACATTTTGTGCGTTTACTCTGACAGCGGTGAAATCCAATATACTTCATCGCTATTCTTTATGCCTTGGATGGCTATACGCTCGGTTCCCCCACCCGGCCTTTATAGTACGTCAAAGCACGAAGGTGAAATACACACTGAACTGCGCCGGTCAGTGAAGACTATGGGATCTGCCGTGAACGTTAGATGTGCCCGAGGGTGGCCATCTTGGGAACTGCTCACTGACGTTTGTTCCTGCAGATCCAGGCATGCGAAGGCGTTGCAGGACTCGCTACTCCTCATATTTAACCGCGTCGAGGCAGTTAAGAAGGGACATGAGAAGCTAGACAGCAACAAGTTGCTGCAGAAATATATTGGAGATTTGACTAGCATGCGCTAGAACATGGCTTCGGGCAGCTACGAGAAGTACTGGACCTTTCGTGGGAAGCTTTTGTCGTTCTCCCGAGACCGACACGCAACAACAGCTGGAACCCGACTTTGAACTTGGTTCCAGCAACTGGAACAAAAGGTTTGGCCATTGGATTTCTGTTGGTGCGTTTTGCGGTCTCCAGACGTTCTGGGGTCCGGCCACGAGCCAGCGCACATCTTACATTCAACTCCAGAACTGGCTGTTCTATTCCTGCTACCTCTAGAACTAGCAGTCCCTGCTGCCTTCAGAAATGGATGCGCATCATCACATCCATGCAGCCTCCAAAACTGGGTACCCTATTCCTTTTAACATCTAAAAACGGCTCTTTGTCATCCAAACATAGCCTCCCAGAGTGGCTGCTTCCTACCCAAATCCTGCTACCTCTGGAAGTGCTACCATCCTCGCTTGTCATCCGCGAGCTCATGGCCCGCAAGTCATCCGGTTCAATTGTTGTCTCGACAGGCTCGCTAGTGTCTTGGCTAGGAGCACGAATGGACGAATGTGCCTGGCGCCCTCGCCAACCAACCGACCCGATGATGGCTGGATGTGGATCGTAGGGCCCAAAGCTAAGAAGGAGATGCTGTCCGTCCATCTTTGTCATGTTAAGTATATAGGATAGCTGGGACCGATTCTGTGGAAGGAAACTCGTATGATCATATGTGGCTCGAAAATGGAGCCGCTAAATGAGCTTCATATTTCGTGAGCCTCGCGGAAGCAGGGTTGAGGGCCGCTCGGAGACTGGCTGGGTTAATTTGCGTATGACATTGCACCTATAACGAGAGGCCGGCTTGGAAATGACCGGAAGGAATCACTACTCCCCGTACACCGTTCATGGCTCCTCCTTATTGGACTCCTCGATCGGTATGCGAACCGAGTCGATCGTGGCTTATCAATGGAGAAAGGACCGAACCTGGAATTAGCCGACTCGGCTTTAGACCGGATCGACTGTTCGGTTTAAGTGGCATGATGATTGCCGTCCCTCTTGCAGATCATGAGGATCAAGAAGGGCTTCCACTGCACGTCTCTTTCCGTATGCATACCCGGCGCAAATGAGGAAATTGGAAGAGCTGGAAAATGACACCATGACGGCCACAACCTTGCTCTTCCTGTCACTGGGCTATATTCCGAAGCCCAACGATCAAGCCCGGTACTTTCTCGCTATTCTGCAGCTAGACGGAAGCCTCCAGTCGTTTCTCTACAAACGCGATCCGTCAGTAGCCTGGACAATGGGACTGGAAGCTTTGATCTGGGTGCGCTTTCCCAATGCAGACAACCAAAATATTCAATCGGCCATAAATGATGTGGCAAGATATATCTCTCGTCATGATTTTAGTCCGCGACTCTGGAGTCGATCGGTCTCGAAAGTATACTTCCAACTAGACCAGGCACTGTGTCATCACATTCAAGCCGAACGCCCAGCCAGGTGATGCGGAAAGACCGATCCTGAGCCTCACGCTCAGGGTCGGGCCTGAGGCATCAGGCCCTGTGCGGTCACGTGGGTCGGGACCCTTACGGTCCCGAGCCCTCGACCGCAAGATAGAGAAATCAACCTTCTTTACACATCTTCATGATACCCTCACTTACGTGACCCTGCGACCCTATTCGCATCATATGGTAGCAATTACACGCTATCGCACAGTCAGCAAGCCTGCGATTGAATTCGTCAAGGCACCAGGTCTCCCGACCACCAGGCCCCCGGCCAACCAACCAATACGATCTCTGGTAGCACGACCAGCCACCAGCCGGATCCCGGACTTTTCGACAACGCAGAAGCTAGCGCCCCGCTCTGCACCCCCTCACACTATTGTCAATACGTGAGAAACACACCAAAGCGCGATATCCCTCGAAGGAACGAGCCTGTGGCCACCCCTCTCCCTGTCTTAAGGCTACGCCGATCGCCGTTTCGACCCATCAGGCTAGACCTGTTGTGTGCCGAGACCAGCAGCCGAGCCCTAAGCCCGCTAATTGGAAAGCGCACAATTTTCCGACGATTGGACCTTGAGGGCCATGCTTGACCTATTTGAGCCTAGCGCCAATTTCCTCAACGGAGCACAACACTAAGACACCCCCCTTACAACCCTATAATTGCCGTCTTAGCCTTACTATACCGACCCTTACTATATCTAATACTGCTATAGTATCTAAATGGGAATACAATAGCCCGATTATATAGCAACTGCAGCAGTAATAATAGGTCTGATGCTGTCCCACCGCCTTATAGAACATAACGAAAGTACTTCTCAACTGCCCCCTAAGATATTAAGGACCTTAATAAAGCCAGTATGACTGAATAGTTTAAAGATTCTAGTAATGTTAAAGCCCTCAGATGGGGCCTCCGTTATGCCTGCCTCCTAAGTAAGACTCCTACTTAGAAAGTTCTTAAAATACTGATCCTTTAGGATAGCAATATTATCTATAGTCTTTAACAGTTTGTATTCAGATTTACTGCCTATAACTGCTATATATAAGACCTCTTTAGGCTATTTTATACTAAAGCTGCCAACCTTAACTATCTTAGCTAGTAGCAGAAGGCTATTATAAAGCAGTTTGACTTTAATGCTTCTGATAAATCTACTAGTATTAAGCTTATTACTATAAGAAGGCTCTTAGAGTATAAAGACAATATCCCCAAGCTACCTAACTCTTAGAGTTCAGCCTAAATCTATAAGACTGCTCTAAAGTCTAACCTATTGCCCTTATAAGGAAACTAATACGGCTTTATGCCTTACTAGAACCTGCCTTCTGATAACTTTTTAAGTAATAAAGATACAGCTGCTAAAGCCCTCTGCCAAGCTTAATAGAATCAGTTCTATATCTCTACTACAGCTAGAAATAACTCTTAAAAGAGAGTTAAGAAGAAAGCTATTAGTACTTTCAATCTAGATTATAAGAACCCTCAGAAAATAGACCTAATTATTAACTAAGGTAAATAAGTTTATATACTGATATATATCTCTTCTGTAAGTATTTTTAAGTCTTTAAGCACTACAGTAAGAACTCTCTTTAAGACTATTATATCTTAATACTTAGAGGCAGAGCCTAGAGATAGTTTATAGAAGAGCTTAATGCAGACTAATACAATAAGCTCCTTAATGCCTCTATCTATAAGTTCTACAATAAGCTTACAGCCTACTTTAAATATTTTAATACTGAGATTACTGCCGATTTTTATACTAGAAGATATACCTTCAGCTTTATTAATAAAGAAATCAGCCTTATTTAGTGGGTTTAATATAAGATAGTATATATTAAGCAGCTAGATATTATAGAGAATCAACTTATTATTTAGACTATCTACCTGCAGATTGACTATAAGATCTCCTATCTTCTTAATATACCTAGATCTAAGGACAGACTGTCTGACTTTATCTGTAAATATAAAGACCTTTAACTAATCATTATAGAGATAGCCTGACGATAATAAGGGTGCTAAGATAACTGTTTTTCCGCCCCCCGATAAGACTGCGACTGCAATTATATTGGGGATTAAAACTGCAATCTTAGGGATTGAAACTGCAATTGGTATAAAAACTGACCCCAAGACTGCTATAATAACTGTAACTGTAATAACTGATACTGTAACTGCAATAATTGATAAGATAATTATAACTGCCCCTTCTGTGAGGATTATAGAGCCTAAGGTAATAGTAATAATAATTACTACTATAATAAGCCCTAAGATAACTACTGTAATTGCAACTGATAGAATGACAGCATAAAGAAAGTTATCTTTAAGAAGAAATACTAGATAGCTAAGGCCGAGCTTAAGCTCAAGCCTGACTGAAGCTCTATTTCCTCTAATACTAACAATAAAGATAAGGCCTTACTATTAGATATTTTTAGCCTTCTTAGTAAGATTGCAATAGGCTTATATTATGGCTATAATAAGATCGATCTCTAATATTTCTGCTAACTCTAACTTTACTTGTAAGACCTACTAATACTCTTTTCCCTTCGAAATAATCCTAAAGAAGTATCGCCTTACTAACTGCTATATTTCCCCTTAATAAGCTGCTAGAGATAAACCTTACTGCTCAGTAAGGCCCTTATAATATAAATACTATAAGGAGGCCTTCTTAAGCTATAACTGTCTTTTCCGATATATTAAGGCCTATAATAGAAACCCAAGTGTAATAAAGATAGCTTTAATTCTAACTATACTGACCTATATAGCCCAAACTGCCCTAAAGCCTCTTCTAGAGCCTTAGTCTTATAGTTAGAGTAATAACTATATCTACCTATACTTAAAGATTAAGACTTAGGTAACTAACTCTTACTTTATAGAAATCTATAGTAATTTAGACTATAGTCAGCCTGTAATTAACTATATCTAACTTTAGAGTTTTAAGTATACTATTAAGAAAAAAGACCTTATTATTATTAAAGGTATTAGCAAATAGAAGTATATAGATAAATAAGCTATCTTTACCTTCTATCTTAAAGGCCTTTATACTAATAGTATAAAGACAGACACTATTAAGTTTACTATATCTACTTAAGTTTAAAATAAGCTAGATATAGTAGCTCTATTTAGTAATAGCTTTTTTAACCCTTATAAGTATAATATTCTTATTATAGAGAGATAGATTTAATATAGTATTCTTAATAATTTCTATATCCCCTTTAATATCTTTTGTCTATAAAGATATATTAACTGCTATATTAGCGCCTTTAGAGCTACTATTATACCTACAGAACGAATTCTAGCTATTATAGCAACTTAAAAAAAGCTTCTAAAAAACTGCAGCTTTACCTTCTATATATTTTAACTCCTTTAGCAATATATACTATAGTTAATTATAAGGTTCTGCCTACTATAATCTTTATAAATAATATAAAGAAAGATATTAAGCTCTATTAAAAACAGAAAATTAAAAGTATCCTTAAGTATAATAATAAGAGCTATTTTATATTAACCTAAACTGTAGCTCTAATAGCTCTAATAATAGTAGCAGCTTTAGCCTTAATAGTCCTTATAGATCCCTTAGCAGCTTTCTTAACGGCTTATACTATAAATACTACCTGTAATTAAGTTGGTAATATAGCTCTTTTGCTTTTACTCTTAGTAGCTTAGGAATTTGCCCTTATAAGAGAAAATTAAAACTATTACCTTAGGATTTTATAAAATTAACTAGGCTCTTTAGAAAGCCCAGCTTACAGCCTTACTAAGTAATACTATTTTTAAGAACTAACAGAAAGCTAACCTTCCTTAGAAGTAACACTATAAGACTGTCTCTGCTGTTATAGCTTTCCTCACTTATAATAATAATCTCTTAAGTAAGCTCTTACTGCCTGAGGCTCTAGCTGAGCCTCTATCTAATATCTTATAAGTTCCCTATTAAATATATATACAAAAGATACTGAACCTTCCTGAGATCCTTACTGATGAAGGTATCTATATCTATACCTAAGATTCTGCCTTTATAGCTACAGCTGTTTGACTGGTTGCTTATTATGCCTAACTCTAGACGGATATAGGCCTTATTAAGGTCTCTAACAGTAAGGAGCTCTAAGTCCCTCTAATTAATAACTGGCATAAGTACTGTATATCTTAGAGACCCTATCTAAGTGGTGTGACAGGCGGTTAGAGACGCTTGGGCTAGCTGGTCGCTAGCGGGGATGTCTCTAGGGTGGCCTGGATGAGGTTAAAAGGGGAGGTCAGTGCTGTCACAGGGGAGGAATTATCATCATCTTTCTTTCATCAGAGATTCTTCTGAGAAGTCAGAGAGGCCGAAAGGGCTCGAGGCTGCTAGGAAGTCTATTAATTCATTGCCTTTATTTTTGAGAGATTTATTTGAGTCTATTTTGACGGTCACTACGATCCTTGTCCTGCCTCCGTCTTCAACCTCCCTCAGATATCGGGCTGCCGCGGGCTCTATTGATGCCTTACCAGCGAACTTTCCTGCGACCGACCCGATATTCTATCTCATCGGATGCTTCCCTACCAGGAGATATAAGCCTCAGATTGACCCGACCTCATATGCGTAATCTGGTGCAGCTTCGGGCTGACCAGCTAAGATGCCTGAGCGACGATCCTCTGTGTATCTCCCCTAGGGTAAGTTAATGAGTTGGGTGTTGTTTCCGTCCCTTCCTGCTGCTAAAGTGGCCTTAAGGATTATAAATTTATTAACAGACAGTTTAACCTTTTATATTAATAAGGCTGCCTTAAATAGACTAAGGGACTTATGCTTTTTATAGCCTCTATCTTTATAGTCTAGCATATAGTTAAGGGTAAGCCTAAAGGCTGTCTAGTTATTAATTTTAAAGCTTTTAATAAGATTATAGTTCCTAATAACTATTCTCTATCTTATTAGGAAGATATTATCTAAGCTTTCTGTAGAGCTTAATATATTACAGCTATTAATACTTTATTCTTTTTCTTTCAGTTTAGTATAAAGCTTAAGTATTAAGACTATTTTATAATAATAAGCTATTAAGGCTTAAAAAGGTTAATTGTAGCTCTAATAGGCTTTTGTAACTCTTCTGTCTATATATAGAGGTATATAGATAAGTTACTCTATTCCTATAGAAGCTATAGCTACACCTTTATTAATAATATTATAATCTTCTTAAAGACTGTAAAGTAATATCTAAAGTATCTAAAAATACTATTTAGCCTCTTTTAAGCTTAAAACCTAATAATTTCCCTAAAAAAAGCTAGATTAAATACCCTAGTACCTAGCTTTTTAGCTTTTATATTAATACCTTTAGATTAAGTATAATAGAGGAATAGATAGCTGCTTTTACCTAACTTAAATTCTCTTATTAACTTATAAGCCTAGAGTAATATATTAGTACTACAGGATATATTAGATATCTTATTCTATACTATATATAGCTTATTAGGCTACTATAGAAATAGAAGGTTACTCTTCTAGCTAAAGGCTAAAAAGAAAGTAAAGTTATAAATAGAAACTCTAATTGCCGTAAAGTCTATACCTATATAACTCACTACAAACTATTATAAGATAAAAGGATTATCTTTATAGCCCTACAGAAAGAAATTGCCTCTAGCTGAATGCTGTGCTATCTAGACCTTCAGAAGGAGCTCTTTCTATAAGTTAATATAAGCCTTAAGAGAGGTTTTAGGGCCATTCTATTTCACCTTTACAATAACTATATCTAGAAGCCAGGTATATATATCTTAACTATAGCTATATACTCTATCTGCTTTCTTAGCTGTATGCTTATATCGGCAGAGTAATAATACAGACTAATAGAACTTAAAGTTACCTGCCTTATATAGGCTGTAAAGAGGCTATATATATCCCTCTAATTTATAAAGCTACCTATAGTTATACTAACAGACTATTTAGCTATTAAATAGGTTATTAAGAAAACCTTCCTTAAGACTTTAAGTACTAACTAAGCAAACTAAAGGCTAGTTATAGCCTCTATCTACCTTTCTGAGTATAACCTTAAAGTCTTCTATCTATTAGATAAAAAGAACTTTATTTCTAACACCTTAAGCTATTTTATAGCCCTTAAGACTAATATTAACTCTTACTACTAAAGGCCTAATTATATAACTCTTAATAATATACTAATAGTCTTAGAAGCTTTAATAGCAGAAGAAATAAAAATCCAATTTTAATAAGGCTATATAACCAATATAAAATTCTTAAAGATTATTACTATAATCTTAGGTAAAGACTTTATATTAGCAGACTAGCTAATTAGTAAGAATACTATAAATATCTTTAAGCTTAAGGTATTTTTTACCCTTTAAGACAGACTGCTTTATTATTAGAGTATTAATAATTATATCTATCTATATATACTATATAGTCTAAAGAATAAAATTCTTAAGATAGCTTATAATAACTAATATTACTTTAGGGTTAAAAGAATAATAAAGAAGCTCTTAGGCCTCTATATTTATAATTTTATCTATACTATTAAAAAGTATATTTACTGCTATTAGACTTACTACTTAGGGCAAACTGATAGACAGCTATATATTGGCAGCTATTAGGCTATTCAGCCTTTAAAGCACCCTATATATATAATTACAATTAACTTTATTATTAGCCTGCTGCCTATTTTATTAGCAAATTCCCTATAGGCTTTTAAGGGCTTTAAAACCTTTAATACCCTAATAATTATTACCTATACAGTAAGTAAGTAATATCTTCTAATTTTAGGGCATTTAACCTATTTAGCAGCTAATTAGACTACAGTCTTCACTTAGCAACTTATACTATCTAACTGGGGTATACTAAAGGTTATTATTTTAGACTGTAACTTTAAGTTTATATCCCCCTTCTAGAAGACCCTCTAAAGCCTTTTTAGCACTAAGCTTGTAATAACTATAGCTTATTACCCCCAGGCAGATAGTCTCTTTAAGTAAAGAAATCAGACTATTAAAATTACTCTATATTTTTACTATATAGAAAGCTCTAATACTAACTGAGTTTAAATCCTTCTGGCCCTATAATAGAACTTTAATAGCACCTATAATATTAGAACTTATATATTTCTGCTTATAAATTTATCTATAGTATTAGCTTCTATAGACCCTTAGAATCCTTTTAGCCTAATAATAAAAAAACTGTAAATCTACTCTTTCTTTATAAGACTATATAAAAGAAGGTACAGCTTATAATAGACTTTATAGCTACTAAGGCAAAATAATAGTATAATACAAAATACTACCCTATTTAACTTAAGGCTAATAATAAAATATATCTATAGCTTTATAATAGATACTACCTCCTAGGGAAGTCAGTAAGAAAGCTATCCCAGTAACATACTAGCCCCTTTAAGATTAAATAAATAATTAGAAACCTTATAGCTAAGCTCAAGCTGCTGCCTACTTGGAAGATCTACCCTATAATATCCTACTAATAGCTTCAGCCTGCCTATACTGATATCTTCTGCCCTAAGGAACTGGGCCCTATAGAAGAAGATAACAACTAATATATTGTAGATTAAATCTTACAATAAGAGGTCTATCGGCTCAGGAGGAAGGCTACAGCCTTTAAGGGCTTCTAGGTGCAATAGAAAGAATAGAGACCGGAACATAATAGCTAGGTCCAGACGGAGTATATTGACAAAGAAGTTATCACTGACTTTAAGGCAGCTAACCCAGCTGCCTTTAAGGTGGATAAAGGACCGCAATAAAGCTCACGAAGAATAAAGAAATAAGCCCACCTTAGGCCCTGTACGACCAACTGTGCGATAAAAACGATCGAATGGCATCAATATATTGATACTTAATGAAAGATGCAAAGGAATAATAGAGATAGAAGGAAATTACAGGTTGAGAGGTATCGCCGGCTTGCAGTTACTGAGGTCAGTAATAACCTCCTTCAAAGCCGGGGATATGATGCGGAAAGACCGATCCTGAGCCTTACGCTCAGGGTCGGGCCTGAGGCATCAGGCCCTGTGCGGTTACGTGGGTCGGGACCCTTACGGTCCCGAGCCCTCGACCGCAAGATAGAGAAATCAACCTTCTTTATACATCTTTATGATACCCTCACTTACGTGACCCTGCGACCCTATTCGCATCACCAGGCAGGCTATAAGCGTTTTGTTCCTACTGGATGGTAAATTTCGCGAAATATATAAAACATTGGACCCAACAGCCAACTGTCTTTACGTTACTTTGGCCTTGGACCTTAATAATAGCGCTGTATTATGAACAACCAGCCGTCTCCTGGATAAAGCCAGCAGCCCGAACAGCAAGAGCAGCTTAGTGGTATTTTCCTTTGACTTTCCGGCGGTGTTGGGCTATAAACTTGACGGCCTGAGGAATTTTCAAGCTGAGGATAATACAGATAGATTACTACTTAAACTCTTATACCCAGAAGTTATTGCAGTATGCCTATATAGATATATTAAAGTCGCAATATAGATTATAGCTATTCCTTCTTAGGACTTATTTGCTTTCTACACCCAGTTAGATACTATAGTATATATATTGCCACTTGGAATTTTATTACGCCAATAAGTACTAATTAAAACTAAGAAGTTTAATAGCCTCCTGCTCTAAATTCTCCTACTGAGGTCAATATAGAATCTCCATAGGAGATATATTAATGGGATACCTGAGGGTTCTGGTCTAGAGACAAGCGTTATTCTCACTAACTAGTTGATAAAAAGAGTATTCATATGCACTGCACTGCGGGTTATCTGCCTTACACCATTCCTAGGAAGCAAGGTTGGTACAGAATCGAAATCCTCTCGTCAGCGGATGTGTGCTGTTTCGTGACCGCAACGGCCGCGGCCCCGTCGATGATGAATTCCTGGGAGCTGGCGCCGTCGCTGGACGGCTTCCCCCCGCCAGAGGCCTCGACGCTCCGCTCGACGTTCCGCATGGAGAGCATGTCGATGTCGTCGTGGTGGTCGCTGACGGCTTTCTGCGTTGCTGAGTGGTGCAGTTTCCTGGACCTCGCCGTTGTCGTCGAGTGGTGTACCGCCGCAGCGCCGCGACTTTGCGATCCCGTGCCGCCGACAATGTTGTGGCTTCCCGTGCTGCTCTCATGGGCGAAGACGAGGCGCGAGGCGAGGATGTCTATGCTGTTTGATTGGGGGGTCAATAGGGTGGTAATTCTTGGTGTTGGTGTTTCCAAAGAAAAAAGAGAAAAAAAAGGGGCCGGAGGGGGGAATAAAACTTACAACATTACGATGGGAAACAGACACTCCAGCGTGTACGCAAACCGATCCAGCAGGCCATTGCGTTAGCCGAATTGCAACATCGCCGGTTTGGATTGGCACGGGACAGGACGGGAACGGAAGCAGGGTTGCATTAAGATGGAAGGACGGGAGAGGGAAACAAAGCCGGCTCCCTTTGCCCGGACCGCAGCGTCGCACTCACCAGCCAAGCGAGATCCGCGAACGCGGAAGCGACAGCCGTGTTGACGGTGGGGTAGTCAGCGTAAAAGGCGTAGTAACACAAGCCGTTGGCCAGCGCACACGCGGCGGAGACGACAATCGGCACGAGGACGACGACCGAGAACCCGCCCGTGATGCCGGCGACCATAAGGCCGACGAGGACGTTGTTGAGCCCGATGGTGCTGAGGATGGCCCAGCTCAGCTCGAAATATGCCGGTATTGCGGTTGATGCCATGGTGTTGCACTGACGAGTTCGGGTGGTTAATCAGCGTCGATGGCAGGGAAGCCCTTTAGGCTTTGCACCGTCGCCGCTGTTAGGTATCAGCCAGATGTCATTGTTATCACAGGGAGAGAAATTTTGGAGATGATCCTCCCGGTCGGGACAGAGACAGTATTTAGTCTTAAGGGTTCGGGGTAGAGAGACCTAGGACCGGGATCACTGCCTCCGCTGACCTACGGTGCCGGGGAAATATGGGGAGGAGGCGGCGAAGACGGAGAGCCGTTCTGATCCAACGTCGTACCCCACGACTAGCCAATTTCACCTACGTACCGGGTGGAAGGTTCTGGTGTTTCGTACCTTGCAAAGTGGCTTGCCGCTAGTTAGTTCTCTTGCGTTGATCATAGCTGCTATTGGTGTTCTGCACATCGGCTCTTGGGGTTGTTGGGAGGAAGTAGACGAAGCTTCCCGAAGGCAACCTGGCAGTTCACCAGAACCTGCTCCAACGTTAGTGCGCATCATGGTAACCCCACCTAATACCTCGGTATGTGCTGCGTGGTCACCAGACAAGTGAGCATCCCCGGTACCGGTACCAAAACCGAGCTCGACACCTGCCAAGCCATGACACAAACGCGATCCCACGGATCCCAGCAGCTGGGTACGCTCGTTGCGGAGCCATGCACGCAGGAGATCTTAAAGGCAATCATATAGGGCTGCTACGTGGATGTTGGCGGGGGGTCCCCAATAGCCTGGCGGACCTGGAGGTCCAATTGCTGCAATAGGAGGGTTCTAGAAGCACTTTCTCTCCTGGAACTTCAACTCCAAGACCAGCAGCGCTGGCTCCCAGGGGTGGAGATATGAATTGGCCTCCGCGAGCCAAAACTCCTATGCCTTCTAGGTAAAAGACGAATGCTGCTGCGACTTGTCACTATGTCGACAGACTTAGATACCAAAGTTGTAAAGGTTGCATGGGGACCAAAAGGCCAACTTAGATGACATCACGCCCATCGATGGTTGGCCATGCCAAAACTCTATCTTGGTGTACTCCGTAGCAACATTTAGACCCCTAAGTTCTCAAAGGAGGGTGCACAACTGTCGCGTGACTTACTACTATGCTTGGAAAGCTCAGCAGCCCGAACTCGTGGCATAGCAGTTCAGCAGTACCACAATTCACGACATAATGGCATCGTGCTTGTCGGGACGCCTCATTAAAGATCTACATCTGTTGTCGAGGGGCTCTAAAAAGGCGATCACGATGCCTCTCCTCGTCTCCTCTCTGCAGTATTTCGCATGTTCGCGTTAGAGAATTCCAGTGTGAGGGTAACCATGAGAAGTCAAGCACTCCTTTTCGTTATTCTGCTCGCGCTCCCCTCCTTGGGAAAAAGGAAAGATGAAATCCACCTTCAATGGTCGATCTGCGAACCAAACACACAGATCGTGCTCCAGAAGCTTAACGAAGAGGGTCGCGGTCCGCATAAGCAAAGTCTGATTACTTACTACGACACCGACCGCCCCATTTATGCCCAGCAAGGGCTCATGTTCCGGACGAAAACCAGAAAGGGTCAAGAGATCTCCTTGATCAAGGTCCGTTTCCCTAAGGCAGTTTCGAATGTCCCAGAAACGGCAGACTGCGTCTGGGATCGTTACGGCAACAAGACCTCCTACACCTGCGCAAAGCCATCCCCTATGCGTGGGACGAGCCTCTGGAGTGATGAACAAGTCCGCTTCGCTGAGCATTACCGGAGTATTGACTGGGAAGGATATTGTCGCATTTGGCCCGTACTTAAATACGAAATGGAAGCTGAGGATCAAAGGATATAAGGCGGTATTCGACGATGTTGTAGCCCGGTCGCACCACCTGATGGAGATTGAGGTGAAGGTTTCCACATCCGAGGGCGATGACGTTTATCAGATGGTCACCAAGTACCTGAGAAATCGCGGAGTGGCGCTTTGTTACTATCAGGAACCAAAGACTCTGAGGCTCTTCCGCGTCTTGGGTGTTCCGAGAATAGCGGTTGAATATCTTTAGTTGTCTACCCGTTGATTCATGTGGAGCAAGCTCCATGGCGAACCAACTTAGCAAGTGGTTACGACGTGGTAAGTCACCTTCGAGCAGCTACGCCGCGAGAGACCATCTACAGCCAACCTGGTTTCCTTCATGAGCTTCTTCAATCCACAGGACATCCCTGAGTTCATGCTCCATAACTATAAGGGCGATCTGACGGAGAATGTGGACAGAGACGAAGATAGTGACGAATTTGAGGATGATCTAGATGTCCTCTGTGACTATTCGCTCGTTTCCGTGACAGCAACGCGGAATGTATGCGAGATGCACTCCCTCGTGCAGTTTTGCACACGAGCTTGGCTATCTATGGTTAACGATGCAGAACGATGGAGACGAGCATTTTTATGGGCCACGTCAAGACATTTCCCACATGGTGCATTCGAGGCCTGGTCAACCTGTCAGATGCTACTTCCTCACATTAAGTCGATATTAGAGGAGGAGCCGGCAGAAAAGGACCTGCAGCAGTGGGCCCTTTTGTTGACGAATTGTACATTGTATATGCTCATTACAAGGAGCTATACAGTGGCAGAGAAGTTGGGCAAAAAAGCAGTTAACACAAGAAAGAGTAGTAGTAGTAGTAGTAGTAGTGTATTTAACGCCATAGGAGCACGAAGTGCTCCAAGCCTCCCAGGGGGGATATGGCATGCGAGAATCTACCTAGCTATTCCAGTTACTAACTAGAACAATGTTATGTACTCGTACAATTAAGTTTGAATGATTATTTCAATCCTGGCTGAATTTGTAGGCTTTTACGGGTTGCAAAACCAAATTTGAATTGTGTTGGAAGATGACCCTGTATTACGAAACCTCTGATAGACTGATATCCTGACCTTAGTCAGAAGGGGGGTCTCATAACCCCTCTTCCAGCCGGTCCGGATGACCGGCATAAGCAATCATCAACATCATTATCACTGCTTTGAACACTATCTATTTGATCGAATTGACCGTAACGGATCCAACAAATTGTTAATTCACGAAATCATGATTCAAGCAAGTGGAGATGAAAGCAAGGCTACTAACAGCCGGAGGCAGGTATGGCGAGCGGCTACTGGTGGCTCTAGCAGCAGTCAGTGTGCCGCAGAAGCTGGGTTTTGAGATAGTATATCTCGATAGATAACTCGTCAAAACAGCATGAATGATACCGATTCTGGTCTTACATGTCTACCTCCTGGGAGGCCAGCTTCGAAACCTTGTCCCTCTTGCAGATGCGACATTTTGTAGCTGCGATGAGGTTTCTCTCCAAAGTATCTTCGGATAAACAAACGTTACTAGACTCGTCTTTCTGAGACTTTGGCTCATTTCTTCTTTAGTTTTCGGCCCCGCTTCTTTGGCGTTACAGGCTCGGAGCTTATCGGAGGGGAATCGACACTGACGTAGCCGTCGATGCCTTGCACCGACGCATCGTCGCTAGCAGTCAGTAATAGTCCGTGTTGATCGAGGTGGGGAGGCAAGAGAAAAGTACGGATAACTGCGTCGCGACAAGCGAGTGACGTCACACCTTAGTACTCAGTCATCTTCACATGCCAAAAACTCCCGGATATTAGGGATTTAATTCTGGGAAACTGGCTGCCCCCATTTGGTGGTGGCGGCGGTGGTGGTACGGTGTCCCCCCGTTCTGCCAGCGATATTTTATTTCGGTTCCCTCAGCCTGACCAACAACAGACGAATCCTGTCTTGGCCGACAGTCCATCCCTCGCTTCCTCCCTCCCCATCGCCTGCACAGAATCCCTCGCATCTGATACTTACTCGCAACCATGGACAGCTTCACGTTCAAATGGTATGTTCCAATCTCCTCCATCTATCCCGTGATGGCGCCGCTTTCGGTCGCACGCATACCTTTTCACGCGAGCAACTGTCTCGAGTTCTGTCTCCCTCTCCCTCTTCTCCACGATAGCTACCATGTGGCCTGCCCGAGAATCGCGGCATTCCGTCTATGTCCGAGACATTCGAGGCTGACCTTGAGTTTCACCTAGGGAGCATCCCGCCGATGAGGTCTACGTGACCGGCACCTTCGATAACTGGACCAACAGTATCAAGCTCGACAAGGACGGCGACGTTTTCCAGAAGACGGTCGAATTGAAGGATGCCTCGGAGAAGATATATTACAAGGTGCGTCGTTAAGAGGCTTGGGACTGCGGCTCAGCCTCTGATCTCGTTTCTCTGTGCTGTCCCAGCTCCTAACAACCATTCATCCCGATTCCCCCGTTTTTCTGCATCCTGTCGGTTGGCTTCAGTGCCCTATCGTTCAAGCAAGCAAGCCACTGCTGCCCCTCCCCCCGGCCGCAAAAAAAAAAAAAAAAAAAAAAACTGCCCTTCTGCGTCAGGCGCCTGCGCCGCCGTCACTGGTACCTAATGGATGATGATGACGATGCTGGCGTCGCTCTGGTGTCCGTGCCCTCCGCCCATCGCCATGTTGCAACCTGCAGGGCTCCTTTCGAACCTAAAAGCTCTTGGACGAGGGTACCCACGTCCCGCCAAGTGCGCTCGGCCAGGGCTGGGCGCTAGTGTGCCCGCATATACAAACCTCCACGGCCCACCCCAGCCCCCCTGTCATCGCTCCAGATCCCTGTCATTGCTCCAGATCCCTCACCTCTCGACCCAATTGCTCCTCTGTCGCACGCTGAATCTTTTATGCAAACGCTTTCCGCGTCTTTCGCTTACCGCTAAATAGTTCGTTGTCGACAACAACTGGGTCATCAACGAGGCAGCACCCAAGGAATCTGACCACGAGGGCAACATCAACAACTTCCTCACCCCAGACCAAATCATCCAACATGCTCCCGCCGCCGCTATTATCAACTCCGTCACCCCCGCCTCTACCACCGCTGCAATGGCCGCTGAGCAACTTGTCAAGACTAATCCCGCCGAGGCCACGGCTGTCGACGAGAAGGCTGTAGAGGAGAAACCAGCTGAGGTGGCCCCCGTAGAGATAAAGCCCACAGCAGAGAAGCCTGCAGAGGAGAAGCCCGCGGAGATTGCTCCCACAGAGGATAAGCCTGTGGAAGAGAAGGCTGTCGAGGCACCCGTCGAGACTAAGGCTGGTGAGGAGAAGACTGTCGAGGCGCCCGTTGAGGTCAAACCCCCGGAGGAGTCTCCAGCCGATACTAAGGCTGCAGAGGAGAAGCGTGTCGAGGTGCCCGTCGAGATCAAGCCCACTGAAGAGAAGCCTGTAGAGGAGAAGCCTGTGGAGAAGAAGCCTGCAGAGGCCCCTGCTGAGGCTTCCACTGAGCCCATGGAGACGCCAACTGATATCCCTAGCGGCTTCCCTGTCACGCCAACCAACGAGCTCGACAAGCCCATTGGCATCAAACCCCTGCCCGAGGAGGTCAAGCCTGAGGAGCTCAAGTCTGAGGACAAGGCTGAGACTCCCGTGGCTGGCACTGAGAACGGCGCCACGGCCACTGGGAACGGCACTAAGGCCGCTGAGAATGGCAACCAAACTGCTGAAACCAAACCTGACGAGCCCGCCGCGAACGGCAGCACGACCGCCACGACCGAGACCAAGAAGCACCGGCGTAGCAGCATTTTCAGCAAGCTCAAGCACAAGTTCACTGACGCCAAATAGAGAGGGAACGAACGGAAATTAGTTAATGCCGTATCGCTTTCGTTTCAGCAGCGCTTTGTTTCTTTGGGGCAGGCTGACGTCTTCGTTTGTCAATAATTCCCCTGGATCTGTGTGAGAGGACCATCATCCTGAACATTGTCGTCCCCAAGGTTAAGAAGCACGAGTACCGCCGCATTTATGTCAGCTAAATTCATGCAACAAGATTGCCAATGTCTCGCATTGCTTGCTTTCTTGCATGAAAAGGTATGTCCCTGAACCTCGTCCGAGCATGATTTGATCACGATTTGCCTGCCTAATTTGGACTTGAAGCTCTCTGTACACTAGCCTAAGATGACAATAAATCATAAGTGTGTTTGCCTAATAATTTAAGATCCAGCTCATAATCTTGTGAAATTCTATAGATGGACGCATGTATCCCCTATGATAAATAGCAAAGCCGAGCGATACTAGACCCACAGCGGCTAGAACTTCTACTCGATCTTGGCTCCGATGCAACTGAGATCGACTTGCCTCATGCTTATAACTCGCCAAAACTAACGCCGCCACCTTTGTTACCTGATTCCTTCCACCACCGAGCTTGGACTCTTTCTTCGTTGAATACCTGAGCATGCTGTGTAGAGAAAATCAAGACAAGTTCTCCACCAGCTACTCCGTATTTCACTGTAGTAACTATTTCCGCTTATTTGCTGGCATGACCGGCCTTCATAGAGCCGCATTGCCTGGCAGACCTAAGTCAGTCAGTGACTGGATCTTTCGCTCTGACAAAAACGCCCTAGCTCAGAAGGCTCTCCACCTCGCTGTTTCAAACCCTCAGCACCTGGATGGTCTTATCCGATCGGGCCATAATCTGGACGCTGCCGACAATTACGGCTGCGGGCCCCTCACATATGCAGCTGCTGCGAACTAAAAGGAGTCTTTGATGCGGTTTCTTAAGGCCGGCGCCAATCTTAATGGCCAGGGTACTCTTGATGGATACAGCTTTGTGGATTTCGCTGCTGAGCGTGGTTATTGGAACCTGATTCTCAACGCTCTTGCTAAGATTTTCGGACAGTGAGAAATTGCAGAGAGATAGGCCCAACTTGCGATACGGCGGTTTCTGGAGATCTGTAGGCCAGAGTTATAAGTGACGGAGCGATATTCCGCCAGCTGTTAGCTAAGTGTGGCTCTGTCAACTTCACGTCTAAGATGGGCAACGTGCGAAATAATGATCTACTATTCAGGACCAAGTATATGATGGATTTCGACGCTTTGCTCGATTATGGATTCAAGCTCCTCAATCATGCCGACAGCGACGGCCAACACGCTCTAATGTATGTTGCCTATCGGCACTGCAAACCTGACTTGGTTCAAAAGGCTCCTTGATGCTGGGGCTGATGTTGACCTCAAGGACAATTAGCCCCACACGGCACTCTGTTACGTCCTTAGCCGACTAATATGAGGTCTATTGGCGGGGCGGGATTTGACCCCACATTTTGCCCGTAGTTGTTTTCTTCATCCAAGGCCACGCAGCCTTAATAGCATTGAGGTCAGGGGAATTTGGACACCAAAGAAGCCGTTGGACATCATGAAGATCAAAAAAAAACGCTGTTGAAACCAATGGTTATGTGACGGGGCCTTGTCTTCTTGAACAACTGTACCCGGGCGGGTCAGGGCACATTCCTTAGCAAAAGGAAACATCTTCGGGATCAGGATTTCCTTCTGATAGCGATGCCAGTTAATCCCGCCCTTTGAGCCTCGAAATAGCTTTCCTGTTTCCTTCTTCCACTGCCACTTGGGCTTTGGTCTGGGTAGGTAACGAAGGGAGAGTCTTTTCATCGGGTTGGCGAGTTCCCATTCCGCACGCATAATCGGCTCAAGTTCCTTATTCATTTTCTCTTGTTATGCCTCAATCGAACACACTATCAATACTCTCGAAATGCTCAAGCGTATTACCATAGCCCCAGAATTCTGTATATTGGTGCTTCATATAAACAATCCAGACATCATGGGCCACGCGATCCATGCGCGACGGGTGTTGGTATACCTATTGGTTCAGATGATTGCCGCTCGAAGGGCAGTACTGATGTTAGCGGTTGATGAAGTGAGTGAAGTGTGTTGGGCATGTATACAGGGTTGCAAACAAATAAATCAAATCCAAATCTATCCAAATCAAATCAAATCATGAGGTCCGAGTCATTTGGATATTTGGATTCATTTGGATCACACTGTTGTCCAATTAGCGCTCGTCAGCATTAGGCAACATTGCGTCGCGAGGACTTTCAGCCCTACTTCTGCCTAGAGTTCCTGCCCATTCTGGTAACGGGTTCGCATCTCACAATTTACCTGCCATGGTTATTGGACTTGATGCTGCCCGTCGCAACATCACGTTCAAGCCGCGAGAAAATGGTCAAGCAGTTCGGCCCCATATATCAAAAGTTGCTTATATGCCCCAGTATAGCCTGCTGAACTTTGCATCTTCAATTGTCTCTACTACTCCTGCTATAAATGGCTCCGTCTACGAATGCCGATCATATAGCAACGGTGCTTTCGACAGCTCCTTCGACCACTCCCAGTGACCTCGAAGCCCCCACCGGTTTCGATGCATCCGATACTAACCAGGCTTGCGAACAAATAAATCAAATCAAATCGAGCCTCCAATTTAATTTGATTTGGATATAGAAATGACCGATTTGATTTGATTTGATTTAATTTGGATCGATTTGGATATTTGGAGATAATACCGAGTCTGCCTCTCTGAGCTGCAACCAGCTGTCCGGCAAAGCTGAATATTCGCTCCGGCTCGGAAGACATCGCAGGAATTGCAGAGAGATCAATTGCCATCCGCGGCAGAGGTGGATACTGGCGTCTTCGGAGAAGCCAAGACTGAATCGGATTATTCATCAAACTATCGCCTGGATTGGTAGTGGCGTAGCCGATGGTAAAGGTGCAGGCTGGGTGCTGGGCTTCTTGATTGAGGCCATAAAGTCATCTAGTTTAGTTGTCTGCAGTCGAGAGCACCGTTACTGTGGGATCGGCATTCGTACACGGAGCAATTCAGAGCAGGAGTAGTGGAGATGGTTGACGTTGCGAAGTTCAGTAGGCTATACTCCGAGGCATGCAAGCACCTTGATATCTCGGGACGAACGGCTTGACCCATTTCTCGCCACTTGAAGATGATGCTGCGACGGCCAGCACCAAGCCCAATAGCCATGGCAGGTACACACACACAATTTATTACGCCTAGTGGCTTTCCGCCAATAGGGCACTATTACTATGTTACACGTCCGTTTCCCGAGCTTTGTCTTGATCTCCTAAAAGCCCATACAACGTCCAGTTTCTGCTTTTGCCTCCTCATTTTCCATCTCTCTACGCGGTCTCGTGGGTTTTGTATATTATTTAGCAAGCTAGCTTGAAGGCTATTCTCCAAGCGTTCAGTGTCCTATCTTCGGCGGCTGAAGCGGCGCCTGCTGTTCAATGCACGAGGTGTTTGATGTGAGTTGAGTTAGTAAGGAAGGGGTAAAGTGTTGGGGCCCATCTTCATGGGTCATGTGTTGTCAAGTCGGCCTCCTGGCCGGACTGTTGCCGGGGTTTCCTGAGGGTGAGCATGGCAGCTTTATTACTTGTCAATAGCGCCACACTGCGGTATCTCAGCTCTGGCAATAGCCTCAATGCGTACGCCGCCGCTGCCAGCTCTCCAGAGAACGGATTCTGTTCTGTTCTCATGCCAAGTGTGAAGGAGAACCGCTCCAGATTTGGCTTTCCTCGCACCGACCCCTTGGCCAAGCCACTTGCTCGTATATGCATGGGACTTGCCTGTTATTCACTGGTGTATACCCGTTCCCCAAGAACCCCGTCGTGAGTCAGGACCGAGGCCGGTTCCCTCTGGCTCGAACTGAATGAGCAGAGCCGTCACTATTGGTAATACCTACCTTGAGTTTTGAAAGGCCCCCCCTCACGGTTCGACTTGATAACGAAACATCTAGTGAAATGATCGCATAGTCGCCCAACTCGGTCTTCGGGCATACATCGTATACCGTCTCTGACTCAGTACCCTTGCGAGGACAAAGCTCAGCCAACACGATTACAGGACCTTGGTAACATGAGATTGATTAGAGGCGCCATCAGAACAAGAGTCAACTAAGAAGGGCAGTGATACGCGACGCGACTGTCATGTTGCGCGCGATTTGCATATCCAACGGCTGCAGCCACCATCACATACATGTCTGCCTTGGTGGGGTTTCTCCGATAAGAACGGACCCGGCAGTCATCCATGTCGACGGCAGTTGAGGGAGGGAAAATCCAAGCATGAGAAGAGATGACTAAGGGTTGCAGCAATCCTAAGGGAGTTGCACCTAACAAAGTCGTGGTTCCTGGGCCATGGGGCTGGGGCGGAAGAAGCCGTTAATAATGTAACGGGCTATCTCAGTTTAGCTAAGGGAGATGCGACCCAAAACCCCAATAGAGTTACTGGTAGCCAAACCTCAGATCTCGTCCCGGAGGCAGTTCCTTAGAGCTGTTTGTTGGGGTCTTTAACACAGAGGAGCTAGGTGATGCGGTTACGGGCTGATGCTAGTGGTAATCCTACAGCTAAGCTTTAGGACAACCTAGGTTAAGAGGCCTGCTATTTGCCTACTGATCTAAGGATATAAGGGGTGTAATGCTAGGGAGTTTCTAGCCTAAACTAGATCCTGATAATTATCCTACCCCTACCCTGCCCTTAGCTTTTAGCTGTAATTCAATTATAGCCTACTATTTACAGTTAAGAGTATCTTATCTGTATAAAAGCTCTAAGATTCTTTTGCAGTAACTTATATTTTAGTGGCTCCCTAACTTATATTGAGACTTCTAGTACCTCTAATATGTCATACTGAGTGAATAGGATCACAATGATGATAATGAAAGCTCTTGATTTCTAGCTAAGGGACGGGCCTAGAGCCCGTCTTTTATACATGATGAAGACGGCTGCTGCCGGAGGCGGTAGTCCGTCGCCGCCGCACAGGGGCCGGGGCCCTGTGGGTCCCGGGACCGGGATCGTGGTCACAGGGCCGGCTATGTGGTCTGAGAAGGAAAGGAAAGTCGCGTTGTCTAGGAAAGCCGGAAATGAGGTTATCATAGCTCTCAGGATGACCCCGAAATGTGACATAATATCTATTTGCCTTATTTTAGATTATAGGCTGGTAGGCTTCTATATATTATTGTATAATATATATATTTGCAGAACTAATAATTAGCTGCTACTAGTTAGGAAAGTTAACAGTAAACTCTACAAGAGGGCTATAAATAGGGGACTAAAGCTAGCCTTAATAAATAATAAGCCATACAGATGTAATATCCCAATTGCCGCACTATATTATGCAGCTCTATATTGGCTATTAATTCCTAATTCCCCTTGCGGATCTGGAAGAAGTGGTCATTGCTACTTCGTTCTGCGTGTTGTGCTTGCTGCAGCCTATCTACTTTTTCCCAATGCATTACCCTCGCCTGATCTTTTTTACAACTTTTGCCTACTTGCATGGCGTATATGGCAAGTATCTGCTGGCAGCCTGTATGACCTTATTATGTATGTCTTTAGACCCGCTCTTTTCTTCATTTCTGTCCATATTCTTCCCTTCCCACCCCCCTTCTTTCCGTCTGTGGCCTTGCCATCTTCGGGAGGCACAACTTCTGGGATGGGGTGCAGAACGATAACGACAAGCTGACGGAGAGGAGGCTTTACACCATGAGATTTCGGGACATCGGCCGACGGATGTCGGTACCTACAAGGGACAAACATCTAATAAGGGCCAGACCACCTCTTACGACAATATGTGGTTGTATGTCTCTGGATTGCCGTACCCACTAATGTATATCTCCCTTCAGTTCACTGCTGCTCGACTCCGCTTAGTCTCAATAACATTAAAGTATTCGTCCCTGCTTATTCCTCTTATGGTCAGATGAATTGCTTGTTGATCTCCTATGCTTCCTCCGTCTCTCCCAAACTCGTAGTCTCTACGTACACATTTCAGCTCACAGTCAACGTCACGAGCGCGAAGCATAGCATACATCTATGCTGAACACCAACCTCATATCCTCATCACTGTAAAGAATTTGGGTGCTCAGATGTCGGAACAACTCAGTTCGTCTTCTCTCGTGTGTTTCAGCTTCCCTTCCGTGAATGGTTCTACCCTCTGGCTGATGGACACCGTACAACCTTAATGCTTCTTCCGCCTTGGCCCGTCTAGCCGTTAGCTCGTTGCATTGCTTAGTCTTGGGGTCGAACTCCTGACCATCAGGGCATTTGCGCTTCTTTTCCTTAGGGTCGAACTCCTGACCGTCACTTAGGGGCACACCACTCACCCATTATGCTTCTCAAACACTTCCTCCTTAACACACTTCTTGCCCTAACCTCGCGGGGTCACCATCGTCATCGTTCCGCTGGAGCATCTCAGTGACGAGTGGATCCTGGGTCAGAGTCGGGACATAAGCCTCTGAGAGTGGCCGGCTTTGGGGGCGCCTCTGAGACTAGGACGCCCGGTCGTAAGGTGTTAAGGCTGATAATGCGGCGAAGGGATTGAATCGGACTTATATCTGACTGTAGCAATAGTGGAAGTATAGCAATAATATTTAATATCCTGCTCTTAGTAATTTAATTAACCTTAACTACTTTAAAGACTGGTATAAAAAGGACCGATAATTAGATGCTATATTGCTGAGTGTTGCTCTAGTAGCAGTATATAAAAATAAAGAATTATATAGGCGATAATAGAACTATTTATCAGTTTAATATCTAAAATATAATATTAATCGGTAAATTAATTCAATAAGAATAATAAGTATATAATAATTTATAAGAAGTAAATATAATATTCTGAGAGAAGTACTAGAAGATTAAAATTAATTAATAAGAAGAGAGGTTTCTAGTAATACAAACTATTGTAAGGGGCGCGCCCTGAGTTTGTCCAACAGTAGGGTTCCGTGTATTGAGTATCTTAAGCTGGAGAGAAGAGGAGGAAAGAGAGAGACACCTCCCAGCGGGGTCGCTGTGAAAACTTTGCGTGTCCGTAGCGTAGCCGGATATTAGTTCCCCCGGGCCTGGCTCTAGCCCGGTCCCTCACCCAAGGCCCAGCCTCTGACAACTATATATAGTAGGCCGATAAGTTATATTATTCTTTATAAGTTCTAAATCCCCTAAATAATATATAAAAGCTAAAAACAGTTAGATTAGATTTAAAATAAGAAAATAAAGAATATTATAATATAAAAATAACTAACTATTAGAGTTACTAATTTTATATTAATATTACTTTTTACTTTTACTCTTTAAAAGCTTACTGTCTATCTATCTACATCTTATAAACTAACTAGACCTACTGCTACTTTAAAAGTACTAATAAATAAGCCCCCTCTAGATATAACTAAAACCTCAGGAAGTTCTTAAATAATTAGATTACTAAATACAGTAGAACTTTACTTTACTCTAATATTATTCCCTCTTTACTGTTGTCTTAACTGTAAGAATATTCCCCCAGTAAGTATAGATAGGGACGTACAGTTGGTATTACTCTTAGTTTCACGCTTCATATATCCCTCTGTTTGTTAGAGATCTATTAGAGTTGTAATTGTGATTAGGCATGACCCGAGCTTGGCGTGCTTGGCGAGGTAGTTTGTAAAGGTCAACTGAGCTGGGCAGGCGTGATATAGGAGACAGTATGGATAGACGAACTGGAAGTATTAGTCGGTCGGGATCTGGGATAGGAGCGCTCCGATAGTCCCGTCAGAAGTAAGTTTTCTGCTTCGTGAGATGTATCACTGATAGGGAGGTAATAAGTAGCAGTGAAATTAATTGAGTGCTCTGACCGAGGTACCATCATGCTAGCTGGCCGCGAAATTGAACTTCAGCCGCGTGATCCACGCGCCCAGTTGGCACTAACCACTGAAATTCGGTGAGGTGCCCTACTAATCGTCAAGCGGTGGAGCACTTGGCAGGCCTGGCGGAGTGCATTCACAGCATGTCGACCTCCGGCTCTCTGTTCACTGCTCAGGCCCCTCTCCCACCCCTCTTCATTTTTGGTATGCTTGCTACTCTGATCTCTAAGGCGATACAAAGACGTCTAGAGGCGGTCAAGAGGGCTGGATCGGATTCATCTCCCTCTGAGGTCAATTGACCCCCCTTAAGCTTTGTGGTTTCCTTTAAGGTCTATCCACAAAAAATCGTCCTAATAACCATCGTCCTGATCACCATCGCCCCGTCTCTCAATGCTTTGTCCTCGCCCCGTGGCCCTTCTTTTTGCTTGAACAACACCGCGGATTTGGCTATCCAACTCCAGCACCTGAATTGGTTCGCCATTGGGGTCGTAGAACGGGACCCTTTTCTCTTCGAGGAAGTGCATGAAGGTAAGACCAACATTGTATAGAATGAAATCACCGGCCCCGGACGTTCCCTTCCATATGGGAGGCGGGCCATCGAAGCCCTGGACAGCCATGATGTGTACGTTCGGATTTTGGCTGTCGGGGGAGGTGTGGCTGATTGGGACGGAGATGAGTATCTTTTCAATGTCCTAATTCTTTGTCAATCAAGTGATAATGTATCGCCATGTCATCTTACCTATTTGACGAAAGAATTGTCGGGCTTAGTTTCTTGCTATCTGATCACAAGGTGCTCGACGGTATGGGAAGCAAGGGAAGAGACAGAGTAGCCTAGAGCTATCATAAACTTATCTTGTTTTCTCGTGTTGGTCCATGAACGCAGCAGCCCAAAGTAGTATTTATGATGAGACATCCCTCTGGTCCTATGCTAATGCACACACCCCTCCTTCCACTCCTGTACCGCACTCGAATCGGTACTTATCAGGCTGCGTCACAACGGGGGGCCGGATCCCCGGCAATCAAATACCTTCATGTTGGGTCGCATTCCCAAATGATACTTCCATCCACTCAAGGTTAAGTCTTCGTTTCTGACGGAGTATGCTATCCGAGAAATAAATTCATTCTCCGAGTCAGGTGACATCTATTCAGCTGACCGCACAGTTCCTCGAGACTCGAGAGGTCAAATAAGCTTATTTAAATAGCTCTTCACGTTAATTATTACCATATATTCTTGCGGTCCCACACCTGTTCGCTCGTCAAAACGACTGCCCCGCCTCTAACTTGCCCTTAAGAGAAAGATGTGCCCGAAGACAATTTATTTTTGGTGCTTCTCTACGATGGCCACCGAACGACCGCACCCGGGCGATGATAAACAATTAACCAGCGACGGTGCAGTCAATTCAGGATCAAGGAGATTTGGAAGACATAGGCCATGGACCGTTTGTTGCACCTAGACCAGGTGCTCGGTGGGGTACCGAAGTTTCTAGAAACTGAGTGGACAGTTTTGGATCTTGGTTCGTCTCAAAAGGTAAATGCGAACTCAACAAGTTCGCAAAGTTTGCACAAATCCCGACCGCCCATGAGATTTTTGAGGTTTGACTTCCTCGTTACATCCATTTCGAGATGGTTTTGCAGGAGTTGGAAGCAAAATTTGATGTTTTCCAAGAGCTCCTGACTACGGTCGGGAGAGTGGCCACAAGGACCCTGGTCAAATCACTTTGCCAAAGGCATTACGGGGTCAACGAGTCATCCACTTATCGCCCGCCTTCTGTCCCTGCAGAACAAGCTGTTCTAGCCCCTGGGGGATCGGTGGAGGTCACATGACGCCACTGGATTCTGACATGCTCTGTTATTGTCGCCAAGAACGTAACGGCAGCGATTGCATTGACATGCAGCCCGATTCTCAAGCAGCTCTCGCTTTAGAGATTGACTCCGATGCCATAAGCTGGCTGGATCAACCTCAGCGTATCCCTGATCAGTCGCAGATTTCTACCAACCCATGTTCGCCGCGGAACTCGAGTATTAGTGGCGACTATCAGTCTTGGGGAGAGGCGATCCCGGCAAGCAGTGCCTGTGAGTTGCTGGAGAGCGTCTTGGACTCACCCATGGTACCCAAAGCTCGTGAAGAAGGCTATGCAACCCCACTACCGTCTGCCTTCAAAACCGAGAACCAGAGAAGTGATAACATGGTCAGATCCACTGATTCTCTAACCTCGCGCCAAGACGGGTCCTCCATCGGCGATGAGAGCGTACCGCCGATATCCCGCTCTCACCAGCGCCAAAGCCTTCAGAGACGGAAGAGAAATCCCGAGCATCTTTATCGGGACAAAATTGTTGACTTTCTTGGAAAGTACTGGGATTCTGGCATTGACAGGCAGCCCTCCCTGTTGCACCTGAGTAATGATACTCGAGGCTCCTCCGGCGGCAGCCATCAGGTAAGAGAAGGAGACAAGGGGACTGTCACCGTCCGAGTAGGCCGGCGGCGGTTCGGCGTCGTCCCTTGCGACTCGAGTCCCCCTTGGTGTCCCTGAGGAGCGCGCGCTTGGTCTCGGCGACGGGATCGCGGAAAGCCCTGGCGGTCTGGTCCGGGTCGAAGGGTTGCGCCTCGAGCGGTGTCGAGGATTCGTATGCCGGCCCGGCAACGGCTGCGGAGCCCGATGCTTCTCCCTTGGCAGCGAGAGCAAGGGCTGCGCGGGGCGCTCGTGGGCATCGTGCAGCGGGGAAAAGAGCGACGAGAAGGGCGGGGGCCGCGGCGAGGACGCCTCGGAGGCGGGATACTGCGGCGGTGGCAACTGCTCGCGGCTCAGGAGGACGTGTGCGTCGGCGTCGGCGCTGCTGTCGGTCGTCTCGAGGTGATGAATCGACGAGGTCCGCATGCTCGATGCCGTCGAGGATGTCGTCGAGGGCGTCTTCTCAAACTCCAAGGACTCGGGCGGTCCGATGCCAGCTTCCTACGATCCAGACAGTGTGGTGGATTTGCTATCGCGGGTTGGCGTGCGGTGTTGACTGCTGGGAGACGACGGGTGGATGGATGGTGTGCCGGAGAAGGAGGCGGCGGAGGAGGAGCTTCACCAGTCCGGCTGGCTGGGGCGAGGGGGAGGAGCAGAAAGTCAGAGGCCGAGTTGAATCATCTAAGGAGGCGATGGAGGGAGATTGGATCGTCGCAGAGCAACCTCTCGCCGTCGAAGGCCGTGATACCCGGGTACTACATGTATCGTATGTGTGGGAGAGTTACGGGACCTTTGCCGCCCACGCTTCAGTGCACGGAGGCGCTGGAGTGCACTGGAGTGAAGAAGGGCGCGTCACTGGCGGTTGCTTGCTGGGGCCAAAGGCCCGGGACAACGAAAATTATATTCACCACCATCGGCATCACATTGCGTCTCTGTTGGTTGCATCGCCGTGGATTCGATTCATGACGTACAGTATATTTTACGCCCACCTACTCGGCTCACTCCCATCAAGATAAATATATAAGATTACTTAAATTTACTATAGTTAATATATACTATTAATTTCGAGAGGCTACAGTATGTGCGAGCGACTGGTGAGCAGGGGTGGGAACCTCCCCCATCACCACCACCGCACCTCGTCCTCCGCCCGTCCCATCCAGCCGCAGCAGACCATCCCCCAAAATGACTACGACACCTCGCACGTAGCCGCCGCCCTCGCCCACTCCTGCAAGCGAATCTCCAGCAGAGACCGTCCAGCGCCCCCGGCAAGGGGCCCCGATCCCTCTCGCCCCATCGACGCAGCAGCACTCGATCCTACCACCCCACAACCCCCATCCCGACATGGCTCCCTCTGCCACCGCCACCGCCGCCGCCGGCAATGGCACTGGCAGCCCGGCCGCCCCCCAGCAGCAACATGGTCACGCCGATCCGCCGCCCGGGCATCTGTCTCCAAGCACGCGAGGTCGCGCAGTCTGGCAAGTGGATCCTCGGCAAGACTATTGGCGCTGGCAGCATGGGCAAGGTCAAGCTCGTCCGAAAGGAGGATGGCAGCGAACAGGTTCGTCTTCGCTTCGTTGTCGTCGTTCACCTTCCGCCTCCCATCTCCCATCTCGCTTCTCTCCACACTTCCTTGTCGGCCTCCCCCTGCGCACAAAGCTAACCGTCCCCTCTTCCCAGGTTGCCTGCGAAATCATCCCCCGTGGCTCGACCGACGATGGCCACCAGTCCCGCGCCGACAAGCAGCGCGCCGACCAGTCCAACGAGATTCGCACCGCCCGTGAGGTCGCTATCGTCTCCCTCCTAAACCACCCCCACATCTGCGGCGTCTGCGATGTCATCTGCACCAACCACTATTGGTACATGCTCTTCGAATATGTCAACGGCGCCTAGATGCTCGACTATATTATCTCCTGTAGTAAGCTTAAGGAGAAGCAGGCCTGTAAGTTCAGCCGCCAGATTGCAAGCGCCCTCGATTATTGCCACAGGAATAGTATCGCCCACTGGGACCTTAAGATTGAAAACATCCTTATCAGCAAGACGGGCGACATTAAGATTATCGACTTTGGCCTGAGCAACCTGTTTGCACTCTGCGGCCACCTTGAGACCTTCTGCGGCAGCCTCTACTTTACTGCCTCTAAGATCTTGCAGGCGAGAGCATATATAGGCCCTGGGGTGGACATCTAGAGCTTTAGTATCGTCCTCTATATCCTTGTCTGCAGTAAGATCCCATTTGACGACCAGAGTATGCCTGCACTTCACGCCAAGGTTAAGAAGGGTCTTGTGGATTATCCCGGATGGCTCTCAAGCGGTAAGACGGCGACCTCTTCCCTCTGCGTCTCGTCCAGCAGTCAGCGCTAACCCAGCGACAGAGTGCAAGCACCTCCTATCCCGCATGTTCGTCACCGACCCAAACCAGCAGGCAACTATACGCGAGGTTTTGATGATTAAGGGCTTTAATAGTCCCCCTGAAAACTATCTCCCCGTACGCAATCTATTAACCACCCGCTGGACCTAAAGGTTATCCACACTATATAAGGGTTCAACTTTAGCTCCCCGGAAAGCATCAATACAGAACTCACCAGACTTATTGAGTCTGAAGAGTATTATCGTGCTGTAAAGCTATTCCAGCGGGAGAAGGAGCTCCCCCGCCGGCTAAGGACGCCGAGAAGTGGAGGCCGTTTGGCTTCAACTCCTACAAGCAGAGGAGCTCAGGCAACAGCCGCAACACCCTGACCGGTCCTAGCTCTGAGGCCCTACAGTTGGGCAACGACCCAATAAATGCCTTCAGCCCCCTTGTATCTACATATTACCTAGTGAAGGAGAAGCAGGATCGAGACCACGCTGAAATGTTCCTGCAGCCTCCCGCTGGGGCCCGTGAGAAGGAAAAGGAGAGGGAGAGGGAGAGAGAAAGAGAGAGGGAACGTGATCAGCGTGACGTGCGTGATCGGGAAAAAGGCCAGGGAGCCGGAAGTCTTGCCCGAGATCGCTCCCCCCAGGAGGCCCATACGAACTCCGCGGCCTATGAGATGCCGGTGAGAAGCCGACGGGTGGGCGGACGAGGCCGCGCGCCCGCACCCATGGAGAGGACGATATCCCCGAACCTCCCAAGCAGACTCCCCTGCCTCCTCCAGAGACCAAGGTCGAGCAACTTCAGAAGAAGGAAGGCACTGCTGCTGGTCTCCTGCGTCGCTTCAGCACCCGCAAACGCAGGAACCCGCGCGGCCGGATAAGGACCGGTCTCACCCCTCTGTGGTACAGGTCCATTCGCCGGCCGAGCCATCGCCGCTGGCGCCTCGAAAGACCTTCAGCATCCGCCGTGGCGGCCTGAGCGAGACGAGCCCCCGGAGCCGCGGCTCCGCTCGGGCACCAGCCAGCCACAGCACAGCGAACTCCTCAGCCCGCCCTTGTCTGCCGGCGGGAGCAGGGATTCCCGGCAGACGGGTCTGGGGCGGTCGACGAGCGTCAATTCGGCAGAGATGAGGCGACGCGACGCCAGATTTGGCAAGGATCCTCCGCCGACCAGCGGCTCCGACCAGTCTGTCCTGCACGAAGATTCCCTGCGCGGACACCGGACCCACGGGCATTCTCGCTCGGCCAGCATGAGGGCGAAGTCGATCGGCCATGCTTCCGTTCCGGGATGCAGGCAGCCCACTGCCGAGGACGCGGAGACGGACTGGCGGTGGTGCAACAAGTGCCAGGTGCTGACGTCGACGTATGATGTCCACACAGGGCCTATTCTTGGTCCATGTGCTGCTGGGGGCAACCACGATCACGCGGGGAGTGGGAACTATGGGCTGATGACGGTGCTCAATGCCCGAAACGTGCTCTATGAAGCATATATGAAGGCGTTGAAGAAGTAGATTGCCATAGCTGGCTTGCAGGAAACTTGAAGGCAATGATTCGTAGGTGGTCCATACACAACCATACCTCGAGACGGGGGCCCAATAGGCCGACGGGTACCCGTCGGCCTATTGGGCCCCCTTAAGTCACTATTGGATGCACGGGCCACTAACCGAGTCACTCAGCTAGTGGCCCGTGCATCCCTTCAAGACGCACCAAGGCCTGCAAAACACCTGGGCGAGGGATGCTTTGCATGGACAGGATTAGGCGTTACGGCCTCCACGGTCAGCTCTAGGGCCATTGTGGAAGCAGCCTCTAGGGTTTCTAGTGTTTTCGACGGCTGTTAAGCTTTTCGCGGTAATTAGGTGTTTAGTACTACCAGTGAGCGACAAGAAAAATAAAATTAAGGGGAAGGTGCTGCTCTCTCTCGGCGCGTTGTCGCTCCTCTTGTAGCTCTCTCTCTGCTTCGTCGGCGCGTTGCTGCTCTCTTTCGGCGCGTTGCTCGGCCTGTTGCAGGAGCCTTTCAAGTTCTGCTACACTCCTCGGCTGCGCCATCGGGTATTGCGGTAGATGCTTAGTGGATGGAAAACGGATTGATGTGACATTCAAAACATTATCAAGACCAAATATCACGCTTTAGAATTGCGTTGCCGGGGGGACTGCAGCGGGAATACCTCGGATACCCGTTGTTCAACAAGTCAGGACGGGTGGGGCCATCCCCTCGGTAGACCCAGCTAATTGGACGTAGCGGCAGAGCTCAGATGGCGAGACTTTGGGAGCAATTGAGTGCTTGAAGAGCTGGAAGGCAGAGGGTTTCTTCTGGGCCTCGGTAAAACAATGAAAACCTGGTCCCTACCCCTACTTCTGAGTTGGCGAATTATGGAGGTGCGATTCTGGGGCGGCCACTTAAATCTCCGCCCAATCGCTCGCCCGCACCGCATTGCCTCATACTCTTCTCGCGTGTCCGGCTCTAACTTAAAATTGGAACAGGTCCTAGTTTAGTCCAGACGAAAGTAACCTGTCGAGGTCAGCACTACCGGCATGGAGCTACGGAGGTTGACGCTTGAAGTATTGTTAGCTTCGACCCACACAGACAGGGGGGTCCAGTTGGTCACTACTGGCAAATCTCTACGTAGCCAGAGAGTAAATCTACTCTATAGAGCAGATTGTCAAGTAAATATAAAATACAAGAAAATAATATTTAGGGTTCTAAAGTGATTAATATAGTATAAGTATTTTATAGTATATTTCGTACTTTTTATATACGTTTATCATTTATTATGACTTTTTAGGGCTATTTATTGAATATTATCTTCTTTTAAAGCGCTGGACTGGTTGTGTCTTGCGCTGAAAATGCTACCAAAAATCACCCCCCTGACCATTGGGTCGAAGCTAACAATACTTCAAGCGTCAACCTCCGTAAGCTCAGAGGCATAGACCGTTCGGTAGTGGTAGTGGGAGTCCATATAATGTCGCAGCCCGCAAGGTACTGCCTTTCATTCCCTTGCCGATCCTGCATGAGCCAGGACCAAAATAGATGCCAGCCGCAAAAACCGTACCTCTTTATAAAGACAGTTCGTACCCAGCGTCGCCACCAATCAGTTCAAACTCAACGGAACAACATTCTGAGGAAACCCAGCTTGAGTCGATGGGAGAGGGTGAGGCCTACGACGGCTCACGCCCCGCCTTGCGTTCTTCCCCGGCTTGCTGGACCTCGATAGAAGCCGAGGAGTGGCAAGCAGATGGCGTTGATTCAATCACGGTTGAAAACAGCCCCAACCCAGCACTACCCCATTCATCGCTAGTGGAGGCAGAGGAGGAGCACGACGACAATAACTCAATACTGCAGGACGATGCTGTATCTACTACAAGCTTAACCTTAATACTGCTGGAGTATAGGGAGCTCTATAGCAGGAAGTACCATAATTACCCCGGGGCTGCAATATGATATGGACTCTTATGCAATGTCACGGCCCAGGTTGGGACCAGGCGGTCACCAACGGCAGAACCCTGACGTACCCACTTTTTCACGTGATCTCACATCCCGAACTCACCCCATATAAGTGAGCCCGGACGCCTAGCTTACTTCTATAAGGTAAGCCCATAGGTCAGACTCACTCCGATCTAGTAAGCCTATATAGATACACCTAGTATATAAACATACTCTTTTAGCACTTTTCTAGCTATTTAGCTACTTAGCTATTAATATAACTTAGTTACCTTAATTACCTTAACTTACTATATATTACTGTACTTAACTATTACTAGATATAATATTTATTCTATAAGTAACATCCTAACTACTCTACTAATATAAACCTACAGTTTATCTACTAGTAATCTATTTCTTATCTACTTTAGACTATATCTATAGCAGTCTAAAGAATATAACTATTATATATTAATAGCTCTTATTTAGAATAGTTACTTATATTAACTATTAAGTAATATCTTATACTGCTAGAATATCTAGAAGTAACTAAACTCCTATTACTCTAAATAGTATATCTATACTACTAGTCTATATAACTCTACTAAGTAATACTGAGATAGCTGTAGAAGTTATATAGCTATATAACTTAGTTTATATATTGTAACAGTAAGTATAGAATATACTACTAGAGTTAGTTACTATAAATAATAAGTATAATCTAAAGGAAGTAATAAAACTACTACTACTAGAGAAGTTTAATAGAATACTTAGTAATATTATACTCTTTATTACCAGAATAAAAAGATACTTCTAGTAGTATCTATAACAGTTAGTATCTATAGAATTATAACTGCTATTTATAAATAATTTAATAACTAGTAATACTAAGAATTAGTTTGAATCTATTCTTAAAAACTTCCTTAATAATAATAAAGTTAATTAGAACTAAAATACAGTCAATCTATTTATAGATTAAGAAAACTTTAAAGTAGTTCTTAAAGATATATTCAGAATAGTTAATAAAGAAAGACAGATAGCCGTAAAAATCCATATATTCAAATAAATTTATTTTACTGCTGTCTATACTATTACACTCTAATAAGTTGCCTTTAAGTTAGACTAAAAGAATAAGATACTTATAGAAATATTCTACTAAAAGCTAAAAGATAAAATTAAGAATAAGCTCTATAAAGCTAATTAACCTAACATCCTTATAGAATATATTACTATAGCTATTAAAATTAACAAATAACAGTATAAAAGATACAAAAAGAAGGCAGCAATATACTAAAAAGGTTAAGACACTCTATATAATCCCTACTATTCCAATTAGCAAGAGAACAGTAGAGAATAAAAAGGTAGCTAATAGAGTAACTCTTATAGAAATACCTCTTAGAGAATATATACTAAACCTATAGAACTTAGAGCTATATAGAAGTAACTTTAAGACAAAAAGAATATTATATACTATAACTATAACAAAAAAGAATACTTTATATAAAAATACTATAAACCTAAAAAAGAATAACAGTTTTAATTTATACCTACTAAATAATAATTATTAAATACTATCTAGAGGTAGAAAGAAACTAAAATAGCAATATAAATATAAACTATTGCTATAATATAAGGTATATATAACTACACTAGCTTAAACCACTCTATATACCTACTCAGTCTAGAGTAATACTTATTTAAGGAAGAAGTAGAAATACCTTACTAAGAAGAATCTATCTTAAAAACTAATAAGGGAAGGAACTTAAGAGAATAAATACTAGTGCTAGAGCCTCTAACAGTCTAACTATCAGTAGAAACAACTAGAACTATAGCTATAGTATAATAAGGGAAATAATTAGAAACTTACTGCAGAGAAATACTAAAAGTACTAAACACCTAGGATAATATCTCTAACAGACAGCTAGAAGATTATAATATTTAGATAGACTAATAATAAATAGTAGGTACTATACTGAATGAAAGTAATAAATACTACAATATTAGGAATAAATACCCTAATTTCAGTAATAAAGAAAGACTGAACCCCTATATAGAGAAATATATACTCAGTATACTAGAAGAAATAAATTAATTAGCAATATAGAAACTATAGTAGGATAAAGCTATACTCAATAAGTAAGGCAGATAATAATAGGAAATAAAAGGAGCTAAATATTAATAGCTTATATAGGAATAGCAAAACGCTAAATAATATAAAATTATCTACCTTTATACAATAATAAGATATAAAGTAAAAAACTATATAATAGAATCCAAAAGAGAATTTCAGAATTACCTTATTCTCTACCTAAGTGTAAAAGGATATAATTAGATCTTATAGATCTTATATTACTACCTATAATACTACTACTACTTAAAAGACAAATAGACTTATAACTATTACCTCCTAAGACTACTAGAAATCCCTATTACCCAACTATATATAAAGAACAATATAGAGTACTATAAGAATACTAATAGTTATTCTAAGTACTATATTATAATCCTAAAAGCAAAATTCACCAGATTTTTACAGTAATACCTATAAGAATTACAGAACCCTTAGGATTACTAATACTAAAAATACTAAATTTATATAAAGACTAAGATATACCTTTAGTATTAAATAAAAAAAAAGGCAAAAGCACCTTCTATTAGAACAAACTAAAGATAATAAATTATCTAATAATAATACCCAGCAAAAAGAAATTAAAAACTGGCTTAAACTGACTAAAGAAGAGAAGTTAATATCCAACCAAAAAGCCAATACTATATCAAATAAATAAAAACAACTACAGAAAAAAACCCAAAATAGAGATAAATTCTCTCTATACATAAAGAATAAAGAAAAAATATATTCCTATTTCTATACCTAATAATATATATAAAGAAACATTTATAATAGATTGCAGCACTATAGGATACACAAAGTATACCTAAAAAGAAAAAATCATCTATAAATATATATATAAGATGTATATAGATAGATTTAATTTTCTCTAACAAACTGACAGAAAAGCTAAAAACTGAGAATAATATAAAATAGTCTGAATACAGATAAAAAACTATTCTTACCCTCTATAATAGAATAACAGATAGACTAAAAGCTAGAAGAAGTAGAACTTCCAGTAAGAGCTTTATATACTACAGAAAGTATAAGAATAGATTACTTAAAAATCCAGATATAAATTAAAGGACGCTAGCTTACTATACTGGTAGATAGCAGTATAGAACTCAACTATATTTATCTAAGAGTAGTAAATAAATTAAAGCTACTATAGAAGGATAAATTAAATCCATACTAAATATAGAACCTTAAAAGAATAAGTTTCAGTTATAATAGTAAATATATTACTAAAGAGGTTAATTATCTTAAGGTTTTTACAAATAAATACAATAAAGATATCTCTTTTAATATTATCCCTTTAGTATAATACAATTTAGTCCTAAGCTACTTATAGCTGTAATAAGTAAACCCACTAATCAATTAGAGGACTAGCTAAATAATCTTTAATAATATTAATAATTATTCCTCCTATAAATAGAATTTAAATAATAATATAAAATCTTAACTTCTAACTGATAACAGCACTAGTAGAGTAACATACAATAACATAATAGATACTTCACCACCCTAAGGTATTAAATATAAATACTATAACATCTAAAACAATAAGATATACTGTACTATTATATAAGTATAAGTATAATTTATAAAGCTTAATAAAGAACTACAAGAAATAAAGAAATATAAGAAAGCAGACAATAGGCTTAAGAATATACTACCTACTTACTGTATCTACAAAAAGCTATTTACTAAAGAAATAGAAATAGACTTACTATAGTATAGTTAATAGGACTATAAGATAGTACTAAAAGATAGAACTACAGCTAAATTCTATAAGATTTACAACCTTAATAAAGTTTAACTCTATATATTAAAAGAATATCTTAAAGATATACTAAAGAAGGAATTTATTAGAATATTAAAGTCCTCTATAAGATACCCAGTTATATTTATCCCTAAGAAAAACAGAAAACTACAACTAGTTGTAAACTATAGACAGCTTAACAATATCACTATTAAGAACTAAATACTATTACTACTTATTAACAAACTAAAAGATTAATTATATAGCAAAAAGTAGTTTATAGCTCTTAACCTTAAAGGAGCTTACAACTTTATCTATATTAAGCCAGAAGATAAATAGAAGACTGCTTTTTGCATAAAGTATAGACTCTTTAAATATCTAGTTATACCTTTTGGACTTACTAATATACTGGCAACCTTCTAACAGATAATCACTAATATACTATAAAAATATCTTAATGTCTTTATTATATATTACCTTAATAATATCCTTATTTTCTCTAATATAGAAGAAAAATATATAGAATATATCTATATAGTACTTAAGAAACTACAGAATGTAAATCTCCTTATTAAACCAAAAAAAAGCAAATTCCATATAGATAAAGTAAACTTTCTTAGATATACTATATATCTAAATGAAATCTATATAAATTGTAAGAAGATTAAAGCTATTAAAGATTAGCTAAAACCTATTACAGTTAAAAAAGTATAGAGCTTCTTAGAATTTACTAACTACTACTAAAAGTTTATTTACAACTTTAGAAATATTAAATATACTCTTATAGAACTTATAAAAAAAAAGTAGAATTTAAATAGAATACTAAAATACAGAAGGCCTTTAATAACATTAAAAATATAATTCTCAGTAAATTAGTCTTAATTATATTTAACCTAGAGAAAGAAGTTAAGCTTAAGATAGACTCTTTTAATTTTAATCTAAAGTCCTAAATTAAACAAAAAGACATTAATAAAAAGCTACACCTAATTGCCTTCTACTTATATAAACTTTATAGAGTAGAGCTTAACTACTCTATTTATAATAAAGAATTCCTTACTATAGTTAACTTATTTAAAAAAAATTCTAATACTACCTCTTAGAAAGTAAGTATAAAATTAAGATCTATACTAACTACAAGAATATCTCACACTTTACTACTACCTAAAAGCTTAGTAGCAAGCAACTTTACTATATAGAGTACCTATTAGAATTTAACTATATTATTATCTATAAAAAGGGATTAAAGAATAATAGAGTTAATACTATTAGTTAACAAACCTAACTTTAATACTAATATTACTAAGGAAAATAAGTAACTCCTTAAGCTAACCCCAAAAGGATACCTTAAATAGAAATATATTAAATATCTTAAGTAGTATAGAAATAACTAGCTATATAAAGATTTATTGGAAATACCAAGTAGGAAATAGCAAAATAAGATATAATAATACTATTATTTTGGAAATAATAATAATACTATCTATCTATATAAGTATAACTATTAGTATAGAATACCTATATATAAAAAATAAGCTTTTATACCCTTAGAATATATATTAAAGTTCAGTAAGAAATATATAAGAGACTATAAAGAATAAGGCCTCACCCTTAAATAAATACATACTAGATTCTACTATAAGTTTATTATAAACCCAGCAGACTTTAGATAATATAAAATCTATAAGAAAAAGGAAATAGAACTTTAATAACTATATAACTACCTTATAAAGAAGATACAATTTATCAATAAGCTTAATAGAATAAAAACACCTTAATAAACCCTTATAGCAATATATATAGTAGAATAAGGAAATTTACTGCTAAAGAAAATCTAGAAGTATAATAATATACTACTTAAGGAAGAATAATTAGACTGATTGTAAGTTCCTAATAAACTGTAAGAATAACTAGTATAGGAAATATATAAATATCCCCTATATAGATACTAGAGTATTAATAGAATCCTTAAGAGACTTAAAATAATATATTTATTCCTATAGATAAAGAAAGTTATTTTAGATATTACTAAAGGCTGTAATCTATATAAAAAGTCAAAATTACTATAATATAAGTCTTATAGATAACTATAACTACTACTAGTAGTATAATAACTTTAGGAATCTATTACTATAGACTATATTATTAAGCTTCTACTATCTAAAGATCTAATAATTAGAGTACTCTATAACAGTATATTTATTATTATAAATAGACTTATAAAGTTTATATACTTTCTACTCTACTAAAAGTCTACTAATATAAAATAACTTTCTTATATATTTTTAAGAAATATTATTAGTATATATAGATTACTAAAAGAGATTATATCTAATAGAGGAATAATCTTTATATCTAAATTCTAATAAGAACTAATAGCTTAAATAGAATTAAACTATAAGCTTATAATAGCTTAAAGACTATAAGTAGATAGATAAATAGAAAGACTCAACTAAATAGTTAAATAGTACCTATAGTACTATATTAACTACAAGCAAAATAACTAAATCTAGAAGCTACTTATAGTACAACTAGCCTATAATATATCTACTTCTAGAACAATAAAGCTTATACTAGCTTATACTAATTTTAAATTCACTCTAAATACCTACAGATTGTTATAAGAAGGACCCTTAAATACTAAGGCAATTCTTAATACTAATTAGCTATAATAACTATATAAAGAAATAAAGATAGAACTGGAATTTATCAGAAAATAAATAAAAAAATATTACAATTAGAAAAGATTAAAGGGATTAATCTTTCAGGAGGGAGATATAGTTTACCTTATAATAAAAAACATTATAATAAAAAGGCTAAATAACAAATTAAACTTTAAATTTATCAGACCTTATAAAATTTTAGAAAAAATCTCAGAAAATAACTACAAACTGAACTTACTACTAAAGGTTAAGCTCTATTTAATCTTTTATATTTTATTACTTAAATTAGTAGCAGATACTATTTAAGCCAAAATATAAAATAATAACTAAGAAATAGAAGTTAAAAACAACTAGGAATTTACAGTTAAAATAATTCTTAATATAAAAAGAGAAAATAATAAAATAAAATATCTTATAAAATAGAAAAACTGCAACCCCTCAGAAGATATATAGAAACCCTATAAACACTTTATATATTACTAAGCTAAATTAAAGAATTTTCTTAAATAAAAAAATACCCCAGAAAATATATATTGAAATAGATTCTAAAACCTCAAATTATATACAGTATTTACTGAGGAATCCTTATATATAACACCAGAATCAAATAAAAAATCAAACCTAATAGAGCCCTAATTAATAATATTAGTATATACTAACAACTAAAAATCAATAGTAGCCTTACACTCTACTTACTCTATTGATTCTAACTCCTCTAACAATTTAAGACTATAATAAGTTATTTTATACCCTCTAGTAACTAAAGATTAACACTAGCAGCAAGCACACTCCAGAAGGTCTAAAGATTAGTTAAACTCGTTCTGAGCGGCTCAAAGAGTAGTCTATTTCTTAAGGAATTCATCCTCTAACTCTAACTCCTTCTTACTAAGATGTCTTACCTTAGTGATAATATAAGTTACTACTCTTATTTTAGTAAGAAACTACTAATAACCCTTAGAAAAGACTTACAGAAGTTAAAAGGAATACTAGTTATATTATAAGAATAACTTTTATTAGTATAGAAACTGTATTTTTTCGAATTATTATCTAATATCTTATATATATACCCATTAGCAATACAGTAAGAATAAGATATTACTTTAAAGCTGAACTCCTTAATAGCTGCAGTAAGAACTAGTATATTTATAGTAGAGATAGAAATCTAAAGACTCTCAGTAGAAGCAGCTTAAATAAGTTTACTTACTATCAATTTAAAAATATTATAGGATCTTAAGGGATATTTTGAAATTTAACTGGATATACTATTAGCATATTAAAATAATTAAGGAAGTAAGTTAGAGATATATTAATATACACAAAGAAAACAGCCTTATAGATAGCTATAAGAATATAGCCAACAGAAGGAGAGATATTATATTACAGCTCAGGTTGAAACTAAATAGTCACTAACAGCAGAACCCTAATATACTTACTTTTTTATATAATCTTATATTCCGAACTCACCCTATATAAGTAAGCTCAGATACCTAGCTTACTTCTATAAGATAAGCCTACAGATTAGACTTACTTTAATTCAGTAAGCCTATATAGATACACCTAATATATAAACACACTCCTTTAGCACTTTCCTAACTACTTAGCTACTCAGCTATTAATACAACTTAGTTACCTTAATTACCTTAACTTACTATATATTACTGTACTTAACTATTACTAGATATAATATTTACTCTATAAGTAATACTCTAATCGCTCTGCTAATATAAACCTACAGTTTATCCACTAGCAACCTATCTCTTACCTACCCTAGACTATATCTATAGCAGTCTAGAGAATATAACTGTTATATGCAATAAATAAAAATAATGCTTATATACCTAGGGAGCCTATTAATATAATATAGTATAATATTTTATAGGTAATATAAGTTGGCTGTTTTTAGATTGGCAATAATAATATCTTATATATTAACTTTAGGAATATATCTGGTTTTACCTTAAAGGTTATAAACTCTTTAATATACCGATCTATTACTACCTACAGAAGGTACTAGATATTAGAATGAAATTAGGCCTTTAAGCAATATATACTATACCATTATTACAATATATTTACTAACCTTCACTAGAGATTTTATAGATTTATTTCTATCTGCAGAAGTAATTAGCACAGATATATAGTACTAATTTAGAATACCTAAATACTATCTAACTGTTAGCTTATCTTAGAGGATACTAAAGAACTACTATAGGTCTATAGGGATAATTCACTAGACTTTATTTATCTTTAATAGCTTCTAGGAATAAAGAACTAGTAAAGTCTATTAAGAGAAGCAAAATAATACCTTAAGCCTAGGGGATAGCTTAAGTATATTAATATCGAATTTCACCCGGGGAAAGACTATTTCGGTTGGAGTAAGTAGGCAGTTGCATACTGTGAGGTTCGTGACAAAATTCGATATTCTTTAACTGGTGGTGAGATAGAAGAGTGGATGTCAGATGCTGGATTGGTCGATATTGAGAAGCGACGGTACCTATTTAAGAACCCCGAGGCGGTGCTCTTTCGCTAACGTATGGACATTGAGGGGAGCATTCTGCGGGCATTTTATGAGGTTTGTGCCAAGTCAACGGACGAGATCTATGCTCTCGCAGCCGGGATGAGACGCAGGTTGAGATGTCCATCCGTGACTGCGATACCTTTCGTTAAGGTCGAAGCCGTCCTTATGGGCGGATAGCTCCCCCAGAGCGTGTTTACCGATGCTATTGCCATCGGCAACATTCTGCCTGCACTACTAGTAATCTTTATAACTTTTGTTAGATTTTAGGGAGGATATATAGATAAGTTACTTCTAAATACTTTTGCTAGTGCAGTAGTTATTATACTAGATATATTCTTTTTGTATTTTCTTTTTACTATTGTAGGATATAAACTGCTAGAGAAGTTAGTTTAAAATAAAATTTTTATTAGTTTCTTTAATAGCCTCTATAGCTTAATTATTAGTATAATTACTATTATTATAGTATAAATCTTAAAAGCTAATATTAAGAAATCTATAGATAGATTTAAAAATAAATCTATAGTAAAGGTAATTATTATAACTACTTAAGTTAGGCCTACTATAATACTTTATCTACTTACTCTAGCTACTCTCTATAAGTTTATAAATAAGTATATAGCTCTTCTATTAGTAATTTTTAATACTATAGCTAGTTAGTTTCTTTTTATTATTTAGTAAGAAGATATACTTTATTAAGCTGGCCTAAAAGTGCTATTAAGAGTTGGGTATTTTGCTGTAGAGCAACTATATATTTTATTAAAGGTGGCGAATTTAATAGTATTCCTCTCACCGAAACAAACGCCTTTTTTCGGAAATATCTCTCCAAACGTCGAATTCAGGCAGTGTGGTAGAATTAAAGCCCTGGGCGCCAGAGCTCTAGCCGAAAGTATTTCAATGCCCTTGGAGAATGCGAAGATAAATTCCTGGAACAAGATGCCACTGCATTTGCCTTACCCAACGGCCAACCCCTTCTCTATCTTGACGGACGCCAGGCCGATACCGTAGGGCTCCAGAGCGGCTGCCCTCACCAGAGTCCAACTATTGGGCCATATGGCAGGAATTCCTTGACCTCTATAAGCATCGGAAAGCTAGAAAGGGTGGAGAAAATGAGGGAGCCGCAACGCTTCTGCAGCTAGCATACCTCAACAGGACGGAGCAGCTAAAGCTGCGCAAGGGCTGGCCTTCCACGGCATCTATAAAGAAGGTTCATTTTCATTTATGCAAAACTGTTAGCAGCTATAAATTAGTTGCTGACAATGGTTGCTCCGCATGAAGGTCAGGACATACATAAGGTAAACTTGACGAAATGACATCGCATTTATCAACTATTAACATTGTATAGGAACTGGAGCCCCGTGGTCCCCCCCCCCCTCACCGCTGATAGAGGTTCAGTCTCACCGCCATAGCCTCGTGCCAAGTTGTGGATGTTGATTTGCTAATGAGAAGTTCATTCATCTCAGCCTTTCCGGCACCGAACGGAGGACATGAGGTGAATCTGGCCTCTGAGTCTGACATAGCTACTTGGACTTGGTGCTTCCAGATTTAGAATCTCGAAGAGGGGAGATTTTAGGTCCAAAAAGCGCAGTTTTGGCATTTTATAAAGCCTAGTAATAGCAAATCAAGATCGAAAGCAATAGAGGGGGTGACTCTAACGCCATTGTGAAACCACACTGATAGTGCCTACTAACGCAGATGTGACTTTGCTGATGCGTCGTTTTATTTTGTCACCGAACTCCAACAAGCGCGTGAGGGAATACTTGTTCCCAGGGCCAATTACCACTGCCAGGACCGTAAAGGTTGGCGTGTTGTCCACTGTCAGTCGAAGCGCCACCAATTAGGCTGCTATCACATTAGAGTCAGCTGTTAGCTTGCAGCAGCCCAAGTCAAGCACGATGTTGCGGAAACCAATCAGCTTGGCGCAGAGGGCTGCTACTTTCTTCTGACTCATTAGGAGGCGTAAGGGAAGCAACAGCTTAGATGCCAGCGGGTATTCCATCAATGGCCCGGTATTTACATGACTATTTCTCACGCGGTAATGCAACGGGTGCGGATAAGATAGCAGATGCCGTCGGAAGTATCCGTTGTTTACAATATTGTTCTCTCCTAACTTAGACATGGTTATATGCAGTTAGGGATACGAGGTCAGGCTCATACGATTGCTATATATATATATAGACCGCAAATTATTACTTCCTTGCGCGCCGGGTGGAACGCCTTGCAAGGCCTAGAACTGGTCCCAAGGTGTCACAGAATCACAAACACTTGGGTCACGCGTCAGCAAGATGAGGCTGAGCGTCGACGCACTTGGAGCGCCATCCAGGCAGCAAACCAGTTGGTGGTTTTCACCTCAGCCCTAACGCCAGACAGCTGGGAAATGCCCATTTGACGCGAACAGCCCTAGGTTTAATTGGTTGCTAAGGGGAGCATCGCCCAATTCTCTTCAGCTGCGTTGTGCGCCCTCTAACTAGGGGCCGCAGTCTTCAAATCATCTCCGACCAAATCCGGCATCAATTTGCGCCAACCCGGAGGACAAAGTCCTAGACCCAGCACCATGAAATCCCCATTCGAGACGGATTTCTAAGGGTATCTGGCTCCCGGAGGAATCTATAAGTATGCCAAGGCGCCATCCAGCCCCGTTAATTTGGAGTCAAACCCAAGTCCTTCCAAACGCAACAGCGCCTTAATCGAGTCTCTTTTATTCAACGATGCATATCATCCATTCTCTCTTTGTCTGCCTGACGGCATTTCTCCTCGTTGTCCAGGCACAGATCAACCCCTGGGAGGCTAGGCACGATCTGACAGCCACGGACTATCAGCAACTCTTCAACAATCTCACCAGTAATGGTTATCGTCTGAATTGGGTCAGCGGATACGCTCTGAATGACATCCCGCACTTCGCCGCAATCTTCGAGAAGAAGTCGAGCCCTGCATGGGTCGCCAGACACGGCTTGACTTCGCAGCAGTACCAACAGGCGTTCGATCAGTACACTTCCCAAGGTTTTCACCTGGTGCTCGTGAATGGCTATACAGTAGCGGGCGTGGATTATTATGCCGCCATATGGGATAAGTCACCGACTAGTCCCTGGGTGGCCAGACATAGCATGAACAGCTCCGACTACCAAGGCGCTTTTGACAGATACGCGAAGGATGGTTACCGACTCGTCCACGTCAGTGGGTATTCTGTTAATAATGGCGCTCGCTATGCTGCGATCTGGCGGAAGACGAATGATGGAATCTCGTGGGTGGCTCGACACGGCATGACAAGCAGCGACTATCAAAGTTGGTTCAATACGTACAGGGACCAAGGTTATCGTCTAGTCCTGGTGAACGGATACGAGGTTGCAGGGACCGACTTCTACGTTGCAATCTGGGACAAATCCAGCAGCGGTCCATGGGTGGCACACCACGGTATGACTAGCGACCAATATCAGGCCCAGTTCGACAACAATTATTACCAGGGTTTCCGGCTCAAGGTTATCAGCGGCTACAATAACGCTGGCCACTATGCAGCCCTGTGGGAGAACCCCGTCATGAAAGGCTCCGACCTATCGAACATCGATGCCGGTGTCAGCTCCTATATGAGCAAATATAATATCCCGGGCCTGTCTCTCGCAGTCACTCAGAACGACAGACTGGTTTTCGCCAAGGGCTACGGCATGGCGAACCAGGCTTCTAACACCATTGTAACGCCAAAAAGCCGGTTCCGCATCATGAGCATCTCCAAGTCGATCACCTCGTCAGCCATAATGAAGCTCCGGGACGCCGGCAAGTTCAAGCTCACCGACAAGGTGTTCGGTCCCGGATCCATCACGGGCGACAAGTATGCCGGCCAGATGCCGCTTGTCAACGGCAAGCGCCAGTACCCGCCAGGGATCGCGGACATGACAGTGCAGAACCTGCTCGAGCACCAAGCCGGCTTCAGCGGGGTGCACGACCCGGAGGTCGACCTAATTACCATGACGCCGGCCCAAGCCGTCAGCAAGATCATCGCCACCGTGCCACTGGCTTACCCGGTGGGCACGCAAAACGTGTACTCCAACTTCGGTTTCCTGATTCTGGGCCGGCTGGTGGCCGACTTCGGCGGCGCTCCTGACTACGAGACATACGTACGCAATCAGATCCTCGGCCCATCCGGCGCGGCGGGAATGCAGCTAGCCAGCAACGCGGGCCCGCTGCCGAGAGAGGTCACCTACTATCCCTTGGGTGTGACGGGCTCGTTCCGCATCCACGAGTTCGACAGTTTCGGCGGCTGGGTCGCCACCATGCCCGACCTGGCCAGGTGGTACACCCGTGTCGACGGGCTGGCCGGTCGCTCAGACATCCTCCCGGCCGCCACAGAGACTGAGATGTGGACCCCGGGAAGTCACAGCAACGGAGGTTACGCTAAAGGGTGGATCGTCAACGGCGGCGCGACTGCAGGCGCCCCTGCTGGATGGCGGGGCCACAACGGCGCCTTCGGCGGCACCAGCTCCTTCTTCTCCCAGCGAACGGACGGCACCGGTCTCGCCTTCGCTGTCGTCATGAACTACAACTCTGGTAACAAGCTCGACGGCTACAGCTCCGAGCTGCGCGGCGTCATCGACAGCTTTAGCGGCGGCGTCACGTGGCCGTCGTACGATTTGTTCTAAAGTTGTGCGACTTGTGATCGAGAGCTAGTCGTAGAGTTTTTGTGTCGCTGAAGGAAGATATCCGGTATAACATGGTAGAGTGATTGATAGTAGGGGAGTTAGGAGAGGGTAGGACGGAGGCAGAGACTCCATTCAACATGGAGTTTCCATTTCATTATTTTAAAAATGTCAAGAGGATCATATCATTCCTTTCAAATCCGCCCTTCTGGGAGATCGATCACTCCAGTCTCTGCTTCCTGATTCGGTGTTTTAGCAAGTGTTCTATTCTGCGGCCACGCCCACTCTACACCGTAAGGCCTACCTTGAAAGATCTACTGCAGGCCACTCGGAAGAACGTAGATCGCGGGCAGATGATGGCTCTGTGCTCTTTATATCATGTTGAGGCATTGTATTCTAATAACATCCTCGTCTGGCTGTCTAGTTTAACCACCTAGCTTCATTATTCCTAATATCCTCCAACATCATACAGTACCACACCTAAAGGCTTATAATTCGTCGTCCTGAAAACAACAGTATAAACCTGGCCCCATTCCTCCTTCAGCTTACAGACCATTCTTCGTCTATTGAACTTCATTAAGACGTATGGCGACCAAGTTATAAGGCAGACTTAATATCCACCGCCAACGACGTCCTAGAGTCTCTTACGACTCTTGAGTTTCGTAGAGTAATACACCTGTAGACTCTCGACGGACCGCCCTAAATAGGCCTTACAGAACTGCTAGTGAATCTCAGGCCACACTAGCATCTCCCTGCCCTCCTTTAACTCGATAAGAAGATTATCTTTCTGTGGGGTGTATTTGGCTCTTAGAGCTTATCAAAAGAAGGATGGATTGGTTGAGACAGCTTGGTGACGATGGAAGAGCTTGATTTTTCCCTGACGGCCTGAAGGGCCGTATTTTATAGAGGAATTGAAATACAATAGATGTCTTAGGGCAGGGATCGTGATCAGCCCACTGATAGCAGGATCAGCTGTTGAGCCTATTAGTCCGACCGGGAAAATAACAGTCCGTAACAATCATACGAATATCGTATATTGATGACTGCCGAAGTCGGCGATGTGATATCTCGGTTCCGTCTGACAGAGCTGAAGCTTGCTTGGCCTTGAGAGTCGTCTATGTCGAGGGTGAATTAACCTAATCCTGAATGGTGCTGCTAGTATGCCCATGCCTTATATAAGGAGTCCAGTCGAACTGTACCTGGAAAGTTGTTTTGCCGTTCTCGGTTATATGCTTGAGCGAAGTATTCTCGAGCGGCTATTCCTCAAACCTGGCGAGAACCGCCCTGAGTTCGGTCTCATCAGATGTCGCCTAGGATGACGCTGGGCTAAGGACCACGAGCAACCAACAGGTGTATTAAAAACTGACCACGTCTATTTCGCCAAGCTTACGATAACATCGAGCCAGATGGGTACGCTGAGTTCCAGAAGACCGCAAATATCCTTTACTCTAAGGACGACACCCTTAAGCCCTCGTTGTAGCTGAGCTGGCATGCGACCCTATTGCGTGTATGCAGTCACCAGAGTCTCTGCGCGCGGCTGGGTTAGAGCCAGTTGCGCAAGCCATACATTATCACGAACCTATGTACACGATCCGGAGGCGGCTAGGGTTCAGTCGCTATGCATCACCGAGTCGATACTGGTGACTACCGTATGGGGGTGGCAAGGGAGGCCAGAAAGGCAACTTAGAATAGCAGTAGGATCCTTCTGTAATATCAGGGGGCCGAAAACAGGCCACACCACCCTAAATACCAACTTAAAATCAGCATGCTTTAAGACAGATTAACTAATAAATAGTAGGAGCTAATTAGCTAAAGTTTATAAGGCCCTCAATCCAGAACTCTATCTAATAAGTAGGAGCTATTTTTTTAAAAAAAAATTAGGTTCTATTAAAACTCTAATAGCTTTAGAACTATTTATATTAGTCTCTATTTTAAGAACTCTCTAGCTTACTCTAGCTTCTTTATATACACTATATAACTGTAAAATATTAGTATAGATAAGAAGATATAGAGAAAATACAGCTTATATTAGCTAATAACTATAGATTTTAGTATCTTTAAGTTCTTTCTATATATTCACTAGAAACATCTTAACTTTTAGTCTTAACTACTTTAAAATATAGATAAAAAGAGCTATACTAAAACCCTCCAGAGATAGTATTATATTCTTTAGGTTTTATATTTCCATTATTTCTATCAGTATATATTTCTTTTAAAGCTAAATTAGTTCAGTTAAAGTAGAGCCTCTTATAAAAGTTATAAGATTTATAATACTATTAAGAAATTCTATATTTAGTTTCTTAAGCTTTTTATTCTTTAGCTAGTAGTTTATTAGCTATTTATATACAGTTTTAATAATATTAGTAAAGTTAGTATCTATAAGCTATAACTTATAGAACTCTATTCTATTTATAGAATATATAGCTTTAATTATAGTATCCAGCTGGATAGTAAACTACTTTTTTAATACTGAGTTCTCTAGCTATATATTATTATTAACTTCAATAGAAAATATAATATCTATTAGTTTTATCTAGCTATTTAAATTAAGATTTCTATAAAATAGAAAGTATTAATAGATATATTAAGTCTTATTAATAATTCCTTAATATTCTTACTTATAAGCTTACTTAAAGAATTACAGTCAGTTTAAAAATAAAGTAGTTATTATATAGCTATAAATAAAGTTAAATTTATAAATAAATACTAAAAGCTTATTTAAGTTATTAATCTAAAAGGTAAAATTTAATAGAATATAAAATAGCTAAATAGAGCTTAAATTTATACTAATAATTTATACCTTAAGATACTTATCTATAAAATTAATTATCTAAATTCCAGTTTTAATTTTAATACTTAAAACTTATTAAACTTATTTTACTATACTAGCAGAATAAATATATAGTTTATCCCTAAATATTAATATAAATAAGTAATACTATAAATTTAAATAGTTATTTTTCTACTTATTATTTAAGCCAAGATATTTTCTATTCTTATATATATAGTATTTAGTTTTTCTTTTTTAATTTTACTTAATATTATTAAATAGATTAAAGCTATATAGTATTTTTAAATAATAAAAATAAATAGTTAGTACTATATTTAGTAATAAAAGAAATAGTAGCTAAATAATAAAATTATTATATACTAATATTTACTTTAAGCTTTAATTTAATTCTTCTAACTTTAATCCTACTATTTACAGTTAATAATCTTACTATTTTTAGTTAATAATCTTACTATCTATAGGTAATAATCTTAAGATAGTAATTTTATTTTAAGTAATAAAATATAAGAGAGATTAATATCTTTTATTATTAAAAGGCTAATTTCCCTTTTAATAATTAATTTCTTTAACTTTAATTATTTAATTTTAACTTTTATTATAGTAATTATCTATAAAGCTTTTTATAAAACTAACTCTATATCCTAAGAATATAAAACTAAATATTAATATAATATTAAATATCTATATAATTCTAAAGATAATATAAAAAGAGCTAAATATAGAATATATTAGAAAATTCTTTATTAATATAGACTTTTAAGCTACTTAATTTATTATATATTACAACTAAATATAAACTAATAGATTATATTAGCTATTTTTAAATATAATTTATTTTTAAATAATAATAATAGAGTTAATTTATGAGAAAATAGAGTTATTAATATTAACTTTAGCTTTATTTAAATAGAGAAAACTACTCTATTAAAGCTAGCTAAAGTTTTTAAAAATAGCAACTAAAATAATAAAAGCTAGAAGTTTATTAATAAAATAGATAAAAAGACTTTTATGCTTTAATTTAAGGAGCTTTTATATTATATATAAGTAGTAGTATAAATAATAGCTAGCTAGAGTACTAGCTAGAAAGTAAATTTAAATAACTTAAATAGGTTAATATAGATATTAGAAATCTTAAAGTATTCTAAAGGTTAGATTATAGAATTTATCACTATTAGATATAAAAGTTAAAATAGCTATAAGCTAAAAGAGTTAAATAGAATTTCAGTAAATAGAAAAAAAGCAGCTTAAAATTGAAATTTAAGCTTTAATAACTGTAATATACATAATAAAAATACAGTAAATTTAAATATTAAGTTTTCTTATTAAGAAGTTTAAGTTATTTATAAAGAATATATTACTAGTTATAAGAAATTAATTATCTTAGCTAAATTAAAAACCTAAAGCTTTAATCTTCTTAAGATATAGAAGAATTTAGTCTGTAGTTTAATAATAATTAAAACTTAAGTTTATATTAAATCTAACTATTAAAAATACAGTAAATACTATATTTAGTTAAGTTATAATAGCTATATAAAGAATTAATTTAACTTTTTACTAATATCTTTAAATTAATAGAATTAAAACTTAAGTTATTAACTATTTTAACTTTTCTCTTTTTAATTTAAATCTTTAGCTAAATTAGCTATTTTATTAAAGTAATTAAATTAATTAACTAAATAAATTCTAGCTTGCAGTTTTAAATAATTTTAATCTTTTAGAAACTACTATAGTTTTTACTCTTTAGTTAGGTTATAATATTTCTTTAGTTTAATAATAATCTTTTTAACCTTTTAAATTCTATTTTTCTTATATATAAAAATAATATTATTAATATAGAAGAAGATAATAATTCTATTCTTAATTATATAATAAAGCTTATATTAAACTAACTTAAAGTCTAACTTTTAAAAATATACTATAAGCTTTTTTACTAAAAAAAGAATAATTTTTATAAAATGTATAAAGCTCTTTAAATTAGTAGAATTTTTTCTACTTTTCTATATTTAAAAAGTATTTATATTAAAATCTAATAGTCTAATTAATATTAATAAAGATATTAACTATATTATATTATAATAGCTTAAGGTTAAATTAAGTAGTTATTACTATTAGAAATTAAAATAACCTTCTAGCTAAAGTTAATATATAGATTTCTTTATTTAGCTTTTTTAACTATTAGTCTTTTTAAATAACTAGCTGGACTTTACACTTAATAAATTAACTATACCTATTAAACTTATAGATATAAATCTATATACAGTTTAAAGTCTATTTATTAAGAGTTTAAAAGTTATTTAAATTAATTTCTATTTAAGACTTTATAACCTTATAACTTTATAAGTAGTTTTTTTCAGTTTACTTAAATTAAGTATTATAGCTTAAGCTAATTAAGTAGTTAAACTCAATAGTAACTCTATAAATATCTACCTTTTTTACCTTATAATATATAGAGTATTATACTAAGAATTATACTTATAATTCTAAATTATTATAATTTTAAAATTACTACAATTTAATACCTTATATCCCTTAATAAGAAAACCTAATATTTAAATTTACTGTATTTTTATTATATATATTATAATTACTAAAGCTTAAGTTTAAGTTTTAAGCTGCTTTTTTTCTATTTACTGAAATTCTATCTAACTTTTTTACTTTATTTTAATCTTTATATCTAAGAGTTATAAATTTAATAACTTAACTTAATACTATAAAATCTCTAATATTTATATTAACTTAAGTTATCTAAATTCACTCTCTAGCTAGCACTCTAGCTAGCAATTATCTATACTACCTCTATATAATATAAGAGCTCTTTAAATTAAGAGTTATATATCTCTTTACTAATATTATTAATAAAGTTCTTCTACTTTTAAATTAGCTACTTAATTTTAAAGACTTTAGCTAATATTAATAAAGTAAGTTTCTCTATTTAAATAAATAATAAATTAATATAAGTAATTTAATTTCTCTATAGATTTAATCTATTAGTATTATTTAGAAAGAGATTATAGCTAAAAATAGCTAATATCATCTTCTATTAAATACTTAAATAATAGGCTCTATTTAAAGAGAATTTTTATAGGCTAAAAAGCTTATAGTTCTAAAGGAATTAATAATATATAGAGTATTTTTATTTTCTTTATTTTATTTTTTAGTATTATATTAATACTTAATATTATATAAATATAAGAGGTAATTAATATACTTTAGCTTTTTATTAGTATTAAATTATAAGATTTTATAGATAAGTATAGCTATAATAGAAGTTAAAGAAATTAAATAATTATTAAAAGAAAAGTTAGCCTCTTAATAATAAAAGATATCTTTCTGATATTTTATTACTTAAAATAAGATTACTATCTTAAGGTTATTATCTATAAATAGTAAGATTATTAACTATAGATAATAAGGTTATTAACTATAAATAGTAAGATTATTAGCTATAAATAGTAGAATTAAAGTTAGAAGAATTAAATTAAAGCTTAAAGTAAAAACTAATATATAATAATTTTATTATTTAGCTACTATTTCTTTTATTATTAAGTATAGTACTAACTATTTATCTTTATTATTTAAAAATACTATATAGCTTTAATCTATTTAATAATATTAAGTAAAGCTAAAAAGCCCTAAATTAATATCTTATATAATTTAATTAGTTACTATTAATATATAGCTACTTATTTAGTACTTTTATAAATAGATAGCCTTACTAACTATTAATATATTTAGTTATATTAAATTTACTATTTTACTATTATTAATCTGTAATTTATATTACTTACTATAATATTTTAATTTACTTAATTATATACTTTATATTTAGACTTATTTTATATTCCTAAGTTAAATCTAACTCTTATAATAAGGTTATATTAAATAATTTAAAAGATTTTAATAGTGCTATAGTAGCTTTAGTAGCTAACTTCAGTATATATTTCTAGGCTTTTTTAATAGCTATTATAGTATAGCTTTATTAATAATTACTCTATTAAGTGTTTTAATTAGACTAGTTAGTTTTTTAGTATTAAATACTGCTTTTTATACTTTAAATCTTAAAGTTTAATTTTAATTTAGCTTATTTTATAAATTAAGCTTAGCTTAAATTATTATTAGTTAACATTCTACTAATAGAAGAAATATAAAAGTTAGATATAGTCTCTTTTTTATACTAGAGAATTTATTTAAAATATTTTATTTCTCTTACTTTTTTTAATTTTAACTTATTAACTCTAGAAGTTTTGAAATACTTAATAAATTTAAATAGTTAATTAAATTATTCTACTATTAAAGTTATTTTTATATTTTAGTCTTTTTTATATAGGTTTAAAGTATAATTATTCTTATTTTTATTCTTATAGTAAAAGCTTTTTAAATAACTACTAGCTGCAGCTTAATTATTATCTTTTAAAATTAACTTACCTATTAACTATTCTTAAGCCTTTTCTACTTAATTTAGTAGCTAATTTAGTTTATTTCTTTTAATTTAAAGAAGGTTATTGTTTATTTTATTAATATCTCTCTTAAATAGATTATCTTTATTAAAAATAACATTCTAAATTAATACTATCTTTTTAATAACTAAGTGTTAAATTCTATAGATATTAAACAACTAGTATTCTATAAGATAGCTAATTTAAGCTTAAAAGTTTAATTTTTACTTTTTCTTCTACTCCTTTAGAATATCTTAAGTTATTATAAATACGTTAAATTTATAAATCTATAAATAGCCTAAATAGAAAACTTTATATTTCTTACTGTAACTATTATACTAAGTAATAGCTATATAAAATTAGCTATAAGAGGTTTTTTAGTTATTAATATATTTAAAGGTATAGTTATTTAAATAGATAGCAGCTTAATAAATTTCAATTTATAGATATAATAGAAGTTAGACTTTAGTTCTTATAGCTTTAGCCTTATTTTTTATAATCTTTCTAGAGGCTTTAGTATTTCTATTTTAAGTAGCTATATTTAAAGCTATTAACTTTATAATAATATATATTTCTATAAAAAATTAATAGACTAAATAAAGCCAGTTTTTTAACTTTTTAAAATTTCCCTATTATATTTAATAACCTTTAGCTTAATTTAATAGTACTATAATAGGTAATTTAAAAAGTCTTTAAAAATAGAGATAAAATCCTTATATTATTAGCTTTTTAAGTAATAATTCCAGATATAACTTAAATAGTAATCTGTTATTAATAATAGACTAATATACCTATTTAAATCTCTTTTTTCTAAATCTATATTAAAGTTATAGAAGTTAATTACCAGTTTTAAACAAAGTCTATTTTCTAAGTCTTTAGGTCTCTAGCTAACTTAATATTTTATTTTTAATATATTGCAGTTATTATATTTAGCTGTTAGAATCCCTTTAATTTAAGCTTTTATTATCTTTCTAACTAGCTATTTTAAGATATTAAAACCTAAATAACTAAAGTATAAATACTATTTCTAAGTATTTTATTTTTCAGCTTTTAGCTAGGTTAATAAGTTATACTTATCTTGAGATAGAAAAACAGTCTCTATATTAATTATCTAATTAGATACTTTAATTTTAATAATAAATTAGTTATATTAATTAGAGAGATAGTAAAGAATATTTCTATTAGCTATATAGAAACAGTTAGAAGCTAAGTATATATCCTACTAATAGTTCTTCTATAATAACTTCTATAGAAATATTAAGTTATAAGAAAAGTTAGAATAATAAGCAATATCAGCTAGACTAATAGTCTTAAGACTGTTAAGTTTTTTAGTCTTAATATTAATCTAACTGTAGCTCTATATATTTAGACTTAATTTTCCCCTATAATAAGAAAGTTATTTACTTTAGCTAATTAATATCTAGAAAAGTATTTAATCTTATTAAATATATTAATTATCACTTCTAAGTTTAAAATAGCTGATATTTATAGAGGATATAAAATAGAAAATACAGCCTTAGCTATTATAATTATATCTCTATATTTTTTTATACTTCTTTTTAATTAATTTAACTTAAAATGTTTATCTTTATTCTTAAGGGAAGTAAGCTTATTTAATAGCTTTTAATCTTTAGATAGTCTATACGTAACTATATCTTAAATTACTAAATTCTCTTTAAACTAAATAGAGGCTTTTAAGAGATTAATATAAAAGTATTCTAATAGCTTATACTTATTACTATAGGCTTTATAGTTATCTTAGTTTTTATCTTAAATAGCTTTAAATTCTAACTTTTTTTCTTTAGCTTAAAATTTATTTAATTAGATAATTATTTCTTTAAAAGTCACTTTAATAACAATCTAGCTTACTATAAATTATTCTAATTAAGGTTAGGTTAATTAGCTAAATTCAGGTTATTTCTAAAAGTCAGTCTAAAGGTTCCTCTAGTTACTATTAGTATAGATAACTTAGACTTTCTAGTTAAAAGCTGTAGAAAGTTCTATCTGCTAACTTCCTCCCTTAGGTTTTTAGCTACTTTCTAAAGAGTTAGAGTTTACAGTCTCAGCTTATTCTTATAGATACTGTAATAGGTTGAGTATTAGGTTTTTAGGGCTGGTTGGATAGTATTACTTAAGTTGTTAAATTATATATTAGGGTTATTTAAGCCTTTAATCTCTTTCTTCTGGGCCTTATAAGTTACTTACTCCCAGTTTGTAATTCAGTAAGGGAAATCCTTAGCTGCCTTAGGAGCCTTAGCTAGAATAGTCTGATATTTAGCTTAGGCTTTATTTTTTAATTCTGTTATTATAGCCTTAATACTATCTCAGAAGTTAGTATACTAAGTTCTTAAGTTCTAATAAGCTTTATAGGTCTCTATCAGTCCTTAAGAGACTATTTCTATAATTTAATCTTTAATCTCTTTAACTAGAGCTTACTTATACTGGTATACCTAGAGATTGCAGTTATAGTCCTTCTGGTCTTAGTTATAAGAGGCTTTATCTTCTGCAGTTAGGTTATTGCAATATCGGGCCAGTTAGTTTAAGTTAGTTAATTTAGGAGTCTAACTGTCAGTCTGACTAAGTAGGAACCTATAAGTCTGATATTGAGGAATCCGTTAATAATAGGAGCTAATAGTCAGTAGGATAGAGTGTTATCTTAGTTGGTCTGTTATATCAGGATTAACTAGATCTCAGATTTAGGCGGAATTTGCCTATATCTGGAATGCTCTGTCCCAGGTGCTCTAATCTTTAGAGGTCTCAAGATAGACCTTCTTAGCAGGTAGGTTCCATTAAGCAGGCATTTTCAATTAGGTTAAGGAAAATAACAATTAAGGTAATAGGAATAGTAATAGCTATAGCAAATAGTCGTATCTTGTGTAGTTACTCTTAAAGCAAATAAGACTCTTAATTGTTGGATTAACCAGCTGCACCATTTTATGCAAAAGTGTAGGATACCCCACTTATGCTTATAGCTGTAATTGTCCAGGTACCTAATCTAACAGAAGCCAAGAATCAGTGAATGCATTTCTAAAAAGTGGGGTAAGCCCCGGGGAATAGAAATGCGAGAAATACCCCGTATTTATACCAAAACGCGCACTTTCGGTTCTAGAAACCTGTCCCCTTACTTCTAGAATATATCTAATGGACAAAGAACGAGCGAAATGCTTACCGATGAGGAAGGCAGCCCCTACAGTTTGAAAGACTGTAAGAGAATTGTTAGATATTATTGAGTTTAATGATGTGTAAGCGATGTAAGGGTGTTAGGGGAGGGGGGATTGGGGAGACTTACAGAGTAGGATGGCGGTCTTGGAAGCCAGATCCGACTCTTTAGATGTTCCCTGAGTGCCGACCATTGGGGCTTGTATGCCGACACCCCAGGCGAGACCGGCGAGGACCTGGTAGCCGATCCATTTGTCGCTACCGGTTCCAATGTCAAAGGTGTAGATCAAGCCCGCTGCGACTGTCGCAATAGCTGCGCTAACAACTAAGACTGGGGTATAAAATCCGGTGATCGTGATCGAAGCACTGGACGCTATGGTGGCAATAGTAACTACTATGATGAGCGGCAGGTTGCGAACATCTGACATTGTTGGTGAGACGTTGTCGATGGACTGGAAATAGATCGGCAGATAGTAAATCAAGACGAAATAGGAGCCGGCAAAGAAGAAGGCATAGGAAGACGAGATATAGAGCGTCCTGTCCTTGAGGAGGCGAGGGGAAATTATCGACCGCTCACACTGGAACCATTCAAGTGCCACGAAGGCCGCAAGCATGAGTCCGGAGCCGACGAAGAGGCCGATAACCACGGAGGAGTCCCAAGGGTACTCGATACCTCCGTATTGCAGAGCGAGCAGGAACGAGATGGTGACTCCCATGATGACCGCCGTGCCGAGAGGGTCCATCTGCAAAAACTTCTCCCGAAGAGGTGCGGCAGCCGGAACGGCCTGGGGCGGCGTAGAGAAGTAGAACATTATGATGGCAGCTGAGACACATCCAACCGGTAAATTAATATAGAAGCACTATCGCCAGCTCACGTGGTCGGTAAATGCACCGCCTGATTCGGAAAGTCAGCCACTGTCTGAATACACCCATGCCCCGGTGTCAAGAGACAAAGACTCCAGTCCAAATAGATGAACTTGCCTATCAATGGTCCTACAACCGAAGCAATACCATAAGAAGCCCCCACAACACCCGTGAGGACCGGGCGCTTCACCGGACGGGCGCTGAAACCGATGATGGCGTATGCCCCTGAGGCGATACCAGCGGTACCGACGCCAGCAACGGTGCGGCCCACAATCAACGCCACACTGTTAGGAGCGACTCCACAGATGAGGGAACCGACTTCGAAGATAAGGATAGAGATCAAGAAGCTGGTCTTAAGAGGGAAGTACTTGTACGCCTTGCCCCCTATTCAGCTGTTAGTCTAGGACACGAACGACCACCATCTTGGTAAGTAGGGCAGGAGAACTTACAGGTTGATTGGAAGGTAGCAGTGCACATGAAGAAAGCAGCGCCATACCAAGAGATCTCATCGAGGCGTTGGAATTCGTCAGAGATCTTGGGAATGGCTGTAGCGACGATAGTCGTGTCAAGGACCACGAGGAAGACGCTGAGGACTAGGGCGATGATGATGAACCATAAGACGCATGCCCATCGGATACTGATGGCCATCGTCGTCGCCGCCATCGCCTTCAGTGGCAGCCTTCTTGTCTGTTGGGTTGTCAATCTGTGCTTCTTGATCTACATTTGTGGACGAGCTATTCTTATACATTCTTGCAATGGCGTCCTCTTTAGTTACCGTGGAAGGTGTATCCGAAGGGGCCCATTGAGGGTCCTTCTCGGGATGGGCCGCGTGTGTGCCCGTTGTCGAAAGCCTTGTGAGAATGGTTCTATGACGTCTATGTGTGAAAGGCTACTATAGGGATATAGGTAAAGGGGGTGTGGTAGAATAGGGATTAGAAGACTATCGATAAAGAACACTACTACATAGAGAAACTTCAGACCTAGATGGGTGGCATGAGGCTACTTTATATACCATGACACCTCGAGAAAGCCATGACAACATGGTCATCGCCAAATCTTAGCTGCCGCATCTGTCTAGAGCCGTAGTAGTATGGAGGTTAAGCTTTTGCCAGGCCAGCCGGTCTGACTAATTCTTAAATGTCCGGATTAGCGACATTTTCTCATAACTCACTCCGTGATGATATACGAGCATGCGATTCATTATGATAAAGGGCACTTATAGAGCTGGGGAGGTGGCACAAAGCTCTGAGTTAGACGCGTCAGGCTGGCACTTTAATGAGCTTATTAATAAGTGCGGCATTCGCCGGTGCGGTAAGCCCTACGAAGCACGGACGTGCTAAAGGGAGTGTGCATTAGAAGTCAACCTGGATCGGGGAGCTAATCGCTGTGAAGAACGGAGGGCGTTTCTTAGGAGTCATGGAAAGTTCCGAGGACCCTAGGGGCAGAGGCGCTAGCATGAGCAGTTTTGGAAAGTTTAATTTGAGTCTTAAAGAGCAAATAGCGCCACTAACTAAATTAAGTACGAGATGTACCGAAGGGTTCTCGGGTGAATTGAAGTTATTTTTTCAAAATAAATTTCAACCTGGCAACTTAACCCTTCTAACATCGTAAAACCTGGGCCTCGATCGCTTTATATGAGAACATCCTCTAAGCCATTGGTAGAATTTGATGACGCAAGAAGAGCCTTGCTGATGCACTCACCAACTTCATTGGGAATTGCCTTGTCTAAGGGACTTTTTTCTGGAAATTTCCCCCACAAGCGATTTCAGGGAACACTGGATGGAATTGAAATCAAGAACTATGGAAAATCACGACTCACCACAAGCTGATACCAACAGGCGGTTCATCTCGTTCACCTAGAACCCAAAAAACATTCTCTTGTGAAACCAGCCCCTTATGAACCGCTGCCGCCATGGTGCTCAAAGTATCCCCGACAATAGCCAACTTGCTGAGTTTCAGGCCGTGTGGCCCGCTAGAATCCTTCATGAAGGTAAGACGATAAGCTCTTGGAATCTGCATTATGTTCAGTAATTGACCGGCGGACTCCCGCATCCGAAGCGATATACTGACCCGCAACTCCCACTCAATTCCCTTGCTGTCCGTATGCTTCTTCTCTCCTAGCTCCACAAAGTTGGTATATAGATTCCCGTACACTATTCCATCGTACCCGTCTTCGGTATCCTGGATAAACGCGGAGAGGGGCTCCATTGAAAACTTGTCATAGAACCGAGTTGTATGAATGACTCTCTTCCAGGCCTCCTCTCCTCTAAGGACCTGCCCACTTTGGGCTTGGAACTCCCAGTCCTGGGTGCTCCACTTGGTGTGCGGCTCCGAATGCGCAGCCTTGGTCTCGCCGAAGGCCATGTTGAGGTCGTTCAAGTATTCCATGGCCGGGTGCTTCAGTAACTCCTTGTCCCAGCCCTGGCAAGAGATGACAAAGCAAAGCTTGGTTGGGAAAGACATGGCGACGAGTGGGACTGAATTTTGGTGTTTATAGGTAAGAGAAAGCTTATGTGTTTCTGGGCGATAGATTTCTAATCGCGGTAGAGGCGGGAAGATGTTGTTTATGAAGACCGTTGAGATCACTCATATTTCTAGTGACAAAGAGACCGAGCACATGCGTCTGATCGGATCCTTTTCTCATGGCCCCATCCCGCGAATGTCCTCAGAAACACCCATGAACGATTATGTTAAACACATATGCCGCACACTGCAAGCCTCAACTTTCCTATTCTATGCTTTACGTACATCGATACTTCGTCCAGTATCTGCTGCCTACTGACCTACCCACTCTCCCTGAACTTTCGGTCCATTCCAAGAGAAATTTAAGTTCTTTAGCTGTGCTTTCGATGATAATGGGGTGATGCACATCTCGGTATTCTCGACATGTGCTAGCCACTCAGAGAGCTAAACTTCAAGGAAGAAAAATACCACTGCCAGCTGAGATAGTCAATTAGTGGATCTTCCTCTCAAGCCACAAACCCCGCGACAAGTGTGAAGGAACCAAGGCGCCTTCTAGCCCAAAAGTCTAAACCTCGCAGACATTCCACTGCCATTACCTGATCTACTCGTGATTGGAATGGGTTCATGGAAGAGGTTAAGATGCCAGGTAGGCAGAAGATGGCCTGATGACACAGTCAACCTTTACTAACGCAAATCCTGGGATATGACAAGGCGCTATCTGCCGCACCGATTGCGACGCCATGTCCCCGTAGGATGAAGACATATTCGCTCATCTTGCTCTGCTGTATATTTGTGGGTTACAAGCATATCTGTGCTGTCGCCTGTATCTGGGCAATAGCAAACGTTTGAGAATGGCCGTGCTTGATTGGTCAGCATCGTCGGGGTGTGGTTCTGGCTTGTGATCGTAAGAACTGTAGTAGTCTAGATCCATAAATAGGATATGTAGCATGAGAGAAATCTAGACATTAAAAAGTTTCTCGTAGAAGGCTGCAAGGCATAAGATAAAAATTTTCATATGATAAACTTTGATGCTCTACCAAGGCTATCGCGTTCATAATTGTAGGTCCATGTGTAGAACCAGCTGAGAACAAAACTAGACAGCATGTGAAAATTTTCTCGCGACACGAAGTCATAGCACTTGCGAGGACACGCAAGCTGAGTTGGGTAACGCCTCTGATCCCCGTGCGAGCCAGTCAAAGGAGAGTGCGGCACACTACACGTATAGCCTTCCACACCGCATAGCCACGCACACTCATACTGGTACTGTACAAATTACCACTCGCCGTCTGGGCTTGATTGCCTCCCAAATCCTGCCCGCCCCCCAGTCAATGATGGGTCAGTTCAGGCCCAAGGTGTCGTCCAGCACAAAAAAGAAGCACAAGTGCGACAAGCGATTCAGTCGCCCAAGCTCGCTGCGAACTCATTTGTACAGCCACATTGGCGACAAACGTACGTTTCCTGGGAGGCCACTTAATTTTTTTCGACATAATTTTACTGACGATGACGCAACATTTGCATGCGAGGCTGAAGGTTGTGGGCGGCATTTCTCCGTGGTACTGTATCTAACCTGCGACGCCATCGAAAGGTGCACCGAGGCGACGCCCGTTCCAAGGCACGCTCCGAGGACCACCATTCGGACTGAATCAAAGGATCCGTACACTTTTGAAGGGACACGCACGGACGCGCCGACCAGTAGCTGTGTACTGAGTGTGCCCTAGTCAATCCCCCGAATGTGATATCGCCTGCGGCGCATGGAGAAGGTAGAGTCGCCTACGTGGTCGCCTTCGCACCTGTCTTGAGCCGCACTCGTGGCTCACCCGCCTGGCCAGCTTTGGTGACTCGAGCAGGTAGCCCAGTGCTCACACGGAGAAGATGTACGTCATGAGACCCTGGGGATCTGGCACGGCGGCAGCTACGCCCGCAAGGACGAGCTGGGCAGGTAAGGGGGCAAAGGAGATTGTTATTATAAGAGATAAAATATCTCAACCGTCCAAAACTTCACCTCCAGTCCATATTCCAAATAACATGGGCAATGTCCCTGGCTGTATTAATGGTGTCAATAACGCAGCAAAATATCCCATTGTTTGACGATGTGACCACCTCATATGGCATAAACATGCCAGATGGGGTGCGACGCACGCCAGCTGGCTCGGCGGTCAAGCTGTCAGTAGAGGTAGTGCGGTGCAGACCAGAGTTGGACATCTTACGAACGGGAATCGAATCGATAGATTCATTCGATGCCAAGTCTTACGAATGTCGAATCGAATTTCTTGGCGTTCGATTCGCATCAAATCAAATTGGCGCACTCCATTCGATATGCGAATCGAATATGCTATATTTTATTCGACATCGAATTAAACGGCGCTAAGCATTCAATCGATTTCAATGAATTCGGTTAAATAGGGCTTCCAATTGCAGAAATATATTAGAAGGCCTAAATTTTAGTGTAATTAATTAATATATTAAGAAGCTATTAGTGCAATCTTATATAATAACCTCAGTATACTATATTATTTACTATAAATCTATCTTATTACTAAGATATATTAGTAAGTGTATCTATTCTCTCTAAGAGATCTATAGTATAATAAGTATCTTATAACTTTATTTATTATTCTAATAATAATCTATAATTAGATATTTTATAAAAATTTAAAAATAATCTATTTTATAGCTTAAAATAAGGTATCTAGTTAATTTAGGGGAGATATTGTTAAAGTCCAATAAATATATAAATATATATATATATATAACTCCTTAAAGTTAAATATTAAGCTTAAATATAAGCTTAAATATTCTAAATAAAATCTTATAATATAATACTAAAATGCAGTACTAATAACACTATTTATACTGTATGACTAATCTATCTAATTCGGCTTATTAATCTATCCGAGCTTAGAAATTAAGTCTTTTGATTTATAAGCAATTACTTTCAATTCCTCCGTGATTTGAAATCAAGATTGCTCGGCAATCAGAGAACCTAAGGGGACATGTTCAATACCATCTTAAAGCTGAATTTCTGGGCTTTCTAATGGTATTATTTTTATCCTAATACCTATATATCTGCCGGCTGAATTTGTCTATAAAAGAAGAGCTTCCCCTAGGGAATATTTCTTCTTCTTTTATCTATATACACTATCAATAACGTACATAATAAGCGAGTGAGCCAAATAAGTGAGTGAGCCACTTATACTGTACAGCTAAAAGTCATAATTTTCAATTTCCTAAAAGTAGCTATATAATTTTAAGGGTTTTAGGGAATTAAATTTAGATATATAAATAAAAAAGTTATAAGATAGTATTTTTTTCTAGATTTTTAAAAAATTATTTAGCTTTTTTAAAAATAAAAATAAGAAAAAAAACAGTGCGAATAAGATTTTCTTAAATAACTTCATAAATATTTTTTTTTTAAAAAATATAAGAAATTTTATTATTATTATCATTAAATTAATAGACTTATGTCTTAAATTATATATATTTTAAGCCTAGTTTAAATTTTTAAGAAATTTCTTAAAAATCGCACTTTAAGGTGTAAAACTGGTTTGGCTCACTTACTTATTTGGCTCACTCACTTATCATATACGTTATATACTATATTATACTATCTTATACACTATTATCCCTTATCCCTTATCTTATCTCTTATCTCTATATCCTTTATAAGGATATCTCTTTATCTATAATTAATCTTATTCTTCCACTAGCTTATAACCTCTAACAGATATTAAAGTGCAAGTTATTTTAGCTGTGAATTCCAACTTATAAAGTTAGAAGGTACTAATACTACTATTATTATAGAGACTAAAGCTACAGTAGCTTTTGATATAATTATATAGGGTAGGTTGACACTAGTAATATAGCGGCATATATAAGACCGAAATATCCCAAATATATACCGATTTTTCAATAGAATTAAATAAATACAACTAAAAATTAGTAGCTCTAGATTCTCTTACTGAGAGCTTTCTATTATTGCCAATATTGGTATAATCAGATGAATATTTCAGACTTGGACTTTTATATATTGACATATATAGGACTTATAGTCTTCCTTTATTCCTCCAATAGTCAGTTCCTCCCACGGGGCGGCATCTGTACGATGGAGCCCTGGCCGTAAAGGCATCCCCGGAAACAAACAGGTCGACAAGCTGGCCAAAGCAGGCACAGAGCTTCCGGAACCACCCGGACTGGCTCCGCCCCTTGCTTTCAATAAGCGGAAGGCCAAGGCTCCCCCCCGAACCCTCTTTAAGAGCTGGTGGCAAGACCACGCCCCAGACTCTTATCGATCCTATCAGCTAGAGGCTGCGGCCACTAGCCCAGCTGAATTGCAGCTTCCCCGGAAGCAGCTCCATCATCTCTTAGCAGCCCGCTCCAGCCACAGAGATTTTGCTGCGTATCACGAGAGATTTGCCCACGATGCCGAGCTCAATTGCTCGTGCGGACGGCGGAAATCACCCGACCATCCCTTCTATTGCCGCAAGGTTGACCGTCGCCATCGGATAAAGTTGGGGCTTTTTCCGAAGCTGACAATCAAACGCATAATAGGATAAGATTTCGGCGAGTTCGTCATGATGATAGAGGCAGCAAAATTCTTTGCGGAAATCTGCCCCCATTATCGCTCCCTTGCCTAGAACCCCCGGAAGTTGCGGTTACAGCTGCTTCGGCCCCAGATCCCAAAATTCAACTCATTTCCCCTTTCCTTTATCTTTCTTATTCTTCGGCAGTCGGAAGGCTCGGTCGCAAGCCCGAGCTTGAAGACGCGCCGCGCTGCACAGCAGCTTCGAACGCGGTTTCCCCCTGGTTCCCTTAAAAGATCGGTCGCTATTGCAGTCGTCGGGCTGCGCCCTGGATATCCGCTGACGGATGCCGGGCTCGAAATAATAGGTCAAATAGGGCTGCTTAATTGCTAGATGGAAGAGGAAGAAGGATCGTAATCTCGGCTCGCGCGAAGGGATATTAGTCCTTCACGTAACCCGGACTGCGGGTCCGAGCCACGGACCCGCTGGGCCCGTGGCCCCGGCCCCGGGTTAGTCTTAGCAAGCTGACGGCTCCGGCCGAAGCTAGCTACCCTGTACCTAGGTTTCTTTAGCTGTAGACACCAGCCTAGCACGTCATCTTGCCCCTTTGGGGATTCTGTAGATATCTCAAGTAGATGTCTTCATGACGGTAATTAATCAACAACAACAACAACAACAACAACAACGACACCAGCCTAGCAGTATCCTGCCTGTCTGGAAGACTACCCCAAATTCCTGCCTATATCGCGAGAGCGGTATACCGCCAGCAGCAATTCTATTAGAATCCTACAGATATCGCTCCGCAGCTCGGATCCAACGTCTCGATTTGCTACATCCACTCGCAGCAAGATCAACTCAGCCCCAGTTAATAACCCGGCTACAAAGAACAGCTGCCCTGCTCCCAAAGGCACCTAGACCGACCCTCTTACCCCCATTGCCCCCTGCTACACCTCTGGCAACGATTCCCAAGGAACAAGTAGCAGTTGAGTTCCGAACCTGGATGCAACCAGTAGCAGCCGAAGAGATCGTCGTCTTCACAGACGGATCACAGCAGCCTAATCGAAACACTCAACAAAACGATTACGGGCGCCTGAAATTCGCGGAAAGCTCTTGTTGTTCGACAAGTACCCACGCAGTCGTAGCACCAGCCCTCGGAAAAGGACTAATGATCAGCTTTCACAAGGCGATGCAAGTGATGATGTGGATCGCTTGGAAGAGAGTACATGGAGAAGCGACGTCGACGGCCCGTCTGATGATGATTCTGAGCCGCGTGGAAGACGGCGGAAACGCAGCTACGGCTTGCATGAATCGCCTGGTTTCCTCAGTTCAGCATCCTCTGCCTCGCGTTCCGCATCTCACGACCTGCTGGATACGAGCACACAAGGGTCAACTGCCACGGATCCCCGATTGGATGGAGTGGAGTATGACGACGAGGATGCTGGACGTCCGCACAAGCGTCGTCATGTTGAAGCAGCAACTAGAATTGCTTTGGAGTCTTAAGATTTAATGGAAGAGATAGAAAAGCGGATGCATTATGACCTTCGTGGGCAGGCGTTTGAATAGGGATTAGGTCATATGGATTAATAGATGATACCCAGGTCGAGGCAAAACAATTGATGCTACAATCCGAGTTTCAGGCCAGTGAAGTATTTCCAGGAGAAGCTTCTCCCGCACGCGGGGTGTTTGGTATATTGGCGATGAACTGGTGATGGTCTCATTACATATGCTAGGGAACCTCTACTCAGGTCAAGGCAAGTTTAAGAAGGCAGAGGAGATGTATGAGCGGGCGCTAGAAGGCCAGAGGAAGGCGCTTGGACCCGATCACATATCGGCTCTTATTACAGTTAATAACTTGAGAAACCTCTATAACGCCTAATATAAGTTTAAGGAGACAGAGGAGATATATAAGCTGGCGCTATATAGTTTCCAAACTGCCCTAGGACCTAGCTATCCCAAATTATTTGTAGTTATACGCAATATAGTATCTTTATAGAGCAATTAAGGTATGTTAGATTGTGACCTCAGGTGGCGGCATAAATATCGCCATCAAAGATAAAAGTTGCCACCTATTGCCACTGGCTTAGCAAGCAGCTTCTAGTTGATTCCACATAGCTCAGAAAAGGCATAAAAAGCTTGCCCTGAACCCTTAAGAAGAAAGGGGACAACCTTCTGATTTTACATCATTTTTATCAATCACTTCTGCTATTGCATATAGCAAATTGCGTATCCAACAAGGTATTATAAGTTGTTACTTCTCTTAATTGCTAAGGGCCGCCTAACTGGATCAGTAGGTATTTCTATAAGCATGACTAAAGAGGCCAAGTCAACGGGCGGACCGAAAGCGTTGAGAAAATTTGCAACTAGGATCCGCAGAATCGTTAAACCTCGTCGTGCAGAGAGACCGAACGAGTCGACTCAATAGGGATGCCAAAGCATCTACTCTCTTCAAGGCAGAGCTGTATATCCTACGTCAAGCCATGCCTTGAAGGGTGGGAGGGAGTTTGACCTCTTTTCGGACGATTAAGCGGAGGACGAGTAGTAGCAAGACCGGATGCTGAGAGGGCATCCGTAGTCAGTGACCTCTGCGCCGTTGCCCACTGAGGGGTCCCAGTGAGATCGTTGCGGTCGCCCAGCAGCCCAGCGTTGTGCTGACTAGTTAGATGTGCCTAAGGCTCCAATGTTTGTCGGATGTTAATCCGTGGCAAAGTTCTACCGGACCCACATCCCACGATCAGACTGCTTCGTCCAAAGAGCTACCACTACGCTATGTACCACTACCGAACGGTTCAGCAACGCCACCTGTGCCTCAGAGCTTAGCTCCATGCCAGCCGTGCTGACTTCGGCAGCTTACTCTTGTTAGGGCTAAAACTGGGACCTATCCCATTTTTGGGCCTGACAACATACGACAAGAGGATAAGGCAATGCGGCGTGGGCGAGCGATTGGGCGGGGATTTGTAGAGGAAGTTAAAGACCATAATCAAAAGTATAGCTATCTCATTACGAAGCACACAGAACTTTGGATATATCCATCTTGTGCTTGACCATGCACTCCTTGAAATATGGATCAATAGCGGTTGAGCATGGGTCTTGCGTTTCATTAATATCATCCTGTACCCATTTCCGAACAGACTCGCTCAGATTCCATGTACCGCTGGTTGGTTCTTGCTCAAAAGTGTGTGAAGTCAGGTGGTTGCCATATTTTGAGAGCTTGAATAACTCACTCTCTCGGTGGAATTTAAATCAAACCGGATACGGCACATCGTGACCGATTTTTTTGTCATTTGCCTAGCGAGGTGCAGTATTTTGAATTCAGTACTTGCACCTCCTTTCCAAAGTATTTTGAAGACCAGATATTTAGTCGGAGGACAAAGTCGACGACACTTTAAGTTTTGACGTAAATGTGTTGCCAATTGAGCGCAATTACCAACACTAGTTTTGCACTCTGGGCAAGCTAGGGCTTGCTTCTGAGATAACTGTAATGATATTATTATATAATTCTTAGATTATAACCATGGGTCTACTTACTGATGATACCTTGGCTTGAATCGCATACTGAGATCGCCAGTACTGAGCGAGGTGTAGGTCAGGACATAAAACAGACGCAAAATCATAGCCAGCCCACGTTTGTGCACCAAGACCAATGCGACAATAAAAACAGTGAAGCGAATGGATCGCTAAACCTCGTCTTAAGGCGCATGGCTTCAAACAATAAAGTCCTCCGTCTTTCCTGAATGCCTATATTGGGTTAACTTGGGTATTATCATAATACTTGGCTTAACTGACTGTTGATTTTGCAATGCTCGGCACTGCTTCATGGCAATGTTCTTCCGATAGAGCAAGAGCCAGGTCCTTGGAAGGCTTGGGCCCGCTACTTAGCTCGCGGAAGACAATGTTGCGACCCTTGGCTAGAGCTCCCTCTGACTGCATCTTGGAATCGATGCGGTTGTGGATTTTGAAATGTTGGCGGGGGCAGTGGCGGAATTTATGTGTTTGGTGGGCTGCGAGCCGTCAGTCACCTCAACCTATCCATACCCCCAGCACGGGCGGGGGCTGTTTCTGAGGCTGAAGCAAGGGGGGGGCATCCCATCTCTGCCCGAGCTAGTGCAAGCTTAGTGTTGTTCATTCAATTCTCAACCTAAGTTGGCGCAGCATCTGCCGTGTCTCTTATCACGCACTTTGCGCCAGGCACTGGACTGTCAAAGCGTTGGGTGGCTGATTTACGGGCAGGGATGAGGATGCCAAGAATACAATATTACTATTGTCCATTGGCTCCGCCTCCAGGTCGAGTGGAACTATACCTTAAGAAAAGCAAATATACAAAGGGTACTCGGAGGCACATCTATCACCATCAGCCGAGGCGTATTCCAGCCCAGCTGAGAGAGACCGACTTAGGTCCGACAAAACATGGATCGGCCTTCTTCCAGTTTGTATGGGCGCCGGTCTATCCGCTGCTCACCGAAGTGTCTTGGTCCGCCACTCGCTTAACCAGATTGCGTAGTCAAGTCAGTAGCCCGCGGAAGCTTGTGTGGCAAAGTGATTGGGGTGGGGTCCAAAACTTCAATACTTCTTGATTCGACTAGACCCGGATCTAACCCAAGCCCTGTGAATGGGGCTCGGATGCCTGCCGCGCTGGCAGAGTCAAAATAAATTATAGCACTAATGATTCACACTCATTCAGCAAGGGGCTCGGCCAGGTGGGTGCCTCAGACCACAACCCGGGGTCGCTCAGGTAACTAGGAAATAGCTCACTAGCTGATCCAATTGACTATTTCCTGATGAGCGGGATAGATCATTATCATCACTCTATTGCATTAGATCCCTGCTTGAGACCTACGACTGTCTCGCCACTAGTCATGTGTCTGACACGTCTTCGTCACTGGTGGATTTGTACGTGCGGTCTGGTCGATTTCGTAGCAGATTTTGACAAGCATTCGATGAGCAAGTATTCATATCAATAAGACTCTATCGACAAGCCGGAGGTAGGGGATGATCCCCGACCTGCGAACAACTATTTGACAGAGTCTCTACTCCATGAACCCGTTCAGCGATTCAAGTGGGAACCCGTGGGCCTTCAAGCCGAGCCACCTATTCTGTACGGACTGGCCCCTTTAGATGGGCGGACTAAGGAGCTTCAACGCAATGCTATTGCATCGATTGCGTGGATAGTGCCAAGGCCGACAGCCGGGAAGACATGGGACCTTGGCATGCTAGCTGAGTGCGCTGCTCTGTGTGAGATGATCGAAAAGCTTGGTTTACTTGCTTGGTCACTAAGCGGCGCCACCGTGACTGACCTGGTGTCTAGGACAGCCGGTTCCAATGCGTCAAAATGACTAAACACCCTAGGGTCTATCAGCTTGAACCAGGTGGTATTATTTGGGTGGACGCAGGCTTTCTGGGACTTGGTGTTCTCTTACAAGAGATGGATACCAATACCCAACTTGTATCTTACAAGAAGCAGTCTTTCTGTGATTGTATCTGGCCTGTTGGTCACATTTTGTACCTCACTGCAACAGGGATCCAGTCAGAGCAGCAGATCAAACTTATACTTCCATTATTTAAGATAAAGGCCGACCAACTATAGATCGTTCATTGTGTCTGCAGCACAGAATAGGGCGCTGACCCATTCCGAGGGATCTCCTTGGAGCTTACCGCAGAGCGGCTTGCTGCGTGCTCCAAGAATGGATTCAACGTCCTTCAGCTCCAAGTGTGGCTTTTCTGAGCCTCTGACTCCTATACCTTTCATAGACGCTTCATCTTTCGGTGGGCGGCTCCTCTTTCGTCCACATAATAACTTATATATCATGTTGGGGATACGGAGCTCTGCGGAGAAAGGCATACCGGCGGGTATGGAGATGGTACCTGTGGTAGCCAAGACCTGATCGATGATTTGGAAATGTTCGTCGGTCAGACGGCTAGCTTGGCTTAACAATGCCTTCCCTAATGCAAGTCAGATTTCATACTCAAGCAAACTGTTAGCATACGTACGGCGCATCGGTATCTCGTAGGCTTGCGCCGATTGCTCGCCTGCAAGAACATCCAGCAGCTTTACAAGCTTTGGAACTGCCACCCTATTAATCCGGAGCACAGAGTTCGTGAATTCGAGAATCCCCATGCTCTTGTGCACAAGCTCTTCAGTGCACTGACCTAGTCGCATAGCGACAATGCTCAGAGCAGTGTACATAATGGTGTATGTCTGACACTCGTACTCGTTTTGCTTAGACTTAACGACCTCTCCGTAGTTCACAAGTAATTGTTCCCATGGCAAGCGTGCGAGTTGTTGCTGACTGAATTTGTCGGCTAGTGTCAACCCTTGCACTAACGTTTCGATGTCTAGGTCTTCCAGGTTGTCATTCCAACCTGCTTTGGCGAGTTTCTTCAACAATGATTGGACATCCTTCACACGTTGCTTATGCTGCTTCTTTGGGTCCTTGAAACAAATGGGAGGCATTATAACTGGTATGTTGGTGGAGTTCAGGCCTGAGGGGTTGTGACTCCCGGTCGGAGGGAGATCGGTAGTTCATCAGATGAAAAGCAAAGTTTCGCAGGGGCAGCGGAGATAGCCCAATATTAATCCGTGAGGTCCCGAAAGGTCCTGTGATCAAGATGCTAACCTAAACAAGTAATATTGGAATTCCTGCCGCCAAATACGGTTAAGCTGCATCTCAGGTGTCCGTGGGACATCTTCCTGGTTCCTGTCGCCTTAAATCGTGCGCGCCCTAGTGCGCTCATCTCCTGCATCCATCTCCTGTATCCGTCAAAGCCCACCAGCGCAATGTCTCTCCTACCGAATATTCTTTTTTATCAGTCCTGCGAATGGGAGATTTCTGATGGGAATGAATCAACATGCACAGCCCTATCTGAGTTGGATGAAACGCGTGACATTGATGGAAGGATCTGGCATGTAAACACTCCTCCTATTAAGGGGGCAAAGCTGGATTGCATGGCTTCATGGTAAGTCTCTACTCAGTAAACCTAATCATAAGGCTTATCCTGTAGGGAGCTATCGGACGCGACATACCTAGCTTCGACACGTCACCAGTAAGAGACAGGAATTTCGGATGATGGTCAACGGCAACCGCGTATTTAACGTTCCCTTATCCAATCCTCAGAGCATATTGGATGTGGGTGCTGGAAACTGCCACTGGGCAATGTACGTTTGTCTCCAATCCCCGTAATATTTGCTTACTCTTTGCAGTGAGGTCGCCGAACGCCGCAAGGAGGCAACCGTCATAGCCTTGGACCGCCTCAACGTCCTTCCAACATTGGTACCACCGAACCTCATCTGCCAAATAGACAATGTTGATGGCGAGTGGAATCTCTTGTTTCGATCTGATACATTTTGGGCATTTGCCGTGGATGGAAAATTGGACTATAATGCTGCGTGAAGCATGCCGCTGCCTTAAGCCTGGGGGTTCTGTTGAGTTGTCGTGGCTTGTGCCCAGCTTGGCATCAAAGGACTGAGGATATTGGGCTTGGGATTGGTGGCGAATGTTGTGTCAAGAGATAACCAAGAGAACGGGGCGGGCACTGGAAATTACCGGGGCAATTTGCGACCTACTTCAAACAGCCGGATTCTGCAACGCCAGTACTGCAAGGCGAGAAGGCACCTTCGGGGACGAATTTGACGTCAAGGGGCAAATTTTAATACCCCTTCGTACTGGATTGGGATGGGGAATCCCTGAGATCAACAAAATGGCAGAGATGATGGAGATGGAACTGCCAGTTCCAGTTGAAAGGTATATTCTATCACTGTTCCGGAGAGCTATCGCTGACTGACAGCAAAGCATGATCATATATGCACAGAAACCTTTGTTGGCAAGCAGAGCCGATGTCTAAGTGATGTAATGAAGTCGTGTTGTTTTGTATTTAGATTTTATAATTACTAATTCACCAATTATAGCTGCTGGAGGCTTAAAGTGCTATAGGCACTATAGCTGCTGGAGGCTCAGGGCGCTGTAGGCACTATAGCTGCTGCTTATATAAGGAATCTTATTTGCACGACCGGTCGTGCAGGTATGAGTCCCCCGATCTGCTGGTGGCTGCAACCTTTTCGCTTTATCAGTGCAACAGGTTCCATCTCTTGGTCTACCTATGGTTATGGACATGTTGACTTGCGTTTTCCTTGTACCTTATTTCCCATCGGTCGGTGCTTATCTTGATCTCTACGGCATTAAACAAAAAAGGACAACCTGTCTTCCCTCCGCGGTTGTATTGCCAAACAAGCCTCTTCTTCGCAACAGGATCTCCTGTAACTTTCGAGACTTTTTGGAAGGATCGACAAATATGAATACCATAGCCTTGCAACTTGGTGAATTCAAGGAGCTCTCGTCTCATTTCTTTCAAAGAAGAGTAAGTGATGACCTCTGGAGGCAGCTTCAGTAGTTGCTCTTCACATTTGGCTGATAGAGCAGATACGACTCGTTTGTCTGACTCGGACTCTGTGAAGTCTCCATTTTTGTATCAGTCTTGTGCTCAGTTCTACTCTGCAAAGTCTTTTTGAGAAATACCTTAAAGATGGCTTCGAAGCCTCCGGCGGCGAATATGAGGTGCGACAAACGTTGATGGCTGACTCCCGGGTTTGCTGAGTGGCTGGGTTAGCATGTGGGTCCAGTTGGGTGTAAGCCGCCCATTATACATCAACTCACACTTTACAATATCATCCTCTCGCTCTGGTTTAAATAGTGCCTTCCACTTGGCAACGAATATAGGAGCAGTGCCAATGTAGTTTTCCTGGAGCATGGCGTATTCATCCGAGAACATCCACCTCCAGTGTTTCACGTACAACCAGATGCGTCTCGGATGGAACTGTAGGATTAGATCCAGGACGTTGGCACGGGCTTTTCGACCGACATGGCCATCGAGGCCCCAGCTCAGGTTAAAGACAAGCGCTTGGAGCTGATATAATCTCCACGATTGCTCCAAATCCTTCACAAATGTCTCCTTAGTCCCGCCTTTGACGCAACCAATTAGTCAGCAGTCTAAGAGCCTTAGCATCGTCTAAGCTTTTCGTACCTAACGTGGAATACGTTTCCCAAAAATGGGACGCTCCAAATTCCGAGGCAGACCCAACGCCTCTCCCGAAGAGCTTCTTCACCATATTCAACCAGACATCGTCAACGGACTGGAGATAGGACGACTGTTTTGCTTCCTCATCGTCATGCCAAACAGGTATATTGTCGGATCCTAGAGCCTTAAGTACGGTGGACAACTTCTCAAGGCACATCCGACGACTGATTCTGGCACCGCGCTCACCAACGCCGACTTTCTTGAACCCATATAAGTCCGTAGTTATATATGCCTCGAGGGTTCGCGTGAAAGAGGGTGCCGAACGGAAGACAATGCTTTTGCAATGCAGGATATTATAAGGAAAATAGAGTTGATTATATCAACATGCTTTCTCTTGATAGGCCAGAAGCGGAAGCAGAACTTATCACTGTGCTGTGTCTTGCCCGTTTCTCCGGTGCCAGCTCCAACTGGCCGTTAATGACCCTCATGTACGAGTTCATGGCCTTGGCAACCGGCAGATCGGCTAAGATAGACTTGACATTCTCGGGATTCGGAAATTGCACCGCCGCCCCTTCCAGGTACATTTCTCGAACCTCTCTTATCCGGTGGTTTGCGTCCTCAAGGGCCTCGGGCAGCACGAAGCTGCGGAGCACGATGATAAGCCGAGAGGAAATAGGGCCGAACTCGTGGAAGCACAGGTATGAGGGCCCGAGGTCCTCTCCCGTGAGAGCGGAGGTCGTTTCATGGATCGGGCCCTCGAAGACATTATAGCACTGGTCGGTGAGGATGAACTCGTCATCATCCTCGCTGGGCGTACAGAACGCCGTATAGGATGACTGTACGTGGTAGGTAAACATGGCAGCATCAGCGGGGAACATAACCTCTGACAGCTTCGTCATCCATTTTCCCTCCGCGTCCATTTCGAGATCCAGGATGGCACGAAGATTGTGCAGCCAGACGTCCCTCGGATTCTCGAAACCCTTTTCCGCCATGTAGGAGCTGAGAAGGTTCTTGTCCTCCCCTGTGTAGCTATATCGGTCCCCAGAGAGGTATTTCCTGTAGAAGCCCAGCCCCCGATACTTCATAATGAATAAAAATTTGCGCAGCCGGTTTCTCTCCGACCGGTTGAGGTATATTCCTGGCTCGCCCTTCTCGTGCGCCTTCTTGACTTTCTGGAGGATTTCAGCAGTTCGTGACTCAAGCTTGGAGAGTTCCTCTTCAAGGTTCTTCTGGCTTTTGATGGCGGCAGCAGTATCGCTATACATGTTCACTTGGCCGAAGCACCGGGATACCGGCTCCTCGTGCAGTTGACTTTCGTCCGAAGTGAGGTCCACGACGTTGAGCACCTTATCGCCCTTTCTCATGCGTTTTCTTGGGTGTGAACCGCCATGCTTCCGGGACCCCTTTCCCTTCGAAGGCTTGTAAGGGTGAGAGAAGTTGCGGAGGATGAACTGGGGAATGTAATGCTGATACTGCACGTGGGGTTGCATGGTATACGGTTTCCAGACGGGTGAGATTGCTGAGACTCGAGACGGAAAGAGAGGGGTGGGGATTTGTGGGATTAAATCAGCCGTTTCAATGAATTAATGCATACTGTCGCTGCTTTTTGCACACTCTCGCTCGCCCAGCCCTTGAACTGCTGCTATTGGAGCCCAGTATGCACTCCTCGAGCACATGCGTATGAATATCCAATAGCATGGTCCCACGTGGGCTGCGCCTTTAGCCGGTGACTCAGGAGAGATGAGTGACTCACAGTAATCATATGCTTCTGAATGGCCATTTGTCGGACTCCACGTAGAATGATTCAAATGGTGGTCCATGGCTGGAGCTTTATTCAACTGGTACCCTGCACCAAGCTGTATCACCTTACTCCGCAACTCGGAATGTTTAGATTCTAGAGGATGAGTGCAGGGTGCCAGAATATCAGAAGTGGAACAATCGGCCGTCAAACCTTCACTGCTGAGGCGTGCTTGAGGCATAACCTTCTGGTAAGCTGGTAGATAGAGAGGTCCTTCAGCCACGCATGTACCGTGTCATCTCGGAAAATTCACACGAAAATTAGCTCCTCGGCCGGTGGACCGATTCGGGGGCCACCCGTTTGGGGATTGCGTGTTCCGAACCACTGCCTCTGACCCCAAGGCCATTACGCGATACCTACCCAGGGCTTCGTCGCCACCTACCTGGTATATAAACGCGCATTGTTAGGCTTCACAAGAAAAGTGCTCGTGTCAGAAGGCAAGCGCCTTACTTCTCAAGCTCTCAACTCGTTTCGAAAAGGCATTGGCGGACCCCGTAGGGGACCGGTCTCCTGTACGACCTCGCGCCACAGCCTAGACCGGTAGACTGCCTCCACCTCCAGTCCAGATCCAGCCTGCGCCACGTTTCCTCCGCCACCGCTAAGCGATCTGTGCGAGCTCAACCACAGACCCTCGCGCCACCAAACTCAGCCTCCTTCTATACCACAACCCATACGCCACAACCCTTGCGCCATCTTTGGGGTGCATACCCAGTTGTAGCGTCTAGCGCCTCGCGCCTTATAAGCCTTACCTGGCGAATGCTATAGCTTGCAGTAGTGTTATATGAGATAGAGGCTGTTAGCTTGTAAGATAGAGACTTCCAGCTTATTAAAGTCTAAGTATAATAGCAGTTATAAGCTGTATAACTCTAGAAATAGATACTATAATATTATTATATATATTAATTTAAGTTTTTATTTTAGTTTTATTATATATAGAGTAATCTTATTTATATCAGCTGGATTTATTTACTTATAAAATATAATATCTAATTAGTATTATATTTTAATATATTATTTTTTAGCTAGAGTACTACTAGCTTAAATATTTTTAAGTATTGCTATTTATATAGTAATATATTGCTATTTATATAGTAATATATTGCTATTTATATAGTAAAGTTATATAACTTTACTTTTTTCACTCTATATTTAGTATTTTTTCTATATACTATTAAAATTACAGTATAAATTAGAGAATACACTAAATTATAGAACTTTAGCTTTTTATAACTATAGCTCTAGCCTAAAATTTAGATATTAATACCTACTAATAACTACTATAGTAATTATTACAGCTTTTAATTTATAACTTTCTTTACTTTTACTTTTAATACTAAGCTTTCTTTATTTTTATATAGTATTTCTTTCTTTTAATTATTATAGCTAACTCTTTAGAAATTCCTTCTATTTCTAATAACTATTAGATACTAAATTTACTGCCTTTTATATTCTATAACTTCTTTAATAACTTTCTGCTATTTCTTTAGAGGTTTTACTATAAAAATAGCTTTATACTTATTAAGAAGTTAGGTAGTAATAAGTATAAAGTTAATAGAGTTATTATTTTAACTTATATTATATTTATCTATAACTAAAAAAGTAGTAGTTTTTTTATATTAGTTAGCTTTAAATATATTACTATCTATAAGATAAACTACCTATTTAAAGTCTCTATAAAAACCAGTCTAAAAACTAACTAAAAGTAGAAATATTAAGTAGTTAACTATTAGTATAATTATAGTTCTTTTTTTAATCTGTTTGTATATATTATATATTATAAGTAAATCTTAATTTAGCTTTAAATTAAGAAATCCCTCTTTAAGTATATATTTCTTTCTGTCTATAAGATAAATAATATTATTAAAGATAACTTAATAGATTTATCTTTCTTTTAATAAAAAAATATCTATAATAACTATTAAAAGCTATATTAGTTATCTTTTAGTAGCTTAATAGTAATATAAGCTTAAGTTAGATAGCTTTAGAATTATAACCTTAAGTATTTTATTAAGTATAATAATAAGATTAAAATTATAGTAATCTTTTAGATTTATTCTTAATATAAGTAGATATAAAAGAGGTTTCTAAAGGTTTTTAATATAGATAATATATATAAGATTAACTACTTTAAAATATATCTTTTTTAGGTTATTAATATTATAGATTAGAAGTTAGTTATAAATTTTAGCTTTAATTTTATTAATATAGAGAAAGAAGAAGAAGTTTTCTTTAGCTTTATAAATAACTTAATAGCTTTTATTACTTTCTATATATTTTACTACCTTCTATTATTATTATAAATAAGAAAATAGCTCTTAAAAATACACTTTTTTATATTTTTCTAAATATATAGTAGTAGCTTTATATTTTTTATATTAATATTAATATTAAAGCTAAAATTATAACTTATTAAAAGAACTTTAACTTTACTATTAATAATAATACTAATATTAATACTAATAGTAATAAAATAGTAATAAAAAACTATTAAGATACTACTTAAGCTATAATTAAATATAAGACTAAAAAATATTACTATATTGCAGTTATAGCTATAGCTACAGCTATAACTATTAAATAAAGTAAACTATAATAGTATATTTACAGTCTAATAGTATATTATTTTTACTGCTAAAAAAGATAACTTTAAGAGTATTTTAGATCTTAATAAATAATATATATAACTTACAGTAAAATACAATTTTATAATATATTTTAAAAGAGTATATACTTTAATAGAAATAGTAAGTATACTACTTTATTAACTGCTATTATAATTTAAATTAGTAAATTAATAATTGTATTAAAACTATCTATAAGAATATAAAGTTATATTTAGTTATAAATACTAATAATCTCTTATATCTATATATAGTAAAAAAAGTATAACTATAACTAAAAGGCAGTTAATATAATAATATAGTAATAGTAAAAGTATATTAAATAATTCTAGTTTAATAAGTTACTTATATAAATTATATATATTACTATTAATCTTCTAGCTAAATAGTATTATTATACTATTATAGTTTTACTTTTAAGTTTTAAACTTTAGCTACTATAGTTTTACTATAGTATATTTATATAATAATATACTCTTTTTTATAGTTATTGTATCTATTATAGTCTTATAGTTAAAATACTACTAATAAAGAAAATAATCTATTTTTATTAGTAGCTTAAAAAGCTTTTAATAGTAATTCCCTCTATTTATATATAAATTTTACTAATTTTTATAATTAGAACTTTAAGAAGCTATTACTATAAATCTATAATTTTAATATTATTATTAACCTCTATAGGAGGCTCTAACTTTCTAATAATATAAAGCTTATAATCTCTTTAAATCTATAAGTTAGTATAGCTATAATCTTAATTATAGCCTTAACTCTAGCTGTAATCTTAACTCTAGCTGTAATCTCAACTCTAGCTATAGTACTAACCCTAAAGCAGCCTTATTAGAACCTGCAGTTAACCTAATAATTAAACCTAAATATATACTGCACTCTCTTACAGGCTGAAATAGAAATATAGAGCAGCCAGCCATCCCAATAGCTATCTACAAATAGATTGCAAGACACTACAAATAGTAGGGGCCAGAGAATAAGAGAAGGATAGAGCAGAGGCAGAGGCAGGGGAGGTAGGGCAGCACTAGCAGCATCAGCAGTATCAGCAGCACTGCTATCTTCAGCTGTAAAGGAAGTCATTCCGGCCACACAGCCCTTACAGCAGCTAGAGCCCTCATAACAGCCCTTACAGCAGCCCTCACAGCAGCCGGGACCCTCACAACAGCCCTTACAGCAGCCCTTACAGTAGCCGGGGCAGTTACAGCAGCTGGGGCAGCTACAGTTGCAGTAGCAGCCGCAATGGCAGCCGCCGGAATAACAGCCGGGCCGGCTTAAAGTTACGAACTTTTCGGGGAAACTATAGAGATGTGTTTTTTGAACGATTTAGCTGCAGCTAGGCTTACAAGTCGATATATTATATTGATAGCTGTAGAATTTACTTATTATTTATAATGTTCTCTGACTTATACTGTAATTTTAGTGTAGCAGAGGAAAGATACTAAATGCAGGGTGAAAAAAGTGAAGTTATATAATTTTACTGTATGAATAGCAATATATTACTGTATAAATAGTAATACTTATATTCTTTAAGTAAAAAGATATAATTTTAAAATAGTATTAGCTATACTTTATATAGTTATTAAAATTAAATAGCTTTTACTATAATAAAATAAGCTATAATAGTATAGTAACTTTACTTTTATATCTCTTTTTAGCTTTTAAAATTAATTTCTTTAATAATAAATATATTTATTTCTTCTATTTAGTTTTTTAATAGTTAGATATAGTTTTTTTAATTTTTTTTAATTTTTTTTATTCTTCTTATAAGTAGATCCTACTATTCCTACTTATACTATACCTCAACTAGAGCCAGTTAAGATTCTACTTAAAGAGATTCGCTGAATACTAGAAGATTTAAACCGCTAATGCGCTTGAGACTGAGCTCAGCGGGATATACGCACAATAGACAACCTTGGCTGCTATCATGCCGAACAAAGAGCCCGTCGGAGAGAAGAACGTCATCCACAGGAAGCCCCTGTCCCACAGGTCTGAGGCGGGAAGTTTATGTTACCTCCAGAGGAAGTCGCCCGTATGATGAATGACCTAGACCGTCAGCATGCCGAAGAAACAACTCGTCGAAGGCGAATCAGATCTCCGAAATGGGAAGCTCAGAGTACCCCTCGAGGAGATCACCCGTACGTTGGCCGATCTAGATCGGCAGCATGCCGAAGAAACTACCCATCGGAGACAAGGAGATCGTTCGCAAGGGACCGTAGAGTCGCAGCTCCGAGACGGCAGGCTTGGACTACCAGCTGAGGAGATCACACGTACATTGAAGAACCTAGACCGCCACAGCGCTGAAGAAACAGTTCAGCAGGAGGCCGCGGAACCACGACTCCGAAAGGGGAAGGTCTTATTACCTCCTGAAGAGATCGCTCATACATTAGATGAACTGAACCGGCGGCACTCCGGAGGAACAGCCCGTCCGTGGCAAAGAGCTCTCTTACAGGAGTCCATGGAGCCACCGGTCCAAAATGGAGGGCCCAAAGTACCTCTTGAAGAGATCATCCGCACGTGTGATGATCTGGACCGGCAGCGTGCTGAAAGCCAGGCCCGCCAAAGGGCGAGTTATACCGAGCCGGTACAATGGCCAAGCACCCCCGAACCGACCTTCCGTCCTCCGCAGACACCGTCTTCCCGCAAGCGCCATCGAACACAACAAGAAGGCCTTCTGACTCCGCCGCCCTCGGGGCCAAGCCGTTCCCGGAAAAGGCCTAGGCTGCTGCACGAGACCGTCTAACTCCAGCAGCAATCCCTTAATGTATTTCTATAATACTAAGAGTTATGCTTTTACGCTAAGAGGAATATATTGTTATTAAGATCCTAGTATAAAGAAGTCCTCTTTACCCTTTAAGTTAAAACTTTAAAGTTATTCTATAAGGCTTTTACTGATAAAAGTATATTATCTATTTCCTATTGTATATTTTGCTATAGGAAATACCTACCAGCCAAGCTTACTACCACCCAGTGGAGAAATTACTTAACTCCTATGTTAGTGCAGGCTACAATAGCTCTTCAGAAATGCAAGAAATGTCTCCCACCCGATAGTGGCGATATAGTTGATATTTGCCTTAAGTGCTGTAGCAGCTTTAAAAAAGAGAAGCTGCCAAAGGCCTGCTCAGTCAATAATATAGATATCGGATGTGAGTATTGTTATCCTGGGGAGCTCGATAGCCTCTCTTCTATTGAGGAGAGGCTGGCCCTAGAGTTGCGCGGGATGAGGGTGACAAACGTAGGCGGTCAGATGGTTCCGTCGCAGTGCGATCCGTACAGTTTATACGTGCAGCTGTCGCGTTGTCCCTCACTGGATGGCATTATGCTCGTGTCCAAAGTGCGGGAGAGAGACTTGGTGGGCAACACGGTGCCGGAGGACATGACTGCCGCAGAGGCGAGGCTGGGGGAGCTGAGCCGCAAGACCATCGATGAAGCCGCTGGCCTGGCTGGATGAAGAGGCTTCGTAAATGGAGCGCCCTCAGGCTGCAAAGCGAAGCAGCGAATCGTGAGAGGCGTGAGGCGAGAGTCGTGGGAAGGGTCCGTGGCTCTGGGGAAAGTGCGAAAGGGGATGGTTCTGACACATCGTTTTGGCCCAGGACCAAGGATCGGATCAAAGGCGCCAATGGAACCGCCCAATTTGAGGCACATTTGGCCAATGAGAAGGCGTGAAGGGCTGGATTTCAATGCGAGGCCCAATTTGATGCACATTTGGCCAATGAGAAGGCGTGAAGGGCTAGAGTTCAAGGCGAGGTTCCGGGCATTGATTGGGCAGCCAGGAGGGGTCGTGGTCCCATAATCTGAGGGCGGGGCATAAGACCTTTCGTCACTTCGTTCGTTCCTCTCTTCGTTCCTCAAGGCACTGTTGTGAGGCCAACGAGGTCTATGGATAATGTGCACGAAGTATTACTAGCTATTGACTACCTAGTAGGTGAGGGGATCTAGGGGTTGTAGGGGCCCGCTGCCTGAGGCCACAACTGCCGCACAGGCGGCCGCGGGCTTCCTTCAACCATCACAACGAGGCCGAGACGCACAATTCGTCACCAATAAACAGTGTTTACAGAAGTTCTGCCCCAAAGCTTAATTGCTCAGTCCTTTATTTGGCTTCTTGACCGCATATTTCCTCCTCCGATTTTTTGCCGGTTTCAAGTCCACAACCATCGCTTTTATTATAGTGCAAGTTGTATAGAGTGTCACATGGCTTACGTTGTGGTGGCTTATTCTGGTACATACCATCTCACACCTTCCCAGCGCCAGCGCCGAGTAGCTACATAGATCGTACAGTATTGCTCCACTCTAATCTGCAAACCCGCCGTTCCTCAAACACGAAGATGTCCTCTTGCTCGTTGATCGTACCTCCAGGATACGTTTATATTCTTTTCTAGAGGGTTGTGGCTGCATCGCCTCGGTAACAAATTGAATTCAATGTCCAGGGACATAAAATCCGAAGTTGCAGCTCCGTACTTTCGCGGAGAGCGGCAAGCCACACAGTTAGCACTGCCTCGGCTAGTGCGACCAAATATCTCGCTTTTAATATTTCACTATACTGTAGTCAGGAGATACGTTCTCCAGGGAAAGCAGAGCAATGAAGCTTCCTTTGCTGTCACATCCCTTGTTCTGGATCTCTGCAAAAGCGCCAGAATCACTGACCTTTATTGTCTCTCTGCGGATTGCAATTAGTTCCAGTCTTTTGCTACCCTCTTTAAACTGTCTGCAGCCGTCTGCGTCGCCCGTTCCTCAACACCAAAGGATCATGTCGGCCCCATCACCGCCGTCGCAATCGCAGACCCCAGCACAACCCACCTCAGCCATCGCTGTCTCCCCGCCGTCCACGTCGACGCCAGTGCCTGCGCCTGCAAACGCCGCCAGCTCGGATGAGAAGATTGCCTACAAGCCACCGGTCGCAGCAGAGGGCCTAGAAGTCCAGTGCGTGGCCCGCGGGGTTGAGGCAGAGCGCGACGAGTCGCTAATCGCATTTCATAGGAGACCCATCGACGACGAGAACCTCCCCGAGGTCGTGCCCCAGTCCGACAATACGGTGCCCAAGAAGGCTGTAACACCAGTCGAACCCGTCCCTTATATCGAACCCCATAACGCCGCCGCCGGTATTTAGCGGCTACCAGAATAGCACACAAGAGCAGATGCAGCCGGAGCCCACCAGGCCGCAGCTGAACAGAGCCTATAGCTCGGAACAGAATATATAAATATGATGCCACAATCGGGTACTGTCATACCTCTCCATTTACTCGGCGACCAGAGCGACACCGTCGACTGTCCGTTCTGCGAGCGACGAACTATAACCCGCGTCAAGAAAGAACCTTCATGGCTGACCCAGTACGGCCACTTCTACGCCCTTCTCTATTTACTTCGTTAACCCCCTATTGTAGCACCGTCGCTGTTGTCCTCTTCTTTATCTCCTTCTGCGGCGTCGTCGCGCCCTATATACTGCACTGGGCAAGCCATGTCAGCCACTTCTGCGAGAACTGCGGCCGCAAGATCGCCAGCCGAAATTTCGGCCAAAAGGGCATGAAGGCGCTGGGCACCCCCGAGCACTTGCGGCAGCAGTCGAGGTTCCCGCCGGCGGGGCCCCAGCCCGCCAACGACCAGCAGGTTTAAACGCAGCGCGAGGGATATAGGTAAGAATGGCTAATGAGGCCGGTTAGGACCTGTTACTATATAACTTTATATATAAGCAGAGTAGTATAAAATAAGGTTGAGATATACTCAGAAGAGCGATATAACATCTTTGTTATTCAGGACTAGAAATAATATCCTCTAACAATCTATAATGTTGATATAATCATATAAAAATTCTATTGCTGCTGCAACTGCCACTAGAGCTCTAATCATTAATGAATGCTATCCTGAATCCTCCCAGTACGACTCTAACCCAGCGGGCAGGTTATCGACGGGACGCGCCATCGCCTGTAGCGTCAGCTTCCAATCCTCTGTCTTCTTCATCCTCATAAGTCGGTTTAGGATCGTCTCAAGTCGAGTTATAAATTCTAGGGTGGGTATTTGCTTTTAAACGAGTTACTGGAGCGTAGCGCTATTGACAACTGACCCAATCAGAATAGTATCAGGCACAGTCAGTTTAGCTTGGGCTTGGCTTTGCTTAGATGCTCGAGCCTGCCTGTAAGGAGCGTTTACTCTTCTGATTTGATCCCTAAAGCTGCCCGAAGAAATGAGATGAGGAAACGATGATGCCAGGTGTCGTCTAGCCTGGTGGCGAGAAACGAGAGTAGTCACACTGTATCGTAGAGGTCATCCAATGTTAATGGTTCTGACAATAAAGCAGTAAATTCGAGAGCCTACTCTTGCGTTTATTTTTACATATAGGCGGGAGACGAAACAGCTCCAAGCGACAATAAAAAGCAAAAGCTTTTTGTGGTAATTGCAGAAAACGGAAAAGGCAGAAATGAGAATAATATTAGATTTGACTTAACGGCAAGACATAGTATATTAAATATACCTTCATAATTTCCAGGAAATTCCACGACTGCATGTGTAATTTAGTGGCAATGTATGGCGAAGTTGTGCTGGGCTAATGGCGGCTAATAGTCGTGTAGGGTAGCACAATTGATGGAACGGGTTTCACTGTGCATCGGTCTTGCCATACAGCCTGTATCGAAGTCATCATCTCACATCCAATTGTGTTAGTTCTAATCCTTGACTGCGTTTTGAATGCACAGTGTAAGGGGGGAATGGTTGGAAGGCAGTTCAATGCTGCTGCTGTGTACCGCCCTAGAAGGCGGCCATGCGGTCAGAGCCACGGTTTCAGGTTCACTATCGAGCCAATAAGATACAGCACTAACATTCAGCTCACTGGAATTATTGTTAGCAGAGCGCTTACGAGATTTGGCCCTCTGAGAGCATCAGCGGCTCTGGTGTAATTACTCAGCATGAAGGTTCGATTGCTTGTCGCAGCCAAAATGGACTTAGCGTTATTAGCAGACCAGTGTCCCTGGCTTTATCAGCTTATTTCCCTGGCAGTTTATCCGTACTTGTAGGGGATGTTTCAGGACTTGGTGCAGTTCTGCGGGCGTCCTCGCATTATTGACTACAATTCTCCTTTCAATAGCTAGAGTAGGCCCTGGTGTTGCTAACCCGCCTAGTCTACGGGGTACTCGGGATTGGTGCTGGAGGAGTCCTATGCCTCGGGGTTTACTAGTTTATTTTTCTGGCGGTTCATATGTATGTACCTGCAAGGAATGTTTTCAGGTTGTAAGAGAATGGTGCTACATATCAAGGGGGATAGCCAGGTTTAAACAGTTTTCCTAGGAAGCTTAAATTTCTTAACCTAGCTAACCTGAATATGTGTATAGCCTTCCATTCAGCTTAAACTTTAGCATTAATACTCATCATAGGGGCTGGTGGCATGATTGGGATATCGCAGTCAGGATCAGGAGGGTCCATGGCTTGTATACTTTTTGGTAGCGTAGGCCTACACTAGCAGGATCAACGCTCACTGGCCTGGCTGCTATCGCGGCTGCACTGGAAAATATGGGACCCACTTGACTCGATATTGAACAATTCAGTAGCAACGCAGTACATGTAACTATGGTACACTGTCTAGAATGTGTAAGGATTGGCTTACCGGAGTACTATAGGGTAACTCGGATGTAACCCCCCCAGTCTTCGCTGGCATAAGCTCTAACACATCGTCAGCTGCATAGCTCTCAAAGGGAGCAAAAATCCTGACGAGTGCTCCGGCCTGCAGTCTTTGTCCCTGTCCACACCGCCTGGCTCGTCATTCTGAAGGCAGGACGTGGCCTGTGTCTCCTTGTTCTCCAAACTAATCGGCATATTTGCGAGTGCTGGGAAAGAGCAGTCTTTTGCCGGGACCGGTGACACAAGGGGTTACGAAATATTTCGCGTTTGACGAAAAGACCGGGGACAGAATTATAAAGACTAGCTTCCTCATAAATAAGTACGGGCTCTACTTGTACGTAATGCAGTTTCTGATTTGGTAAATCTGCTCACTGTTGGTCGGCCTCCCGCATGTGTCGGAAAGCCTAAAGGTACACGTCACTCCGAGTGGCGTCAGTATGATATAATATGAAGTTTATTCTGCCTACGTGTCACGGCCTGGTCACCTGACAGGGCTTAAAAGAGCTGTTGTGTGCCACAGTAATTGCAACCAATGCGATTATTGACCAATCTTTTGCCCTATGGTACAGCGGTCTAGCACAACCGTTACAGTATTACTCTAGCTTGTGAGGTTGATCGCAATAGTTATGCAGCAATAGTGAGATTAATAGCTAAGTATTACGGTCGAGTTTACTGGAGATACATGCTATACGACGTTCATCTATATAGGCAGGGGAGTCTCGAAATAAACGCAAAACAAGAATCCATAATAGTACCTATAGACATGAAACATTTATATAGAGCTATATACCATTCATTTGAAATAGTAATTAGTCGGTCACGGCCTCTTTTAGTCCGTCCAATGACCAGAATTTCCCACTGTCATCACTGTTGCTGCGATACACGAAACTAAGACAGCGACTTATCGACTTATAAGGAGTGAGTGGTGCCTTGGAATTGTTAGTTTCGATGAACCGCTTTTAATGAATTACTATCCAAAGGGTGATAATTACTCACGTATTGTTGCACTTCCTCCGGACCAAGCTCTGTCTTAACCCAACCAGGGTTCAAAGCCAAAAACACAAATCCCTTATCTTTAAATCTACCATGCCAATATATTAGTAAATGTGATTTTTCACAAAAAAATGAATAAATGCCAAATCCTTGACTTACTCTAGGTGAAATTTAGCGTTCGCCATTGTGACTGCAGCCTTTGTTGCCGAGTATGATGAGAAATGGAGGTTTGGGTTCTTTTCGGTGTAGTTGAGATCGCCCAATATAGAAGAGACGTTAACGACTTTCTTCTCACTCCCTTTCTCAAGCAGTGGAATGAGTGCGATGGTGAAAAAGACAAGTCCCAGAACATTAATCTTGAACTATCGTCAGTTGCAATCAGCATTTATTCTTCCAAAGGTGGTAGGTCAAAGCCAAACCTGGTCTTCCCACTCCTTAACTGTAGACTTTGATATGCCAGTCACAGGTTCTGCTCCGGTACCCGCCATAACGCCAGCATTGCTCGAGAAAAATTAGCTGCGCGTTCAACGATGGACAATTGGACGACGGTATGACTTACTTGATGAGCCAGTCGACCTTTCCACCCCCAACTTTGGAAATATTTTCAACAACTCTCTGTAATGTCATTTAGTCATGGAGCGGGGAAAGGTCCCGCAAGGAACCGGGCGTACCGGAAACGAATCAAAGTCGCTGACATCTCCTTTGACTGCAACGACTTGTGGTCCAAGAAGGGGCTTCAGCCTCTCAGCAGTATCCGGATTACGGACAAGAGCAATGACAAAATTCTCTGAATTTTGACTGAGTTGTTCGACCCATTCAAGCTAATTCATAGTATTAAGGATAGGTCATGAGTGAATTTTGGAATCAACTCACACCAAGGCCTCTCGAGGCACCGGTTACAACAATGACCCGTTTCGATTCAGATGCCATTAGGAATGTGGATAAATCGAATATGCGTGTGTATGTGAACAGAAGATTGCAAGTAATCTGAGGATTTGGAATTTTCCTTGATGAGTAGAAGAACTGAACAAGTTGCATTCATCCATTTATTTATTCTTTAATATACCTGAAATCGTGCAAGGCTCGGCTTTGGCATATCAGTAATCCATTATATGCCATGACGTGATCGGCATGATTTGATTGAGTGATTTCATTATGAATACGTGCAAAGCACCACTCCGCCGGAGAGATGAGCAAATAATATTAATCGGAGCCAGGCCTAAGATGTGTGGGGCGACGACCCCCGCCTTTCCTGCGGCGCACTAATGCAGACCATTATCCGGATCCGGTAATTCTTTCTGATGGTAACTAGCGCCTTCACGTAGAGCATTTTCTGAATTCGGCAATTTGCGAACCCGGCATCGTCGGCAGTTATACGGTGATTACGAAAATTAGAATCATACAAGTAAACGGGACTTAGAGCTTGTTTCCATGTGATTCAGCTTCTATGATTTGGCATACTTTTCCTTTCGCCTGCATTTGTAATCGTAGTCGCTTAATCATGGCCCGTCTTTGTCGTGCTCGTTTATTTACACAGCGCGACAGCAAGACGTGTGGCATATGCGGATATAAAATCTTGATATAACCCAAGCTTTTAAAAATTTCAGAGTCTTTTGTATAGATTCATATCACACTATTCTATTGAGATCCACACTCTGTATAGCAATTCGGTTGCATATCGTTACAAAGTTCACATCCATATGTTCGAAGCAAAACATGTTTGTCCTTATAGGTAATGGTCTAAGAATTGCCTTGTGACAGTAGTAAAGCTAATAAAGGTCTAGGCTCAACTGGTGGCATTGGCCGCTCTGCCCTTCAGACAATCTTGGATAAAAAACTCATTCCGGTTTCGCAACTTCGGCTCTCGTCTTACAACACATCCGCCATACCTGCCAGAATTGTGAATACGGGCGTTAAGATTCGCAAGGGCAACCTTTACGAACTATCAACATTAGAGGAATCTTATTCTGGTGCTGACATCTTATTCCTTGTGTCATTCCCATCAATAGGCGAGGAACGCTTTACCTTACATCGCAATGCTATCGACACAGCTAAGGCAGTCAGCATCCGCCATATAATCTATACTTCACTCTTATTCTGCAGTAATGCAGAAGGAACTTCTAGTATTATATAAGTTGCTTAAGCTTATCTTCAGACTGAGTCTTACTTAAAAGTAAGTGGACTTATATATATAATCCTTTATATAGTATTCTATATATATTTCTAGAATAACTTTATTAGTTTTTTAAATTTAAGTGGTAACTTTAAGGCTACTTTAAAGTAGAGTTGTATACTAATATTAATTAGTTTAGTATAACTTAATATTAATACTAACTAGTATTTAAAAATTAATAGTAATACTAACTAATTTAGTATTTATTAATACTAATATTAATATTAATTTTCTTAGTATTAATATTAGTATACTAATAGAAATAAAATATTAATTAATATTAATATTAAAATTCTTTTAGTATATTAAATACTAATTAATTAGTATTTACTAATATTAATGCTAATTAATATTAAGCTTTAATATTAAAATACTAATTAATACTAATAGTATTAATATATACTAATTAATAACTAATTAGTATATATTAGTATAAAGATAAATAAAGATATTAAAGCTTAGAGATTATTAAAAGAATATAAGATAGTAGAAAAATAGAATAAATTATAAATAAAGAAATATTTTTATAAAGGATATAGAGATAAAAGATAATATAGAAGATAATAGATAATAGTATATAAAATAGTATAATATAATATATATTAATAGTGTATATAAATAAATAAAAAAGAAATAAACTCTAAAGGAAGCTCTTTTTTTATAGATATATTTAGCCAGTAAATATATAGGTATTAAAATAGAGATAATACTATTAAAAAGCCTAAAACTTCAGCTTTAAAATAGTAGTAAATATATCTCCTTAAGTTCTCTAATTACTAAATGATTCTAATTTTATATTATAGAGAAATTAAAAGTAATTACTTATAAATTAAAATACTTTTTAATAAGAAAATTTAATATTTAAATTTACTGTATTCTTATTATATATATTATAATTACTAAGATTTAAATTTAAGTTTTAAGCTGCTTTTTTTCTATCTATTAGAATTCTATTTAACTTTTTCACTTTATAGCTATTTTAATTTTTATATTTAAAGTTATAAATTTAATAACTTAACTTTTAAAATACCTTAAAGTTATTAACTGTAAATAGTAAAATTAAAGTTAGAAAAGTTAAATAAAAGCTTAAAGTAAAGATTAATATATAATAATCTTATTATTTAGCTACTATTTCTTCTATTACTAGATATAATACTAACTATTTATCTTTATTATTTAAAAATACTATATAGCTTTAATCTATCTAATAATATTAAGTAAAGCTAAAAAAAAATAAAAAATTAAAATATTTAATTTTTAAGTGTAAATAAATTAATAAGCTGAATTAAATAGATTAATTATATAGTATAAATAGTATTATTAATACTGTATTTTAATATTATATTATAAGATTTTATTTAGAATATTTAAGCTTATATTTAAGTTTAAATACTAACTTTAAGAAGTTATATATATATATATTTATATATTTATTAGACTTTAATAGAAATTAAGTTAATAAAATTATTTAAAATCTTATATAAATCTTATAAAATATTATTTAGATATAGAAATTTATATATATTTTCTTTATTTAGTTTTTATTTAGTTTTTTTTTTAGTTTTACTTAATATTATTAAATAGATTAAAGCTATATAGTATTTTTAAATAATAAAGATAAATAGTTAGTACTATATTTAGTAATAGAAGAAATAGTAGCTAAATAATAAGATTATTATATACTAGTTTTTACTTTAAGCTTTAATTTAACTCTTTTAATTTTAACTTTTTTAACTTTAATTTTACTATTTACAGTTTATAATCTTACTATCTATAGGTAATAAATAACTTTCTCTTAATAAGAAAACCTAATATTTAAATTTACTGTATTTTTATTATATATATTATAATTACTAAAGCTTAAATTTAAGTTTTAAGCTGCTTTTTTTCTATTTACTAAAATTCTATTTAATCTTTTTACTAAGCTATAGCTATTTTAATTTTAATATTTAAAGTTATAAATTTAATAACTTAATCTTTTAAAATGCCTTAAGATTCCTAATATCTATATTAACTTAAATTATCTAAATTTACTCTTTAGTTAGTACTTTAGCTAGCTATTATCTATACTACCTCTATATAATATAAAAGCTCTTTAAACTAAAGGTTAAATATCTTTCTGCTAATACTATTAATAAAGTTTTTTTTCTTTTAAATTAGCCTTTTAATTTTAAAAGCTTTAGCTAATATTAATAGAGTAGCCTTCTCTATTTAGATGAATAATAAATTAATATAAGTAATTTAATTTCTCTATAAATCTAATTTATTAGTATTATCTAGAAAGAGATTATAGCTGAAAATAGCTAATATAATCTTCTATTAAATATTTAGTAAATAAATTCTATTTAAAGAGAATCTTAATAAATTAAAAAGTCTATAGCTTTAAAGAAATTAATAATATATAGAGTATTTTATTTTCTCTATTTTATTTTTAATATTATATTAATACTTAATATTGTATAGATATAAAAGATAATTAATATATTTTAGGTTTCTATTAGTATTAAATTATAAAATTTAGCAGATAATTAAAATAGCTATAATACAAATTAAAGAAATTAAATAATTATTAAAAGAGATATTAGCTTTTTAATAATAAAAGATATCTTTCTTATATTTTATTACTTAAAATAAAATTACTATTTTAAGATTATTATCTATAAATAGTAAAGTTATTAACTATAGATAGTAAGATTATTAACTGTAAATAGTAAAGTTAAAATTAAAAAGAATTAAATTAAAGCTTAAAATAAAAATCAGTATATAATAATCTTATTATTTAGCTACTATTTCTTTTATTACTAAATATAATACTAACTATTTATCTCTATTATATAAAAATACTATATAGCTTTAATCTATTTAATAATATTAAATAAAGTTAAAAAGAAAAAACTAAATATATTAAAAGAAAGTTTTTTTTTATATAAAGATTACTATATATTAAGCTTAAAAAATATATATCTATATTATATATATATTAAGTATATTCTTTTTATTTACTTTATTTTTATTTCTATTAATTCTCCTTTAAAGCTATAATTTTAAAATTAAAAAAGAAAACTTAAAAAAAGTAAGTTACAAGCTATTTATAATTTTTTTATATAAATATTAATACTTTAATTAAAAAGATACCTTTTAAATTTAAAAAGTAGAAATTTTTTTAACTTTAATTTAAAAAACTTTTAATTTCTTATTTTTTTTATCTTTTTTTCTTAAGATATAGCTTATAATAAAATATTTTATTTTTTAATAAAAAATAACTTATTTTTTAAAGCTATAAACTTTAAGTTTTTTTTAAGAGCTTTTAAACTATTATAATAAGTAAAAATCTCGTTATTACTTAAGTTATTTTTTATTAATTATTTCTAATATTAAGTTTATTATTAATAGAAATAAAATTAAAGATATTTTTTTAAATACTTTTAATTTTAGCTTATTAAAGTTAAATTCTTAACTAGTAAATAATATATTAAGCTTAAAGATATTTTCTCTACCTTTTATTATATAGACTATTAGTAATTAAATTTTCTATTTAGAAATTATTTTTATTTATATAAATAAAGAGTCTTTCTTATATTATTAGCTTATAGATAAACCTTTTAAAGCTATTTTTTTAACTTTTATATTATATATTAAATATATTAATATTATTAAAGCTTTTAAAAGCTTAACTAAAACCTATATTAAAATATATATTTCTAGTGAAATTTTAAAAGCTATAAAAATATATTTTAATATATAAATTTAAAATATTTTTAAATAAAGTATTTTTAACTTTAAATAATTCTTTTTTTATTAATAAGCTATAATATTACTAGAGATAATATATAAAATAATAATATTCTTTTAAAGTTTTTTAAAAAAGAATATTTTAATTCTTTAAAAAGAAAGTATATAAGAGATATTTATTATATAGTATATATTATTAACTTAATAGTATAAGATATTTTAAGAGATTATATTTTCTTTTTATCTTTAAAAATTATTATTTAATTATATAAATAATAAAGTTATTTATTTAAATATAAATAATTTAAAGATTAAAAAAGAGAAATTAAAAGAAATTCTTTTTTTTAATAAGTATAATATATCTTTTTTATAAGACTATTATTAATTTATAAATTTTTTTAAATTTTATAAGTTAAACTAAAAAACTTATAACTATTTTAAAATATACTTAAAAGTTTAAATAGCTATTAAAAAAAGATATTTTAAAATATAAAAAAGTAAATTTATTATAGTTTAATAAAACTATAATTTCTTTAAATATAGAGTTTTTTTTTTAATAAGATATTTTAAGTTAATTTTTAATTAATAGATAATTCTACTTATTAAAATTCTACTTATTATATATTTAATATTCTTTTAAAACTAAAAGAGCTACTTATTTATATTTTTAAAAATACTTTTAATTTAAAATATAAAAAGCTTTTACTAGAGGCATCCAACTCTTAGCCCTTATAGCCTTATCCTTAAGCTTCTAAAAGTCTACCTTCTACACAGATAGTATTAACAGTAAACTTAAGTCGAAAGTAACTCAGACCCACATCAACCTCCCTATCCTCATACAGAAAGACAACTACTAATACTTAGATATTAGTAACTACAGCAAATATTAGAGGCATATATATCTTATATACATACACACAAGCCATACAGCTACCTGCCGCTACATCTACATATCATCAGTACATCAAACCCAACTCGGGAATAGAAAACTTACTGGCTTAGTCTCTACAGAAACCCGCCGAGCCGTCCTTATACATCCGCGTGACACATACGGAACAGAGGGTAGAGCGCACCGGCCCTAACCCCCCGGGGGTGTCCTCCTCGACCCTCCTCCTCTTCTTCGCCTACAGATAGATTAGCTGTCAGGACCCCAGCGGACCCGGCACGAAACCATACTGGAGTCTCCAGCGTCGTCATCGTTATCTTCTTTGTCGTCGTCTAATAAGTTAGCTACAGTACGGATAACCGCAGCGGGCGCACAGCAGGAACATACTGTTATTATTATTATTATTATTGCTGCTACTATCCTTACTATAGGAAGTTAGAGACTGTACTGTAAGCTGAAGGCAGGAAATACTAACTTGTCGATAAAATCCTATTAATATAATAAGGTTAGCGATATAAACCCAGATTGGAAATACTGCTGGTGCAGCGGGAAGAGGGGGTAGAGGTTAACTTATAAGGCTCTAAAGAAGGAAGGAAAAGAGAAGGCTGTAACAGCTAGAGCGCAAGATTTAAATACCTTCTCGAGCAGTTAATAACAGCCGGAATGTTAACAGCTAGCTGGTACTGGGCCCTACTTTTACAGCTGCAGGCAGCTAGCAGACCATTCTGATACGCTGGACTTATACTGGAATATATAACCTACTTGCGGCAGCTATAAATAACTAATAATAATAATAATATGCAGTAGGATTAGATAATATGCCTTACTTAACTGTATGTAGCTCTTACTGTATATAGATTAATCTGAATATTTAGGTTATATAGGATAATTTTAGTTCTAGTAGAAGAATTACTTTTTTTAATTTATATAATATTAATAGGGCTCTAACTTAAGCTTAAGATATAGAATAGGGGTTTTCTTTTAGTTACTATAGTTTTTTCTTTATTTCTATAGTATAAAAGTACTATTTATTTTTAATTAAATCTATAGAGTATAAATAAATTAAATTAATTATAAAAAGCTTTTTTTTTTCTAGTTTTAATTAAATTAAATGAAAAAAGTTAAAATAATTTTTTTTAGTTTTTTTAAAACTTTTTATTAAATTATAAGAGTAGATTTATATAACTTTTTAAAAGATATTATTTTATATATATTATATATATAATAAGTTTAAATAGTTATATATTTCTTTTTTTTTAAAATTAAAAGTTTTTTAAAAGTAAGTTTTTTAAATTATATTAATAGTTTTTTTACTAACTATTAACAAAATTATTTTTACTATAATTTTAAAATAGCTACAAAATCTAACTTAAATAAACTAAAAAGATATTTTTTTAAAAAGCTTTTTAAATCTATTTTAAAAGATTATAAATCTTATTTTATAAGTATTATTTTAAATTCTAAATTTAAAATAAATTACTTTAAAAATAGTAACTTATTTACTTATTATAAAGATATTAATAAAGATATTTTAAATATTTTAAAAAAGAATTTTTAAAATATTTATTTCTATTTTAACTTTAAAAGTTATTTAATTAATTAATAATATAAAATTAAAAATAAGAAATTTTAAGTTTTAATTTCTATTAATTTAAAAAAATCAAAAAAGATTATTTATATTTATAAAAATAATAATTTTAATTTTAAAAAAGATTTATATATTAAATTTAAAAAAAAGAATATACTTTTTATTTAAATAAGAGTTTATTAAATAAAAATATTAATAATATTACTATTTTTCTTTTTCTTTTTCTATTTACTAATTATAATTATTAATTAATTTTTTAAAATACTAAAAATTATATTTTAAAAGATTTTCTATTTTAAGTATTTTAATTAAATACCTTTTAGCTATTCTAACTACTTTTATATCTATAGAAAGTACTTTTTCTATTAGTAATAATATTATTATTAAATTTAAAAGTAGCTAAAAAAGATTTTTTTATTTAAAACCTAAAATAAAAATAATATTAAGAAAATTAAAAAGAATTTAAAAGAAGATAAGCTAGAGACTTAAAGCTAAAAAAAGCTAGAATATTTATATTATAATAGAAACTTTAATATTATTTAAATTTCCTTTATTTAGCTAGCTTTTACCTTTTATATAATATGTTTTTATTTATAAAAATTATTACTTTAACTTTTAATCTTATATAATTAAGTCTTAAAAAACTAAATATTAAGCTATATAAAAATAGAGTATATTTTGGTTTTTTTATAAGTTTTTAATAATATTTTCTTTATATTTAATATCTTTATATATAAGAAGTTTCTATTTATAGATATTTCTTTATATTTTTTTTATTTTTAAATTTCTAACCTTTAAAATCTTATATTTAATTTCTAAAAGCTTATACTTTATTTATAGCTATTTATAGCTATTATAAAGATTTTCCCTATACTTAATTTCTTTATATATAGTAAGTTTCTATATTTAGAAAATTCTCTTTTACTATTATTTTATTTTTTAATAAGATTAATAAGCTATTATAAAAGCTAATTTAATAAAAAAGTTAATATTAATATTTTTATAATTAATTAATAAAGTTCTATTTTTAGAAATATTTCTTTATATCTTTTTATTTAATCTTTCTTTAAGTAAATTTACTACTTTTTTTTATAAAATATTTTAATTTCTCTACTTTACTTAATTCTTAAGTTATAATAATAAAAATAAAAATAATAAAAAGCTCTCTTTTTATAGTATTTAATACTATAAATATAGTAATTATACTATTTATTCTTATTTAACTGTTCTTTATGAAAACTTTATTATATAGTAAGTAAGTAATATTAATTAGTAACTAATTAGTTACTATTAGTATCTTTAGTAATATTAATACTAATACTAATAATACTAACTTTAATATAAATACTAATTAGTATTTTAATATTAATACTAATACTAATACTATTAGTACTAATTTTAATATTAATACTAATTAGTATTTTAATATTAATATTAATACTAATACTACTAATACTAATTTTAATACTAATACTAATTAGTATTCTAATATTAATACTAATACTAATACTATTAGTACTAACTTTAATACTAATACTAATTAGTATCTCAACCTCTATACTAATACTAACTAATACTAGCTAGTATTAGTATTAGTATTAGTATTAGTAAATACTAGTAGTATTTTTGCCAACCCTGCAGTTTTCCCTAGGAATTTCTTTCTCTCCTCGTAAACAATCATTTTGCCTAAGTCGCACTCGACCTCGTTCGTGCTCTTGTCCCGTCACAGGTAGCGGCTAAGGAGGGACACGAGGGTGTGGTCAAGCTGCTGCTTGCTATCGAAGGTGTCGATGTGAACCCGAAGGATGGCTATGGTTGGACGCCGCTATGGTGGGCCGCCGCGAACGGGCCTGAGGCTGTTGTCAAGCTGCTGCTCGACACCGGCAAGGCCGACCCGGACGCCAAGGATGGAGACGGACGGACACCGTTGTGGTGTGCCGCCGCGAACGGGCATGAGGCCGTTGTCAAGCATAATAGAGAAGATAAACATCACATGTTAAGCACTGTTCTCTAACTACATCCTAGCCTGGCCGTCTAGGTTAACCACGTAGCTTCAATGTTCCTAATTCCCTGCCAACGTCGTAGTGCTCATGCTTGAGAAACCACAGGCACGTGTCCTCGACCCGTTCTTCCACTCGGTCTTTATACCACTCGTATGTGGCGTCCCTGCCGCCGATTGTGAGGCGGAACAGCTGGTGACACTTTTGTTCTTCTTTGGACAGCCTCTCCTTGGCTAGATCTTTCTAAGCCTGGAGCCGCTCCTTTGTAATATTCCGGTGCTCGTTTGCAACTTCTTAGAGGCCTGTATATAGGATTAACATATATTAGTAGCATAATTCTAAGCCTTAAAATTACTAAATAGAATATTACTAATCTTCTTTTTAGCTTTAACTCTATTTAAAGCTATCAAAGAGAGAAGATCCTTTATATATATAGTAGCTACTATTATTATATAGTTCTACTACTTCTTATTCTTATAGAAATCTAAGTAGTTATATATACTGCAGATAACTAGATAAGAAAAGTAGTTTATTAACTCCGCCGCTTCTATTTTAAAGTATAGAATATTTTCTTCCGCAGTAAGCTTATCCCTGACTGAAGCATCCTTCATCAGCTGGTTTCCCGAGGCAATAACGCCGTAATGGATTGTCGGATTATCCTCGTCCTGAGTCCGTTCGGATCGCAGTATCAGCTTTGATAGATCACTGCCACAGGCTGCCACGCAGCTTGAGTCGTCATCTACAGGATGCACGACTTCGGACTAATACAGCCTGTCACTGTTTGGGCCTGGCCGGCTGTACTTCTTCCGGCGGATAGCTGTGCAAACATGGCGTTGGGTGAGGACATGCCTACAGACCAATCGGCGATCGGGATTCGACCTACCTCCGTTGAGATGCGGCTCGCATCACATGCCCGGCCGCTGGCTGGAGTTTATACAAAACCCTCGTCACGACCCAAGACTTGCTTCCATTTCTCTGATACCTGGGTTCGTTCCTTTAGCAGGTCAAAGGCGCTATGCCCTGCTTATCAGCTGAGTCACCCTTCTTTTCTAGCTATAGAAGCATCAACGGCCACTATCAGTAGCCATCGTCAGATAAGTGTGAGAATCCGCTCTGTCGACTCCTTCTCCATACCCAGTTGCTTCCCCAGTCCATCATCTGCAGTGCAGGTGACCGGCATATCTTGGGCTTCTCCTGCGTAACATCACCCTCAAATCCAAAGCCATGCGTATTTTCTCCCGAGTATCCCGGCACCAGACCGAATCCGACCTTCAAGTTCTTGTTATCCTTCTCCTGATCCCACCGCACTCGGTTGAGGCTCTGTCCTCTCGTCGCCGCCACAATGGACGAAAACTTTGTGTCGCGCATCGAACCGAGTTCGCGGATGGCCATCACACCATCAACGACGGCACCTATCGCCATGACGATGGAGACTGAATAGACGATCCACAGTTCGGCGGAGTGATACTTGTAGGAGTTGATGAGTCGTTGACGTCTGCAAGGATAAAGAGTATCGTTGCCTCCTTTCGAGGGTCCGCTGTAACGTGAAGGGTCAGACGCCCACGACACGGAGATGAAGGATGGATGCGACAGCATAGACAGGATGATCTCTTCGTAAAAGTGCTCAACCTGTTCTTGAAAGTCGTCCACGGGCAAGAAATTGGGAACCGTGAAGAGTCTCGTCGACAAGAGATCGGTGTTGACCATGTAATACGGCATGGTGATGGTTCCATTGAGGAAACTGCGCATCTGTTTGCCCATGGAGTGGTATGCTGCAATGCGGCGATACTTGGCCACATCGCGAGCAAGGACGAAATTGCTCGCGGGGGTCGCCGTGACATTGTCCCAGGTTCCGTCTGTCGTATCCTTCTTGCCACGTATGAACCTCGTGTCGATGACCTTACCCAGGTCCTTCTTCTTCTTAATCTCGTACGCTTGGATACCGTTGGTGTAATTAAGTTCCGCAGTATAGTTCATCTCGTGGTGCTCGCATCCAAAGATGATGGGCGTGTATGCCTCGTCCCATCCCTTGTCGGTTCTGTTGGCTGGCTGCAGCTTGCTAAGGTCCTTGACGGTGGCGTACCCAACCCAGACGATCGGTTCGGTCTTCAAAGCTCCAAGAAGCTTCGGGTACGGTTTCTTCATCGTTGGGACTCCAGAAGGGCCCGTATCAGTCTCCTGGGCTGGATACTCGCCCTCGTCCGTGACGGCAAAGTACGAATAATTGCCTTTTGGTAAAATCGCACTGGTGTTGAATCGTGGTAATGATCCTGAGAGCTTCTTGACTTTGGAATCAACTCCTTTGGCCACTTCTGTGCACATGTATCCGGGCGCGATGAAACTGATCTCGTACGAGCAATTCCACCCCTTGCTGCAGATCTCTGTGGCTACATCATTTCTCGTGACTGGCTTGCCCCAGAACACGGCCTTGTTGGCAAGAGTCTTCATCATGCTGCTGCTGTCAGTCCAGTAGTCGAACGAATCCGGATCGCCGGGTACCGGAGGGCTCATTGTGGTGTTCCAAAGGGAAACGGAATTTTCGTAAATGTCATCCACCCGAATTCCATCCCGCCAGTCCATAGTCTCCTCGTGCGAAAAATTGAGAGTGCGAATCTCGGGGCAAGTCGTATTCTCGACCTGCCATTTAGGCACGACAGTGAGCGTTTCCGACGTCAGAATGACAATAAGCGGGGTGCACCAAATGTAAACCGCCAGCAACATGGCCAACTTTGCGCGCTTCACTGCCTCCCAATTAAACAGCGCCGACAGATTTTCAGCGGCGGCAAAAAGAGAATCGACGGCTCCGAGACTGAGAATCTCGTGACGGACCATCATCCAAGCCCTTTGGCGAAATGCCAAGATGGCGGCAGTGACCAAACTCGCCTTTGCAAGGCAAGCAAGGGCCGTTCCGTAACGGAGCTTGCGCATTTGGTCGTGCGCGGGCTTCCCATCGAGACCAGCGTAAAAGAGGTGATGGCCGATGGCAAACATGATGCCGCAGAAAAGGAAGAAACCCATTGTCCAGCTCTGCGTCCATGATTTTTGATACCATTTGTACACGTGCAGGAAGAAGTTCTTCCTATTCGGTGGGTAGACGCCGCGCGGGCGAGGGCTTGTTTCCTGCACGAAAGGACCCGGGCTCGGTGTCTGAGGGAACGGATCCCAGGCCGTCACTGTTGGTTGAGGATCATATTTGGTGTCGGAAGGATGGCCCTGCACCCGAGGGAAATAGCCCGGAGTAGGGGGGTTGGAGGAAGTGCTCGCATAGCCAGGCGCTGCGTATGTGTGGCCCGCAATACCGAGGCCAGCCGTATTCGAGGTTGAAGGTGCTCGGTTGAAGACGAGTTGTGGTGTTTCGGGTGAGGTTGGTGGTGAAATGACGTCGGCAGGATTATAGGAGGCGGCGGGCGGAGGAGGTTGATGGCGACCGACCTCTCTGGCCGACCTCCAGTCAGCGCCTAGATTAGGACTCTGATGCTCCATTGCCGGCCGGGGGGATGTAAAGCGGAACGTCTGCAATGATCGACCAGCGTTCCACGAACCAAGGTAGAAGACGGTCGATATCGGATATGGCAGGACGTTGGTGGAATCGCAGCTGAGAGGGTGATCAACAACTTCAAAACGGTCCCCGGGGCCAAGAAGGAGAAAGACGGCGACTGTCACAGTAAGGATGGTGAATAAGGCTGGCCTTGCCCCTCATTCTAAATTCTTGCTGTATGTAACTCTTCATACAAGTACCCTTGCCGTCCAACTATTTCCTGACGGCGCAGAAGCCACGGGCCTATAGCCTCGGGTCCAGACCCTTCTCAGCCGCTTCAGCCCTAGCAGGAGCTTGAGCGGGCTGGTAGGTGTTGCGACATGGGGGAAGCTGAGGTGTCATGGACTTCTTGTGGGTGGACCAGCGGCGAACAGCATGGCTGAGACGAACAAGCCAATCACCAACGGTCAGCAGAGCCCGAAAGACGCGACGGAGAGCGGGTGCCAGACTTCTTTGGTTGGTTGGCGGCAAAGAGTCTGCCGTTAGCAATTGGCTGACGAGACTTTTCCTCTCTGAGGACGGGTACGGATCGGACTTGAGCGAATTGAAAAGCCAAGAGTATGCCCTGGTAGGTTCTCTCCCCCTACGATACAGAGGGCCAGGATGTGTTGGACGAGAAACGCGGAGTTGGGGGCTGTATTTTGAGAGCGAGATCGCCGACCACTTTGCAGAGGAGATCACCGAGACAAGGTTCTATAAACCAGACCATCCTCGCTGCAGTTTCTCTTTCGTTTCTCTCTCTCGGGGATCCCACAGCATACGTACAGTACATGGATTGTGTGCATGCTCCGTACTTCTGCAGGCGTGCCATGGGTGGCCTCCATTATTGCGCAGCCCCCCCCCCCCCCCGGTGTCTCAATCTAAAATGCGGTGGCTGAAGGATGACTAGTTCATTTTGCCCACGTAAAAAACCCTTCCCATTTTCAGCCCTGGTCCTCGGAAAAAGCTACGTGTTGAGCTGCCTTGTCCAGCTCGATATAGCGTGGTAGCGAGTACGCCTAGCACCAATGGTGCAGCCACCAAAGGAAATCCATGATTCAACAAACCCTCATCTTTGTTTGGTGGCGTAGGCTTCTCTAGAATCGAGACCGCTCGCTCGCAAGGACCGTGTGATACGCCTCCCGCATGAAGGGGGGGTTCCGGAGCCTTTCTCCAGATTCCGACCAGCGAGCGGGTACCAAAATGCCAGAGATGCCACCTCCCGTCCTCAACTGAAAAGTGGCCTCTTGTGGACCATGACACGTCCTTTTTATTAGTTCGGTAACTGCTTGCTCAGCTGGCGGCATATTGTGACTAGCAATCTATCCCACTATCCCCTTCCCGAACCCCTGGAGGCCTCGGCCGGTCCTAAAAATAACTGCGTTCCCAAAATAGACATCTTGAGTAGAAATCAATGACTTCTAGTGGACGAACCAGACTAGGCTGAATTCATGTTGCATCTTGTGAAGCGTGTTGGCTCGGCTTGTCGGATCTATTATTGCTGATATTTCGAAAGGCAGGATATTGGAAGAAAAGCTAGCGTAACCCTCAAGTTGATATCGGCAACGATCCTGGAGTCTTCAGATGAGGTAGTTCACATCTGTGCTCATCTTACCGATACCGCAGAATGGGCTGCTAGATCGGGTTGCTTATTCGACATGCGCCAGATCGTGAGCACGCAACCAAGGAGAAAGCCACAGTAGACTACATACAAAATGTAGTAATTATACATGCACATACCCCTCGATGAGGGAACCTAATATTTGAATTTACTGCATTTTCGTTGTGCACGTCACAATTGCCAAGGCCCAAGTTTGAGTTTCAAGCTGCTTTTTTTTCCATCTGCCGGAATCCTGTCTAACTTTTTCGTCCTGCAGCCATTCTAACCTTGATGTCTAGAGTCACAAATCCAACGACCCAACCTCCAGGTTACTATCTCAAGGTTGTTACCTACAGACAGCAAGGTCGTTGACTGCAGACAGAAAGGTCGTTGACTGCAGACAGCAGGGTTGAAGTCAGAAGGGTTGAAGTCAGAAGGGTTGAATTGAAGCTTAAGGCAAAGACTAGTGTGCAACAACCTTATTGTTCAGCTACTGTCTCTTCTGTTGCTGGGTGTAGCACTAACTGTTTGTCTCTATTGTTTGAAAATACTGTATGGCTTTGATCTATCTGATGATATTGAGTAGAGCTAAAAAAAAAAACCAAATACATGCACATACAATCCATCCCCCGAGCTTGCTGTGGTCGAGGCCCTGCATCCGCCGATCTAGACTCCAAGCCCTACCAACCGACCGGGTCCCCTAAAAGTTCAAAGTCACTCTGTGGCTGCTGCTCTAATCACCCACTAGCAATTCAGCCCTCGCCTATACTTACCCATTTCATCCTTGATGCCACAGCCACAATTCTCGCCCGCCATAATACGTCTTGCCAGAGCTAAAACTCGTTGAATGACGAAAAGGTTGACTTGAAAGTTTGTTATTGTGGCATACAACACGAAATAATGTAACCATCCCAATCCTAGTGAAGCGGTTGGAAGTGCCCTCAGTAGCCAACCCCAAAATCGGTGGCCCCCTCCCAGATGCTACCACGCTCTGTCGTTGGCGAGTCTCTCAGCCTCGTCAGAGGCTGCGACCATTCCCAGGAGACAAGAGCGATCCCAAACTAGCAGTAGGGCAAAAGGGAAGAAAAGCATCTAATGAGACGGTTATCGATTTGCCCCGCAGAAAAAAGATGGTGGCAAGGCATCGAAAATCGGGTGCGGAACAGTGTGAGGGTCGGTCTGATGGACACGGAATGACAGTACACAGCTCGTAAGGCGCGAATTCTGGTCCGCAATGCTGAACCCCACCGCAAACCGATATTTCCATTTTGCTACCGCTGCGATGATATTCATTCTTGCGCTTTGGGTCTAGCAGCAGGTCCATCCTCTGCTGTTGCGATAATCCCTCGCTACGACTGGTTGTAGACACGTGATATCTGGCCCCCTTTGTGCACAGAATATAGATGTTTGCGCTGATACATGGCCCTGTCTCGGTAGATTTCACATGCAGAAAATCCAAGAGACGGCCGACACGAGAAAGTCAACTCCAGCCCTCCTGCGAGCACATGCAAACTTCCCAATGCATCTCCTGTAGCTAATTGGCAACCTGGCATCACTTACCACATGACAATCTGTGGTGGGTAACACAACTGAGAAGCCAGCTAATACGGAGACAGGTGTGCGTCACGAGAGGCATCAGCAAACGTTCATCAAGCAACTTTACGAGCAACTGGTATGTGATGGATCCGATACGGCCAATTCGATCCGAGCCTTAGTTTTCAATACGATGTGGATCCCGAATCTGTTGATTGTATTGATCTAGGATGCCTCCGGCCCCCTCTTTTCCTGTGAGGGGTTTCCGGTCAATCTCACACCTTGTGACTAAGATGTTGGATACGCGGTGTGTCTTTAGTAAAGATTAGGGATAGCCAGATAAATGGGCGTGTACATGGCGTGTGAATGGCGTGTGACTGCTATAGCAATAGGTATCCTTCTAGCTACTTCAGCATAAAGGATGTACAGGGACTCAGAGCGGGGACCTGACGCAATCAAGAACATACACACACCCAATCAGACGCCTCACAGAATCTGGGCTCGTGACAGAGTCAGGTCTTTCGCCATGAGATTAAGGTTCGGGTGGTTAGCGTTGCGGCTGAGACCCATATCAGTCACGGCCAATATGATTGGATGCTGGCCTTGCAGGTCTGTCTTGTTCAGAATTTTCGCTCCCGCAGTTGCATCACAACCTCAGAAATCTGAGGAGCCAAGCCGCGCAGAAGCGGCGGACAGAGCACAGCCTTTGAGGCTCCGTCAGGTGCTGAAAGCCGCCGGTAAGGAACCGACTCGAGATGGAAGAATCTTCTTTAGCTTCCCCCAGATTACAGAGCCGGATGTGCGGCTATTTACGGCGATATGTTTTGATGGCGGATGAGGCACAGCCAACGCGCCCACCCGACAAGAGGAGAGAATGGGGACTGAAAGAGTGAAGGGCAGGAGGGTCAAAGGAAACGCGGATGCAGCGTCCGATTGGTCGCAAATTCGAATACTGCAGCAAATAGAAAGGGGATAATTCAATTGATCAAATGAAAAGGAACAAAAATGATAGTCATAATGAGAGCAAAAGGCCAATCAATTCATGTGTATAGGGCGCGTGGGATGGCGGGCGCCTATGGTGACAAATACCCACCGTTCCTCGAAGTTATATTTTTGTTAGCCATCCCTATCTTCCTGCAATCTTGAGTCCTGTTGTAAGGATATAGAGAAATTAATTCTTCATTGGGTTAGGACTGGTCTCCTCACAGCCTATGAGAATAGATTGCTGTATCTTGCCATAAAGCTCCCATCACATCAATTAAAGAGTGCATTTGTTCACTATCTATCACTAAATTTGTCAACTTTTAAAAAATCTCTCAGAACAGCTATCAAGAATGACAGCTGAAGAAAGGCCTATAGTGCCTACTTGGACGGACGTCATGGGCATAACCTGTGTACTTGATCGAATGAACGAGGCCCAAGCTATCGTTGCCGAGAAAGACAAGAGGTACTTCATCGGAATCATAGTGGTCCTAGATCACCGGTGTATACACCCGGTAAGTAGTTGAGATTGCATATTGAAGCTACCACGCATATATCTTATAGCCAGCTCGTCAGAGAGAACTTACTTCGAAGGTGGATCGGTATCTGAAGTCGCACAGAGCTTGTTTTAAGGCACTGCCATGCCTCTTGGACAATGGGGTGGAGATCTGGCAAAACTAACCCCGATTGATTGATTGAGATTTGACTGCTTCTAGATCTTGTAACAGTTGGAGTGTTGGTAGTTTTAGCAAGTTCCGTACTGCGCTTATAGGAAATGGGTGTCGCATATATCCATGTGTCCACGACGACTATACGGAGCGATTATAGATGCTTACTAGCGAGATTGAATTGAATAACAAAGCTATATTTGCCGGTATGTGGATGATGTCTTAGTATATTCCTCAGGGTTCCTTAAGGATTACAGGAGGAAGGTCAGCTGAGTTCTATAGAGATTAATGGATGGTAGCCTCCAGATTGATATCGATAAGTGCGAATTTGAGGTTAAGACTGTTAAGTATTTGGACTTTTTAATTGAGGTAGAGGTTGGTATCTAAGTTAACCCTAAGAAAGTTAAGGCAATTAGGAAATAGGCTATACTAACTTTAGTTAAAGGAGTTTATAGGTTTATTAGCTTTATAAACTTCTATAGGGTTTTTATTTAAGACTTTTTAAATATAGCTTAACTATTAATTAAGTTAATTAAGAAGAATATTAATTTAGATAGAATAACTAATATAAAAAAGTATTTAATAAGCTAAAGAAAATACCTATTATAGCTTTAATTCTTATATATTTTAATTTAAAAAGAGAAATTATAGTTAGGGCTAATTTCTCTAGCTATACTATAAGAGAACTAATATTATAAAAAGATAACTATAGTATTTAAAGCTTTATTACTTACTTATTAAAGAAGTATTTTTCTATTAAAGCTAATTACTCTATTTATAATAAAAAGCTTCTTATTATTATTATATACTACCTTAAAATATAGCAGTTTAACTTATAGATAGTTAAGTATTTTATAGTTCTTATAGACTATAAGAACTTAAGGTATTTTTATTTTAAGAAGTAACTTACTAAAAGATAAATATATTAATTTAAGTATTTTATTAAGTTTAATTTTATTTTAAAGTAAAAGTTAAATAAAAGCTTAAAGTATTTTAATATTTTATTTTATAAAGAGTAAAATCTTTTAGTAGATAGTAGTAATAAATAGTTAAAAACTAAATTTATAAAGATATTTCAGTTTAAATATCTTAAGAGTATATATATTATATTAATAGAAGCTTTAATAAAACCTAAAGAAATTAACTTTAAAAAGAAAGTATAGCTTTTTAAAGATTAAAAACTATAAACTTTATAGTATAAAGCTTAAAAGAATAAACTCTACTAATAACTTATAATATATATAGCTAGAAATAAAAGAAACTTATATATTTATCTTTAAAAAGAGAAAACTATTAATATTATTAAGTATACTATAAATAAATAAGAGTTTTACTTTTATAATTAAGTTTAAATTCTAAATTTAAAACCCCTGTATATAAAGATTATTTAGAATATTTATAACTTCCATATTATTAGATATTTTTAATAAAGATTTTATTTATATTATTCTATTAAAATAGTTATTTTAGCTTAAAGCTATAATAAATATATATTAATTTATAAGAAATTATAAAGTCTATAGTAGAAATATAATTTAAAGAGATATTAAAAAGAGGCTTTTTAAGTTAATATTAGTTTTTAAATATATTTAAAAGGAGATTTTAATTAACTTTATTATAAATTTACTACTATATAAAAGAAATATAGTAATAAATTATAGAGTTATTACTAATTACCTAATAAAAAGAGTAAAATTAAAGGAAATAAATAATATCTTATTTAAGATAGTTATAAAAATGTAAGGGGATAGATCCATTGGTGTTGCACAGAGGGAAAAGCTGTATGTTAATCTATCTTAAGGTGTAGAGGAAGAGAAGAGTCTTCCCTGCAATCTTAAAGCGAGCCCCTTTCTAGCTAGCTGTAAGGGCGGTCTATTCTGACAGTATAATCCTGGATACAGTATAGCTATATCCCTTAGCTCTAGGCTTCAGCCTGTAATAAAAAAGACTCTTTAGATATTACTGCTCAATTTACAGTATATTAATAGTAATAATAAGTAATAGAAAACTATAGTTAATAAGTAATTTATAAAAGTATTTTTATAAACTTTTTAAAATAAAATAGTAAGTTTTAATAGTATATTACTTTTAAACTGATAATATTATAAAGTATATTAATTAAAAGATTAAAAAGATTATATAGATTTAAACTACTTATATTTAGAATAACTAATTAAACTTTTTATTAATTATAATAGTAAGTATAAATAATTAAAAAGTATTTTTAAAAGGCTTAAGTTTCCTTTTTTTTTATATAGCTACTATAATAAATTAATCTATTTAGTAGTAAACTATATAATTAAAGAAAAAAAATATTTTATTAAAAACTTTATAAAATAATTATAAAATACTATAAAATAAATATAAATAGCTATTATTACAGTCTAAAAAAGTAAGAATAATTTACTAATAAATTTCATATAATAGTTTTAAAATATAAATTAAATAATTAAGTTTATGTAAATCTAAAGAATATAAAAACTATAAGATTATTAAAAAGGCTAAATTAATTATATATTAAATACTAAATAGTTTAAAAAGTTAACTTTTATTTTTATTAGCTAAATATATTTAGTAGAATTTATTTAGTTTTTTATATTAACTTATTATATTTAGTATTAATAAACTATTTATTTTTATAGAAACTAAATAATATATAATTAATACTTATTTTAATTAATAGTAAAAAGAAATATATTAAAACTATATAATTAAAATAATTTAATTACTAATAGTAAATATATAAATACTAAATATAAAATATATAAATAAACTTTATTAAGCAAGAATTAAACTTTTAAAAAAATAGATAAAATTTACTAAATTAAGAAATTATACTTTATTAATAAGTTTTTTTATAAATTTAAATTAAATTATAAAGTTTTTCTTATTACTTTTAATTAAAATTATAATATTCTTTCTATTTAAAATTTAAATTATTATAGTATTATTTTTAAAAAGCCTATTATATTTAAAACTGCTATTTTTACTATATTTTAAAAAGAGAATAAATAAAAAGAGGCTACTATAAGAATTATATATAGAGCTATAATAGCTTGAAATATTTTAAGCTATAGAAATTATAAAAGAAAAAAAAATAATAAGTTAACTTATTAAAAGCTTTATTTAAAACTTAAAAAAAAAGTATAAAAAGATAGATTATAAGAGATAATAATAAAGAATATAGAGATAAAAAAAGAAAAAAAATTAATTAATAAATTAGAATTTACTATAGCTATAACTTTTATATATATTTAACTTAATTAAGTAAGATTTACTTTTTAAAAAAATAACTTTTAAAATAATTTTAAATTAATTAACTTATTATTTAAACTCTTTAAATTTTATATATTTTCTTAAGTTTAAGCTTTTTAAATTAATTTATATTTTAAATAGTAATATTTTTTTATATATTTTCTATTAGTTTATAAACTTTATAATTTTTAATAAATACTAAGGATTTCTAATTAAACAATACAAACAAACTTATTGCCAATATTAAACATATAAATAACATTAAAATCATACAGATTAAAAAGACTAAAAGCTAACTTAAGCTTAACCCAAAAGTAAACTTAATCCCTATATACAGCCTCAATTTAAAACGCTAACTGCCTATATAATAACAGACTACTACTTAATACTAAACTCTATAACTGTAAGCTATTTAAAGAAAGCCTTCAGCCTATATAATACTTTTCCTACTTTAAATTCAAATATATTACCTAAGTGTATAAAGTAAATCCAACTTATAGATAATATAAGGGTGCAGTATATAAGAACTATCCTACTGAAAAAAAAAAAATTTTATACTGCTATATTCTCTATAAAAGAGACTACTCAGTATAAAGCTAATTCTACTCTATAGTAGAACTGCACTAAAAAAGAGTAAAGTAAAAATACTTTAGTAGATTCTTAAGATTTAGAGATAATAATACTTAATATCTTAAGTTTATTTTTATAGAGGTTCTTAGACCTCTCTTTAGATTCTAAAGCTCTAAATAACTAAATTATTCTATAAGATTAACTAATAAGTAACCTTAAACCTTATATAGTTTATTACTAATATAGAGCTATACTAAAAGTATATTATGACCCCTTATAAACTTTATTAGTAATATATCTTCCCCTCTATAAGATTAATATAGATCTTTCTATAGAATATATATAAAAAGCTAATCCTAATATATTTAGTACTATAGGTATATACTATATATAATATAATTATACTAATAGAAATAGTACAGTTAGAACTAACTAATACTCTATTATACCTAGGTATATTAAACTACTATATAGTTTTCTATAGCAGCTATATAGTTCTCTATATCTATAAGTACTATAGGCTTAAGTTATAAACCTTTAAGTTAATAAAAGACTATATAAATATAATATTTACTGAACTCTAATATTAAATAATATCTATATATAACTCTTTAAATAATAAAGATAACTCCTCTATACTATAGGCTCTTATTAAAGCTAAATTAAATAACTATACTATTCTACTTAGAGATTTTAACTTTTACTACTTACTTTAAAATTACTATAAATAATAATCTTAGGATATAGATAGCCTCCTTAAAGTTACAATCTAACTTTAAGTTACTCTTATTACACTCTATAGTATAGTTACTAGAGTATCTAAAGATAGCTGTAATAGTACTCTTAACCTTATATAGATAAGTAAAAAGCTTAATTTCTAATATCTAAATACTAACTATAACCTTAATAGCTCTAACTATTTTATATAGTAACTATAACTTAGCTCTATATATACTGCACCTAACTTTAAATTTATCCCCACTTTAAACTAGAAAATAACTAACTTACAGACAGCAGAATATAAAGCCTTTATCTACCTATAATAGTTAGAAGGTCTAATTAAAACTGAGAACTAACTTAATTAAGTTATAGCTTAAATAGCTAAGTAGCTCTATCTTATTGCAGCCTATACTACCCTAATATATAAATATACTAAACTTACTTAAAATCTATAGTAGAACTGCAATACTATAATCTTAACTAAATAACTTAAGTAAGTCTGCTATAAGTATTAATAGACTGACTGATAAGCTAATTAAGATAATTTACTAACAGTCTATATCTAGTAAGACTAAAGTATTAGTACAGTCTATTAGGCTACTTAAAGAAACCTACTAGCTAAAATAATAGAATAAGAGCTTATTTTATTCTGGGAAATTAAGAAATAAACTTAGCTCTATAGCAGAATTAAGCTAGCTCTATTATAGCTTCTACTTTTAAACTAGCTGAATAATACTAAGCCTATAACTAGTTATATAGATAAAGTAACTATATTAGTAATAAGATTCTTCTTAAAGCTATAGGCAGATAATAGCAATACTCTATTTATTCTAAATAACCTCTCTTTACTAAATAACACTATAAGCTTAATATAGGCCTATATAGAGATTAATAAGATTTATAAAGCTCTTATAAGTATCCAATTCTAAAAGGTATTAAGTAAGAATAATATTCTAATAGAATTTCTAAAAGTTTATAGAAGATTCTTTCTAAAGGTCCTATAGATAATTATAAATATAAGCTTTACTTTTAGGTACTTTCTAACTCAGTTTTACAGTATATATTTATTATAGTAATCCTAAAGCTAAATAAAACACCTAAATAATAATAAATAGCTACTAGCTAGAGATCTATTTCCCTATTTAATATAATAGGTAAAATTATAGAAATAGTAGTTAGAAAGTATATTACAGCTAAAGCAGAAGTAAAAAAGCTTTTATCTAAAAGTTAAATAAATAACTATATAAAGAGATTTATAAAGCTAGCTCTTATAGTTATAGTTAAAGTAGTATAAATAGTATAAAATTAATATAGAGTAACCTTATTACTTTAAGCTGACTTTACTATAGCCTTTAACTTAATAGACTATAGAAAGCTTATTATAGCCCTACAGAAAATAGATATCCTACTATAGCTATTATACTAACTTATAAGCTATCTTATAGTATATACAGTATAAATTCAATTTAATAGTATAGTATTTAAACTATTTAAAGTTAAAACTAAAGTACTATAGAGATTACTACTATTACTAATACTTTTTATTCTATTTATTATAAGCCTCTATAAGAATCTTAAAAGAGCTTAAAGAGTAATTATTATTAAATTTACAGATAATATAAACCTACTTACCTTTAGAACTTTAGCAGTAGAAAATATAGATATAACTTAAGGCTGTATAAGAGATTTATACTAATTAAGCCTAATATAATAAAATAACCTTTAAGTAAGATAAAGCTGAATTACTTTATTTTATATAAGGCTATTAGATAGATTAAACCTAAATCTAACTTAATAATAACTTAATAGTACTAATTTAAATAGTTTAATTCTTAAGCCTCTAAATTAACTGAAAACTACTATAGAAACCTTATATCTCTAAGCTTAAAAGTAAACTGAAGTATTAAAAGCAGACTTTTACTGTAATTACTATAAGTATATAGAGTATTAATCTTATAACAGTAAGATAAATATATACTTAAGTCGTTAGAGCTACTATTAGCTATAGTATTAGTATATTCTATAAGCTCACTCTTTTAAATAGAAACCTATAAAGGCCAGTAAGAGCTTTTATAGTAGAGTAAATTTAAGCCCTACTTATAGTAGGAGGAGTCTATAAAGCTACTTTAGTATAACTTCTTAAGAGTAAGTTAGATATACTACTATTTAATATATACTTTAATAAATATATTGTTAGATTCTATAGCTATCTTAAATAATAGGGAATAAAAGTACTTATATAAACTGTAGCTATAGCAGCTATAAGGTAGATCTAATAGAAAAAGTAAAAAGTTATATAGTACTGCCTAATATAGAAGTATAAAGACTAGCTTACTAGCTGGGCTGCTTAGTTATAATAGGCAGCCTAAATAAGCTTAGATTTAGAAATATATATTCTAAAAATAGCAGAAAAGATAGAACTAAGTCTATTATATATTATATAAAAGGTAAACCTAAAATAGAATTAAACTAACTAAATTAAGCTTACTATTTAATAGAAAGAAAGTTATCTAACTCTATAATAAACTAAAAAAGTATAAGAGTTTAATATTTATCTAACTATATATATAGAAAGACTAAGCCTATAAAGCTTTCTCTTTAATAGATATATACCTAATATAGCTTTACTATAGTATTAGTATAGAAATATAGATAAAACCCCAAATTATATCTTTTTTTACTGCTTACTATATACAGAATAATATAGATTTATTTTAAACCTACTTTAAAACTAATATAAACTCACTATTTAACTCTTAAAGCTAAATACAGCTTATACTTTTACCTATTAGTTTCTATATAGCTCTAATTAATTCCCTACTTCTAATATATAATATAGCTTTATAAGATATACTATAATAAGCTTAATATAGAACTAATAAGCCTATAGTATAACTAGTAATAGCACTTTAGAACCCCCTTAAGAAAAATACCTAATATACTTTAGAAAACCCCTAAAGGGGAAAAACCAGTCTATATATATATAATATTATATATTAAGCCTATAATACTAACTTATTAAGTCTATACTAGTTATACCCTCTACTTATTAATTCTCTCCCTCCCCCCCCTATTACTATCTATCTCTCTATTAGACTTATTTTATTCTTATCCTCCTTCTTTTTCTCCTCCTTTTTTATACTTTCTATTTCTCTCTTAGTTTTAATAACCTTCTCTTACTATAAAAACTTAACTAAGGCAGCTAGAATTAAACTTATAATAGCTTTAAGATACTTAAGTATCTTAATAATATAGATTATTCTACTAGTTAGTTTAATAAGCTAGTTAGATAATAATCCTACAGTAATAACTATAGGAGTATATAAGTATACTAGAGGTATCTAACTTTTAGCTCTTAAGGTTTTATTTTTAAACTTCTAGAAGTTTACTTTCTAAATAGATAGTATTAGCAGTAAACTTAAATTAAAAGTAACTTAAATCTATATTAATCTTTCTATTTTTATATAGAAAGATAACTACTAATATTTAGATATTAGTAACTACAGTAAATATTAAGAGTATATATATCTTATGTATATATATACAAGCTATATAGCTATTTACTGCTATATCTATATATTATTAATATATTAAACCCAACTTAGAAATAGAAAACTTACTAGTTTAGTCTCTATAAAAACCTACTAAGCTATTCTTATATATCTATATAATATATATAGAATAGAGAATAAAGTATACTAGCTCTAATCCCCTAAAAGTACTTTCTATAACTTTCTTTCTCTTTATTTAATAAATAGTGAGTTAATAGAATCTCTATAAATCTAATATAAAGCTATATTAAGATAACTAGTATTATTATTATTATTATGGTTATTATTATCTAGTAGGAAGTTAGTATAGGCAGCTATAATAGAACTGCAGTAGGAATATACCATTATTATTATTATTATTACTGCTACTATTCTTACTATAGAAAGTTAAAAAGCTACACTCTAAAGCTAAAAGCAGAGAATACTAACTTATTAATAAAATTCTAGTAATATAATTAGGTTAGCAATATAAATCTGGATTGGAAATACTATTAGTATAGCAGGAAGAGGAGGTAGAGGTTAACTTATAAAGCTCTAAAGAAGGAAGGAAAAAAGAAGGCTATAACAGCTAGAGTATAAAATTTAAATACCTCCCTAAGCTATTAATAACAGCTAGAATATTAACAGCTAGCTAGTACTAAGCCCTACTTATATAGCTGCAGGCAGCTAGCAGACTATTCTGATATACTAGACTTATATTAGGATATATAATCCGCCTGTAGGAGCTATAAACTACTAATAACAATAATAATATACAGTAGGGTTAGATAATATACCTAACTTAACTATATACAGCCCCCACTATATACAGACTAACCTGAATATTTAGATTGTAGGATAATTTCAGTTCTAATAGAAGGACTACTTTCTTAACCTATATAATACTAATAGAGCTCTAACTTAAGCTTAAGATATAGAATAGGAGTTTTCTTTTAGCTACTATAGTTTTTTCTTTATTTCTACAGTATAGAAGTACTATCTATTTTTAATTAGATCTATAGAGTATAAATATAATACTAATAATATAAGGATTTCTAATTAATAATATAGTAAATATAATAATTGTATTAAAAAAATATAAAGTTTACTCTTTTTTATATATAAGAATTTATAAAGTTAAAGTATATTACTTTTAATAATATTTTATATATTTTAAAAGAATATTTAAACTTACTATTTATATTAATATTAAAGGAAAAAAAGAAAAGATTCTTTTTTAAAAAATAAAAAGAGCAGTTATAAATAATAGAAAAGTTATTCTTATTATAATTGTTAGAGGCTGGGCCTAAAGTGAGGGACTGAGCTAGAGTCCAGCCCGGGGGAAATATAATAAGTGCGTAGAGTTTTGCAACAGCAACCTCTCAGTGAGGTCGCTTCTTTCTTCCTTCTCTCTTCTTAGCTTAAGATACTTAATATACAGAATCCTACTGTTAGACAAACTCAGGGCGCGCCCCTTATAATAATAAGAATTTTAAGTATTTATATAGTTAATAAAATTAAAGAAAATTACCTTTAAATTACTTTAGCTTCTCTTTTAATAGGAAATTATTATCTATATCTTTAATATAAATAATTTATATATTTAGAAGAGCTTTTAATAAGGAAACTTAATATTTAAATTTACTGTATTTTTATTATATATATTATAATTATTCAAGTTTAAATTTAAGTTTTAAACTGCTTTTTTTTCTATTTAATAAAATTCTATTTAACCTTTTTACTCTATAGTTATTTTAGCTTTAATATTTAAAGTTATAAATTCTATAATTTAATTTAATATCTTAAGATTTCCAATATTTATATTAATTTGTATTTAAATTTACTTTTTAATTAATACTTTAACTAGTTATTATTTATACTATTTTTATATAATAAAAGAGCTTTTTAAACTAAAAGTTATATATCTTTTTATTAATACTATTAATAAAGTTTTTTTATTTTTAAATTAGGTATTTAATTTTAAAGATTTTAGCTAATATTAATAGAGTAGTTTTTTCTATTTAAATAAATAATAAATTAATATAAGTAATTTAATTTTTCTATAAGTTTAATCTATTAGTATTTTTTAAAAAGAGATTATAGCTAAAGATAGCTAATATAATCTTCTATTAAATATTTTATAAATAGACTTTATTTAAAGAGAATTTTAATAAATTAAAAAGCCTATAGCTTTAAAGAAATTAATAATATATAAAGTATTTTATTTTTGTTATTTTATTTTTAGTATTATATTAATACTTAATATTATATAGATATAAGAAATACTTAGTATACTCTAAATTTCTATTAATATTAAATTATAAAATTTAGTAAATAATTAAAGTAACTATAATAAAAATTAAAGAAATAAAATAGTTATTAAAAGAAAAATTAGCTTTTTAATAATAAAAGATATTAGTTTTTTTTATATTTTATTACTTAAAATAAAATGACAATTTTAAAGTTATTATCTATAAATAGTAAGATTATTAACTGTAAATAGTAAAATCATTAACTAGAAATAGTGAAATTAAAATTAAAAAAGTTAAATTAAAACTTAAAGTAAAAATTAATACATAATAATTTTATTATTTAGCTACTATTTCTTTTATTACTAAATATAATACTAACTATTTATTTTTATTATTTAAAAATACTATATAGCTTTAATCTATTTAATAATATTAAGTAAAGTTTAGAAAGAAAAAAGAAATTTAAATATACTTAAAAAGAAGAAATATTAAGAGATTAATAAAAATATCTATTAAAATTTAACTAAATTAATCTATATTAAATTTATATAGAGCTTATATATAAAATAAACTTAAGAAATATCTTTATATTTAACTAATTAAAAAAGAAACTTACTTTTTAAAGTATATTTATATAGATATTATTAAACTTTTTTTAAAAGTAAAAAAACTTTATTAATAATATTAATAAAGAGATGTTTAACTATTAGTTTAAAAAGCTTTTATATTATATAGAAATAGTATAAATAATAGTTAATTAAAATATTAAAAAGAGTAAATTTAAATAAAAGTTAATATAAATATTAGAAATCTTAAGATATTAAGTTAAGTTATTAAATTTATAACTTTTAAATATAAAAATTAAAATAGCTATAAAGTAAGGAATTAAATAGAATTTTAATAATATATAAAAAAAGTAGCTTAAAAGTTAAATTTAAGCTTTAATAATTGTAAAATATATAATAAAAGTATAGTAAATTTAAATATTAAGTTTTCTTATTAAGAAAGATAAAGCTATATATAGGTTTAATTTTAATAAATTAAGAAGTTTAAACTCTTTAAGAAAAATATTAAAATTTAGTAATTCTCTTTAATAGGATTTTTCTTTTATAATTTTAAAAGATATTCTTATAAATATATATAAGCTATTAGAAAAATAAATTAATAAACTTTAAAATATAAAACTCTTTTAATATTAATTTTAAAGTATTTTATATATTAAATAGTTTAATAATATTAAAACTTATTTTAGCTATTAAAAAAAGAATTAAAGTTAATAATATAAGAATATATATAAAACTATACTATATTTTAAAAAATATTCTCTATAAGTATATATAAACTGCCTAAAGAAAAAGTAAATAAAGCTTAAAATACTAACTTACTAATAATATTAAGTTCTTTTTAACTGTATAATAAAAATCTATTTAAATATTACTTCTTATAATTTTACTTTTTTTTTTTTTTTTTTTAATATAAGTAATTACTACTACTGCCTATTAAATATATAGCTTTAACTAGCTTAATATTACTTTAAACTTTTTTATATAGTATTTTATTTTAAAACTATCTTTATTAATAGCTTAAAATTAACTAAATTATATTTAATTAAGATATAATATATTTGGATATACAGCTTATTATAAATTTAATTTAAAAAAGTATAAAATTAATTAACTTTTTACTTTTTATATTATTTAATTTTATATTACTACTTTAATATATAAAAAAGAAAATTATAACTATTTAATTTCTATTAAATAATATTTTTACTAATATAGATATATCTTAATATACTTACTGCTAGATATAGTAAAAAGATAAAATATCTAGTAATCTATATATATATAAAACTATTTTTAAAATATTATCTATATAAATTTTCTCTAGCTTAAAATAAGTAGTAATTTAAATTTTAACATAAATAAATATAAGTAAAATATATTATTTTAATCTCAGTTTAATATAAAATTATTCTATAATATATAATACTAACTTATATTTTTACTAGCTTTAGTTACTAACTTACTAAAAATCTTTCTTTAAAAGGGAATAAATACACTTTAAAGCTATTTAAGTATAAATTTAAATAGATTTATATAGTTTACTATTAGTAAATAGATTAAAGTTTTATAATTAGATATAATATTAATATATAATAAGCTAAAAATTAATAACTAACTATAACTATCTTTAAATTTCTTCTCTCTTTATATATAATAATAAATAGAATAAAATTATAGTAAATATTTCAGTAAATTTAATACATTCAGTATAGAAATAAATTTTCTTATAATTAGATTAATTACTATATTAGTAATAAGAATTTAGTTATAGAAATTAAGAAAATTAAAAATTAAAAAGTTAAAAAGAAAAAGAAATAAAAAACTTAGAAATTAAATAATATATTATATTATTTAATTTTATAAATATTTTATTTAAATAACTATTAAATATATATAAGTTATATTTATTATAATTTAATTATTTAATAAAGCTTAAAAGAGCTATTATATACTATAGTAATTATAGCTAATATAATTATTAACTAATTTTTTACTTTATAGTATAGTAGTTTAATATAATTATTATAGTATTACTTTAACTTATAAAATTAATTATAATAGTTATATAACTATAATAAAATTAATAGCTAAATATTATAGTTAAGTTTACTAAAGATATATACTATATAATATTTATTTATATAAATAGAAAAATCTTAAAATAAATATAAAATAAGAATTTATAATAGTATTTATATAAATATAAAATATTTATATAGAGCTATATACTATTTATTTAAAATAGTAATTAATTAATTATAATCTTTTTTAATTTATTTAATAATTAGAATTTTTTATTTTTATTATTATTACTATAATATATAAAATTAAAATAGTAACTTATTAACTTATAAAAAGTAAGTAGTACTTTAAAATTATTAGTTTTAATAAATTACTTTTAATAAATTACTATTAAAAAGTAATAATTACTTATATATTATTATACTTTATTTAAATTAAATTCTATTTTAATTTAATTAGAATTTAAAGTTAAAAATATAAAATTCTTATTTTAAATTTACTATATTAATATATTAGTAAATATAATTTTTAAAAAAAAAATAAATAAATATTAAAATTGTAATTTACCTTAAATAAAATTTAATATTTACTATTATAACTGCAGTTTTTATTATTAAGTATAGTAAGAAATAGAGATTTAAATAGTTTTTTAATATAGTTAAAAATTATTTAATATAAAAAAGATATTAATAACTTTCTTTTTATTATCTTTTTTAAAATAGTAAAATAAGTATAAAAGATAGCCTCAAAAAATAAGTTTTAAACTATTATTAATTATAATTAGTATTTATTCTTTTAAATATAGTAATTAAAGCTAAATTTAATCTTTTTATTTTTTAACTATAGATTTTAATATATTAGTTATAAATTCTATTTTAATATCTATATAATAATATTAATATTACTTAAGAGAAATTAGCTATATATTTAATAATAGATAATTAAATAATAATATACCTTATTTAATAAGCTAATTGATTTTTTTACTTTTAACTTTAGAAATATTTTTAATAACTCTCTATAATATTATTTAATTATAGAATAAGAAAAAGTTCTATAAGAAATTAAAGTATATTAGAAATAAATTAAAGTTACTAAATTTTTTTTAACTATAATAACTTATAGTTTCTAAAAAGAGACTTTAATTTTTTAATAGTATTTAAATTATAGATAAAAATAATAATAATAAAATTTTCTCTGAATTTTAACTAAGTTATTTAATTTATTTAAGCTAATTTATAGTATTAAAAATAAATTATAAGTAAATTTTAAAATTAACTTATATTAAAGTCTTTTATAATATTAATTATAATAATAATCTATTTTAATTTAAATACTATTAGAAATATAAATAAATTAAATATATATATATATATAAATAGAAGATTATAAACAATCTAAAAATTTAGAATTTTTCTTAATAAATAAAAGAATTAAATATGTTATATTTATCTATTTATTTATTCTTTTATATACTTAAAATCTTATAAGAATTATCTTTAATATATTAGTAATTTATTATATACTGTAATATAATTTATATAATTTAATTAAATAATTTTATTATAAATATATATAAAATATTATTTTACTAAAAAGATAAATAAATAATATTAATTAGAGTTAAGCTTAAAATATATAGAGTAATAACCTTTATCTTTTCTATAGTATATTAATATAGATTATTATTTAAATTTAATAATTCTTTCTAATAGTAATTAATATTATTATATAGAGTATTTTCTAAATTTAGTAATTTATAAATTTAATATTATTAGTAGTTATATAATAATTATTAAAATTATAATTATATAAGTAAATAGAATTTAAAACTTATTTCTATATAATTTAGCTTTTATAATTTAATATACTTTTTCTTTTATTTATATTTATAATTATAATTACTTAATTATAATCTATCTTTATTATATTTATTTATTTATATAGTATAATAGTAAGATATATAGTATATATAAATATAAAATCTTAATATAATTTAAGTTTTTAAAAATTTTAAAGTTTTTTATATAAATTTATATTATATTATTCTATTAAAATTTATACTCTATATAGTAATTTAATTATATATTATTTATAAAATTTATATCTATATATTTAAAATAAAATATATTTATTTTTATAAATAATAATTTAAAAATTACTTTATAATAGTAATAAAATTAATAAAAAATTAAATTTAACTAATAGTATTAACTATTTTACATTTTTAATAATTTTAAATAAAAAACTTATTCTAATTTTATAACTTTAATTTTTATTTTATAATATATTTACTATATCTATTAAAATTATAAATATAGATATTAAAATTTATAAGAATAATCTTTATAAATTATTAATATTAATAAAATCTTATTTTAATATTAATATTTTATTCCTTACATTATTTCTATTAATAGACAAAAAATACTTTATTTTATATTATAATACTATTAATATAGCTAAAGCAGTTAGTATCTACTATATAATCTATACTTTACTCTTATTCTATAGTAATATAAAAGAAACTTCTAATATTATATAACTTACTTAAGCTTATCTCCAGACTGAGTCTTACTTAAAAATAAATAGACTTACATATACAATCCTTCATATGGCATCCTACGCATATCTCTGGAACAACTTTGCTAGTTTCTTAAATCTGAGTGGCGACCCTAAGGCCACTCTGGAGGCTGTGATGCCGCCGAATGACGAGCTTGAACTTGGCGAGGCTGCAGGCTATGTCATTGCCAACTAGGTGAGTGCATCTCTCAGTAACGAGCGTCTGTGTTCATACCTTCGCAACTAACCTCAGAATAGCAAGAGTACATAAACAAGATAATCAACTTGACTGGCCCTGAGCTCTTGTCAGGGGCGGATATCATTGAGAAGTTTATGAAGCATACCGGCAGAAAAGTCAATGTGCACGTACTACCTGTTCAGGAGGCAATCAAGTGGCACATACAGAATGGGAGCGTGCCTCCGGAACAGGAAAGCTTCCTTGACAACTGGGCCAGTTGGCATACCGCAATTTCTCAAGGTGAAAAGGCTTTTCTGGACCCTACGCTGGAGTAGTTATTGGGCCGAAAGCCAAAGAGAGTTGATGACCAAACCGATGAAATTTTTGCAGTGTCTAATGAGTTGGATACTAAAGATCTCGTTGGTATTTAGATTTGACTTGACTGGGAAAGATTGCCGAGGTGAAACAATGAAGGCTGGGGTTGGGGACATATGGCGCATTGTCGTGTTGTGGATTACCATCCGGCACTAGCATAGTCGTCTATAGCTTTTGTCTAAATTCTGCTCCAGTTCTTGTTGCTTGGGTAAAAACGGTTGGAGATTTATTTGACACCCTACGTCTATCCTTTATCACCCAGTCCTCCCTAATTAATTAATTTGCGCAGTTCCACATACCAAATGCAGCCGCATTTACTGCATCAGAGCTGTTATCCGAAACTGGTCGCAGTCTCACCATGTTAACGAGTTCCCCAAAACCAGAATCCTTATCAAGCTCATCATGGTATCGACTACCGTTCTATAACACACTCCTCAAGATGCGCTCCAGCGCATCTCTTGCCATCAAATTAAGCATCTCGCACAATAAGAGTCCTTTGGTCAAGAACCACTGCTTATTAGGTTCCTCTGGTGCTGCCGCAAAAGCAATATATAGCATCCAAAGGACCCAGCACTGTCGGTCTCTGCTTGCAATCCACCATTGTTCCGTCTGCGCCTCCAATGAAGCGCGAAATCTTCTAGTAAGTTCTCTAAATACTGGTGAACCGCCGGGAAGCTCCCTAATCATAAGATAGAGACAGATATGTGCCGCAATCTTCAACGGTACGACTTCAGACGACTGGCCATTTCTATACTCACCAACGCCACCCATCGGTCCATTCAATAGATTGAGACTGTATTCAGCTTCATAAATCGAGAGGCTGATCAGACTCCTATCCAGTATTCCAGAATGACTTGAATCCATAGACAGGGATATATGTCGAAGGGTTTGGATCACAGGAACAATAGGTGATGCAGCTCCCAGGATATCCTCTAGGTTAAGCATCGCACCCATGAGGTTTATGGATGCATTATTTAAGGGTATTAGCGGTGATATGGGCGGCTGGCAGAAACGAGGTCGACAATTCCGCATATTCGAGTCGCAGAAGTCTGCCCTGGGAGTTCTACATTAGTATAAAAAACAGGAAATAGGCCGCTTGCTACACCTTACCAAGTGGCTACTCGCTGATGTATGTCTTTTATGTTTTCTATCCCTCCCTTTTTCGCAATCATGTGTTGCAATCCATTCATATGGATATTCGCCAATTGAAACCTGCCGTTGAGATTCTGCAGGTACGTGCTTTTGTTAAACTATGCAATCAGAAATGTGCTTGTAATTCGACATACCTCTCTGGTTGCTAGTATTGCAACAGCTGCGACTGTCGTGTCGGCCAAAACACCGTTATTCAGTTGTATGTTGATCGCTCGAACCGCTTCGCCACCATAATGAATGGATAAAGCAGAATCTGACTCTCCTCGTTTTAGGTTATACTCAGTGGCCACGATGTACAAAATGGCATGTAATAGCGCCGAATCGGCTATAGCGTTCGAAAGGCAATGTTCCTGAAAGTTAAGGGCGACGATGTTTATGGAGTAGGCTTGGTGGTCTGTATGCGTATGTTAGTGCATATTTTCAAAGGAGACACTCTAGCATCGTATCCCTAGCTTAAGATAACTTGGAAACATATATATGATGTTTAAACTTACAGTAGAATATGAGTCTTTGGCTCTTAGATCCCAGGTTGAGCAAAGTTGCATCAAAAGGGTTAAAGCGTGTGCCTAACGAAACTTCTAAACCATACAGTACTTGGTGCTGAAGAACGGAACCCAAATCCAACTCCAAAAGTATAGCCTTGGAGTAACGAGCTTGCGAAGGTATTGTACAATCGCCGGAACTAGTCGTGCCTTTGTTGCTACGTCGTGGCCTCTTTGATACGGGGTTCGGCTTTTCATTCAATCTATACCTTCCCATATAGGCTGATTGTTGCCTGAGGGTGCGATTGGTCTCGCCCAATCCCTTTCTAGCAATTGAAGGGTGATTTTGTGTCCAGACGTGGTCCTTCATCGCGTGGGAGCGAATCACCCTTAATGAATCCGCATGCTTGGTTGGATCTGTGTCTTGCGGTGGGATGCTGAAAGTGATAAATTCAAGCGGTCGTTCGTTATTATTCCTGTCGGGTGATGCAGCCTTAATGCTACCAACGGAATTCTGGGCTAAATCGATAATTACTATCAAAATTCTACCACTGGACGACGACGGGGAAAAGTACCTTTATGCATTCTCAAGTTTGAAGTATTTGTGAGTCCTAGGCGAGGTGAAATACCCCACTTGCCCCTTATTACTGTCGGCCCACTTGGGCTTCCGATATCCGTGATCCGGTGTAGATTGATGATTATCGCTTTTATGGCCCTAGTGAAAGATAAGCGAACTCAGGGAGATGACGCGATGCAATCCCAATATTCTACACGAGGGTGCAAGGTTGTAATCATGAACTCTTGTTGAAAAATTCAATTTCTGCATTGAGTGGTTCCCCGCAACCTTGTTTGATGAATAATCAGTAAAGTGGTGGGTAGTGTAATTTACAAGCGATTGGTCAATCGCACCCTCATGAGGACCTTACTACCGTAAAAACTCGCAAAAATCCGACCATAGAGTAGAACCTTAGGCATACAAATTAACCCACCACCAAAATTTACTGCTAACCTCATCTAGCCCGCCACCTACAGACACCTTCCTTCGTCATCTTACTTTCTTGGCATGCAGATGTTAAGAAAGTAGCCCTAATTACACCCTTTTCCCTAACAAGTGCACCGCAACAACCACAATCCTGCGCTTCGCGCAGCCGATGGTGGCGGCGATGGCATCAGCCACCACCCGCCCGCCCGCTGTCCCAGATCCCTTCGACCTGGGAATCCATACTCCCGCCAATCTCAATGGAGGAGCCTGCACAGCCCTCCTGCAAAACAGCCCCGCTGTTGTGAATGGACCTGTTGGTGTCCCGCCCGCCTTTGGAAGGACGGCACAAACGCCGTCCTCGCCTCTCAATGCGATCTCTAATACTGCGGCCATGGAAGGAGCCCAGCTCGCCCGTCCCGTCCCGTCCCCCAAACCTGCCCGGACCACTGAACAGCAACCAGTCTCCCTTATCGAATCAGCCAATAGGCTCGCACACGAGCGTGTGGAGGAGTACAATGCCAAGTTGAGGGTGTTTCAGGCCTTCTGCGCTAAATTCGAAGAAGCAGCGAAACAGTTCACCGCTGAACCCTAACGGGAATTCGCTCAAAAATTTGCCCATAGCTTCCTAGACTTTTGGAATCAGGCGCTCACTGACGCCAAATCTGCCCCCATACCTAACTACGGCACTGTCGCGGCCTTACCTCCAGCTGCAAACAACGCCCTTACCCGCAAACCTCGACACCATCAACAACAACAACAACAACAAACCTCCCCTCATCGCCAGGGACAACCGACCGTGGGTACCCCACCCCGAGAGGACCTCTGCGTCTTCGTCCGGTTGGACGCCGGGGCTCCGGCTAGAGCCCACAGGTTATGGACGGACGGCGCTCCAAGCAGCCTCTGGAGGAGGCCATCTAGAGGTTGTCGAGAAGCTGCTAGCAGCGGGGGCCGATGTCAACGCCGCTGCTGGTGCTGGAGATGGTGGACGGACGGCGCTCCAAGCAGCTGCTGAGGGATGCCATCTAGAGATAATAAATCGACTGAAGGCAGTAGGTGCTTTAAGGTAACAAGAGTATAATTATACGGCCTCTAGTCTTCCAGCTCTTGAGACTGGCCTGCAACAGAGATGTCCGTAGTGGAGCTGCGTGCTGACTCGTCCAGGGACAACGAGTCAGCAACGGACTGATTCGTCGCCATCCACCGGATAATGTCGATGTTCGGGTCTGGGTCGGATGATTTCAGCGTCTCAAAAACAGAGATCTCCTCCACGCTTCCTTTCCGTCTTCCAGCTGGCGATGGGGTTGTCTCGTAATATCCGCCCATCGCGCTGTGATGAGGGCTACGCGTTCCAGGGCTAAGAGCTCGCATTATGCAGGGCGAATCCGGACTGTGCAGCGAGGATGTGCGAGTCGGAAGAGCTCTATTTGTCTTGTTGTCCGTAGACCCCTGATATCTAGGGATATCAACAGAAGACGCAGCGAGGGAAGAACAAGTCCACCAAGAGTTCGCCACCGGTGGTTCACATTCTCCTGCTTGAACCTTCTCCTGCTTCTCTGCTCGTGTCCGTGCCTGAACGAGTGCATCCAATTCTGTGATGTTTATATAGTCCAAACATGTGGCCATTACTGAAAGATGGCCTTTACCGATAGGATTGGATTTAAGGCTTGGGTCTAGGGTGGAGAATCCATTACTTTGTAAGAAGAACTCTCGCACCGACTCGTGTATGACCTGAACAATGCGGGTCTCGCCCTGTTCGAGGTTGAGGGATCCTGCTCCGGCAAACACGGACATCGTTTCGAAGGCCTTATCCTGTGGCTCATCTGCTCTGGTCCTCTTAACTTCCACCAGGCCCTTTGACACACACCTGATTTGCCTCTCAAGCTGGTCATCGTTTTTCGTAAAGTTATCTGAAATTCGCCACTCACTCAACGATGATAGTGTTGGTTGCCTGATAAACGCCATTATGTGGTGCCACTTGTGAACTCGAAGTGGTTTAGTTGTAAGAATAGCCCACTGGAATAGCCGAGCGGTTAACTGTCTTGAGTCTGGGGAGAGAGTTCGAAACATCTGAGAGAATAAGGTCTCAAGGGCTTTCGGGAGGACATCAAGGTGCTTGAGTAAGTATCGCAAATCCTTTCTGTCGTCCTATTTCCTAAGCACCTCATCCACTACCAGAATTGCCCAAAGAAACACTCCATCCGATTTACCCAGTATTTCATCTCTTAGAAGTTCCCATCGTGGCTCTTGAGTCGCAATGCTGAGGTTGAACCTCTGCTCTATGTATGTTTCGATATCGTGGCCATTGTGATGATCCACGATAATCTCTGGACAGTCACTAACAGTGACACCGGGGAAACCATCTACTGGACAGGCAGACATTCAGATGGATTCCTGAGGCATGAGCTGATTTGGTGATTCTCCGCCAGAAGTAGGCCTGGGACTGTACGCCTCTGGCATCGCACTCATCGAGGGCATCGATGAAAATGAGCGTTTTCTTGGCTGATTCCTGAGTGAACATGGACTCCAAGAAGGATTCGAGTTCTGTTTCTTGCCATGCGGCACCCTTTGCTCCATTCTCACCCCAGTCCAGTTTTTTGTCGTGCTTGAAGCGTCGGAGGTGCTCTGGATGCCCAGGTAGAAGTTGATATAGCAAGGACCGGAAAAGCCCAACAGGCGAGCGCTCGAGCTCATCTCCCTTGGCACTGAAGAAGAAGGCTGCAGTGCAGTAATCAGACCTGGCTTTCTCCAGCGCAGCTCGGCGGACAGCCTCCTTCATCAAAATCGATTTTCCCGCGCCTGGCTTCCCCTTCAGCCAAAGAAGGCCACCATGCTTCTCTCGATTCCGACCATTGAGCCAATCCTGATATAGTTTATGATCAAATAGCCAATGACATGTCCGCTCGGCCGGTTTCTCTAGGCTCTGGTGGCGATTATTGATGCTCGCATACCACAAAGACTGAAGGCAAGCATTCTCAGCCTCGTCGAGTTCATTTCTATTGACTCTCTCGGGTGCTGTCGCTGAGGAAGCCGTGCTAAGCATCGATTCGCGGCAATGTGTATGCCCGCTTTGATGAGCCTTCGGTGCATTCAGCTGCTCGATTGAGTCATATATCGAACGAAGCTCGCCGCCGATTTTGCGGTAATTGGGGTCATCGGGTCCAGAAAACCGACACATCTCTAAATGATTGGCTTGGATAGTCTCAGCGTGTTCACGATGGTCTCCGATTAACGAGGAGTAGTCAGGGACGACCTTATTTCCAAGTACGCTCAGATTTGGCCCCACTAAGGCCAAGGCCTTCTTGGAAAGTCTTCACTCGAAAGTCGTGTTTCCGCCAGACCTCGGAGAATGCCTCCTGTGCCCGTTCTAGATCGGTGGTCTTTAAACCAAGAGCATCGAGAATGGCGGGCGTGGTGTCCATACCCAAAGTGCTGACGACAGATCGCACACATTCGCCAAGTGCGGCAACATCTGGGCTGCCTCGGTGAGGCGTCCCCGAGAAAGATGACTGCCGCGGTTGATTTGACAACATTTCTCAGCTCAGTTTCTGTCGAGGTCGATGATCTCGCGAGCATCTGGGTTGTATAGTTAGTAAGGGGCCATTGCCACACAAGATGGGCTCAATTTACCTCTTTGACAATAATTCCGCCCAGGCTATGAGCAACGAAAATCAAGGGACGATCGAAAATCCGTTCTCTGCGCAGTGTAAACAAGAGGTCCTTGCTATGTGAGACAATGCTATTCTTGTTTGTCGGTCCATTCATATACTTTGTGATCTTGCTGTCGTATCCGTACATGAGAATGCGCGAACTTGGGCATTCCACAGGAAGCAAATCGGCGGGCCAAAATACAGTTGTGGATTTGGAGTAATTGCCTTCAGCGGGGTTGGAGAGGGTTGGGTCTGTCCCGAATTTCAGCGCAGCCTTCTCTGATGGCCTCCAGGTAATCCGGGGAACGATGCGGCGCAATAGACGCTTCTTTCTGTCTTTGCCATGCTCCGATGTCTCCGGCCGAGGGTTGGCCGGAGACGTGGTTGTATTAGGAGCCTTGGTGGTGCAAGTCCATGTCTTGTATGGATGGCCTTTCAAGCCATGAATGATTACGACGCTGGGCGATTGGGATCAGTTTCTGGCAACTAGTCAAGAGTTCCGAACACGGAGCACTTACTCCACAAGTGCAGAGCAGTTCACTGGCTCATAGACAACGGAAATCCCGGTATCCAGGATACGAAGCCGCATCTCTTGTGACATAAATGATGCATACAACTTGGATAGAGAGGGCGAAGCGAGACGAAAATTGGCGATTATTTGTGACGAAAAGACAAGCAAGCTGATGACGCTGAGCCTCTTAGGCCGTAATCAGCCCAGCCGAGCCGCACTCCCATTGGCTTGAGGATGTATGCATGGGATATTTGGATGGACGTTATTTCACACAAAGGCGCTAACCTTAAGGGGTATTACTTACCCCTCTTCTACAGTTTCGACTTTGATTACCAAAGCCCTGCCGTTTTGAACCGTATCCGTTCCGTTTTCCTCAACCCTCATTATTGGCTTATTGGCAGGCCATCTTGAAGGCTACACTGAACACTTGGAGAAGTCGCCTTCAAGAGGGAAGAAGGATACTATGTCAGGGTCCAACGGTCTACCGGAGTTTTAATATAGTAGGGACTATTCGTTTAGCGGTGGAAAAGGTTAATAGCTAACATCTAAATTATCTGCTATTCCTTAAGAGAAAAGCGTTATATAGGTATCTTACTTTGTCAGCCTAAAGCTGAACTAGACTATACATATATAGTTGGATTAATTTAAGGCTTATATCTTTTAATAGAAAAGTATTTAATTAGATACTCTATAAAGTTAGCTATAGAAAATAATAGTAATAAGGTATTAATAAAGCCTATAGTAGCCTATTAATTAATAAAGTAGAAAACTAAAGTTAAATAAAAATTATAACTATAGTTAAAAATAATTTTATAAAAATCTCTTAAAATTTTAAAATAAAAAGTTTTTATTAATTCTAATAATAAAGTTATTAAAATCTCTATTTCTTTAATTAAAAAGAAAATTTAATAAAGAATATAATAATAATTTCTTTTTCTATATATAGCTTTCTTTTTTACTATTAAATAGAAAGTTTTAAGAAATTATATAAAAAAATCTTTTTAAAAATTTACTAAAAAGTTCTATAGTTATATTAACTTAATATTTTAAGATTTTTAATAATATCTATATTAACTTTTATTTAAATTTACTTTTTAATTAGTATTTTAACTAGTTATTATTTATACTATTTCTATATAATATAAAAGCTTTTTAAATTTAAGCTTAAAAATCTTTTTACTTTTTTTATTAATAAACTTTTAACTTTATAATTTTAATTACTATTTAAACTGAGAAAGTACTACTAAAGCTACTAAATCTAGCAGAAAGTATTGTTATTTTAGAAGGCACTAGCAGTATAGAAAAAACAGTAAAAAGAGGTTAAAAAGTAGGTACTATATACTTAGTAAGTATGTATAGATAACTATTATATATTAGAGTGCTTAAAGCTATAGCTATTTAAGTCTAGTTTCAGTCCCTTTTACTACTAGTAGAATATCTAATTTTAGCACTCTATATTCTTTTTCTGTTTTCTATTATCTATAATAAATCTATTTCTTACTGTCTAGAGTTAGTAGATATATACTGCTATAGCTGCTTTATTCTATAAATAGTAATATTAGCCTCTATATCTACTTTTAGTCCCTCTCCCCTCTATCTATATTACTTAAGATAGTATAAGAGTTAGTCTCACCAGAGTAATACAGTAGATAGAGTAGGGTAGGTATAACTATATTATAAAGCATTCACTTAACAAATACAGAACCTACACTCACCGGATGGCTCTTTAAAGGGGGCCCTACTAGCTGACTAATAGCTAGGCTAGCTAGGTGGCTATATATAACAGTGCGCCACTCTTACAATTATCTCTCCCTCTTGCAAGCCTCGTCCCGAGGTATAGTATTAACCTCTAGGGAAGCTTAATACAGTAGCTTATATAGTCGTTATATAATCTCCGGTATCAGCTAGACTCAGTGTATTATAGGGCGGGGTTATTATTATTGTTATTATTAGTCTAAGTGCCCAGTGAGTTACAGCCGGACTAATATCAGCCTGCAATTTCAGAGTTAATATTTATTATTATTCCCGCTTATATAGAGTTCTAGCTTCTCTTCTTTCTCTTAATACTACTGCTAATACTATCTTATATATCTACTATTATATTTTGTCTCTTTTTCTAAGTCTTTTAGTCTTTTTTTTAACCTTTTTAAAAATCTTTTTCTTTTATTATCTATTTGCTCTTTACCCTAATAAATTACTACTAAGATATCTATTCTTACAGTTGCCTAAAAGATATTAAAAGAGTTTAAAACTTAATCTTAAGCTGACTTTCTATTTTCTAATAATAAATTCTAAAGTATAAAGAATAAGATTGCACTCTATTTATACTATTTAATATAGAAGTATTACTCTTTCTTCTATACTTATATATATAGCTCTTTATCTTCTTATTGTGCTATTTATAAAGCGTCTAACTAGAAATATAGTATAGTAGGTATTTATCTAGTGTTTATTATTTATCTATTAAGTATTCTAACTATTCTAAATCCCTATTAAGCTTATAGGTACTGCCTAATAGTATTAGAACTACTTAAACTAATATACCTTTTAAGATTAGTCTGATACTATACTTTCTCTCTTTAACTTAGGGCGATAGAGAATTATTCAGTCTATAAAGGCAGCTTTAGCTATATAGTACTATCTTTTTAAATTTATTAAGAACCTAGTAGGTATTTATAATATAGATACTAGATACTCTATACTTTTATACTAAAAGGTATTATATTCCTTCCAGTTAGTTAAACTTCAGACTGACTATATAGTAAGTTTTTATTCTTTTTATTTTTTACTATTATTAATTATTTTTAGCTGGAATTATTATTTAGTATATCTGCAGCTAAGCTATAAGAGCAGTTAGACTTAACTACCCCTTTTTACTGCTATAAACCTATTTAAACTTAAGCCTTTTTTTTTAGTATTTTATTATCTATTAGTAGCTAAATATATAGCTATTACTTCTATATCCTCTAAGAGTTCTTTATTAGTATATTCTAATAATTTTTCAATATCTATTAAGATTACTATTTTTAAGTACTATAGTAATAATATTCTTACTTCTTCTGTTATTTTTACTAGTGCTTCTTCTATCTGCTATAATACTACTAGTAGTCTGCCTGCTATATCTCCTACTGTATATTAGGCTACTATTTATTTATTACTTAAAAAGATTAATAAAAAGGAGAAAGAAGAAGAAATAGAGGAGATTAAGAATAAGTATAAAAAGGAAAAAGAGGATAAATTGGCTAATTTATTTACATTTTACTCTAGATAGATACTGCTTTATATTATATTACTGCTAGCTTATAAACTAAAGGCTTCTATTTTACCTAAAACTTCTATTTGCCTAAAGTCTATTACTTACTTAGTGAGTGTTTCTATTTGCTGTAGTAGCTATATCTATAAAAACCCCCGCTAAATAGAGGAGTATTTCTAGTTGTATTTTTTATAGTTATATTTTTTTCTGATATTTAGTCTATCCTTAAGTTAGGGTATTTAAAATATAGTATCTAAGTTTATATATTTATTATATACTCTATAAGTAATAACTATATTACTTATTATTTTATTTCTAGTAATCTTACTTCTTCTAGCAGTAATACCTCTAAATTACTTATAATATATTTATTAAGTATTCTAGTAATTTCTAAATATTATATTCTACTGGCTATTCTATCTATTTTACTAGGTAGAAGGTATTATCTCTAACTTTCTTATTAGCTATAATTTCTTCTACTTCCTACTTATTTTTATCTTCTTTCAGTTTAAAGAGGTTTATTAAGTATCTATTAAGTATTTATTAAGCTTTTAGCTATAGTTCTAGAAGTAAGACTAAGAATATATATATATATATATCTATATTATTTAAGTAAGTAGACTTAATAGATCTATTTTCTGATTCTTTTAGTAATAGTAACCTTAATATACTTAAAGGCTAGTTTATAGTATTTAAATTGGAAATTCCTTATAGAGAGGCCTATAGTCTGCCCTACTTAATATTTCTATATTTAATATCTCTTATTATAGTATTTAGCCTGTAACTCTACTGCTTATTACTATACCTTTTATACTTTAGTATATACTTATTAAAGGGTTATAATATACTTAATAACTTCTTAAACTGGAGTCTTAAAATATTAGAGTGTATATTCTATAATTTTAGGGTAATATCTATATAGTACCTCTATTAAAGAGACTTTAATAGTACTGTAGTAACTATTATTATATATAAATATAGCCTCTAGTAATTATACTGCCTACTACAGTAGTAAGTTGCCTGTATAGATTTAAAGGTATCTTTCTATAATTTAGTTTATTTTTTTTAGTCTAACTGTCTATTTACAGATAGTATACAGTTAATATTTATTAAGTAGTTATCTATTCTATTATAAGGTCTCTTTAGAATTAACTTATAAAAAGCTTATCTTAGTTACTAATAATACTCTTTAGGGTTCTATATTAGTATTCTATATACTTATAGATTAACTGTACTAGTTAGACTGCTATTAAAGTCTTTTTATATAGTAAGAAGATTATAAATTTAGTTATATAGTATATAATTATTAGAATTATATTATATTTTTTACTATCTACTTAAGTACTATTTAGTAACTCTATAATAAAATCTATACTTATTTCTTAAAATAGATAAGCTAGTAATAGTAGGAATTATAATATACTGTAGGACTTATACTTTAGTATATATACTCTAAAATAATACTAATATCTAGTAGTATATTCTGCTATATTATCTCTAATTAGATTCTAATAGAACTTTTAACTAATTAGCTTAAGAGTCTTTTAAGCTCTTATATACTTAACTCTTAAGTTATTATAGTATCTATATAGAATTTCTAATTTTAATACTTTTTATATAGGAATTATAAGTTTACTCTTAAAGAAGAGTATATTCTATTTATTATAATAGTATTCTTCTAACTTATTACTAGTTATCTATTAAACTTTCTCTAACTGTAGCTAATAGAATTAGTCTCTAGCTTACAGTCTTTAGACTAGTTCTTCTAACTTTATAGAAAGTTATAATAAGAATACTATTTCACTCTCTATTAACTTTTCTATAATAGAGTGTAAGATATATTACTCTAGATTAATAACCCTAGCTTTAAATAAGTTCTTTAGACTTCTATAAGAGATTTACTCTTACTAAGTATTCTCTATTTAGTCTGTTATTACTTAAGCTCTTTTAGTACTTTTTATAATAATAGAGATTAATACTTTTAGTATCTAATTTTCCTTAGTAGTATTCTGATTTTAGTCTTAGGATAAGAGTATCTATATCTTAACTTAAGGTTTAGTAGGGTCTATTAGGCTTGCCTATACTGTTTGTATATATATATTTTAGTAATTTCTATTCTTCTTTTTAATTTACTAATTATTTATTAGATATCTAGTGGGAGTTTATTAACTATATATAGCTTTTAAGCTAATATAGAGAGTATATTATTATATTTTACTTCTCCTTCTATATAGTCTAGTTAATAAGAGATTCTATTAGCTAGGTTTAATTTCTCTAGCTAATACTTAATATTAAAGTTAAATAGTGTTAATCTATATATCTATCTAGCTAGTCTTCTGTAAAGATCTCTAGCTAGTATCTTAATAACCCCCTTAAGAGCTTTATAGTCTATTAATAGAAGGAACTTTTCTAATAACTTAAAAAGATAGTAACTTTAGTATTTTAAGCTCTTAATAATAGCTAATAGCTTTTACTATTTAATACTCTAGTAATACTCTATATTAAAAAGCTTTTTAGACTAATATATAATTAGTTTCTATTAGTCTTTATATAACTAAATTAAAATACCTAAGACTGCCTTTAGTAATATATCTATCTCTATTTAGCTCTATAGCTTTAAATTCTAATATCTTAAAATAGTTACTAAGTAGAATGCAGATTTTAATATTTAAAATACCTCTTTTTATTCTAATTTCTAAAGAAACTCTATCTTTTAGTTTTTAGTCTTTAGGAGCTCTATTAATAGTATTATAATCTTAGAATATCTAGAAATAAACTTATAATAGAAGTTATAAAATCTCTAAAAGACTTAAATATCCTTTATACTAATAGGTATTAGCTATTTAGCTACTACTTAAACCTTTAATAAATCTATACTTAGGCCTTTTTAGATAATTATATACCCTAAAAACTTAACTTCCTACTAGTAGAATATATATTTAGATAGTTTTATATATAGCTGGAAGTACTATAGTCTTTATAATACTTCTCTAATATCTTTAGTATATTATTCTTATATCTATAAGTATACTATAATATTATTAAGATATATAATATAGTAGGTATTTAGTAATTCGGTAAGTACTTAGTAGATATATACCTAAAAGGTAGTAGGAGTGTTAATTAGCCCAAACAGTATAATTATATACTTAAAGTGTCTGTATTTAGTGCAGAAGGCTATCTTCTAGCAGTCTTTTTTTTTAATCTGAATTCTATAATAGGTATTCTAGATATTAATCTTTAAGATCTATTTTACTTCTAATAGTCTATTAAAGAGATTACTAATTAATAGTAGCAGATAATAGTTCTTAACTGTTATAGCATTCAGACTATAATAGTCTATATAGATTTTAATCCCTTTATTCTTTTTAGGTATAAAAAGAATAGAGGTTCTAACTTTACTTATAGAGTAATAAATCTATTTATTCTCTATATTTTAGGTGAGGTACTTATAAATAATAGCTATCTATTTCTTATTAGTAGGGTATGTCTATTCTAATAGCAGTTTTTTGCTTTTAAGTAGCTTAATTAAGTGTTTAGCTCTATCTAGAAGAGGTATCTTTTTTATAGCTTTCTTACTGAAAGTTTCTCACTCTAACTTAAACTTTAAGAGTAGAATTTCTATATTTTTATTTTAAGTCTTACTTAAAGTAACTATTAGCTATTTATTTAGTAAGAGTATACTGTATATATATATAATATATACCTTCTTTTTTATATCTACTAGATCTCTAGTAAAGAATATTAAATCCTACAGTAAGATAGATATATAGCTCTATAAGTATATATAGATATTAATAACAATCTCTTTATCTCCTATAGCCTTAAAAGATAGAAGTAGGTTACTAGCTCCCTTAGGATGTAATACTTCTATAAATAGATATTAGATTTTCCTTAGGAACTTTTAATAGTTTATTAGAAAGAAGGTTAGCTAATATACTAGTAGTGTTAGTATAATATTCCTATTAAAGCTTTATAGACTTAAAGCTTATTACTCTTTAGTAGCTTATAGGCTTAATCTCTATATCAGTCTGTAACTAATAAGAGATATCTATATATAAGTGTCTATATCCATACTGACCTCTTTTTTATTAAGTGCTTAAAGGATAAATACTTATCTTTAGATAATTTAGCTAATAGAAATTAACTTAGGTTTTAGTATTAAGGTTCTTATTAGAGATTTTATACCTTTTTATTTCCTAAAAAGTCTAATTCTTTAACTTATTATTTAATAAATTAAATATCTACTAGCTTAAAGTATAGAGTGTATTTTACTTACAGCTAGTTCTTCTATAACTCTAGGCAATCTAGAGTATAATAACTGTATTAGTTATACTTATAATATTAAATATCTGTAAGATTGGGTTTTATAAATTATTTACTATATAGTTTGTAATCTCTGCTTCTTAAATAGTTACTTTTTATTTCTTTAGATTAGAAGGAGTAGCTTTTTTAGCCTCTAGAAGGAAAGATTCTTCCTTTTAATAAGCTACTTAAAGATTCTAGTTAAGGTGCTTTAAACTGTCTATTTTATCTATTGCTAAAATAGCTCCTCTTCTGGCCTTATTATTAGTTATTAGAGCTAAAGTGCTGCTATAGATATTAAGCTTCTTAAGCTAACTTTTAAGCCTATAGAATATCAATCTATATTTTATAGATCTTTCTTTTTACTTTTAGCTAAGGGCTAAAGTAGTATTAATAAGCTAGAATTATATTATCCTCTAGCTATACAGTATCTAAAAAAGTATAAATAGCTCTCTATATATTAAAGTAGTCTATAGATACCTACTTAGGGTATTACTATAGCTCTATAAGGTTATTTTAAAGTTTAATCTCTCGATATTTAGAGTCTATATACTATTTCTAAAGGAAGTCTATAAAGTTCTTCTATATAGGATTTATTAGGCTCTTAGTATATACCTACTATTAAATTTATAATATTATATACAGTTTGGTTATAGACTAGCTAATCTTCTAATAGTTTTCTACTGCTACTTTAAGGTTATTAGTATTCCTAACAGCTTAAATCTAGTTATCTATTTCTATACTATTTGTATTTTCTTAAAGAGTAATATAGATATATAGGGGTGCCTATTTATATTTCTTTAGAGCTTTAAGTTCTAACCCCTTTTAATATCTACTTAAGCAGTTATACTTAAAATACTTAATCTTTTTATCTTTAGACTTTAAATTGTCAGTCTAATACTTTCTATTAGGCTATTATAGCTATTAGGAGTATTTATATAAGAGTTAACTTATAATTAGACTTATATAAATAATAAGTACTTATTAAACAGCCTTATAACTGGAATTAATATAGTAGAGTTATATAATATTCTGAGAGTTCGAAATTATAAGAGGATTAGCTTTAAGACCTACTATATATAATAAGGTCTAGTTTCTCTATAGGTTCTTCTAGTTAGCTTTCTTAAATAAGGATTTTAATTTCTTTTTTAATTTAAGGCTGAATTTCCTCTTTTTCTTTAGAGCCTAATATATTAGGTTCTTTTTGTATAGCAGTAAGTATCTATAATTTACTTACTGTATATCTGCTATATCTAGTAGTACTTTATATCTCTTATATCTTATATAATATACTAATAACCTAATAGAGTATAAAAGTAAATAAATTATAAGAGTTAGTCTTATTAGGGTGATATAGTAGATAGAGTAGAGTAAGTATAACTATATTATAAAGTATTTACTTAATAAGTGTAGAATCTATACTTACTAAATAGCCCTTTAAAAAGAGCTTTACTAGCTGACTAATAGCTAGGCTAGCTAGATAGCTATATAATAGTATACTACTCTTATAGATAGTTACTCTCTTTATATTTTATTACTGCTATTAATTACTAGTCTGTTTTTACTCTTTTAGCTAAATACTAGCTAACTTAATAATAATACTCTTATCTATATAAAGCAGTCTATATAAAAATAATACTATTTTTTTTAATACTTTACTATTTAAGAGGTAGAGAATTAAGCTGTAAAGTAAAAGCTAATATTTTTAGTTAAATAGTATACTATATACTAAATATAGATAAATAATATTTACTTTATTAAGCTATAATATACTAATAAAATCTAAATTAATATTAGTAATATCTTTAATAAATAGAAATAGTATATAAAACTGTTTTATATACTATTTAACTTTTATTTCTACTTTAAAAACTCTTTATATTCTAACTTTATCTATATAGATACTATATTAATTTAAAGGTAGATAAATAAAAAGAGATAATTAAGAATCTTAAATATAAAATAATATAGAATTTCTTTTTATATATCTATAAATATAATATAATATAATTATAGAATACTAGCTATAAGTATATCTATTAATTCTAATAACTCTATATAATAGTAAACAGTTAGTATATAAACTGAAATAATATTAAGAAGGTATATAAGATATATAAAAGCTTTATCTATTTTTATATATTAGTATAGCTACTAACTATTTAATTTAAAGTATAAGCTCTATTAATATACAGTTAATATTACTATTTTATTTTAATTTCTTATTTTAACTACTAACTGCTAAATATTAATAGTAAGTTAGTACTTAATATAAATAATTTATATATTATTCTGACTTTTAATATTATGTATAATATAAGAATTTTTCCTGGTAAATAATACTATATTAGCTTAGCCTCTTATAATTAAATTCTATATTATATTAAAGTATAACTTATAGAGCTTATAGATATTAAGTAGAAGAAACTAAAAGATAGTACTATTAAAAAAGCTTTTTAGTTATAAGGTTATTTAGTTAATTTTCTTAAATAATAGTAAAGATTTAGAGTTACTACTAAATAAAGACTCTAAATTACTTTAAGGTCTTTTTTATTAAGAGACTATAAAATATAGGCATTTTAAAGCTCTTTATTATAAAGATATTTAGATAATAATTATATAGCACTTTATTACTAAACAGTATATACTAGCTATAGCTATTAAGTTTATTTATTATAAGAGAGCTAATAGAAAAGTTAAGCTATATATTCTCTATATATTTTATCTTAAGTAGTAAATACCTTAATATTATATATATTAATAGTTATTATAGTACTATCTTTTATTTTACCTCTACTAAAAAACTTCTTTTTTATACTATTTCTTTTATTCTTATTTTTATTCTATATAATAATATATTTAATACTCTAAACTTAGTAGATATATTTCTAATATTTAGAGTAAAGTTACTACAGTTTAAATAGTATATCTTACTCTAATAGAAAGTATTTAAATTAAAGACTTTAATTTACTATTAGTTTTATAGAATAACACTCTTTAAAAATAAGTTTATACTGTATTTTAAACTTAAAGATAATATCAGTTAGTAGAGTTTTAATTTAGGGTATAAGAAAAAATAGATAGTTAAGTTTACTAAAAGAAGTACTTAAAATACTGTAAATAGTATATTTTATACTTATTTTATACTTGGAATTAATAGTAGTATTTACTAAATATTCTATAGCTTTTAAAGCTATACTAATTAAATTTAATTTTTATAGAAGATATACTGAATTCTATCTGCAACTAGATAATATACTAAGATTCTTAATTTATAATATTTTACTATATCTATTTAAATAAGATTACTAATGTTAACTTTTAGAATATTTTTCTTAAAAAAAAAGAATTAACTATTCTAACTATTTATTTATATAAGCTTTATATACAATCTTTAAGCTACTTTAAATATAGTATATAATAAAGTATAGATAAATTTAATACTAAATTTAAAGATTATTAAGCTTAAATAGTAATATATATAGCTTAAGTAAGACTAATACTAAATTAAAAACTATAAAAATAAAAAAGAGATCTAAAAGCTTATTAATTAAATCTATATAAAATATATCCAGTAAGAATAATAAATTATAAAAAAATATTATAAAGATTATTTTTACTACTATTCTATTTAGAATATTAAAAGATAAATCTAAAAGGAAAAAAAGAAGGAGTATATAGAGCTTATTATTAATATTATAATTTTAAAATATATTAAATTAGTAAAAATTCTTTACTATTAGCTTAATAACTTAACTAAAAATAAGATTTTATAATAAAGAATAGAGGCTATTAATCTTATAGTAGCTCTCTATAGTAAAAAAGAGATAGTTAAATAAGACTATATATAGTAAAAAGCTAAAGTCTATCTATCTATTAAAATAAAACTACTTAAAGTAAAAACTAACTTTTTATTTAACTCTAACTAATTCCCTCTTCTTATATATATAGTATAATATTCTAATTGTATTAATAATAAGTAACTCTCTTATAAAGAGTATATATCTTTATATATTACTATCCTACTATTATAAATAACTACTTTAATAACTACTATTTAGTTATATAGAAGTATGCTAAATAATATAATAAAAAGATTTAGTATAAATATCCTAAATATAAAAACCTTAAACTATAATATTTAGATTACTTTTAAAGCTATATTTAAAGAATCTATAGTATTATACTATAGTTATTAAAGTAGGTAAAGTAAAAGTAACTATATAAGATAAAATACTAATAAATAGTTGGAGAAAGTACTAATAGTAAAATAAAATATAGCTTTAGAAATTAGAAAATACTTATAGAATAAAATATATTAAGAAGTTATATAAGAGCTACAGTATGTTTTACTTTATTATAACTGCTATTATATTAAGACTATTTTATTATTTAATTTATTATAAGATTTATATATTACTGCCTATTATTAACTAAATAAATTAGTAAAATAAGGAATCTATTGTAATTATATAATTAATTGGACTATTAAGTTCTTTAGCTAGCTTTAATAGGTATATATTATCTTTAGGCTGTAACTTCTAGACTGTATAAAACTAGTAGCTCTCTTTATTAACCCTACTGTTTCTTTATATTCAGTTTAATACTTCTAACTGGTAACTTTATAATATTAAAGCAGTAAATAGCTATTAGTCCTAAGTTTAATTTACTTATAAGTACTAAAGTTTAAAAACCTTTAGTATTAAAGTGGGGAAGAAATATACTTAAAAAGAAATTAATATTCTTTTTTATTCCCTCTTATATATTAGAAATAGATTAATAAGTAGACTTTTCAGTAGGTTACTTCTCTCTATATTAATCTATATTAGATAATTAGTAAGATAGAGCTATTAGTTTTTTATACCTACTATAGTAACTCTATATTAATAAGAAAAACTTACTAATAATATATCTACTGTATACTATCTATATTTCTAGAGGCAGCTTATTAATATCCATTCTATAGAAGCTTATACTATATATTCTAGCTATTTACAACTAGTAATATTTTACTGCTAGTATATAAATACTATTTCTTTAGTATCTAACTAGTAATTACAGCTTATTAGTATAGTCTAATTAAGATAATTTCCCTATTACTATTATCTATATATAAAAGGTAGATATAATACTGTTTTTCTTCTATATATAGATTAGTCTGTAATAAATACTTTATTAAATTAAGAAATAAGTTTACTACTAGAGCTTAATATCTTAAAATAGATATAAGTATAAAAATTAGTATCTTTTTAAACCTAGCGATTAAAGTTTAATTTTAGGTTTAGTTATAGATATCTATTAGTCTTTTAGCTTAAAAATTAGCAATATAGATATAATAGCTATTATTAGCTTAAGTAAGCTATAATTATCTAATAATAATTAGTTTTAAAAGTACTTATTAATAAATTATTAATTATTAATTAAAAAAGATATTTAAACTCTAAAAATAGCTTAAAATCCTCTTTAAACTCCTTCTATTAATATTAAATTAGCTATATTATTCTTAGTAGCTATTAGGTAATAGCTTTATCTTTCTCTCTCTATTTTTTATCTTTTTATCTTTTATTCTCTATTTTATAAAGTCTAGTTATATATTAGATTATATACTATATAAAACCTTAGGATATAGTGCTTCCAATAAATAATTCTATATAAAAAAACCCACTTATAATTCTATAAGCTTAGCTATATTTACTTTTAATAGTTTTTTTATTTACTTCTTACTATTATCTAATATATTTTTAGATAGTAAGCAGATAATAAGCTTTTACCTCTATATAGTATCTACTAAAAACTCTTAGAGGAATAATATAGCTATCTTTAAGTATTAAAAGAAGCTTAATAATATAATTATTCTTTATTAATAATATATTAACACACTGAAAATTAACTTTTAAACCTTATAAAATACTAAATATTATAGCTATAGTACTTAAAAAGAAGTTATACTTCTTTTATATATACCTATAATAGAAAATAGATTTAGATACTCTATTTTCTTATCTAATAATAATATATAATATCAGAAATTAAAAAGTATATAATAGAGAGGCTAAATAGAAAAAATAGATATAGCTAAAGTTTTTAACTTCTAAAAGATTCTATTACTTAATTAGCTACTACTTAACTAATTAAAGAGTATAATTTCTATACTCTTTTTTAATATTATAAAGTTATATTCTAACTGTTATTCTATATTTTATACTTAGATATATTTCTCTATATTAATTCTACTAAGTAGTTAAGTTTACCTACTATATTATTTTTAGTTTTTAAATTAATATCTTTTAGTATATTTATATCTATTAGTAATAATAACTATAGTATTACTATAAAGTAAAAAATAATTTTTAATAAACTTCTAAAAACTTATAAGTATATTATAATCTATAAATATAAGCAGACTAAATATTAAGTTAGGGATTTACTGTCTTTAGGAATGTTAGTTATTTAATTAGATTCTTACTGCAGCTAGAGTTAAGACTGCTACAGCTTTTTTTAACAGAAAAAGCTATACAGTATAGAGACTAATAGCCTAACCTATTAGAGCCTATAAAAGAGCTTTAAATATATAGATAGAAGTAAGATACATCCCTCTTATAAGATTATCTAGAGGATAGCTATTAGATAATACCCTTAGTTATAATCAGTCTTCAGCCTAATTTACAGTCTTTTTAGCCTATTTTCTTTAGTCTTTTTTAGTAAACTATTTAATTAAATAGTATTAAATATAGTAGTTATTAGTTCTATTTATTTAATCTGTCTTTCCCGCCCTTAGTTCTAACTCCTATTTACTATAGCAGATATATTACTCCTTTAGTTATTACTAAAGCTGCCTTTTAGGTAGGTTGTATATTTCTAGTGTCTTTTATTCCTGCCCACTACTTAATTTAGAGGTTACAGTAGGGTGTAACAGAGAACTAATACAGAAGGAAGCCAGTCCTACAGCTAGAAATTAGAAGCATCTTAACTAAAGATTTAAAGATAGATATATCTGGTTTCTGGAGGCAGTAGCACTTTTTAGCTGCCCTAAGAACTCTTACTTCTTAGTGTTAATAGCTGGAGTGTGTGTATGTAGCTAAAAAGCAGAGAGTGTTGGGAAATTTTCAACCTTTAGAAGTTAGAGTATTACTAGATCTTTAAATTAATTGTATAACTATAAATTATAGTAGCTAAGTTACTATTGCTGATACCGTTCAATTAGATAACAGTAAATAGCTTAATACTAATAGATACTAAGAAACTTTTATATTTCCTATATAGGGGAAGGCTAATATATCAGCTGAAAAGGCATATTAATACTGCTTTTAATATAGCTTTAGTCTTAATATATAGGGAGCTATATCGGCAGAATATAAGAAGAAAGAGGGGGAATTAAACTGAGTTAATTCTAAAATCTAAATTCTAGTAACTTAATAGTATAAATAGTAGTCTAAATGGCTTTTAACCTGATATTAGCTACTGTAATCTCTAGTAGTAATCTGAATATATAGAGAAGGTATTCAGCTAGATATCTAGTTATAAATAGATAATAATTATTATTATAATTATTATCTGGCTTATTACTAAAGATTAAGTCATTATTATAGTAGTAATTAGGCTATACTATTAGTAAGAGTATAAGAAGAGCTTAAAGCTACCTCTTTTTACTAATAACATAAATAATATAACCTAACTTAATAACTAATAATACCTTTATAATCTTTACTGTAATAACAATTTACTATTATCTTATTATTTTAATCCCTTTATTTATAATTCTTTAAGATCTTTTAATAGTTTATCTATAAACTTTAACTTAAGCTCTTTAAATAGCTTTAGTAAAGTCTGCCTACTTACTTAGAAGCCTTATAATAATTATAAGCTCCTAATAGTAAAGGGATTAAACTTAAACTTATTTAATACTACTTAATATAATTTAACTTTTACTCTAGAAAATTTAAAGAACTATAAGAATATTACCTTTAATCTATCTTTATCTTTTTAAATTACACTAAAGGAAGTTACTATCTTAAGTAACTTATCTAAATTGTTTAATTAGATAGATATAGGTAATATAACTATTAATTTAGGCCTAATAGTATTAGAGATATCTATTAGAATAGATTGATATAAGGAAAGTATAAGGAAGATAATATATATAATTACTATTCTAACTACTAAATACTTTAAGGCTTCTATCTTATAAGTCCCTTTTAATAATAAGTTTAATAGCTATAATATTATAAGGTTCTTATAATAATATAACTATTATATAGATAGTTAGTATGTAAGTAAGAATAATTAAGATAACTATTTTAACTTCAATATAATTAAGGCTGTTTTCTTATAAATTAGAAGATATATAGAATTCCTACTTTAGGCTTAAGCTTAAATAAACCTACTTAATAGGTTTAAGTATTAAGATAAAGACTAAAAATAGTTATTTAATAACTAGTTTATTTAGAAGAATATAGAATAGCTACAGGAAGATTACCCCCTTATTATTAGGTAGCTTAATAACTATATATTTTTTTACTGGAAGGTTAATTCTAATTATTAGAGTCAGTCTGTAATTTAGTTAAAGGCTATCTTTAATACTATATCTTTTAGTATTTAGTAGAGTTTCTATAAGAGTCTAAATAAGTTATCTATAGATATAGGGATAATAAGGTACTATGATTTTTATAATAGAATTAAATTCTTTATTAACAGACAGATTAGTATTTATACTAGCAGTGCTTAATAGTATTTATTATTTCTATTCTAATAGTTTAAAGCTGTAGAAATATAGAAAAGCACTTAAAGCAGTATACTATCTATAGTACTCCTACTTATAATTCTTAAGAAGAAGTATAAAAAGCCTGCTGCTAGAGACTAGATATTCTAGCTGATTTAAGGGATTAAGTAATTAACAATTAATATAAATAAGAGCAATAAGAAAGTAAACTAGATATAGAAGCAGATTGACTACTATATATAGAGGAATTTAAATAGATAAGAGTTAATAATAAGCTCAGTATTATTTAATTAATTATCTAGTAATAAGTCTATCTCTATTAATATCTTTATAAGTAGCTAGTAATACTTCTACTGTAAGAAGACTAAGTATAGTACTTATAACTGCTTTAACCTTAAGTTTAATAAAAAGAAAGATTATACTGATTATAATACCTATAGAGATTCTGCCTAGCTTAATAGGATAAAGAAACACCTTATATTACCCTACTTAGTATCTTAATTCCAATAAAACTTATATATTTAAAGACTTTTAATTCTTTAGATTGAGAGGTTTTTAAGCTTAATAGAGTTTTTTTTTCTAAAGAAAATAAAAAAGTAATAGACACCTAATAGCTTATAGAAGGCTATAGAGAATAAGAAATAACTAATAGATAAGTTTATAGATAAGAATTTAGATTACTTATATAAGCTCCCTTCTATAGTTAGATTTAATACCCTTTAAGACTTCTTACTGTATAAAAACAGAAAAAATACAAAGTGACTTTACTGTTAATATAGTGTTAATAGAAGAAGATAAAAATCTATCTAATTAAATGCTTTTAACTAACCTACTAGAGGTTACTACTAATAAATATAAGAGACTGTATATTAAGAATAATAAGAATAAGGCCTTAAAGAGTACTACTTAAGCTCTAAGGGCTATAATAAGTATACCTTTAATAAATAAGGCTATTACTATACCTATATAAACCTAAGGTTATTTTTAGGTATCTCTTTATAAGGAAGATTCTAGAGATTAAGCTATAGAAGTTATTATTAAAGTTATTAAAAGAATTTAAAAAGTAAAAATTGAATTTACTATTAAAGATTTTTACACTTTAAACCCTACAGTAGTAAAAAAGGTTACTTCTATATTTAATAATCTTATAGAAGGTATAAGAAATATTAAGTGGGTAGACTTTAGTCTATTATTAGAAGAGAAGAAGTAGATAGCCTAAATGAGTTTTATTACCCTTAAGATTCTGAACTTTACTGATAAATATTTTAATAACCTAAATTAAAAGACTGAAGCAGTTAGTATTACTGCTATAGAAGTCTTAAAGAAAGAGTTTAAGAGAAATTTAAGTTAGCTGAAATTTGGGTAATATCTTATTAAGACTAAAGAAAAGTAGGAATATATTGCTATAGAGATCTTAAGATATCTAGTAAAATAGATAACTTTATCTAATTAAATAATTAATATTACTAGAATTAGTTAACCTTTTATTATTAGCAATAGAATTATCAGATAAAGTTAGAATCTCCTAAGAATCTAAGTATAACTTAACAACCCTAAAGAGCCTCCTTTAGAAGCTATAGTTAATATAGACTCTAAGGGGAATATTATCTCTTATAATCTTATTAAGTAGTATAGTATAGCCTACACTCCTACTATTATAAGCACTACTTTCTATTTAAATAATTATATTAAAATACTTAGTGTAGTAAAAATAAAGCTCTATTTAAGTAATATTATAATACTCTAGCGGATATATATAGCTCTTAAGGGAAAGATCTTAATTAACTTTATCCTGAGGATACCTTTTATTTATTCTACTAAGGTATTATTTAATTATATATCTAAGGATAGTAATATACTTATAAAATGCTAAATAGGTAATATGTGAATTATTATACTAGCAGCTAGAGGAATTCAGTAGGAAATACTATAATAAAAAACTAAGCTGCTTAATCTATCTGTTAATACTTATTTAATTTCTAATAACTTTATCTTTATAGATAATAGCTTAATAAGCTCTATAGATAATATAGATAATAAGAATGATTTTATTAATATCCCCTCTAATAATAAGTCTAATAATAATAAAAGTAAGCTTAAAACCTCTAATAGCTCTCTTTCTAATAAAGACAGACTGTAGTTTAAAGTTAAGAATTTCCTTAAAGACTTAAAGATATCAGCCTACTATATTAAGGATAATAATAATTTAATTAAATTAATTAGCTGTAAGATAGTAATTAAGGTTATCTGTTTTATAGCTAAAAAAGACTAGAGAATATATTAGAGGATAATTAATATAGCTAAGGATAAGCTTATATTCTTAAAGTAAGGTTCTAAGCCTAATTAAAAGTCTATTAATATAAATACCCTATATAAGAGAAAGAGAGTTAAAATACATCCTTAAGATAATATTTCTTTTAATAGTTTAATTCCTAAAGGAAACTCCTATTAAAAAGAGAAAAAGTAAAAGGAAGTATAGAGTTTACTGAATAAGGAATCTAAATACTCTAACTATATTACACCTAAATTCTCTATAATTAAAATAGGTTTCTATATCTACAGTAAGTATAAGAAGAAGCTACTAGATAGTATTTAAAATAACCTCTTAAAGAAAGAAATAGATATCTTTATACAAATTATATTTAATAGAGAAGCAGTTTTTTTATTTAAGACTTTATAGAGTGTAGAAGTATTAACTCTATAGTAGCCCCTCTATAGGTTATTAAGATTACTGAGTATAAAGTCTAGTAAGTAAAAAGTATTTCTATACTTAAGAGCCTAAAGAAGAAGGTTATTAAGCTTCTAAGGATCTATATAAAAAAAGAAAGATTTTAAAGGAGTTCTATACCTCCTACTGTAACCTTTAGTTTCTTATTATAAAAAAGAATAGTAGGCTTTATTTAATTAATTCAGCTATAAGAATTAATATCTTTACAATCTGTAATAGCTTTATCCCTATAGGTACTAATAAATTCTCTACTGACTTCAGTATATATAGAATTATCTCTATACTTAATTTCTTTTCTAGATATAACTAAGTCCCTCTTAATAAAAAAACAGAGACTTAATAATATTTAACACTCTAATTAGACTGCTAAGGATATACACTCTTCCCTAAGATACTATAAACTCTATAGCTTAATTTATTAGAATTATTATAAGAATTCTATTTAACTTTATTCCTAATATCTGCTAACTATTTTTAAATAATATTACAGTTAAAAGTCCCTTAACTATCTATAATAAGAAAGAGATTCTTTTAGGTATTAGATATTTTATATTAGAGCACTTAATTAATATTAATAAGGTTTTTATTAATATTAAGCTTACTAGCTATACTATTTTAGCAGTTAAGTTTTTAATTTTGCTAGTAAATAGCTAAGGTTATAGAATATCTCTATAGAATATATAGTTATTAGCCTATAGATAAATTAGTTATTAAGATTAATAAGTAGAAAAGCTGTAATAATATCTTTAAAGTTAGAGCTTTCCTCAGTCTAATAGGCTACTACAGAAGATAGATCTTATATTTTGTATAGATAGTAGAGCTTTTAATTAGACTGTTAAAAAAGAATACTAAATAGAAATAGAGATTAAGCTAGAAACTTATAATAGTAGAGCTAAAAACTAAAGTTATTTTAAAGCCTATTCTAATTACTTTAAACTGCTTAGAAGATACTAAAGAGAGATTATTCTAATAGTGGATACTAGTGTAATAGAATAGGGATATATCTTAATATAGGTTATTAATAGAAAGAGACACTCTATCCACTTTAAATCCAGTATCTAGAGTAAAGCTAAGTCTAATTATAATACTATAAAGAGAGAGTATTAGGCTGTTTTAAGTACTTTTTAAAGAGTTTAAGGTATAATCTATAGAGTCCAATTTACTCTTAAGACTGACACTTAGGTTCTTATTCACTAGATTAATAGCCAAGCTGATAATATTCTAGAAGCTATAATTAATTACTAGCTTAGCTATATTATACTCTATAACTTTACAGTTAAGTATATACCTAAAAAGAAGAATAGTATTATAGATAGACTTTCTTATAAGCCTAGTAGACTGTCTAATTAAATAGATACCTAAGTTAAAAAAGACCTAAAGGAGTTTATTAATCTTTATTTAAACTCTATTAAAATAGAAAATAGAGAATCCAAGAGTAAGCTAGTACTAGAGAGGCAGTATTTTAAGACCTTTTAGATATTTATCTGCTATTTAGTTATACTTAAGAGACCTAAGAGACTCTTAAGTTAGTAATTTAAGAACCTTTAAAAGAAAGAGCTGCTGTATTTTATTAAGGATAGATAGCTTTAAAAGAGGAATTATAGGTATAATAAAGACCTATTGCTAGTTATATATAATAAAGAAACCCAGAAAACTCTTATCTATTATATTTATAAAAATAGAAGCTATAAGAGTAAAGAAGTTACTTATAATCTAATTAGTAAGAGGTATTTTTAGTTAGGTATATAGAGCTAAATTAAGAAGGCTATTATATACTGCCTAATATACTAAAAGTATACCCTCTAGAGGATATTAAAAATAGTAATTCTAATTGTTCTTTAGTTTCCTATAATAAAGATATATTTTAATATCTAGTACCTACTGCTTAATTAAAAAAATAAAATTCCTTTTAGAAGTAAGATATAACCTTATAGAGTAACTTAAAGCTAGAGCTATAAAAGAGCTTAAAGCACCCCCAATAAGAGCCTTTATACAATATATTACCTACTAATTTAGAATAATTATTATTGCTGTCTTTAATAATAGTAAGAAAAATCTTAAAGGTCTTAAGAAATCTCTTAAAGATATTAGAATCCTTATTATCTTTATTTCTCCCTATAATTTAAAGGCAAATAGCATTATTAAGGCTGGATATATCTTTATTATAGGAATCTTAAAGAAGACTACTAATAGACAGAAAGAAAAGTAAGTTACCAATCTAAATAGAGCTCTACTGGCAGATCGATTAGCTATTAGAGCCTTATATAGATTTTCCGCTTTCTATCTACTCTATAGTTAGAAGTCTATTCTTCCTTTAGAAGTTAATATTCCGATTTAGCATCTTATCAACTAGAATAGTATCTCTACTTCTAAAGAGCTACTTATAGCTAGAATTAGGATTCTTTAGAAAAAAAAGTAAGATATTAAAGCTGCTATTTAGAAGGTAGCTATATTCTGCAGATAGGTAGCTAAAAGAAATAACAAACTGAACTACTTCTAGCTTTAAAAGATACAGCTAAAGCCTAACAACTTAATCTTAAAGTATAATATTAAGAAGACCTATAACTTAATATTTAAGGCTAAGCTAAAGTTTAAATAGTAAGACTCTTTTTATATTTTAATTTAGTTAAAAGTCTTCTATACCTATAGACTTAAGATATTAAATAGTATTATCTTTAATAATTTAACCTATAGAGACTTCTTAAAGAAGTTTATTAAAGATAAATAAGAGTGATAGTTTAGCCCTTTAGATTTAATCTTTAATAAGAAAAATAATAATAAACTATTTAATTAAATAGATTTTAATAATAGAGACTCAGACAATTTATACTATTTAAGCTTAAGATCTAAAAATAAAGCTGCTCCTTTAGAAGCTAGTTTAAAAGTTCTAACTTAGAAGAAGACTTTATATCTTAAGGTTTACTTACTGTATATACTAAAGGATTTTAAAATTTAGTTTAGAAACCTAAATAACTAGAGAATTACAGTAGATACTAGTATACTAACTGGGGTTTTAATATACTAATAGGGGAGGGAGGAGTTCCAGTTAAAGTATAAAACCTACCACCCAGCCTAAAAATTTTCAGGAAAACCCCTATAGAAGAAATAGAAATTATATAGAATAATAAGGAAAGATATGTAAATAGCCTATCTTAAAGCCTCTAGCTAGTTTTAAAGTGGGACTAAAGCAGTTAGAATTATACAGTTTTATATACAAACTAACTCTAAAGTATTATTCTCTAAATAAACTAGAGCTTTAAAATAAGGCTATAATATTTAGAACTTAAAATATAAAAAATCTCTACTTAAAAAGACTAAAAAACAGAAAAATAAATATTTAAGAGGAGTTACTATAAGAGTATTAGCTTAGCTATATAAATCTAAATACAGTTACTACTATATTACTATAAATATAGTATACTTTAGAGACAGAATTAATTAAATAGTTATAATATTATTATTTAAGAAAAAAACTGCTATATAAAAGTATAATAGTATCTAGAAGCCTAATAAAACTTAACTTCTTAAAAGTCACTTTAAAATATCTACTATTAACTTCTAATATCTCTTTCTCTTATTTTAGCAGAAAATAGCTAAAGCTACTTCTAACTGAGAATATTTCTTTTATTTATTACTAGTAATTAATAGCCAGTTATAAGTAATCTAAAGATAAAAAATAGAGTTAAGTAAGTCTGGATACTAAGAGTTAGATTGAGAAGTAGTACTTAAAGTTCTAGCACTAAAAAGAGAAAAATTAAAAGAGATATCCCTTAAGCTTTTAGGCAGATATTACAGCAGTAGTTCCTACTTATACTTACTATAAATATTCTAAATGCAGTTAGAATACTTACTAGATATAAAGCTGCACTTTAAATAGCAGGTTTGTAAATAGAAACAGAATATATTCCTTATTTAAGATAACAGTACTCTTATATAACTTAATATAGTTATAATAACAGATAGAGTTAGTATAGCTAATAAAGGTAATTAAAAGAGCTTTTAAGTATTTAGAACAGTAAGAGAGTTAGTAGAAAAAATACCTAAGTGAGTATACAAACTCAGCCACAATATATATAGGTTGGATTCCTCTGTTCTAAGATATTTAATTCTATCCTGAAAAATACTATTATTCAGTTTAATACTATTAAAAAGCTAAGGGCAGTCTCTTTTAATTCTTTAGTAGCAGTACTTTTTAAAGGTAAGCTCTATATATATTGGGCAACTAAGTTAGTTAAAAGTAAGTTAAGAGTATATCTAAATATTAAAAGAGGAGTATATCTATAAAGATATTAGATTAAATAGTCTAGATACTGGAAATATAAAAAAGACAGAATAGAGAATAGTATAAGTATATAGTAAGTACTTATCTCCTTAGCCTTAAGATTAAAAATCTAGCTATAATACGCTTAGTCTAAAGGCTAACCTTTTAGTATCTTATATTTACTAAGATAATAGCAAGCAATAAGATAAAGATTGGGAAGGTTCTTATAAGGGATTTAAGTGAGGTGTTATAAGTTATTATCTATTATAGTAGTAAGGAGGCAATAAGTTTAGAAAGAATAGCTACAAACTGAAAGAAAATAATAATACAGAAGGGAAGATAGATTAATTATATAAAAAAGCTTAAAAAAAGAGAAAGATAAAGTATAGTTATTCTATTTACCTAAGGGTAACACCCTAAGGGTTTAACTTACTGCTAGACTTAAGGGCAAACTTGTATATATAAAAACTACAGAATATATATCTGCTTAAGTAAGCTTTTTTCTTTAATATATATATAATTGCTTAAACTAGTTATTAAGTAGCTATAACTTTTTTTTTCTTTATTAATTAAAACTGTAAATAATATAAAGTCCTTCCCTCTTTTTATTATACTATCTTATAGTATTCTATTATAATTAGACTCTTTTACTACTGTTACTGCCACCTATATAAATTAATCCCTCTAGTACTATTTAATTAAGCTATTCTCTATATATACTAATAATCTCCTTTTCTTTCTATAGCAGCCTAATATTATATTTAGTACCCTTAAAAAGAAGTGTGGAATTAGACTATTATCTTATAGTACTAATCTAACTGAAGACTTTCCTAAGAATAATTTCCAGTTTCTAGCTAGATATAATAGAATAGAGTACCTTAAGAGTATAGTCCTAAGAGATAGTAGTAATAGGTTTTTTATTTATGTCTTTAAGATATATATACTGAAGCTTTTTACTAAACTCTTTAAACTTTAGTCAGCCTAGATATATAGCTGTATTAGTTAGAGCTACTAAAAATAGTAATAACCAATCAGACTGAAATTAATTAATTAAATTACTACTAACCCCCAGATAATATCTAATAATATCCCTTTAGTAGAATCTCTTAATAGTATTATTTCCTATAAGACTTTTAGAAATAACCTAAATATATAACTTAAATATAAAGATTTAAAGTCAGTATTATAAAAGATCTATAAAACCTCCTTTAGACTATAAAATCTAAGAAGTGGGCAGTAAATTACTATCTTATACTTCTTTTTTTAAATTGCTATATACAGTAATAGATAATACTATTACTGTAGCTGTAGATACTCTAAGTCTTATAAAAACTATCTTTTAGAATAAGATATTTAAGTATAAAAAATTAAAATATATTCTTATAGTAGGTACTAAGTGTGTTAAATATAGAAACCTTATCTTTAGTTTCTTCTTACTAACTAAATTTAAAAAAGGCTATATTTAATAAGTAATTCTTTATTAGGCTTATTAACTTTAAAAATAACTACTAGACCTTCTTTATTTTAATTAAAAGCAATATTATTTATACTACTATAACACTCTTAAGGCAGCTTAATAACTGTATTTTCAGGCTGCTAGACTTACTTTTTATAAGGCCTTTTTAAGTATAGAAACTCCTCTATACCTTCAGTATATTCAGATTGTCTGTAACCCCTCAGTCTGATAAGTAGGAATATAGTATCTTGCGGTATATACCTTATTTTAAAACTTAAGAAGTTTAGTTAGCCTTAATAGTTAAGAACTTTACTATATATAGATACCTACTCTTATCATATTTTAACTAGACTAGAGAAAAAGGTATCTATATCTTTTTTTTCTGTAATACTAAGATTAAACTTTAAACCCTTAGGAGAAGTTTTAATCTATTTAATTTAGAGTGAGTTAAGGATTTTATTACTATTATAATTTTAGGTAAACTTAGTATTAAGGATTTTATTTTTATAGAAAGAATAGAAATCTATTAACTTTAAAAGTAATAATAACTAGAAAGTTGCTATAATAGTAAAGCTAATAAAAATTGGTATAAAGTTTCTTTATATAGACTTAGGTAGTTTACAGTTTATTTACTGGAAGTAAAGGGCTATATATCTATAACTATTTACACTATTATATTATTTTGCCTCTAACTTAAAATAACTTACTTTTATTAATAAACTCTTAATATTCTTTAGCTTCTAGTGTTTTTTATAATTCTTTCTAAACTAATTAATTGAATAATATAAGAGCTATAGATATACTGTAAATAATAATATAACTTCTATAAAAAATATAATTCTAAATTAAGTTAATATTTCAAGTAAGTATAGCTAATATAAAAAAAGAGCTT